>OZ026624.1:30644849-31249849 GCA_964020975.1 Hermodice carunculata
ATCTGTAACAGAGGCATCCATCAGCTGTGGAGCATATAGGTTCTGACAGACTATATGCAGAACTGTGTTCCAAATTTCTGTGGGCAGCCCATACACCAAGGCCCAGGGTATGAAGCCCCTCAAAACTTTAAATTTTGCAACTTACATTTTGATATGTAGGATATATACTGATAAAAAAGTACAAGAAACTGCAGTAAAACAGACTGATGGTCAGTAAGGATATGATCACTTGGGACAAGATCATACTCTTTGTTACAATAGACCCTTTTCAGGACCCAGAGGGCAGAATGAGGGTGATTTGCATCATTTTACATGTTTGTATAACAACAAATCCCTTTGAAGCTCTTGTTAAGCAAATAGCCCAACTTCTGTTAACTCACACCATCAAGTGCTGCCATCTAGGCTCCTAAATTCCACTATTTGTGCAAAAAATCATTTTCTTCCTTTTCGTTTTTTTTTTTTTTATCTTTTTCAAATTTGGTATGTTTGCAGACATTTAAACAACAGCCATGACCTCAAGGAAGTAGGTCAAGGTCACACATATTATGCAATATAAAACTTCTATACATGATACACATCTGTGGTACATTTGGCATAATAAGCCTTACTCTGTCTCAACATATTGATTTTAATGTGTTTTCTGCACATTGGTCCATATCTTTAATAGTACTGAAGGTGACACCATCAAATTTTACACTGTTTTTGCCCTATAGACTGACAACATTCCTGTTAAGTTCTGCGACGATTCATTAAAAACTCTTCGAAAAATAGCATTCTCAAAATTTTCACACCTTGGCCCATATATTGTGTAACACTATAGGTGGCATCACCAATCTCCAAATTAACTTCCATTTTCATACAGTTGAGAAGTCCTGAATTTTAGAGAAGTCTAATTTCAAAACTGTGCACCATATCATGTGCAGAAGCAAAAAATTACAGATGGACATACATACTTATAGATGGATAAACTGACAGACAGACATGAGTGATTTCATATGCTCTGCAACCCATGGTCAGCAGAGCTGAAAACTGATAAATTTCTGTAGAAGTACAAAAAAAAAAAAAAAAAAAAAAGAAAAGAAAAAAGCGAGTTTTGGGACTTTGTGAGGTAAGGTAATACCTGCTCAAATACAATATTCTTAACACTGTTAATCAGATGCACTGCATATTTTGGTTTAATGCTTGTCAAGACGTGTTCTTAAAAATTTAATTTAACTTTCTTTTGATAAGATGACATTCTTCTGGCTGAAACTTCTGCATTTGTAAAGTTTTTAATATTCTGACTTTGCACATTGAGTGTACAAAACCAATCAAAAAGTGGTTCCACTTTTTAAAATTATTCCATACCAGAAACAGATTTGGCTAAAATGCAATGATAAACCAAAAATTCCTCTAAAAATGACTTTTCATTAAAATAGCAAGAGGTGTGCATGTATTACATGGGGTTCTGAGATCTTCAAAAATAGACCAAGTTGCTCATAAATAACTTCATCTAACAGCATCTGCTGCTACTGTAAAAGTGTTAAGTTGCAGCCATATTTGGCCATCAGTTTTTGCATTTACAAGGTATGATGACAGCCACAATACACCATAGGTCCCACACAGCCTTGATATTACTGTTTAATACAGAAGTCATATTACAGTGACATCTTATGATAATGACACCTGTTCCCTGAAAAATGTGTCAGGTATTTGAACATGCCATGTACATGAGTCAAAGAACAAAGGAATTTGACTTTCAGTCCCTTAAAACTTGTGTCGTCAAGGAAATATGTTGGCTAACTTAGTGTCGTTATAATGAGGTTTCACTGTACATGGTTGTACCTTCTGCCCTATGGCAGTGACCAGCAGTCCCTCCACATCACAGAGTGTAGTAACTGGACCCTTCTGCTCCTTGCTGTACACAGCCTGCATGGAACAGAGCAACATTTATCATATTTATTGTAACACCACAATACTCATACTTCAGTTGACACAAACATAATGCCTAACCCTCCCAGATCTCAGTCAACATCTTTCTTTGGAGCACTCTGAACACAAGGCCCCCACAGTGACCAAGAAAAGTTATTGACTGATAGCCTATTCTTAATGAGAAAAAGCAGTTGACCTTTTATGACTTTAGACGCTTTCTTGTAAATTTCGCAGTGTCATGTTTATACACCAGTGTTGGGTCCTTCAAGGTCAAAATGGTGGCTGAAAGCAATGTGGTCATACACATTAACATTTCCACAAACCATTTGAAGGTCCAACTGAAAATTAGGCCATATGCTGGGAATACTTTAGAACAGATCATCAATTACTGTCTGTATTGCAGACTTCTAGCTGACATGTGCCTTCATACAGGTACATATTTATCAAGATTCTTTACAAAGCTATAGAAAGCTCATTGTTTTTATGCTATAAAACCATTGTGTGATGTAAGCTTGTGCGTATTTAACTAGGTAAATGGTGGACGAAAAGGGGAGACAGTGACCACTACATACCTTGAACTTGTTCTTGGTCAGAGGCTGACCAGGCTCTGGCACAACCTCAATAACATCATAGATTAGCACCTGATAAAACATGCACCAAACATGTTTAAGCATATTACATGCCTGTCCCAAATAAAACATACACTTGAACATGTAACTTATATAAATACATAACATTACAGAGGAGTTCCTCATTAAGGTACTAACTCAGCAAGGTGATTTTACTTCTAGACCATTCATCACTGATATACGCAGTCCTAATATCATGAACCTAATACATGTATATGTATACTCAATTGACTGCAAGGCTTTGCAGAATCTGTTTGCACTAAAGGTAGAAATCCAAATTGAACACTGTTATACACACACAAGCATTTTGGAGTAAAATGTGTTTTTTGTGAAACTTTGCTATATCTTGATAAATATTCAAGATAAAATGACCAATCGTGCTATTATGATCTCAATACATGCATCTGTAACAACACAATCAGGGCTTTTTCATAGAAGTATGCTTTTTTCTTAAATGATATGGTTTGCAGAAATCTTAATTTTTGATATACATTTAGAAAAGAACTGAACAATTCTTAGAAAATTCCTGACAAGTGTTTGCCTGCAATGGTTTAGTGGGTAAATCAATTTGGTTTGATTACAGTCATAGACATAGTTTAAGATATATATCTATGTGAAACTGTCATTTGGTATTTTCTGATGAAGGGCCACTCAGAGTCTGAAACACATTGGGGGAGGCTACCCCAGATTTTTCAAATTTCATTTACAAACTTCTCGTCTTAACGTTTTTAATTTTTTCAAGATTCCTTGGTGTTGTTCACTCCTTTTTTCACTTTTCGTATTTTGTTCATTCCTTCAGACTGTATTGGGGTTAGAATTTGCAAATTTTGACATGCGACAGACAACATATAGGTTTTACAAAACATCTCAATATCTATAAATGAACAAACTCAATATTGGTTGGACATTACCTTAAACATATACCAAACATGCATAAATGTACATGTAGTAACATTACATGGTAATCCATGATAAGAAATCCACGTAACATGTAAAAACCAAATAACACTAAACATATTAGTCCTGCATAAACATCTGTGAAGACGAGAAATTCAGAGACCACCATGTGATAAACAAAGACCATATTACATCAGTTTTGCAATCTGAAAAATATTTCAGACTTTCTTGATGATGGTTGCTTGTTGGGGAAACAGAAGAGTAAAAGTGTCCTGGGGTTGCACTTAAAAACAACCTGCTTTAAAGTGTTAGCAACTTTCTGAAACTTACAGTCTTAAACCTTACTATTTATAGAATACATTTCAAGTTGCCACATATACAGGCTGACAACTGCTAACAGTCAAGGGGTCCTTTCTTGGGAAGTCTATTCTAATTTACAAAGGACATCTTTCACATACAAATATGGACATTGAAGCTATATTGTTCCACTCCATCACACTCAGCCAAGCATCGAGTGACTGCAGATACTGTGATATCTGCCATTTAATACCAGTCCTTTCACCACCAAAAAGTGATGTGATGATGCAGGTGGTCTCAAATGTAATATTGAAACACAATAAATCCTTTCCCCTTTAAACCGGCCCAAACCGGCTGGTGGTCAACAGTCATCTCCCTCAGTGTTTTCAACTAATTTCAGCAGTAATGAAAAACCATTTGACTGAAAATTTTACATGAGACCTATCAAGATAACATGATCCAGATCAAAAGCTTTCCTTGGTAAGGGTTGGGCATGAAGTGCCCAATCCTTACCAAGGAAAGCTGTTGACTCAGTCTCAGTAGGGAAAAAAGGGTTAATTCAAGTGCCAAATTTTGGACTGAGTCAACAGCTTTTCTCTGGAACTACAGGCATGCTGGTACTTGAATGAAAGGTCTTTTTATGAGGAATATGAATCTGGGATCCTGATGATAATTCAGACTTGTATGGCTTAGGTAGATCCACTTAAGATGTGATTGGTACCGAAAGAGTTAAGCCTCAAAAAGACATGGCCTTAAAAAGTAAATTCTCTCTCTCATTACAGCTCACTTTTATACGGTACCCATTCTGTCCTGGGTGTGGCCTCCATAACACTCAAGTAACCCCTGGTGGTGACCTCTCATACTCACCCTGCCTCTGGTGGTGACCTCTTCGCCATAGCAGTGCATGCTGGCTACAGCTATATAGGGCTTCATGCCAGATAATGTTCCCTCTGATTTCAGATAAACTGTCTTCAGACAAACCACATGTTCAAAGTCCTCCATGTCATACCTGAGCAGCACAAACAAAATCATTAACAAAGTCCAGTTTTTCATTCAAGTTATATATGACACACCACAGAAATCATGAGAGTGAAATGTCCTGTATACTCATGAAATATTGAAACCTCCCGCTTTGAAAGCAGTAAATGGCTTGTATGTCTACCATGCAGCCAGTCTGTCCCTAACATTTTCACTGTTGTACTTCTGTTGTTATATCATGCTAGTCATAATGTGGGCTTTTTCCTTCCACATTTGAGGAATCTGGACACAACAGTTTTGTAAAAAATTTTAAGAAGTCACAGGAAGAGGATTGTGCGCAGGTCAAAAAAGCATGGATTAACATTTCTCAACAAAGGGTGAAAATGACCACACATGATCCAGCATGCAAGCACTGTGAATGTATATACCAGTGCAACTCAAGTGTTTAGCACAAATATTTACATATAAAGTATACACACTTGTATGGAATTATAGGTTATCATGTGACTTGATCTGTATCACTCTGCAGGTCAGATGAACCTGTATTGGCTGAGGCCAAAGCTGATGCCGGGGTATCTTCCCTGATACACGGAGTGATATAGATCAAGCCATATGATAACCTGTTTATCACCAAACATGTCCACATACATGCACATGATACTCAGTCCACAAGCAAACAAGTCATTGTCCTCAAATGAAAACTTACATTTGTTTATACAAGTAACAATGCATGTGCATCACAAAACCCGAGAGCATTAATATATTTCTCATTTACTTTTAACATTTCCTTTTCAGCTCTGCTTTCACAATAGGCAATTCTGATTGGCTGGTTATGGAACAGGTATAAAAGATGTAACATGATTGGTTATACAGATTTCTTTGCCAGTTGAGAGATACAGCTTTGCTGAATGGTACCACAGCTACATCCAGATGGGGTGGTTCAGCCCTGTGTGTCATTCTAGCTTCAACTGTACCAGGCGGTTAATTCCCCTGTACAGTGCTCTGTACATATGTATTTGGTGATGAAAAATATTCAAAGTTTACTACTTTGCAGCATCTAATCACCCTTACTGTACACTATGGTGCCCAATGTACCAAAAACTGTTCACTTAGCCTATGAGCATCAATTTTGCCTGCAGCAGCATGCCTTACATTGTACTTATTTTCACAGCAGGACATTTCACTGCAGCGCTGTTTCACTTACTTTGTGTTAGGAATGGGCTCCCAGCTGATGGGGGAAAACAGTTGTAAAGAAAATTTGTTGATGGTGGGATATATAAACCGGTCATCTGAAAAAAATAACAGAACACCCACAGATGAAACAATTCTACAGCATCATGTATAAAGTCAATCTGAAATCACATTTCTCCTCCAACCTTGAAGTTTTTTCCTTTTGAATTGAGCAAATTTGTGGCAACACTTTTCCCTTTGTATATTTCTGATGATCAGTAATCAGATTGTGAAACATTCAATGAACACGCTCTTGACGTATCATTGTATCTTAGTTCAGCTCTTTATCAAGCTGATTTTTCTGGTACCTCAGTGTATTTTTCTGAGGTACATTTGTGCCATATTTATGCAAATCTTTCCAAGCATTCTGCACGTATCATATTGCAGAAACAATGATAGTGACTTGATAAAGTGACCAGGACTGGTAAACTGTATATATGTACTCTGTATATATATTGTATGTTCGGAACGAGGGAGACTCAAACCTGCAACCTTTGGCACCAGTTGCCCAGCTGAAATGGGAAATGCACATATCCACTTGACCAAATCCCCATTCTTAAAAAGAATGGTTTAATGGAGGTAGTTATATGCAAGTGCTATATGTATATACTGAGTACATATATACACATATCTATGAAACTATCCTTCTTTAGTCAGATCACACACCTTATAGTGCCAATAAAGTTGTCTCAAATACCTGTCCCAAGACGATATGAATTGGTTCACCAGTCAATAGTCGTATCAAAGTGTGTCATAATGGACTCACCTCTGTCGACCACTTCAAACTCCTTCTCTCCTTCATTGCTGAGTTGAACAACTCTGCTGCACAGCTCTGGGGCACTGGTCACCACTGTGTATGTCTGAAGTATGTCACAGCGTATCACTTTTTTACATCTAAATTGTATCATGTGCATCAAAGGATCAGCGGGAAGTCTTAAATGTGTCACAGTGTATCACTACATTAGGTCTGAAATAGGTCATAATGTACCACTGTGTAAGATCTGAAATATGTCAGGATGATCATGATCATTGTAATAGATCTGGTATCATCTTCACCATAGGATCAACAGTAGGGCTTACGGAATGTGGCACCAGATATCATTCACTGTAAGATATCTAAAATGTGTCACAATTATCACTATATTAGATCTAAAATATGTCACCATGCATCATATATTATATCTTTATATATCATCTTTACCACAGGATCAACATTAGGTTTCGTGTAATATGGTACAATATATCACAGTGACTGTAAGAGATCTGGAATATATTATAAGGTACAGCATATATAAATGTATCTTGATGTATCACAATAGATAAAAAACATGTCATATTATAGTACACATGGTAAAAATTTTATAATTATCACACCAGCAGGTATACATGTACAATGTTTATTTATATATCAAATTATATCACTCCTTTAGTTTTCAGTGTAATAAAATACACCATAAGTCACAGCACGCCTGAAATACACCATACCAGTAGGCATGGCCAGGTATTTCTCCATTAATTTTTCTATAATGGAATATACAGTGGTCCCTCTTTGAGAGGCTACATTGACAGTGTGGCTCTCTGACTGGGCAGTCTCCCAATGGAAGCATAATCACATGGCAAAGAGAAGTCTCCAGCCATCTGGCCTCCCACTGGAGGGATCTCTCAAAAGAGGGACCTCTCATTCCAAGTAGATCACTCATATTTCAATCTGCTGCCACAAGCACAGCTTTGTACCTTAGTGTCTGGGTGGTAGACCACAAAGTGTGGGGTACAGCGTAGGGGTACTTTGCGTACAGGCCAAGGGTTGTCATAAGTCAGGTGGGTGGGTAACACAGAGATCCTCAGCTCTCCCTGCAAGCACATTATACAGTCAATTAAGTTCAAAAAAAAAAAAACCCAAATAAAAAAAAAAAAACCCTTTTCCTCCCCACGAAACTAGTCTTTCAAACCTTGTGTGAACAAGCTAGCTGAAGCCATTAAAGTGAATGAAGTTCTATTCCAGGTGATTTTGTGAGAAAAGTGAGACAATGCAAAATTATAGCTCACCTTTTTTTTTTTTTTATTCAATGATGACAGTAAGCCAACAAAATTTTGTTAACATGTCTTACATTTCAGGATATTTTAAAGTGACTTCTTGGTTTCTGTGGCAAACCTAAACCATTCAGGCAGTCACGGAACTGAAAGCTAAAAAGTTCTAGTTCACATCTTTGTAGGCAGCATGTCAAACTTTTGATATGCTCCAATCGTCTTCACAATAACTGTGATACAGAGGAATCCCTGCATTTACCTGTCTATTGAAGTAGAGGAAACCTTTAGGGCAGTTCACGTTGTGGAATGGAGCAAAACATGTGACGGTGCCGTCTATACCCATTGGGTGGATACGCAGACAACCACGCGCTGTCATGAACATCCAGTGAGGGTACAGGCCACATATGAACACCTGCAAAATGTATCCAACAACGTTTTTACATATACACATGATATACACAACCCCTACAACAAACACAAAATCTCCATTGGAGATAATTATATATGTACAGTAACAGTACAAAAAACACAATAAACCCTTGTCAGAGATTATTTTTTCTCTACTCCTGCACTTTTAAATATGTCATATTCACCTGTTAAAGACCTTCATGTGCAGCCTGGGAAGACAGGTTTACTCAATGGGTCAAAGATTATTTTACCGAAAGTCTGACATATCTTACTGCTAGGAAAGTGAAGTACTTGTTTCAATGCCAAACCTTGTTGCCAGATTCCTCCATTAGTGACAATAAGGTACACACATCGTATTAGTTCCACCCAAATAGTCAGTTATCAGGGTATTCTTCACGTAAAAAAGGAAATACTCACCCCAGAGTACCCAGCGATATCATCGAAAGGACGTAGCAGCCGCACCCACTCCATGATGACGGGTGTTTCTGACTCCTCGTCAGCTTCATTCTTTTTCTTTTTGGTTGCCTTCCTCTCCCGAAGTATCAGCCCATGGCGGACTTTCTTGAAACGCAACTTGAGATGGTTATCAGTGCCAGGGGACTGGTGGTAGGGGAAGGCCTCATATATCAGCAAATCGTTGTCCACTCGCGCCTGTAAATGACACCTATCCTAATGAATGTATGCACAGCGGTAGGTCTTCATGCACGTCATGAGCGGTTGTAACATGCAATGCTGGATTATAAACTTGGTCATAGTTTCACTGGGTGCAAGATACATAAAAGAAAGCAAGAAAATTACATTTTTGTATATAATTCACAAGCAACTCGGTAGTCAATTTTTGTTCTTTTGCCATTTTATGCCCAGTGTAGCTTGTTTCTAGTGCAGGCTCCCCCATAACTGCCTGTAGGTTGCACATTTCTTGTCAACAAGCTTCATACAGATTCTACCATAATTTATTGCTGATATACTGCTACAACTAGCTCTTCAGACACCCATGTAGCGACCTCTGCCAGGCAACAATATGTCACAGAATACACCAGTCTGACATATCTCTTACTGATATCAATGTCATGGAATACACCAATCTGAAACATCTCTAAGACATCTGTGTCATGGAATACACCAGTCTGACATATCTCTTAGACATCAGTGTCATGGAATACGCAAGTCTGACATATTTCTTACTGATATCAAAGTCATGGTATACACCACTAACATATCTCTTAGACATCAGTGTCATGGAATACACCAAACTGACACATCTCTC
Source organism: Hermodice carunculata (assembly GCA_964020975.1). Lineage (NCBI taxonomy): Eukaryota > Metazoa > Annelida > Polychaeta > Eunicida > Amphinomidae > Hermodice > Hermodice carunculata. Next base: position 30,654,495 of record OZ026624.1, read on the forward strand.
AGAAGACATCAATGTCATGGAATACACTATTAGAGACATCAATGCCACGGAATACACCAGACCGATATAACTCTTTAAGACATCAATGTCATGGAATATACTACTCTGACATACATCTCAGACAAATCAGTGTCATGGAATACAACAGTATGACATACATGTATCTCTTATCCTCAGTCTAACAAATCTCTTACAGACATCAATTTCATGGAATACACCAGTCTGAGATATCTCTCAGAGAAATCAGTATGTTATGGAATACATGTCTGAGACATCAATATGTCATGGCATACATCAGTCTGAGGTACCTTGATGTTAAACTACAAAAGCATATGTTCAGCAATAATCAGCTGTCAAAGTTAGATGCACTTTGAACTTGCTTTTCTTATCAAATGATTTACCTAGCCAGTGATACCATTTTCACACTCTCTTATGGTGTAGCAGAGAATTACTTAGATTAAGTTTCCTACCATGAGATGTGGTCTGGATCGCCTGCTCCCTAGCGCCACCAGGAGGAGCTCATTGACAACAGGCATCTCAATGGACTGTTGCTGTTTCTCTGTCGTTGATGCACTGAAAGAAACATTGATTCTGATCATACAGTGTTTCCTTAGGAACACATGATGAAACTTGATGTTATTGGAAGGGCTGGTCCAGAAGTTACAATATTTGTGTTTTGCTTTAAAATTCACACATATCTGCAACATTGCAAGCTTGCAGAATTCCCAGTATAGTGACATGGAATTAAATCCAGGATTGGATTTCATGCTGCCTGATAGTGATGAGGGGGTTGGGAGGGTCCCAATCTGCTAGTACAGGCTGTAATTTTGCTGCAGTACAGCACGCTGAAAATTAAAATATTCCAAAGTAGTGTCCGGTCCTCTAAAAAAAATAAGGAGGTTCCTGTATGCAGGTATGGAAAATAAAATGCCCCAGTAGGCCAGAACATAAATACCCTCTACCCCTGTCTGATTGTGGCAGTTCAAGATGTTCTAGATGCTCAGTTGTGCACAAGATGTGTATGATGGGCACGGTGTTGTAGCAAATTACAGTGGTGCCACCTACCTGGGTTTAGCTGTAGGATCAAGGAGTTGGCCACTGTCCACCAGCACTTTATGTCCCATTACAAAATTTTTCACCAGAAAAGAGGGCTTGAAGTCTGGCAGGGTGAAAATCTAAAAGGAATTGTAAAAACACATCAATATCAACAGATCTCTACAAAATCCTATATCCAAAGCAGGCATGACAATATTCAAAGTGTCATTTCAGGGACAAGTAGTCCAGACCATAAGGGACTCAAAATAATAAACAAAGAATAATGTAGCAAATACTCAATCTGGTGAAAACACACTGTAAATTGGTCAAATTTTCAGCTAGTTTTAGGGATTGTCCCTGATGATGTCGTACAGTTGACATCTCTGCCAAAGTATTTTTTTTACCTTCAATGAATGTAAAAAAATAATAAAAAATACATGATAAAAAGTAAAAATGCAACTGACAGCATACACATTTAGATCTTCGTTTGAACTTGAGCAATCAGCCATGATAGACAACACAATTCATCAGCAAATAACAACAGTAAAATGTCTGAGAAACCTGTCACAACAGAGCTGGTTGTATCAATGCACTGGTTTTTGACACAACGTGCCCAGGGCTAGATCCCTGTCACCAGCACTTGCATAGTGAACACAGCATCATTCTGAGAGTTTAAGCATTTGCTGCAGTGCCTTACATATTCCCTAGTAGGTTCAATTTCCAGCTATCTAAAAGATAAAATGATCTTTACATCAGAGATGCATCAGCAAGACAGAGGCCTGTGATGACTGTCTCTCACAGAAAGATGTGACAGAGACTCTCCTCAGTGACTCCCCACCAGGGTACTATGGTAATGATGTGGCTCATGTTACAGTGTAGCTGTGAGGGTAACATACCTCAATATTTATTGCATTCTCACTTAATCTATAGGAACTTAAACAGGTTGTCTTTATCCACTTACTCTGGTGAGCCATTGTCACCTTGGTCAATCTGAGCTCTGACATACATGATAAGTGCAACGTAATAGGTTACCTGCGTCTGCATGGCTAGATGTAAATCAAATTGTTCTTTTTTTCTGATCCCAGTATGTCTTTGTAATTGTACTTTACAATTCCATTGACAAAACAGCGATCTAGGAGCATGGAATAAAAGTAAAACTAAGGTCCTGTACATACCAGTGTGGCATTCTTCCTGATTGCTTGATGTATTTGGTGCACAGAGGGATCACTTGTGGTCCCTCTTGCACCAAACACACATCTCTCCATCCTGAAGAATGCTGGCATAGATAAGCACACTCACCAAGTTTTACTATAATACTTACCTCAAGGACTCCATTGTCACGTGCCAGCAGAGCCCAGTATGTGGGTTTCACCTGTTCCTGTATTGTCTCGGCTTCACTCTCACTGCAACACACACATACAACTACGGGGTACAATCCCATCAAATATGATAAAAAAGATAACTAAACAAAACATGAAAATGAACCTGTTTTGAAAAATGCTGGTGTCTTGTGTTAAGTTAGTGTGATATTGGCCACTGTTTTGGCTATTCTGTCAGTCAACCCTGGTAAGACATCCAAATATCCAAGAATAATGAGAAACTCTTAACCCACTGTCATATGTTTACTGCTGTAATCTGTTTTCAGGTATAAAGCTACAATAAAATAAAATGCACACACTGAGTTGAAAATTTCTCTATATATACATATATAACAAAAGATACAGGTAGGTTTTGACATTTTGCACAACCGTATGTTTAACATTATATACTTCTGTCTTCACAGATAAGCCACAACACTGAACACTAAAATGCATTTCCACTTTCGTTACCTACATAAATGTGACTAAAGGATCATTGTTAATCATTTTCAATATGGTGCATTGCAATAATGGAAGCATACTTTAAGAACATACATTTAACTTTATGAACTTTGAATCTATAACCTTGCACACACCGGCAATATGGAGTTCTTATGGAGAAGGACTTTGTCATATGTGACACTTTATTTTCCATCAGTTGTGTCTCCCATTTATTAATTTTAATTATTTATTATTAACAACTACGACACCAGCAATTATTACAACACATTTTATTAAGTAACATCATATTTTTCTGTGATCATCGCAGTTCAACGTAACTCCATGTTATTCATTTATCGCTCATGATACTATGACGTCACAATCAGCATATATATTACAGGTGTATAAATTGAGTCCTCTTTAATATACTTAAGCTCCGCTAATCTTAATTAAAATTCGAGGCCCCACCTCCCCTGAGGAAGGGACTACCAGTCCAGAAACATTGGGAGGGGCCTTCATACATTTGGTAAATTTACGACTTGTTATCTTTTTTTGTGTGAGTCCTCTGCTGGTACTTGTCAGATGATGGATGAACCTTATGTACAGATAATCGCATTGTTTGTAGTCATTACAAGGAATGTCATTGAGCACTAGGAGCCATATATGCAGAACGAGTCAGGGAAGTGAGTGAGTTCTGCTATATGGCATCTAGTGTGAGTTGATATTCTTCGTATTGACAACAAACCATGCTATGATCTGTTTATCTCATGTTCTCATACACTACTTCAATAAATTGTGCCGTATCAGATGCCAAATGTTCCAGCAGAGATTCAACAGTCTCCCTGACAGCAGACGACACCATCGTTACCCCAGAAGTACCTTAGCCCATAATAGTATATCATGTATCGGTACTTCCAGTAACAGGTACTCTGTCAAACAGTAGGCCTATTATAGCACTTTCTAATGATTTTATTATAGGACCCATAGTGGTCTGGCCTATATGACATTTAAACATATGCTTTACAGCACTAAAATTGACCCAAACATTATATATATATATATATATATATATATATATATATATATATATATATATATACACAATATATATATATATACATTATATATATACAATATATATATATATATATATATATATATATATATATATATATATATATATATATATATATATATATATATATATATATATATATATATATATATATATATATATATATATATATATACACATTATATATATATATATATAATGTATATCGGTACTTCCAGTAACAGGTACTCTGTCAAACACTAGGCCTATTATAGCACTTTCTAATGATTTTATTATAGGACCCATACTGGTCTGGCCTATATGACATTTAAACATATGCTTTATAGCACTAAAATTGACCCAAACATTATATATATATATAATGTATATCAAGTCTATGTGGTGTCCACAGTGATGATTGTGTCCTGTTACCTTGGCTTTGTCCGTTCCTCCTTCTTTGTGGGGAAGACTGTCAGATCTGAGTCACCATACAACAACTCATCTTCATCATCTACCGTGCTGCAAGTGTAAAATTTACAGCAATATCAGTACAAACTATCTAATCAGCTTCTCAAATGACAACAGTTTGATCAGGAGAGGTGTCAACATCACACCAATGTATCAGGGTTCATTTAGCAGGGGCAAACCAAACTTCCAAGACTTTCAAACTTTTCAAACCACTTTTTACAAAATTCCAAACTTGCATTGCTGTGTTTTCTAGTAATGAGGAATTTAGGTAAAAACATTAAACCAGATGATAATTTCTATCTGGGCACTTTTAGGTGATTTGAGTGGAAAAGGGTTATTGTCTGCCAACATGATCAATAATGATGTAACTATACTTGAAAAAAATTCATATTTGTTTAAATATGTCAATTAATGTGATAAGCAACTCAATGAGCTCTAAAGTCAGTCACAAACAATGTGCTTCACAACTGCATTCAAATTAACATGTATCAGGTGAGACTCCCCGTTTATGCATCTAAATAAAAGGTACATACAGAGCAGAGATGAAAGATTTCACAAATATTTGCAGTTTTACACAGTTAAAATATTACTCCAAGATCTAGTTCTTTTCGTAATTTTGAAAACCTATAAAACTCTGCAGATCCAGCAGTGAAGTCTGGAAGCCTTTGATGCTGATGACCACCTGACACTAACCTTTTATCCAGGCTGCTGTTGGGGTCTATACTGGTGACCTTAGTCTTGTCCTCAGTCTCTGTTGTGGCTGGTCCAATGTCCTCGCTAGTGCTAGTGGTGACAAACATACCACTTACATCGCGGTATGCACAGATGGTCTGGATTTTGGCTCCAGTCTGCAAGTCAAAAGATTAAAAATTGTAATGACTTGACTTTTTCTGCAGTTTATTAATACATGGAAAAACTGTACATCCGCTACATTTAAAATTCAAGTTGGTGTTCCAGTGACCAAGTAATTTGACAGGAAACAACTCTGGCATTTATCCTTGTTATTATTGCCATTAGTGACAACTTATCTGCCATATAAGGTCACTTGTTGCAGTAAGTACCATTACTGACAAGTTATCTGCCATACAATGTCACTTTCTTCTTATAGTTATATGAACTATGAGTGACGGCTACCTGCCACATAAACTCACTGCTTGTTTTGTTATAACCAGTTGCAGGACCCAAAACAAGTGGCAGCAATTGGCTGAGTGCCAGGCATCCTACTGCGTCAAAGACAAAGCTCAATGGAGAAGGTTGCTGGTAGTACTGGCAAGTTTTTATATAAGTGGTAACTAATATCAGCAACAGGTTTTCTGTCATTTAAGGTCACTCTCTCTTGACTAAAGTGGCAGTCACACACATGTACTAGTAATTATTCAGAGTAGAATAAAGCTGATTTCCACAGGTTTATGTAAAAACACTATGCAGACCTGATAACCCTCTTACCTGTACAGCCTGGGCTTGGGGACGTACCACAGCAAGCCGTACCCCGGAGCCATGACTGTCCTGTCGTAGATGTAGAAGCATAACCTGACCGTCTTCACTCATGATGAGACAGTATGGGTCAGCGATGGACGCTGTCACAATGGGAGACCCCACATCTATGGGAATGTGCTGCAGCTGGTTGACTGGACACAGTGTCAAAACACAATATTATCTATAGTTAAGGAGATGTTAACATCTATATATAATACCTGTAACATGTCACCACTCCATCTCATGTAGCAGAATAGCAGAAACACAATGTATTAAGATGCAATTTCTTTATGCAAATCCATTTTATTCAAACAGTGCTGGCAATGTACAGTCAAACCTGGCTTAAGGGACCACCCTTGGGACCTGATGAAAGTGGTCCCTTAAGAGAGGGTCCATACTTGGATCAACTGAAATGAAAAGATGTGTAACTCAATTTACACAAACCTTCATTAGGATATGACGAAAGAAAGTCAGTGTTTGACCCGGGAAGTTACGTAGGTCGCCGCTTACACAATAATGAGTCCAACAAAAAATTCCACTCAAAATGGAATACATATATAAATATATATATATATATATATATTAGTGGCAACAAATGGCCCTGTGGTCCCTTAACAGACATAAATTGATACGGTGGGACCCAATTTACCTGGGCACTGGGCCCGTTGGACAGGTGAGCCCTTCAGTCAGCAAAAAACAAAAGAAAATTGTTGGGGGGACCTAGAACTGGCCGCTTATGACTGATGGTCCCTTAAGAGAGGTGGGAGCATTGGCAGGTTTGACTGTAGTCTAGTATTCTAGGTGTTCACACCCTTATACATGTATATGCTCAATTTTTTTTATAATGCTCATGAATCTATGCCACATGCCGTGAACTTAAAACTATTTAAAACACCCTGTGCAAGTACATGTATCAATGTATTCGCATATTCTCTCCATAGACAGCACCATGATTTTCTTTCACTCTTTCCTACTCAAGTCATCCAAACATGCCTAAATATAAATTGTTTTTTTTTTTTTTTTTTTTTTTTTTTTTTTGTCGAAACCGGTCAGGCGTTTTTCAGGAGGACAACCGTCATTTTTGGCCTTGCCCTCGTCTAATTTGCTAAATATAAAATGTGTTGTCTGCTTTACAGTTTTTATTTCAGTTTCTTAATACATTGTAACAGAAAACATTTTTGCAGAGAATTGTTTTTGACCTTTCATGGCGTATGTGCCAGATCAATAGCTTTCCTTGGTGCTTGCTCATGCCAAGGAAAGCTATTGACTCAATCTTATGCTGATGAGGAAAGACTGACAGGGATGCTCCACTGCATTAAAGACATTTCAGTCTTTAGGAATAAGCGAGTTCACATTCTTTCAACTCAAACACAAGCACATGTACTAAGTGTCTTCTGGTATGTCTAACAGCCAGTACACAGTTAAACCACGGACAGCATGCAAACACACTCGTACCTCCTTCCAGCAGGCGCACACCCATGGGCGACACCTGCACAATGTACTTGTTCTCCCCAATGTTGGCAGCAAACACTGTGGGTCCCTGTGTACTGAACCCACTGTGGTCCAACTCCATGATCTCCTGACCAGTCTCCAGAATCTACAACAGATGACACCACTGACACTACCAGATTTTATCACTTGGCAACAGCATACGAAGTGAAAGTTAGATTCAGCGCACCTCTGGGGAACAAACACAAGATAAGGCAGACTGTTTTTTTATTTGAAAAACAAGAGGACTGTGTGAACAGCTTGTTCTAAGCTGACTTTGACAATCTTAACCTAAAATAGGTTCCAGTCTGTTCTCTGGGAACCCCAAATGGTTTGTTTGCAATTTCAAAGCTAATATTTTTATTATTTCAGCTCATCTCCCCATGATACAAACCACTCTTTTCAAGCACACAGTGTTAAAAAAATGTACAGTTTTTTTCTTTTTAGTTAGGAAATGTCTTTTCCACTTCTGAGGCCCCTATCCAATGCAATTTAAATAGCACCAAAGTTGTTCTAATTTTGATGAGCCTTACAAATGTGCAAGCTGACCATTTCAGTGATATCCTAAAAGTTTTCCTTATTTACAAACTCCTTTCAAATTAAGAAGAAACTCTTTTGAATAGAGCATAATAATGTCCAAAAAGGATATTTATGTCAAGCCAGCACGATATATTAAGACAAGCATGCATTTCACATGAGTACAATAACGGCTACATACATTGGTGCATGCACTTGCACCTGAACATATGCAATATCCTAGAAATTATATGTATGCATGAAAGTCAAAAAAGTTTCTAACATCCTTGGCCTCTTCCCTTGTAAAATGTGGCCATCATAGCATAGTGACATTTATTAACAGTACAAGACATAAAGACCATAATCAATGTATAGGCGGACTTCATTATGATAGAAGTACACGACATGCACCACAAACATGATATAGTTACACTCAATAATACAAATAAGACATATTCAAAACTACTAAACAGCTATTCTTGCAAAGTTAGTTCCACTGTGGGTTGTGAGTGCCACTGACCATGCTGGAGTCTTCCCGGCTCAGGATCAGCAGAGCATGGCTGTTCTCCAGATCCCTGTCCTTTGAGGGGGCGGGCTGTGATGAGGACTCCTCTCCATCCTTCTGCTCCTTCTGCAAGGCACACATAATATATACACTGTATTAGTATCACTAAACAAAATAAAAAAAATAACTTCAAAGTTCCAGTTATAATAAGCCTACCCTTGTGGGGAATGATGCACCTGGATTCTTTAACATGTAGTTTACGTTGTCAACATGTTTAGATGTGATTATTAACATGACGTAACTTTTTTTTTGGCGGGGGGGGGGGGGGGTCCTAAATGTTTAGGAGAGGTAAGACACCAAAAACCTTTGCATGGCTGATTTTATGATTTTAACGTTTTTAACAAGATGAATGCCCTTTCTATAAGTTGTCAAAATTTCAAGCTTTTAACTAAAGTAGAAATATAAGAAAACCGCCAAAACCACCAGGCATGTAGTCATCCGAATGTCCATGTGTCATTCTTTTAGCTTTCAGCCACCTAACGGAACAATGCGACCCATCAATCACACTTAACAGCCTGTCACGTATCTGCAGGTAGCAACGGCCCATGGCAAAAGGAGAATGGTATCACGGCAGCACCGTAAAATCAGGCGGGCAGGAAAAAGATGGAAACATGCCAACATATCATAGCCTCAGTGGTTTATTTTATAGTTATCTTGCTTGTTTTACGTTCTAATGAAGGGAGACTTTAAATGTTCATGAGGAGCGGCAATCGTCAGACAATGTCCCTTCAAAGGCCGCCCCCACGATGGTCCTGCACACCAAAGCCAGGCGAGGAAAAAACTGGCACTTTAATCAACAATACCCACATACATAATATCATTTCATAGAAACCCAGGGATGAGGAAATAAAAGTACAAATAAACACATCGAAATAAGCACAAACATGAACAGAAGAGAAAACACACAAAACAGCATTACAAAACTCAGGTTGGAAAGAGAAATGAAACTCAGTGAGAAAATAACTACAAAATAATGACAAGCTAACTAAGTAAAGTGTACAGACAAGTCTAACAAGCTAGCTACATAAAGTATACAAATAGGAGTAAATACAATAAAACACTATCCCTAAAAACGGGATGAAGAGGTAGGGGGCGGTAGACCAAACCCGCTATCTGTCCACTGACCACGAGTGGCCTCAGGCCGCCCCACCGAAGAAAAGCAACACAACTTTTGTTGCCAGGCTTGAGGTCACCGGGCCCGAAGGGCCACTACCATGACACCATGCTTTGAAACCAGATTGTCGCAGTCGCCATTTGACAGATCGCTGAATAATGTTTTCTGTACTCTAAAGGCTCTTTTTTCCCATGTGATTGGCCAAGAATTGATTGACAACCTCACCAAATATTAAGGGACGTTGTTTACAACGTTTTGTACAAATATCAGCTGAACTTGAGCAAACGCTATTGTTTCAGAGGCAATTGATCAACATCAAAAGCCTTTGAAGCTCGTTTTCTCAAAAATGGTAATAAGAAGAGAACCCCACCTAAGAATGGTTATTGAAAGAAAACGACTGGGCCAAATTTAAAGCGGTTAACAGCTTTTGATTCTGTAATGTCTGAACTGCAAAAACAATTCAGCAATTTTCAAAATTTTGTTTTGTTCTTTTTCTATGAAATGAAGAAATGAACATCCTGGAAATCAAAGGAAAAATTGAAACGTGAAACTTTGAGGATGGACAACAGAAAAACTAAACCAAATATAAAAAATACACAGGATCGTTTATTGTTGCCAATTATGTCAGGATTAAGATGCAAGTGTAATTATGATTTTTTCACAAATAATTAGTGACTTATATCGACATTTATGGGGTGGATGCTTTGCGGTCAACTTTCAATTGTTTATTCAACAATTAACATCACAGACACCAAAATACGGAACATATAAATTCTTTGGAGTATGACAATAACACACATAATAGATATGTTATCCTAATGCAAATACATTTTGAGCTGGGATTGATTAAAGTGGGATTTATTTTTGGTGTCTTACCTGTCTTTAATGAGTTTTCTGCCCCCACAATGCAAATTTAACTAGCAAGGCTGTCAGCCTATTGAGCATGTTGAGAGACCACACTTATCACCTCCTGTGGTCTATCCTTCCCCTTTTGTCATATGTCATATTATCTGATGTTTTGAGCTTAAGGTTGATTGTACAGTTTGCTCTCTCCAGCTGAGATTAGCGTGATGAGAATTTCTGATTTACTCAGTATACACTAATACAATACTTATTGTGTTTTGTTAAATGTAAATTCATGCAGTTTTACTGCACTTTTATTTTTGATTATTTTGCTGATGACACAAAACCATGAAGATAAAAACACTGTGAAACAGTATTTTACCATAACAGACACTATACCCAACAGTGAAATTAAACCTTCATTTACAATACCTGACATGTAAAACCATGAAAGTTTATGCCAGTGAAAACAAGTACAATGTACATTGACAGCAATACAAAAGCCAATACAAATCGTATTTTCATTTTCACATTTCTTTGCAAGAAAAAGCAAATGTTTGAATGCCTCAGTATTCACATTTCAGATCTAACTGACAGCCACTGCAAAATTCAGAATGCAGCTTTATCTCGAATGGAAGGGTTGAATCCACTTCAAACTACTTTGTACAGAACAAAAGAACCAGTACAAAGCCACTCTTTAATTGAAAATGATATTTGCAATTAAATCTCAGACACTCTTTTGCATTTTCAAGTCAGACAACAAGTTTCCATTCTTATAGGTTGAAAATTTGAGTTTGGTCTTGCTTCTTGTCTAGCATCAGGATATTTGTGGATTTAAAAATTTCTAACATAAAATATCTTACTATTATTTAGTAAGGTATTAACCCTTTTAGTACCAAATTTTGGACTGAGTCAATGGCTTTTCTCAGCATGCATTGCACCCAATGCATGCTGAGAAAAACTCTTGACCTGGGGTATTCTCTCTGGAACTATAGGCATACTGGTACTTGATTGAAAGGTCTTTTAACGAGAAACACGAATCTGGGATCCTAATGATAATTCAGACTTATCTAACTTTAGCAGATCGACTATAGATGTGATTAGCACTGAAAGAGTTCATAATCAGACCTGAGTTTCCTCTGGTTTCTGGGGTGCTCCCTTTACAGTCCACATATCATGACAGCCAGGCAATTCAAAGGTTGTCACCACCTGCGGCCTGATGCTTCTCTGGAAATAAATTTGAAATGTTACTTTTTTTTTTTTTTCTTGACTAGTCCCTCAGGACCATACCCTTGCCATGTTTTAACTGTGTTGAAATGTTATTATATCTTCACATACACTGTCGTATCGACCAATGTAAAAGATTTATATTTATGTCCCCACAATAAATCAAGATATAATATTCTTACTAGGGTTCACAGGTCAGACATTTTGCAACTGATGTTATACTGGGTGCTGGATCTTAAATAGCAAGAAGTCAACGAGACATTAGCATCAAAAGAGTGCAGCTATGGTGTATTACATTGATGAACATACTTATGGAAAAAGACTTGAAGTTAAGGTGACTCTTAAACATTTTATTCTTTGATTTTCTTTATTGTCAACCAAACCTGGATTAAATAAAGAAGTTGAGAAGAGTCACAGCATACTGCTTGAACACAGACTGGACTTTTAAGTACAAAAACGTCACAATACAAACCTGAAGCACACACAAGGCGCCATTCTTCCCATAGCCTGAGGTCGTAACTAATTCTAAGTCGGGATCCACACTACTGCCGAATTCCTCTGACAGGAAGGCTGGTTCCCCCATCTCTGCCTTTGCACACGGCCCTATGTTCATGATGCTGTCACATACCTGTGTAACAGAGGGAAATTTTTAATATCACATACCTGTGTCAAAAAGAATAATCAACAATTATGTCACACATTTGTGTCAAACAGAGCAATAATCAATTGTCATACACCTGTGTCAAACAGGGCAATCATCATTTATGTCACACATCTATGTCAAATAGGGCAATCATCAATTATGTCATTCATCTGTCAAACAGGGCAATCATCAATGCAAGAAAATGGCTGTAGAAAACTTGACAAAGTATGAATAGTTGTGTTCTTATCAGGATGAGCTGAAACTATGTTTTTACACCACAAGCATTCTTAAGTCACAAGGAATGATGTATCAAGGATGTTTTGATCATGATATTTTAATTGATATCAATATAATTTTACATAGGCAATGAGGAAGAAAAAAAAAAGAGCACTGGCTCATGTTCCTTAAGGGACAACTATGTGCAGAAAGGAGCAACAGTAAAATCTGCTTCGGCATTTTAACAATCAGAGCTATCTTATATAATTACCTCAAAAGAGTAGGACGTGATCTGTGTGCCAGCCTGAGCCTCACTGCCGTACACCTCCAGCTCATCCAGATCATCCAACTGGGACACATCGGACGCTGAAATACAGCTGTACATGTACAAGGGTCTGTACGCAGGTGTGTGTATGCAGGTGCCTGCATGTAGGTGTGTGCTTACTGGTGTGCATACACAGGGTGTGTGCTTACTGGTGTCCATACACAGGGTGTGTGTATATAGGTTTGTGTATTTTGCTTATTTCACACAGTGAAATTGAAGCAATTTACAGTATGCAAAATGCTGCCTCAAATAAATTAACGCAACTCAATATAAAGATATTTCTGCTTCAGAAATACAAAAATGTATTATATAAATAAATTTTGTGACTGTGGTTCTAAAATTAAGGAAATGTACAGCTTGGTAATAAGAGTACCTGAAAAAATACTGTCACCACAGGCAGGGCCTCTGCTGCATGGCAGATTACCATTTTTCATCTGAAACCTTCTCCATTAAACCAGCCAATGATCAAAAGTCTGCTGTAATTTTTTTGACCAATTCCTCAGTAGTTAAAGAAGTGCACAGTGATCCAAAGGATCTGTGTCCCCTGCCACAATATACAGAAGAAAGGTATACAATGTATACAGTATGTCTGGACACACAAAATTCATTTGTTTTTGGGCCCTGTGACCTTGAATATAGGTCAAGGTCAAAAACAATACATGCCGCATATGTCCTTGGTATGATGCATCTCTGGTATAAATTTCATTTATTCTATCTCTAAGGGTTCTAGAGATATGCTGCCAGATACACGTAAATGGATATGTTCTTGGGCCCTATTTTCAAGGTCAAAACAATACACAGTGCACACGCCCGTGATATGATGCATCTCTGGAACAAATTTCATTATTTTATCTCTTAGGGCTCTGGAGATATGCTCCTGGACGTACGGACGCAGCCCCTTTCCCCACTTGCTCTATGTCCCCCTGTACCACCTTCGGTGGCGGGAGGCAAAAAAGGAACAGCTTAAATCTGAACTGCACATATTAGACTAGCATGCCCAACGTAAACACTTTGCCTGGTGCAGATTGGATGTTTATTGCCAAGCTTGCCTCATGGAGAGCTGTTGACTCGTCTTAACTTTGTTGCCAACACTTACCAACCCAGTCTCCTGCTCCACCACCCTTTTTCTTCTTGGCTGGTGGCTCACCCTGGTGGTAAAATACAAAGTAACATTTCCTAAAACTGAAAATTAATTATTCCGTAGTTTACATGCTGTCGACAATATATATTGGTAATACATGTAGATATGTGGTACTGAATACTGAAAGAACTTGTGTAGTTTGTGACATATGCACATACAGTGTTGCCAACCCTAGAGTGTTGTAATCAGTAAGATTCAGCAAGGGAGGGCAACGACCGAGCGGGTTGGGTGGGGTGCGGGGGTGGGGGAGGGCAGGGTCCCCCTCCCGCTGAAGGTGAATTTTTTAAAAATGTAACTGAGATGGAGCCATTTGGTGCATTATTTTTTAAGTTTTGCAGGGTTTTTCTAAGGTTGAAACTTTGCCATTTCTTGTGCAGTCTGAAAATCATACCATATTATAAAATAAATTTTTCCTTCATAATTTTTTAATTTTAGAGAGACAGCAAAACTAACAAATTATCAATAATAATTACTTGATATGATCTTATTGTATATAGGCCTAAAACGTGATATCCATAATCTCAATTATATGCAAATTATATTTTTTTTCCGTAGCATCTTTTGTAAAATCCGTAAGGTTTTGTTCTTGATCCGTGTGACGTAAGCTCACTGTGTAGAAGCCTGATATTCCGTACAACTTACGGAAATTCCGTAAGAGTTGGCAACACTGCACATATATGAAATGAAAACTGAACCAACTTTCTTTTGTTAAGAATGGAGAATTTGGTACAGTGGACACCTTTTCCATTTTGGGCTAGGTGGTTGATGCTGAAGGTTGCTGGTCTGAGACCCAGTCATTCCATGGTCAAAAAACAAAATATGTATAAGATATATAAAACTTTGAACCAAAGTAGCTTTATACGCACATATATTTGTTACAAACTTAAAATTTAACCGCTGCAGTTACTATTATACTTTCTTAAAACCCCAAGAGAAGTTTATCACATTTAAACACGTATTTAGTCTGGGTAGCCCTATAGTACAAAGAGTTGACTAATGTAATCGGTTCCCCCAAAATTGAGAGACCCACAAGATATATATAAAAAAATGCACAGGACAGTATAAACTATGTTACCAATTGATTTACATTGTCAAAGACATTACAGATCAGACCAGCTTAGTGTTTATTGTAATTGTTATAAAAACATGTTCAGATCAAAACAAAAGTGGTCAAAATTTTAAAATCACAGGAACACTCACAAATAATTTTGTTAAAAAAGGAAGACAAAGGCTCACCTCTTTCTTGTAAAGGTCATCTTCCTTGAGTGCACTGTCCAAGCTCTCCTGTGCCTTCTCTGTGTACTTGAGCAGCAGAGAATTGCCCAAGCGTGACCCCAGAAACAGGTACCCTTCTTCACATATACACATCTGTAAACAATACACAGCTAATGGTCACAATAACTCTCAGCAAACAGAGTCAACAGCTTTCCTCTGCACTTCCTGGGTACAGAGCAACCAGAGTGTGCCCAGGAAAGCTGTTGAGTTATCACCGCTACATGTATTAAGTTTGATGAAACGAAAAAACAGATTAAACATACAACACTGGACCATTTCTGGAAAAAAAAATATTAATGGGAAAAGCTGAATGTGCATACAATGATGTTGGGACCCTTACAGTTAAGAATTGCCATTTAGCTATGTTATCTCTGCGACACACACTTACATTTACAGTGAAACCTGTTTGGAGAGACCACCGTGAGGAAAGACCACCTGCCTTTTCGGACCATGTTTACCATGTCCCTTTTGCCATCTTTCCCATGTTATTGCACCTCTATTGTTTGACCACCTGCTTTATGTGACCAGTTTTTGTCCAGCCTTAAGGGGAGTCTCTCAAAACAGGTCACACCCTCATGTTTTGAATCAAGTTCATTTATCATATAATCAAGACAAGTTGAGGACCAAGATGGACCTGGTGTGCAGCATAAAGATGAATCTTGTCATACTCTTTGATTAAATGTGAGATCTTCTGACATGTAAACAAAAAGACCTTTTTATGCACAGATGAACAATGCATATTACATATACTTTAAAGACATCAGCTGATACCTGATCAAACTGGTGTTCTCATATATGTAGTGGGGACACTTTGAGTCCTTACACATGTAGGAAACACACAGAGTACTTAAACATGTAGCAAAAACACAGAGTCCCTATGGAAGTAGTAAGGACACCAAGTAATTATACATGTAGCAAAGACACATAGTATTTACATATAAGGACATAATTCTTACACAAGTAATAAGGACACTGATTATTTCTACATGTCTGGACCCTTTGAGTCCTGACCCACATAGTGAGGACTCCCAGTGCTTCTATGTGCACCTATGACACAGTACTTATACATTCAACATGGCCACTTAGAGTACTTACACATGTTGTGAGAACACTTGCTGCTGCCTTGTCAAAGTTGAAGCTGCGTACACAGCGCATACCATCCACCACAAGAGTCAGCACATATCTGAATTCACAAACAGATAAATATAAGCAAAAGCATTTGTTTGTTTGCTAGTCAGCATATTCTGTAAGCTACATTGATCAACACATGCATGTACGATGGGGTTTTGCCGGTCTCTTCGAAGATATTTTGCTGTGAATAGTAGCCATACTTTTGCCACCCACTATTTTCATGCAATAAGGCAGTATTATACATGTAGCCAGACTTAGTCTCTCATGCGAGTAGTACTTGATTTTTGTGTATTAAGTTTCAACAGAAAATAAACACTTAGCTACTGAAACTCAGATACCTTTCTTTCTTTCTTTCTTTCTTGGTTTTTTTTTTTTAAACAAAAGGTAAATTCACTTGTGTAAAATAACATAACAGGTAAATTTTAGTTTTACCAGAACCAGTACCATACACTGTTGTGACCTCACACACATTGACTACATTTTGCAAGTATTCTCTGTCACTCTCAGACTGATCAGTTTATGCTGTACAAGGCCTTTCCCTCCAAGCCTCAAGAAAAACACCCTCTACCTCAAGAAAATGATACAAGAATACCCAAACTGGAGCAAAAAGAATTATAAATGACCAAAATAGCTTTCATACTCTGGTACTCACAGTTCTCCACCCTTGAGAGAGATGACCAGTTTGTCATTGGATACACGTGAAGCCTGGGCACAGTCCAGCTGTATCTTAACCCCTTCCTGCACCTCTGTGTAACATTACACATCAAGTATCACGTGGTTGTACATTATCTACATTCACTCTGTACATTTGAACAGGATATACAAAAATCCAATGGCCATTTCTAGCAGTCGGGCACATTTTAGAGTGATGAAATAAAATTGCAAAACCTAAGAATTAATGATAGTAATAATCTCTACAACTATGGGCAACATAAAAGTCAAATTTGGACACTTTTCGTCAAAAAGATAAAAAAAATTAATTAAAAAAAAAAAAAAAAAAATACAAACCAGCACCAAGCTGACCTTCAAGACTTGTAGTCATGTTATTATCTCTGCACTTCCAGTAGAGACTAGAACAGACTGATTTTCCAACAGAAAATCAAATGTCTCCCGGTGGAACACTTACTTCTCTGAATAAGCTACAGGTGAGAACAAATTACAAATGACCAAGTTTGCTTGAAAATTACAATCCCATTTTAGCTCTCACCTAGATACATTACTCTAGCAACTTTCATCAAGTTCTTCAAGACTTATTGCAGAGAAACCAATTTCACATAAATGACCCTGTGACCTTGAGAATTCACTCAAGGTCATCCAAATACAATCCCAACCTATGTCTTGCCAAGATACATAATCCTACCAAGTTTCATCAAATTCCATAAAGTTCTTCATGAATTATCACACGGAAACCAATTTCACATAAGTGACCCTGTGACCTTGAAAGTTAGGTCAAGGTCACCCAAATACAATCCCAACCTAGGTCTTGCCAAGATACATAATCCTACCAAGTTTCATCAAATTCCATAAAGTTCTTCATGACTTATCGCATGGAAACCAATTTCACATGTGACCCTGTGACCTTGAGAATTCGCTCAAGGTCATCCAAATACAATCCCAACCTAGGTCTTGCCTAGATACATAATCCTACCAAGTTTCATCAAATTCCATCACGTTCTTCATGACTTATCCAACGGAAACCAATTTCCCATAAGTGACCCTGTGACCTTGAAAATTAGGTCAAGGTCACCCAGATACAATCCCAACCTAGGTCTTGCCTAGATACATAATCCTACCAAGTTTCATCAAATTCCATAAAGTTCTTCAAGACTTATCACACGGAAACCAATTTCACATAAGTGACCCTGTGACCTTGAGAATTCGCTCAAGGTCATCCAAATACAATCCCAACCTGGGTCTTGGCTAGATACATTATCCTACCATGTTTCATCAAATTCCATCACGTTCTTCATGACTTATCGAACAAAAACCAATTTCAAATAAGTGACCCTGTGACCTTGAAAATTAGGTCAAGGTCACCCAAATACAATCCCAACATAGGTCTTGCCTAGATACATAATCCTACCAAGTTTCATCAAATTCTGTCAAGTCCTTCAAGACTTATCGCACGGAAACCAAGTGTTGAAGAACCTGAACAACAACAACAACAAGAAGAAGAGGAAGAAGCGGAAGAAACGGGCACTAAACCAATATGTCCCCCGGCTTCCACCGGGAGACATAATTTCACAAATATAACATATAAGAAAGTTATTCCTTCTGAATCAACAAGACTTGAGCACTCACTAAGAATAAACTCTGTGTTGGTATCTGTAATGCTGTTGAGAGACACGCCATATGGAGGTACACTCTGGTTCAGATAGACAAGTGAGTTGACAGCAAACACCAGCACACCACCTGGTGGGAAATACGTAAACACAGCTGACCTTGTATGCTGGCACTGTTTGTGGCAGTCTGGTTAACATGTACATGTTTTTTTCAGTGGTTGATAAGCTACCGCGGTGAAAGACGCATCGTTGAAAGAGAAATAATTTTAAAGTTTGGATAGTTGGACAACATAAAAACATAAGCATGCATCAAACAAGAAAGAACATTTACATTTTACAATTTTCTTCTGCAAATACAAATAATGTCTGAATTTTTTTATTTTCAAGAAGTACCTTTTAACAATTTACAATATAAATCTCTATTCACAAACAAATGAAAGTACTGATTAACATTCAAAGTGTTCAGTCATGACTCATGTTTTTTGGACAGATGCTAGAAGATTCTAGAGTATAAGCACCAACCAATGGGCTTTGGCACTGGATATGTGCGAAAGCAATCATAGGGTAGCCCATCCAGTGACCAGATGATGGGATGGACGCGCTGCTGGATGTTCAGTGAGATGGCAGCAATACTACAACTGTCATGGCGTACAGCCACTCGTCTGCAAGGCAACACAAAACCTTTAGTTAGGATTGCCTTCAAAACACGGAGGGCCTGAGTGTAAGTAAATCACTCCACAAAACAGAAGTGTCTGAAAAAACTAGGCGACAGAAGTGGGAGCCCTATTCATTAACATGGCAAGTACCATCTGAAAAGCACAAGCGAGGCAAACTTCCAGGGATTTCTAGGACTAAAATGCTTAATGAAATACTTGAAGCCTCTGTTGGTGAGACCGGCAATGCAGTAGTCTGATTCCCAAGGCTCTTATTGGTTTAGATTACAACACTTAAAGGCCCTCACGCGTAAATGACAAACAGGTTCAGAGTGTTAGCTTAATCAGGTATTAACCCTTAAAACGCTGATTGAAGATTGAGTCAACAGCTTTCCACAGGAAACTTTGTGTACGATGCGGGCAAAGTGCCCCGAGGAAAGCTGTTGACTAAGACTACTTTTTGCTTCAGATCAGGCTTGCTGGTATTTGAACGAAAGGTATTTTCATGATGATTTGAATCTTTTAACAATTATATGTTTAATAGTAATGAGAAAACAACTGTAGCAGTGATTAGCACTTTAAGGGCTAATTCTACTGTCTAGAAATTAGTAATTTTACCTGGAGAAAAAGGTTGTGACACTCAAAGCGCGAGGGTGCATATACTGTGTATGTTAGAAAATCTAAAAGAATGCACTGCATGTACTTACAGTATAAAAGTAACTGACCTAAGTTATGCCACATGTACCCAAATGGTATGACAGCAAATGTCCTGAGCTATGTTGTATTTACCCAAATGGTATGACAGTAAATGTCCAGCAATACCATAATTACCCAAATGGTATGTCAGTAAATGTCTTGAACCATGCTACACTTACTCAAACGCTATGACATTTAATGTTGAGACATGCGATACTTACCCAAATGATATGACAGTAAATGCTCTGAGCCATGCCATACCCCATGATATAGCAATAAATGTCCTGAGCTATACCATACTTACATGGTATGCCATACTTTGCACACAGTATACAGTAAATATCCCACCTCGTGCTATACTTACCCAGCCCATGTTGGCAGGGGTTCATACAGGATGAAGAGGGTGGGCTCATAGTACCCATGCAGGAACTGTATGTCCAGGATGTTTGTTATCTTTTCGTCCAGTTTCCTCATGTCTATGATGTACGAGGACAGGATAGGTTGCCTGCAACATAACATCACACATATACATGCAGGATGCCCACCATGTACAGAGGAACCTCATAGCGACACTCAGATATCTGACATATTCATTATAAGGACACAAGTTTTGAATGGCAAAAGTTCATTTTCTTTGTTTTTTTATTCATTTATCGGACATATTCAGTTATCTGACACATTTCTAAGGGAACAGATGGCGACATTATAATGAGTTTTCACCGTACAACACTGGCACTTATTTTGACAGACCACTCCAATAAACACCATATACTCTCTGACCCCACCTTTTCAGACTCTGTATTTAGCACTTGTCTACAATTTGGTCATCCAACGGGTGGTCTTCGAAGCCAGGTTTCACTGTATACATGGAACTATTACATATAGTTATGAACTTCCTCCAAACTAGTCACTTATTTCTCTCAAATTTTTCTCTATTTAGGACGAGGATTACAGCCTTACATTATTCTTGGACTCAAATTTTTCTCTATTTAGGACGAGGATTACAGCCTTACATTATTCTTGAAATGAGCCTCCATTTAACTCATTCCATACCAGTCCCAGATTATTCCGTATATATACCTAGATTTAAGATGACAATAGCACATTTAAATTCTTCATGAAAAGAGTTTTTGTTAAAGTACCAACATGCCTATAGTCTTAAGTCAGTGCCAGAACCACTGATCAAGGCCTGTGACCATAGTATGGAATGAGTTAAGTAGCATGTCAAGTTAGCTGATTTTTTTTTTTTCATTGGTCTGGAAGAGACACTACAGCTGTGTAGCTCCAGTAACTGTTGTCATGCTTTGTGAAAACTATGAAACTGAGGACTTGTTTATTTAGTATGGAACAGGTTAATGAATGAATGAATGAATAAATAAATACATAAATCTAAAACCTGTTGGAACATTTTATTGTACTTTTTTCCCAAAAAATATCTGTGCGTCAAAATCCCTTCATGTTTTACTTTATACATGTACCTCCTTCTCCTCACTGCTGTTCAGGAATGGACACACACACACACACTTACAGAAATTTTCTTAAAGTTACTGTGTTTGCTGCCACGGTCAAGTTCTGTGCAGCAAAAAATTCAAAGTACTACCGGTAGGTCTCCACATGGCACACTTCCCTTACTTCAAGCCAAGTCAAGTACATGTCATGTTAGATAATGACACAGAAGTCATCACTTCGGTTGGCCACAGTTCATTAAAAATGACTCATACATACCTTGTTCCTGGGACTCCATCAAGCTCCTCACTGGCACCCTCTCGACGGAATGGCAGTACTACCAGGTGGGCACCATACACCAGCATGGCAGCACATCGTCCATCTGGGTCAACCCGTACGGTGGGAATGTTAAAATGTTGTTGCATATGGCCATCCTGAACACAAAATACAAGTTGTTAAAATCACTGCTGGGGAAGCACTGCTGTCCGCCTATCGATATATTTTTAGTTGGACACTCAGATAAGATTGTGTAAAACTGCAATGATCCTGAAAATACTAAATGTTCATCACAAGAAGTTGCAAAAACAGCACAAATATATAGTGACAGGTTCGACAATAATTAAATACTCAATGATTTTCTTTAGTACCGACAAGCTTTGATGTATATCCTAAATAAGTACACACTTGTATCAGACTTACGAATGTTTGCCAAGTGAATCAATGAACAAGTAACAGTTAAAGTAGCCAAACCCATCAGAAATGCGGCAGTTCCATCAAGAAACTCACCTTGAGTTCATCCTCTTCAAAGTAATGCAAGGACGAAGTTTTCAGGTCATGTGTTCCTGGATCATACTCTAGAAGGGACAGCTGTCAAGAATAATCACAACCATGACACAAACTTTAAAAAATCATAAAAAAATAAAAGTTGTCATGTCAAATTTCTTATCTGATATGCATGTTGGTCAATAGAGTAGAATATGTAGTTCTGCACCATGACCCCTCAAAATGAGCAGTTACATTCAGTTTACTTTGCTAGTGAAAGAATATTTGACATCAAACATCCTGGCTGCAAGGTGGCAGCTACTTGACGATCATAGCACATATATACAGATTGACAAATAGCACACACAATAAACTCAACTGCCTGTCAACCCTCTCCTCTTTCAACTGAATCAACAGCTTGCCTGATTACAAGTTGGGCACAATATACTCAATAAGAGAAATGCATATTAACTTCCTGCCACAACTGCATGCCTGATTGCCTAGTCTAGCCTGGTGAGATACAGGTCCTTACCTGTGGGGACAAGTGGGACATTACTAATCTTTTTGGAATGATTAAATGATTATGGAAGGCAGATGGAAATTTTTCTTATATATGGCTCGGGAAGTACTATATGAACACCAGTTTGCAATTTGCTAACTTATATTTCTCAAGAAAAAAAAAGCTAGTTTTGTGAAAAATGATCATATGGCCCTGTCTGTGACAATGATGTTTGAAGAGGCAAAGTTCAAAGGTCATATTTAATATTACCTTTTGAAAATGGCATGGTGTCTCCTATGACAGTTTTTTTTGACAAGGTCAGCCAATAGCATGCCAGATAAATCACTTAAATAGAACCATCATTCCTGTAGATATCCTCCCAAACTTTGTTTTAAAATGTAACCATGCAAAACTAAACAAAAAAGATACATTTTAACTTATCATTTCCCAGCACCAACTTTGCCCATAAAAAAATATTAACTACTCATAATTTGCACTTCAAAACTGAGGTCTGTACAATGAAACTCCACACTACTGGCATTTATAGCAGGAGGAAGTAAGTACATTGTCAAAATGAGAAAATTTGTAAAATCAGATCCGAATATCATGATGGAGTTTATGACAACAGCTTTTTCACAGTGGTAGTGTGTACTAACCTTGGCCTGTGCAAAGCTCATGAGGAGTGCATCCCTGGGTGCACCTGCTAATCTGACACACTCCATGGACATGACATTGCCAAACAGTGAGAAGGAGGCAACACATTCTAGTTTGTTCTTCTTTGACTTTGTATCTGAAATGAAACAGCAAATAAATAAGCTGCTGTGCACATTGCAAAACCTTGTGTTGTCATACAAGCTGTGTTGACTGTGCAATCCAAAAATTTCCCCAAAGAGTTACTGATTTACTGATTATTCAGGTTTTTTTCTTTTTTGCACGGACAGAGGAGCAGGAATAAATCTTCAGCATGTTTTTCTAACCCTTTTCTTTATATGTTCAAATGCAACAAACTGGGCAGTGTGGAACTTCTTCTGGTTCAAATTTGTAATTAGCATTTTCATATTTAATTTGCCGATATAAAGATACAGATTTCGGTATAACCATTACACCTTCAAATTCTATTTAAATCAAAACTTATACCCACCAGCTGGCTTGTCCTCCTTCTTGCCTGAACCCTAAAGCACAAGACAACATAATTACTTTATTTAACAACTTGAAGGTACATGTATTTAACCTTTTAACTTTTGCTATATGTATACACCCCACCTTCCATATGTTAAGACCTCTTTCCAAGTTAGATCCGGCAATGAAACACAAAATTAAAGCCTGTATGTTGACAGAAAAATGGTCCACATGAAGTTTAATTTTCAAATACATTTACATGTAAATAAAATGAGAACACTGTTGCGAAAATTAGCATCTTCTGTATGACCAGAACAATCGTATTTGAAAAAGAAAAACATAATTTACTGAACTTATAATGGCTGCCACTCCAAGAGATCTTGATGGTTACTGTCAACCAAAAATACTTTGGTGTGACTGAGACTCAGTTACTAAAACAGTGTCAGTCATCTCACTGGAACTATATGTAAGACTGAATCAACACCATTCCCTGGCATGAGTTGTGTGCTTAGCTTCCAACCCATGTTCAGATAAGCTGTTATTTTGGTACACCTCAACTACAATTGTCTCTGACATTTTTCATTAATGTTGAAATTAGTCAAAAACATTTAAGCTGATGATGACATTTGACCAGAAGCTGGGTTTGGCCAGTCTGTGGGGAGAAAGATTCATCATGCAGCCATAAGGGTTTGCAAACAGAGGAACATAGTCCACTGTTTATCTTACCATTCTTTCAAGGAAAAAAAACATGAAACAAACTGAATTTAAGACCCAGATTGGCCTGTGATCCACATTACCTCAGTGTCTGGGTTGAGCCTGTATACATGCAGCTGTGACACTCCAGCTATCACCAAGTTCTTCTCAGAGGAAGAGAAGAAATTGCAATAGACACAGTGCTCTATGCCAGTGGGAGGGTGGAGGTGGCGGTTGAGTGCGTACATGATGCAGGCTTGGTGCCACTTTCACCTTTGGTGTGATGTGCTCACTTCCGTCTTTATTATGTCTCCATTATTGCCATCACTTGGAACAGAAAAATAAAGCATAAATCAGCCTCTGTCATTTTCTGGCCTGGCTCTTCACAATTTTATAACTGCAGCCAATTTGGGTAAAGTAACATTGACCCTTTTAGCCAAATGCTGATTACGTCAGCCTAAACCATGTGCAAAAGTGTAGTTTTTGAAATTATGCCTAACAAATCTAAATAATTTAGCAAAATACCAGTATGTGCATCAAAAGTTAAGTATATTATATTTCATGTTCGGAACGAGCGGGACTCGAACCTGCAACCTTTGGCACCAGTCGCCTAGCTGAAATGGGAAACGCACATATCCACTCGACCAAATCCCCATTCCTAAAAAAGAATGGTTCAATGGAGGTAGTTATGTGCGAGTGCCATATCAACACGGTAAAGCAGTATATTTATTGAGTCGGCATTTATTTCCAGAATCGGGGACTTAAATCCACCAGCATTAAGGAAATGCCGAAAATATATATTTCATGTTCGGAACGAGCGGGACTCGAACCTGCAATTATTATAAAATATTCAATTTGTCTAAAATTTACACAACTTTGTTAGTCAAATCGCATCAGGTTGACACAATAATGCGTTTATTTATCATACACCAAAAGGTGGGAACTGTGGAACACGCGGTGTATATACTGCCTTTAATACTGGCAAGCGGCAGAGTTGTGCATCTACACTCTGAAGTCCCGTCCTTGTTCCTCCATGGTCCACCTAAGTCCAACTGGATTCCAAATTCACAATTAGTAGTTCTTAGATACTTGGATACTAATACTTGGCAGCAACAGTTAAACTTAAACCCTATATAACCATCAACTTGATGAAGACTTAGCCCCAGGTGCTGCCCATCCAGTCTAGTCTCCAAAACGCTCCCACCACCAGATTGTGGCTATGTCTGGACTAGACAGTGACGTGTTATAGTCTTAATATACTGAACCCCAATGAAAAGTATCCACATAAAAAAATTAACACATTAATTTTGTAAGTTACTAAGTACTGTGTGTGCATATATGCATGGTTTGGAGCCTACATCAGGGTCATTCAGGACAACTTTTTAACTTTTGCTGGGTTGTTACATAATGCATGTGACTTTTGTGCACCGAATATGGCTTCTGACCACCACTCCTATTGGATGGCTAAAATGACCTGATGTTTTCAGTGGCTTTAAAAAGGGATGTTCAGCCAAGAAAAAAGCCAGTGGTCTCAGGTGTGTTGAGGCGATCATGCCGCGTCTGAGCCAAGGTCAAAGACACCATGCTTTGGGGCTTGCAGAGGGTGGAGTCCCAATCACTCAAATCGCACAAAGAATGGGGTGTACTCGGCGCACCATCCAACGACTAATTGAACGGCAACAAGAAACTGGATCCGTAGATGATCGGCCTAGGCCTGGCCGAGAAAGAGTGACAACACCTGGCCAAGACCGTCACATCCGGCTGATGCACCTGCGAGACCGTTTCCGTACAGCAGCCCAAACAGCCCGTGAGACTCAAGGGGTGAATCACCGTCCTGTCAGTAGTTCTACTGTGGAGAGGCGACTGAGGAGCAGTGGCCTAACAGCCAGAAGACCTTACAGGGGTAACCTGCTGACCCAACCCAGAAGAGAAAGACGACTGCAGTGGCGTAGAGCACACTCCAGGTGGACTCGCCAGCAGTGGAATACCGTCCTTTTTACTGACGAGTCCCGTTTTTGTGTCAGCAGAGCAGATGGCAGAGAACGTGTGTGGCGCCGGACTGGGGAGAGATATGCAGATGCCTGTGTCCGTCAGGCAGATCGATGGGGTGGACCCTCTGTCATGGTGTGGGCAGGCATCAGCAACCGCTACCGGACACCCCTAGTGGTCATTCAAGGGATCCTCAATGCTAGGCGGTACATTGATGAGGTGCTGGAGCAGCATCAAGATCTGGCGATCTTTCAGCAGGACAATGCACGTGCACACTCTGCAAGATTAACAATGAACTTTCTCAATGAGAACAACATCAATGTCATGGAATGGCCAGCGTTCTCACCCGATCTGAGCCCTATTGAACATTTGTGGGATCAGTTAGGCCAAGGTATTCAACGGAGGACACCTAGGCCTACTACCCGAAACCAGCTGATCCAAGCTCTGCAGGAAGAATGGAATAATGTTCCCCAACACAGAATTCAAACCCTGGTCAGCAGTATGCGCCGCAGATGTATAGCATGTGTTGATGCTCGAGGTGGCCACATCCCATAT
This sequence comes from Hermodice carunculata, assembly GCA_964020975.1. Lineage (NCBI taxonomy): Eukaryota > Metazoa > Annelida > Polychaeta > Eunicida > Amphinomidae > Hermodice > Hermodice carunculata. The sequence continues at coordinate 30,681,505 of OZ026624.1, forward strand.
TGAACAGAAAAATTTGTGTGACTTTCAATTAGGGCAGTTAATGACATTTTTTGCCTGTAAGTGACGTTAATGTCGGTAGAGCATGACATTATTTTTACGCCAGAAAAGTGAATGCTTTGTTAAGTTCTAAGCACGTCTAGGTATGAAATGTTTCAAGTATAAACAATAAAATACTTCAAAATTGGCATGTGGATACTTTTCATTGGGGTTCAGTATAGCAGGTCCCTGGTCTAGGTTAGAAAACACCAGCACTGCTAATGGGATGCAGGCTATTGTAGCATGTTTATGCACGACTTGAACCTATCTAGTCCCTGCAATCTGGGCACCTTCTACGTTTTTGCAGTAGTCAGTGGCAGTCGGTTTTACGACAATTCCATAACCCATATTATCGCCCAACCGGCATTCTGCATAACATAAACACAGCCCCGACAAAAAGTCCAGCCTCTATGTGCATTTACCCTTGTATCCTTGTGTCAATATGTGTGATTGAACAACACTACAGTCATCATTTACATTATTTTCGCCGGTATTGCAATGAACGCCTATAATCCGACACGCAATTGTTCCAACATCTCCACGCTTTCAGTCTCAAGCCTGGTTCCCTGACCACCTGCCGCACACTGCGTGGCGTTCTGATCGCTCGCGGGGATAGGCTGGTACCCTGTCTCCACAACGTTTATACCATGGATACCCAGATGCACCACAAATACATGCATGTGCTGCAAAGTTGCATACGTGATGAAAGTGACTTTAGTCCAAAGCCAAGTATTCCGACATTGTCCTTCATCATAAATTTGTATATCTCCGAGGCCAAAAGACTTTTAAAACTTATTACAAATAGATAGGTAAACAAATACAAGACAATGTGTTGTAAAATGTATTTTAAAAAGTGGAAAAATGGATACATTCAATTGATCATTTCTGAGAAAGTCCCTGACAGGTCTATGTTTTTGCTCTGGATAATTTTTAGAGTAAATAATTTTTTATTTGATTCAAATAAGAGAATTCGTATTAGAGAAATATTCACGCGAAACGGAAATTTTAGAGCACATACTTATATATATTGTCAGTAATCAAAGGTTAACACGGTCCATTCACTGCCATGATAACTTCAACCGTGTTTTGTAAATTTCATCAGATTGTATTGGGACCAGAACTACTAAATTTGGACACATGATAGACAACATATGGGTCTACCAGAGTGTCTCCAAACCTCTAAACGAGCAAAATTATCCACAATCGGTTGGATATTGCCTTAAACAGACTTTACAAGTTAATAATGTGCAGCAGCCACCATATTGAGATTGAAGATAAATAGTTCCTTCGAGTTTCATGAAGATTCGAAATTCCGATATGTATGAAAGATAGCATGATACTTCCACCAAAATTACCGAAGGTTCAAAATTGAAAACAACAACAACATTGGTTGTATCACGTTAGGGCATTTCATTTTTCACGCTCATTATATTAGTCCATTGGTGTCATCAGTAAGGCTCTTCATGCGCTGATAATAATAATAATAATAATGATAATGATAACGATAACGATAACGATAACGATAACAACAACAACAACAATAATAATAATAATAATAATAATAATAATAATAATAATAATAATAATAATAATAATAATCATGATGATGATGATGATGATAATAATAATAGTAATAATAAAACTTAATTTCAAGTCGAGTGAGTACAAAATTAAGAACATTAGAGTCGAAGCACTATTTGTCGACCGAAATTAGTACAAGAAAGAATGGAAATGAAAAAATATACACTGATATAGAATGAAATCAATATATATCCTGTCAGTGATTATACATGGGTTGTGATTAAGCCGCCGGAGTTGTGTATTTACACATATTGCACATAGAGCAGAAGCAGGACGGACCAAGCCATGTCTTAATTAAACCTTTGAATTTTGTGAAATCCGTGACACATTTCAGATCAGTCGGTAAGAGATTTCACAGCTTAGCCCTTGGTACTTTAAAGAGTTGTATCCATACTTCATGGTGTAAAAAGGATGTAGATTCACTTTATGATCACCTCTTGAGTTATATTTACTTTCCTTTTGTACAAACATATCATTTAGAAATTCTGGACATTCTTTTGACACAACTTTGTATACCTCAATAGACAATTTGCGTTGCCTCCCCAAATATAAAGATGGCTTTTTAGAACGTTGTAATAAGTCAGCATAGGATGATGTGGCATCATTGTAAACAAAGCGAAGTGTCCGTTCCTGCAATTTTTCCATTTTGGCAGTGTACGTGTTGCCACATAAGTGTCATGCGATGCAATAATTAAAGTTTGCTACAATAAACTATTTCGAAGCGTAAGAAGAAGTAGTCATTTTGCACTGAAGAAAATATGTTAAGGCACTGCCAACGCCATTGTTTTGTCTTTAAAATGCAGCATTTCGCATGGACAAGAATTTCCGGTGGAAGGTTTGCACGTACATGATTGCTCTCTCTCTCTCTCTCTCTCTCTCTCTCTCTCTCTCTCTCTCTCTCTCTCTCTCTCTCTTCTCTCTCTCTCTCTCTCTCTCTCTCTCTCTCTCTCTCTCTCTCTCTCTCTCTCTCTCTCTCTCTCTCTCTCTCGCTATATATATATTGCGCGGAGTATGGGAATTTACGCGATTCCGGAATCGCGCCGCGCGTTTGGGGAATTCTGAAAACGCGCGTCAATTCCGGAATCGCGCAGATTCTAGAATTGCGCTAGCCGAATAAAATGTTGCCGTGTAAGATTACGAGTGGAACACTGGCGTCAGGTTCATGCTTTAGTTGATCTTAACAATGTGTAACTGTTGAAAATGGTAAGCTGAAGGCCCAATACCATGTGTTTTCACTGCAGTATAAGGAATCGCAAGGAAATGCCCCCCCCCCCCTTTTAAAACCCTTTATTTACTTTTCGGTAAATTATCAAGTTTTACAGTATAAAGCTTAATATCAACGACTCTGTGTTTTGATAAAAGTGATAACAGAAGAATTTGCGTCATACCAGTGTGTTCCCTGGTGTGATGATTCCTCTGATGAGCTGTGTAGGAATGTGAAACTCTTTATCAATAGTGTGGTTGCCTTTGCAGTGCAGTTTGCCGGTGAAAAAACCCGCAATAATAGTAACAATTATAATGTCCAGTTAAATTGTATTTGATTGATACGCCGTACAAGCTGTGGAGATTAAACAGAGATTTTATTCATTTATAAGGTTTAATTGAATTTTTTTTTCATTGAATTCGGTAATTCTTGCAGTTTTTGGATAGCATCAAATGCCTAGGTAACTTCGGTCATTTGATTAGGATTCTTAAAATACGATGCGTTTACGTATTTCATGAATATTTCGATTGTGCTATAGCCTACCTGTGTTATCAACGAATCGAACTGTTAAGTCCGTAAAAGTTAATCTATTTCTACTAAGCCTTTGTTTGAAATTGTAAAAATCAGGAAAAGTTCGAAGGGCAAGAAACATGGTCATGGTTTCCTTGACGCCAAGAGCATGTGGGGGACAGTTCGACTGCATGATGCTGCGCGATTCTCAATGTGCTCAGCGTATTTTGGACCTCTCGAAAGTCGCTGGAAATCGTCTCCTGATAATGAATGGAAAGTGATACACGTATACAATATGCATTATATTCATACAGTTTCAATGAAGCAGTTTTAACTTTAATTTGGTACAGTTCTTCCAATTTTACATAATACCAAATGTCTGTATATAGCTGTTTCGTCTTAGGATTGTTAGAATGCGATGCGCATTCGGGGATGTCTCCTGTTTGCAGGTAGTCGATTGAATTAGTAATATGCCTATATATGTTACATATAGACGGCCTAACATTTATCCATATATATTAGCGAATGACTAGCAGCTTTAATCGCATTAAAATGCGTTGCGCCTTTCGGGAATATCTTCCTTGTAAAATATGGCCCACATGGTACTGTGTCCTGTAAGGTGCAGCCTGTCCCCCCTCCCCCCCCATCCCGCCTACTTTGGGACTCTCAATTCTTTCTGTTCTCTCCTATTTAAAGATTGTCGAGACATGTTATTTTTCATGATAGACCTATATGAGCGCTCGGAAATACGGTTAAAATTTATTTTTAAAAAAACCCCAGAGAAATGTTGGTATTGGTTTGACAGCTGTTGTTCTGACTTAATGATACACCATCCATGTCCACAATTGTTCGAACCAAATAGTGTCACTGTTGTTTATGAAAGTGCATGCATGCATGTGAACTGAAACCTCGATTTATACCATTAAATGGCAATTTAATTGATACAAGCATGGATTGGAGGCATCGAGAGTCGGAGACTCATATTCATTTCATTATGTGCATATTTTAAAAGAAGCCGTGGACCCAATTACGGGTCCATGAATTAGCTCAGAGCAATGTTATGCGAGGCTGAAAGGGATAAACCTACCGTCAACGATCTTAACACAGAAACATCATAATTGCGGAATACAAAATGCCAAAAGGTCAGGCATTAACATTAAAATAGACTAAACTTAGTATATAGGGGCAAAACATCAAATTCATGAAATAAGGCAACATATTCTGTGGTTCCACCGTGAATTCGGTCAACAAAAAAAAAAAAAAAAAAAAAAAAAAAAGAAGTGGTAATTAGAAGAACTCCCATATGTGGGATGGGGTGGATCGATATTTTAGCAGACATGAACACAATAATGTGTTTAAACATCTGTTTAAACGATGTTTTATCAGACATACACCCAATGTGAATGATTAAACATCCGTCCACCAAACAGGATATATATATTTGGACATTGAGCTTACAAATACATATTCTTTTAAAAAAAAATTCTCAAAAAATTCTCATAATGCGCAGATTCTTAAATCGCGCACGGGCAATTCTAGAATCGCGCAGCGCGATATAGGAATTCCTAAAATGGGCGCATTTTGGGAATTCCTAAAATGCGCAGCGCGATTCCGAAATCGCTCAGGTTCTTCAAATGCTGGGAACATATTATTGTTTGTGTGTGTGTGTGCGTTCCTTCCTCTACACCTTTGTAGCGAAAAGCTACATACATGCAACGTACGCAACTGTTCTGTTGTCGGATATGGTAAATTGTATTTGTTTGTTCATCTTTCTCAAGCTTTAGTAAAAACGTAAATTCAGGTCGGATACGGTAAATTGTATAATCATACATTTACACAAAACTTGGCCTTTGTGTTGTCACAGTGGAAGCATCTTGTTTCTGTTTGTTTGTGTGTTTTTCATCTTTCTCAAGCTTTAGTAAAAACGTGAATGCAGCTTGTTGGTTTTTCCAGGGACGTGCTATCCATAGCACGCCCCTGGCTTTTCAGATACAGATGTACCTGTCCTTTTGATCACGAGTATAGCTGTGACCCATACTGCTATATAAACGGGCACTGTCAGCATGCATGCTGGAGTTGCACGCATCATCATACATCGCCAACTTCCTGGTCAGTTGGATTTCACATATAGATACGGGGGCAGATAAAAACGTTTTGTCTCTGGGCCTATATTTCCCATGATACATTTAGAATTTCAACAAAGTATTCACATTTCATTGAAGTAGTTCCCTTTGAAGTCTATGCATCGTTGCCTCCTCATCCTCTACTGCTGGGAGCATTGGCGGTACTCGGAAGCAGGTAGGGTCCTCGTCTCCAAATAAACGGAGGTTTTGGCCAGGTCTTGGATCCGAGAAAAAGGCCACCATGCAATCTTGGATTCAATTTTAGGAAAGAGCCAGAAGTCGCACGGAGCCAAGTCAGGTGTGTATGGTAGATGTTGTATCAAAGTGACACCATTTTCATCCAGGTAAGCCTGTGTGATGTGGATTTGGTGAACACCTGCATTGTCATGATGCAACAAGATTCGAGACCGTCATCCACTTGCCGATTTTACCTGGATATGCTTCAGAACTTTTGGCAAAACTGTGGTGGTGTGACATGTAGCAATGATTGTAGCCTTTTCATGCATTATATTGTCAGCGGCCGGACCATGAGAATTGAAAAAAAAAGAAAGAAAAAATGGTAAACATTCTCTTTCTAGCACGAAAACCTGTCTTAAGGACCTCTGGGCGTGCTTCATCTTCTATTAGACACACCATGCTTGAGCGTTTATCTTTCATGGTGCAGAAGGAAATCCAACAGCCGTCACCCGTGACAACATCAGAAAATCTCTTTTGGCCATTTGGTTCAAGCTCCTGAAGCTATTTGCGACAAGCCGACACCCTTAGCTCCTTCTACTCTGATGTCAACTGAAGAGGGACCCATCTTGCGTATTTCGTGGACCGACCAAGCTGTTCATGAACAATGGTATTCGCACTTCCATGTCTCACTCCAAGTTATAAGGATAAGTATCTGAGTGTTGCAGTCGGGTGTTCCATGATTATGGCTTCAGTTCTCTCTGCCAAACTGTCTGTCATGGATATCCGTGGTCTCCGAGCACGTGGGTCATCATCCCTACCACCAGCAAATTGCTGAGCCCATCTGGCAACTGTGGGGAATAATGGTGCACGGTCACCGTGAACCTGCACAAGCTCTTCATGAATCGACCTGGCCGGGATACTTTTTTTTTTTTTGGCGTATAAATGTAGAGGCGTCTGTGCTGATTGTTAGGCTCCATGTCATAGCCAGGTAGGAAGGTGCATAAAATGGCCTGGCAAATTAGACTCAGGCTTTATAGCCCCACCAAACTTACATAATAGGGAGCTAGGACAGTCGTGTACATCATATATAACCCCAACCAACTTACATAATAGGGAACTAGGCCAGTCATCTACATGATGATATAACAAAAGGATTAAGTCAGTCATGTCAAGTGAATCTAGGACAGCCTCTGGCAACAAAACTTATTGACCCGCCCTCGTAACATGTGGCTCCACTTATGAAAGATGTTCAGATGGAGAACAATTTTGGGCTTAGTTTCTCTGAAGGGTCACAACAAAGTATTTTGTATGATGTAAGATCACCAGTAGTTTAACCGAAAATGACAGAGAGTCAATTTTTAGAAAGTGTGATTGGTACAGCATTTTGACCTTTATATCTGATAACTTAAACTCCTCTCACAAGACTATTTTATTGTGCTTTTTATTTTTTGCCATCAGCAAAATAAGTGATGATAAAATACAGCATAAATTTACAGTATTTCATGGATGCGACTTTTCTGATATTGGATGGAATTCCTCCTTTGTGACCAAGAATATTAATTAAATATCACAGGTTTTGTGTGAAAAGCTCAAATTTTGTACAATTTATGGCTCAGGGTGGTTTCTTTATTTCTGGCTGATTGCTATTCTCAATTCTGATAGTTCTCTCACAGAATTTTTAGAAGAACACAGGAACAATCCGGCGACTGCTCAAATAAACACTAAGGAAAAGTTTCACTTGAGTGAAACTGATGAAATAAAGGGATTTTTGTTTATATTGACAACCTGCGCCTTTCGCGCTGTCTGCGCCCAAAGTGAGACAGTTTGCCTCTCTGGGAAGTTTGTTGATCAATTTTCACATTATTTTTCAAAACATGTATTTTTCTAGATTACAAAGGTTTATCAAAAACTGATGTTACGGTGTTTGCTAGTACAGTGTACTTGTAAAGGGCTTCTCTCAGATGCATAACATTTACACAGAGAGCTTAGGATTCAAGCGCTAGCACTAGACACATGATGTGCATATGTATATGTGTAGTTATCTCACGGGTTACCCTTTTTTATTTGTGTTAAATTGAAAATGTATTTCAGGCATGGATATGGCCACGTATGTATTTTCTATAATTGGTCTTTCTGGTGCCCCGGTATAAAAGGGGTAAATTTCAAATAAAAATCATCATCATCATCATCATCATCATCATCATCATCATCATCATCATCATCATCATCATCATCATCATCATCATCATCATCATCATCATCATCATCATCATCATCATCATCATCATCATCATCATCATCATCTGTAGATACTGGTGTGCAAGTGACGACACTCAGACATTCAGTGTCGTGCTTATACATGTATGAAGGGCAATTTCCAATGCCGAAGTTTTGTATGATTCGTACTTTCATCTTGTTCAGAGGTGAAGAAGTGGGCCATTCTTTGCTCTACTGGGAATGTTCTAAACTCCGGTACCAGTATCAGTATTGTAGCATGGCAATCTCACTCCATGGTGGTAGTCATTCAAAGTGAACTGAGGACATATCTGTTTTTTTTTTGTTTTGTTTGCACAATATCAACAATTTATGTGAAATGCCATTAACTTTTGCAACAAAATAATGGTTGAAAAATAAAGCCAATGTAACATTTTATATAAATTTTCTCACACTCTAAGTACCAGATGCAAAATTTGCGAGCTTTTAAGCTATGACAAGGGTGGCTGGGTCTAACTGTGCCCAGATCTAGAGTCCTCCATGCAAGAATTCCACAGGAAACATATCGGCAATAATTGACATACAGTTTTCACTTCAGGAAATGCCAGTTCGTGCCGTAAACCTGTATGTTTCTCCATTTGTCATAATTGGCAACCGTAAGACGGAACCTAGCCCTTATTAAACAACACGGGTGTTTATTTACGGGGGAACATGCTGAAGCCTGAAAGAAACAGTAAGGCTAGATATGGCACTGCAATCGCACCGTAGTAGCACATTTTTTCTCCTGCTAAAGTTAATGATATCAATGCTTGTAAGAATAATTTGCTACATATTTGAACAAGTAAAAAAAAAACAAAACAAAACACCCCCCCCAAAAAAAAACAAAAAAAAAAAAAAAAAAAAACCAAAACAAAACAAAAAAAAAAAAAAAACAAAAAAACAAAAAAAAAAAAAACAAAAACAAAACAAAACAAAAAAAACCCCAACAACTTGTCTGTCACAGTAAAATATCTGCAATCAAAGTTTTGACATGGGATTTGTAATATAATCTTTCTAAATTGGAAAGTTAGGTGTTATGTTTGATTGATACCAAGTTAAAGTGACTGTTGTATTGATTTTTTTTAAAGACGCATAGTTCCATTACGGAAAGTGAGATATTGCTGGCAGGATGTAAAAAATAGTCTGTACATTCGCCTAAGAAGAGAACCTCAAAATGAGTATATGTGTAAAAAGAGATTAAGGGGCATTGTTGAATCATAGACCTCGATATATTGACCCCGCCCTTCGGGGGCGGGGTCAATATATCGAGGTCTATGGTTGAATCATTAATTTATGGACACAATATTACTTTATTTGAACTTTAACAATAGCATGATTGGTTGCCATGAAAAAAACACAGGTACCATTAGAACTGGGAACCTTTATTTTAAATCAAAGTGTTTATGGTAATCCATTTTGCTGAAAAAGATTGTGATATGACAATTAATACAAAAACAAACATGAAAAAGAATGTTTGCTTCAAAGCAAATCTGTCTCTGTGCCTCCAAAACATGCATAAATTTAAATGATATAACTTTGATTTGTGGCTTATTGGACGCGTCTTCAGCACAAACCTATGAATTAAATTGGAAATGACACCTCTACCTATCATAGCTTGAAAGATATTCAACATATAAACTTTCAAGTGCTCTGATTTACATAAATTACAATTCTACAACTTTTGTTTATGCTTCATTGGAAGTGCCTACCACACAAACCCATAAAGTGAAGTTGGAATGGCACCTCTACCTTTAGTAGTTTGAAGATATTCTCCATTTAAACTTTTCAAGTGTCCCTAATTAGCATAAATTAAAATTCTGCAACTACTGTTGGTGTTCATTGAATACCCTTACAGCACAAACCTGTAAATTGAAGTTCGAGGGGCACCTCTAACTATAACAATTTTGAAGATATTCAACATTTAAACTTTTCAAGTTCCCCTAATTAGCATAAATTACAATTCTACAACTTTTGTTTGTGGTTCACTGGATGCACCGACAGCACAAACCCATAGCTGGAATGACACCTGTACCTACAATACCTTTGAAGATAGCCAAGGTTAAAATTTTCAAATAGCCCTAATTGCATAATTTTCAAAATGTTCACGCCCCTTAATTAAAGTCAAGACTTTACGTCTAGAGGAATAATCATGCCAAGCTTGCAGTGTCGGAAAAATTGTTGTTGAAAGAGAAGAAGAAGAAGAAGAAGCAGAAGAAGAAGAAGAAGAAGAAGAAGAAGAAGAAGAAGAAGAAGAAGAAGAAGAAGAAGAAGAAGAAGAAGAAGAAGAAGAAGAAGAAGAAAGAAAGAAACCAACAAAAACAGAATGTCTGTGTTGGCACACAGACATAAAAACAGAGCCGGTACCACGGCGGCGAGAGCGCCTTGTTTGTAGTCCTGTTTGATGTCTTCAGTCACAAAAAGTGATCTTGTGGTGCTTTGTAGTCTGAACGGTTTCGCTATTAAGTGGGATCTTCAGAGAGTCATCAAAGATTGTTGCGTTCATTTTCACCTTGGTACATGGACGGAACTCGGTAACTTATTTCTTACAACATGGACGTGATGTTAAAGCCGACTTTTTTCGCGTTTGTCGGACCAACTGTTGGATTGAGGAGTTGGTAGAGTTCTGATCCAAGAGCTGCAAGCGCGTGGCTCTGTTGGCAGACATTCCCTTGTAGGAGAGATGTCCCATCCCCCTGGTGGTAGTTTCTATTTTTGAGTCTGTTGTGGTTCCTTTGTACAAAATACGAGCCTAGTGATTTATTCTTGTCCCTTATTCCTGCTGCAGTGAAAATGTTCTCTCAATGTACCTGTCAGTGGACGGTAGGTTTGGCCTACAAATCGTGTGGCATGCATAAGGAGATTATTATGTCTGCATGTACCTCCTTGTGGGTGCATTGTCGGTACTACTGTATCAGTTTGTGTGCTCTCTGCTATGAGACTGGTATTCATCCATTCCTAATATCCGTAGATGCGTGTATCTCACTCTGCCAGATATCAAAGGATGTTGAGTTGGTGGATACTTTGCTCTGAATCGAATTAAAATATATTTAAGATTCTCTTCTCTCTTGACTACCCAATTTCGACTGGTACAGCCTGTAAAGCAGTCAAATACTGGATTTAATTCCAAAAGGATGATCAGAATTCGATCATATACAAGTGTTTGCTAGAAAACTATGCACAGTTTTTCTCCGGAAATGATTATTGGGTCAAATTTATTCATGATATTCTGTATCATACTGGCATGCAGGAAACTTGGAATAACTTGGGAGGAACCAACAAGTCTACAACCATTATGAGACTAAGAATATGACTACACAATGTTTATGAGTATCAGTGGCGAAAACATATAAATGCTGTTGACAGACATGAACAAAATCAACTCCGTAAGTACTGAAGGTTCAAAAACAAATTTGTTATAGAACCTTACCTGCAAAGATATATTCCTGCCACTGAACGAAATATCAGTCAACTACGAATAAGTGCTCATAGCTGGCAGACATACCCAACCCAAAGCACCGCTTGATCAAATAAAATGTGTCATGTGTAGTGCAGGTCGGATAGAAGATGAAATACACGTGATATTACACTGTAATGCCCATATCAGGTTGAGGCGTAACCTTTCTGTTTTTTTTTTTTTAAATGAACAATATTAACAGGCATTTTTTAAGATCTTAAGGACATTGAGAAACTTAATTTCATAATGAATCCGAACGGAAATAATTGTACAACGGTCATTAAATACATCAATGAGATCACATATCTGAAGAAGTAAACTACTGGAAGATACGAAAGTTTTGGGGCTGAGTGTGCTCGCTGAACTGTAAGTGTATGTATAAATTAATGTTTTGTGTCTGTATGTACCTTCTGTCATGTTTTGTTTGGACTACACCTGTAACAGGGCATATGTCGATGAAGTATCCCGTATCTTAAATAGCTTTTATATGAAACGTGTTCCCCCCAAATTTTGACCAGGACCTTTCTTCAAAAGAACGCTGATGTAGTTGACACAATCGCTCTTTCACCTGCATGGACTGGACAATTCAGCCAAAACATAGGGGTAAACTGAAAAACTAACTAAAAACATTGAAGCATAAACCAATTTGACGACCGGTCGATATCGTCCAATTTAGGTGGAAGAGGGTGTCACTAAATGGACCAAAGCATTGTACCATAAAATATTTTTGGTCTAGCTATTGGGATTTGAGCCATTTATCTGTGACACTGATAGTCTTGCCGAGAAGTTTGAAGGAACCAACTCCAAAGCCTACATGAAAAAGAATATGACGTCTGAAGCTAGATGGTTCTTTTCATTTGTCTCCGATGCTGCGTCACGCGGATACAGCAAGCATACGGAATTGCACAAATTGAGCAAAATTGCGGGTCCCTGAGACATAAGCCTGCTTTTGTGTCAGACATTTGATAAAACGTGCCCACTCACTCGTGAGTCAGGATCTAGATCAACCTGGGGCGGACTGGAGTGTTTCAGAAACTTTACCTTGGGGGCAGGCTCAGTCCCGACAGATAGACCAAATTTCTTACATGCCTTCTTCAACAGGCTGATGACTTTATTTAGTGTTTGCTTGTTATGTTGATCCTCAAACCAGGCATTTTATATCTCGCAATGGTCCTAGTCCAACAGTCCAGGCCGCAGGTCTGCGAAGCAGGCGCGGGTGTTGGTAGCTGAGAAGAACACAGCATATATGAGAGAGGTTCTGGCCAGTCAGTATTATCTGTTTCCTCTCTTCAAAAGACACGGACGTTGTCAGGTTAATACAAGTAAATGCCCATTAACAGATTAAAGTTTTAATCTCATTTGTCATTGATTAGTTGCATTCAATATCATGCCCCATTTTTAGTCTGTATATGTTCCAAATAGTCAGTTGTATGCTATAGCTAAACCATTTGTATAAGGGTACTTTATAGACTTGTATAGGATACTTGAGATTTTAGTATAAGATGTGCCGTCATTTGTGCTGGCCCTGGAACAGCTAGCATTCATGTTTCTTTGTAAATCTCTGTTGTTTTTGCACAACACTGTACATAAAATCAATGTGAAGCTCATGGAGGTTCTATTTTGCTGAAAGCCGCATTTATCTTTAGGAAACCAAGTTGGACTCCTCTTAAAGCAGTATTTCTAATTAACTGCCGAGCCATTGACAGAACAATGAATTTCACCTGTGTTCCCATGTTGTACAGACCTAGTCATGGACAGCAAACCATCTTGTTTTATTTCTCTCCGTAGGTACCATGCCATATTGTTACCTTCCGGTCCAGAAGGCTGATCTGGATAAAGTATAGGAAAACAAATAGCATCTAATGCAATGTATTGGTTGAGGCGTCTGGTGTGAGCGTCTCTACGGATATGGATCAAAGACCGGCACTCACGTAACCTTTAACAGAAGACATAAATTATCACAACAAACCAAAATCAAATTAATGTTCCACAAGAGAATTAAGTAGAAACGCCATTCGGAGATCCGGGGAGGCATTGCTGTACTTAAACAAGTTATAAAATGAATAAATATAAAAGAAATGAAACAGTTTTGTTTAATTTTCAAAAATGTTACTCAGTAAATAGCCTATTAAAATGGCAAAAAGGTTGGCATTCAAACTGTTAAAAAATTCCTCGAGGTTCTTTTCAATACGTTTCAACCAAATTGCCATTTTTTTCATTTCGTTAGAATTTTGTCCAATATTATTATGGTCGTATATTCTACAACTACGTTACACCACTTTAGCGTGTGAATATGTCGTTAAAAATTGTATCTAGTATTGCCATAATAATGTAAAATCACGAAAATAACTTTCACGTTTTCATACGGTGTGTTTGCTGAAATACCTCATTTCCTGTCTCACATCTTATTACATAAATGCCCACATAATCAACATTAAAAGCTGATCTGTTTGAAATACATATGAGATGGTGAATTGTGCCATTTACGGTTACATTCATTTATTTATTTTAATGTGCATTGCAGCAGTTATATTCTGCAAAAAGCTGGGATTTTACTACCCCCAGCTACTTATGCTTTGGCAAGAATGAAGGCCCCCAATGGTTAAGGTTGGTCTACAGCATTGTACTCCTCAGTGGTCACATAAATCAGGGGCAGATCCAGACTTTCTATAAAGGGGGGCGGGGGTTCGAATTGCAGGTGCCGAAGGCACGAAGCTCACAGCGGGGCGCGGGGGGGGGGGGGCTCCCTCGGAAATTTTTAAAAATCGATACTCTCAGACGCGTTTTCCTGGTATTTGAGACTCTTTTTTCACATGGACAATTTGACATCTGAGACCCACAAAATTCACTTAACTGGGCTTTCCTGTTAGCTTTCATATTTCCTTTCAGGTTATGGCAAGCAGGGTTAGATGAGTCCCACTGTTCACAGGATGGCAGGGCCAGTGCTTCAAAATTTCTACTGGCCCTAGTCTGCACCCACTCATTCCGGTGAGCACATTTAATGTGACTGCGACAACATAATGACATATATCATCTATAAGACTGAAAAAAAAATATTGCATCCGTATGATTCCTTGTACTGCCTCTAGCATTAAATTATTTATTGAAACCCAAACCATACAGAGCCCATCGATACAATCAAACCAGAAAAGAACTACACAGATCTGACAATTTTACCAGGACTGTGTTCTCCCAATTAGACTACTGAACATCAAAATTCGAGTTCCTAAGTGACTTAAGGTATCAAGATACCAATATGTACATCTACGTTTTGCTGCTTCCTCAATTTTGGTGTTGCTTGATGAAAGTATGCAGTGTCGAAGTTGCAGTCTTGCTCTATCAGTTGGTGCGCGAACAGATCAACGAAATATTGTGCTAATTGACTAAATATGTCAGCATAAAAGACCTAGATATAGGAGGAAATGTATTTTAAATTTACTTATTTCTCAGTGAAATTCAGTCTGAAGTTCTAAAAATGACGGTCTTTTGTTCAAAACACAATGAGCCTAAAAAGTGTCCCCCAAATTGTCCCCTTAAGCCCGTTTTGGAATGTGTCTTCAATTTTAAAAATTAAACTTTGGGTATGCAAATTTGAAAATTTTAACTTTGCTGCAGTCTCACAACTTTACACCCGCTGCAGATAAGAACAAATTCAGGGACACTGTTAGGTTTCATAGTATTTTGAAGACATGGACCTTGTTATCCCTGTTTTTCCATAGGGTGCTATTCTTGAATACACGAAATAAAAAAGAAAGACTCTTCAAAGTGCTTCCCTATGTTTCACCATGTTTAACAATTACGACAATAATTCTTTGACATGTGCCCCATCCGATAGATCAAGACCAGACAATTCCAAAAAAATAAACTTTCATAAACTAAAAAAAAAAAAAAAAAATGAAGAGAAAGACAGCTCTGAAGTTGTACCCAACGATACTACACAGATACGTATCAGGATACGTTAAGAGGCGAAATGACTGGCCTCCTGTGTTAAAATTATGCGTGACTGAATTAGCGATCTGACGAATCTGTCGCTGGTTTCAAAATAAAATGGACAAAAGTCATAAGCGTGATGGCAACATCAGTAGCATGAGTTACACTACAACATTGCGTAGACCAAGCCTTTGATGTAATATATAGCATTTTGATACCAAAAGCACACAGAATGTATATCGAAACGTAACGATTATATACATGTATATGAAAGTATGGACAGTTTAAAGATCATAGATGTTTAGACACACCACCAGACATTGAATTTAATCTGAAAGCGGCGGTAACAGGTCAAGTTGTTTGATAAAATCATCCAATGTTTTATTTTATTTCATTTTAATTTCCATTTTTTCTTCTTATTTATTTATTTATTTTTTATTTTTGCATGGCAGATGGGGGGGGGGTTCGATCATCCGCCCCCCCCCCCCCCCCCGCCCGATCCGTCGGAGTAAGTAGAGGCATGGTGTCGGCTGTCTACTGAGAGTATGAAATGCGGAGACTAAGATGGAAGTGCTCAATCAAATACTGTTTACAGAAATTTAGACATATGGGCACATTTGGAACGGGGTTAGATTTTTGGTGCAGCGTTTTGAGGGTTTTGGTATTTTTTCTTTATTTGCTAGCATTTAAGCATTTGAACTTGTAAAGCAAAGCCGTTACTCTCCTGCCTACAAAGTGACCAACAGGAAAGAATTAACTCATTTCATAGTATGGTGACAGGCCTCGGTCAGTGGTTCTGGCACTGTCTGGCAAGTCATTCTGCAGCTGCCCTTCCGGCAGCTGCAGCATGACTTGCCAGGCAGTGCCAGAACCACTGACTTAAGTCTATAGGCATGTTGGTACTTGAAAGAAAGCTCTTTTCATGAAGAATTTAAATCTGCAATTGTCGTCTTAAATCTAGGTAAATAAACGGAAAAATCAGGGACTGGTATGGAATGAGTTAAACGATGTCAATATTAGCCCACATGTTTTGTAACCTTATTAAATATTAAAAAATGCACACATTGGTTCAGTTGCACACGAGTCGCTCATAGTCACGAGAGGGGTTCGTACAGGCATTGCCTGCTCCACAATCGTTCTTTCTTTCAAGAACTAAAATAAGTCTCTCATAGAGAACAACAGGCTCACAAACTGTGTAGATGTGTTCCAGATAGAGTACTTTACACCTCTGTGGCATGTTTTTGCCATTCTTATGTTAGTCAGATAGGGCTACTTCTTCTTTTTTTGTGTGTCTTTAAATAAACGTTATAACATCGCTCATAAGAACTTCTTTGTGTCATTTGTCACCTCACATGCATAAGATATTTGAAACAAATTCTCACAAGCCTAAACATTTTTCTAAGAAGCAATTTTACCGTTCTTCTGAAAATTAAACACTTAATATTGGATACGTTATTTGCTAAATGGACTCTATTTCCATACACAACTTTGTGAATGATGAACAGAAGTATAATGGAGGTGCCACAACCTGTATTGAATTGATCTGGTAAAGGTAGGGAGATACATGTGCATCGACGAATTTTTGAAGCACTACTTCCTGTAGAATATGACAATAAATACCAGAATCTAAAAATTTTATTGTCCGATCTTTCAATTCTAAAGTTGTAGTTTTTGTTGGATGTAGTCTTTAAAGTCTCGCTGACTGTTTTAAAATAATAACTTTGAAACAAAGTATTCATCTAATTGTAAATATACAATTTTCGATGACTTCACACATTGCAAGAAGTAAGGAAATAGGGCAATAATTTTCTAAAATAGTTTCATTCTCTTTCTTATATAGTGGTATGACGTTTGCATTTTTCAAATTGTTTGGGAAAGCTCCAGTGCTAAGAGATTGGTGTATAGTCAAAGTGAGTGGTTCTGAAAGTGAAGGTACTAAGCCCTTAACAGTTCCAATACGAGACATGCATGTAAGTTTCCCGCCACAAAGCACGGGACTCACACCTGTCAATCATGGAGGGCAAACTGTCATATCGCTGTCACAGACAGGGCTAGACGGCCCTTTCTCACAAAATTAGTGTCCTTTAGAGAAATTTAGGTTTACAAATGCTTAAGTCATATTCATTTAGTGCTTTCTAAATTGGTTATAAGAATAAATATCCATCTGCTTGTACTAAGTATTCGTTATTTCCAAAATATTGGTGATGTCCCGCTTGCTTTCACAGGCAGCTGCCCGTGTCTCCCAGGCGAGACTATGGTTACTAAGGCAACCACGTATGCAAATATGGCGGGAAATAAATAAGCATGCCTCTTATTAATATTACACGTGGTAGATTTAGGTTTAAAATTTTGTTTAGTATTTGTGATGGTGGTTGCATCTATCTTGTATATTTTAACTTAAAATCGAGGCAAGTAAAAATGGGGAAATGATCACACAGGTCTGGGAATTTAAACACTGGATGTACATGACTTCATGGAATTTGAAAACTTACAAAATATTTGATCAATAAACGTTGCATTTCTGTTATACGCCTCGTTGGCAGTGTTATCTTAGGGAAAAAAACGTTATTTAACATATCATCTAAAACTTCTGCACATTTTTGTATGAAATTTATCTTCAGCACCTCCAGATTAAAATCACCAACAATAATATAATTTGACACTTCATGGGAAAGAATTTTAATTATAGGCCTGAGTTCGCGGATAAATTCTTCAATATGACTGTTCCGATCTGTGGGAGTCCTATAAATTTTACATAGAGTGACCTTGTGATCTGACCATTCACAAAATATCAAAGAACTGGCCTTGCCATATGCTATTCGCTGTATAAAATCGTCTTACTATAAACTGTAGACTCTTGTGAATGTATACAAGCAAACCACAACGTGAACTGTTGCTAGCTGCAAGATGAACTACTACTTTATAGTACGGGAGATTATATAGAAACAAGTGTTGAGTCACATTCTAACCATGTTTCTTGGAGACATAGTGCACGGAATTCAAAATCGTGTGCAGCTACATCATTAATCAGAATACGAAACTTATCAAATTTGGCATGCAGACTTTGTATGTCAAGATTCAATACCGAGAAAGTGTCATTTGAAGGTGAAAGATAGTCCATGGCCAGTTTAATATCCACATATAGAGATTCAGCTGTAATAGATATAATAGTCTCTAAATCATCTGTATCATTTAACAAGCCATTCACATGATTTGCAGGGATGCCTCCAAAATTCTTCAACACATCCTTTTCTTAAATTCTTCTTTTCCATAGAGATCATTCAGACCGCGTGACAGGGCCAGCAACAGATTCTTTTCTTGCCTGGGCGTTAAATGCAAAGTTTGAATTCACCGGCCACCGGTGTTCGTCATGTTTGGGGATGATCATAAGATGACGTTTTGGACTTTTCAACTTCCTCTGATGTCCTATACCTGCACATGTCACTTTTAAGTCTGTGTGCCAATACAGCTTTTTTGTTGTTCCTCAAATACATGTATAGTATTTATTTTATTTATTTCCATCTAAACTTTGATCTCAGTTTTTTTTCTGGAACACTATTGGTCCGAAAAGTACCAAACTTAGCATGGTCATTGACCTGGTAGTGAAATGAATCCTTTGATTTGGAATTGTCAACACGTTGCAAATTAGGGCCATTTGAAATTTGAAATATCTAAGATCTTCAAAACTATGAAACGTAGATGTACCGATCCAACCTTAATTCACAGGTTTGTGCTGATTGGCACATCAATAAACCACACGCAAAAGTTGTAAATTTTAATTTATTCAAATAAGGGGCATATGAAGTTTCAAATGTTGAATATCTTCAAAACTATTAAAGGTAGAGGTACCAATCCAACTGCAACTGTAATTCAGAGGTTTGTTCTCCAATGCCGTATCCAATTGAGCAGAAACAAAGGTTGCAGTAGAAATTTGATTTATGATAGTTAGGGACACTTGAAAAGTTTAAATGTTTAATAGCTTCAAAACTATTAAAGGTAAAGGTACCATTCCAATTTTAATTCATAGGTTTGTGCCAGAGCACATCCAATAAACCACAAATAAAAGTTGTAGAATTTTAATCTATGCAAATTAGGAGCACTTGAAAAGTTTATATAGTACATATCTCAATAACTATTAGAGGGAGAGGTACAGTTCCAACTTTGATTCATAGGTTTGTGCTGTAGGTATATCCAATGAATCACAAACAAAAGTAGAATTTCAATTTATGCAAATTAGAGGAACGCACAAAGTTGATATATCGAATGGCTTCAAAACTAGTATCCAACTTGAATTGACAGGTTAGTGACATACTTGTGTTCAATGAAAAATAAACCAAAGTTATAACATTCACATTTATGCAAATTAGACAAATTCCTAAACTTTTAAGCTTGAATATTCAATTTCAAAATTTAGAGGCGCCATTCTAACTTCAAATGGCAGGTTTGTGAGATAAATGCATTCAATGAACCTTAAATCAAACTTGCAGCAGTTTCATTTATGCAAATTAGGCAAATGCACAAAATTTAAATATTGAATAGCTTCCGACCTAATATAAATAAAGGTGCCATTCTAACTTCAATTTATAGATTTGCGACACTGCTCCTCAATTGTTTATGTCTTTTTGGAACAGTTCAGTAAAATTATTGCTGTAGAAGTTGAGTAAAGACTGAACAGGTAAGCCTTAAAAGTTCTCTAGGCACACAGGCTGATTTGCTGGCAAGCAAATCAGTCTGTGTGCTGATCAAATCTAAATTCTCTAGTCTTATTTATTTTGACAAACGGATGGGTTGTGAGTTTCTACATTTTAATGCAAATTAGGCAAATTCATAAACTAACATTTAATCTCTGTCACCAACAATGTTGATGCTTTACTCAGTCTATATATCAATGTGCAGGTTGAGATGGTGGCAAAGTGCAACTGGGTTGCAAAGTAATCTGAAAACATACACACACATACACACACACGCGCGCACGCGTACGTCATGTTTTCATGTAACCGCGTTTTTCCACGTCTGTTTACATTTAAACTGATTATATTCAGCGGAGCGTTTACATTTAACGGTCTGACGCCTAACGTTAGATGTAATTTTACATTTAACAGCGCATTTACATTTGACGGTCTTACTACCTTTCTTATGTGACTGAAGTTATAAAAAAACCATTGACTATATATTTTGAAAAATCCGAATTCAAAACCCATCTTTAAAAAAATAACAGTAACATAGAATTTGCGTCTGATTTTAAATTCAAAATTTGCATTTTGATTTTCGAAGCATGTACTTTTTGAAAATACAGACTGTGTTCGGTGGTTTTTGAACATAAAACAACAAAGTCGCGTCAAAAATTGCCCAACACTGATGGATACGGCAATACAATCCTTTAAAGATTATTTCGCAGATTATTATTAATCTTTCAGTGCCAAAATTTGGACAACAGCTTTTCTCCGTGCGCATTGGCCTAATTGCGCCCAATGCGCGCCGCGAAAAGCTGTTGACCTCGGATATTCTCTCTGGAACTACAAGTATACTGGTCTTTTTACTTGGCATACGAATCTTGGATTCTAATGATAATTCAGACTAGTTTGACTTAAGAAGGTCGACTTAAGTCGTGATTGGCACTGAAAGAGTTAAGTTTTCTAATATATGTAGCTGATCAATTTGATTCGTTACTGGTGCATGGACTGTTATATCCAAGATTTCAGGCCGTATATTTATTAGTACAGGGAGGATGCAGGTTTATACTTTTTACGCTCATGGGAATTTGTATGTAGCGCTATATAAAAGTACCGCCAGGAAGAATGCTTGGCCCGGCATTTGATATCAAAACAAGTCTTACGGGATCCCGCTGAATACCCTACTTTACAATTCATTTAAGACGATTTTTCTGTTTCTATTCCAAATTTCTTTACTCTGTGGGATATTTTTGGTCATAAATAACGCCCTCTTTCCTGTTGACAAAATAGGCTATTAGTTATCAAGGCTGAATAAAGAGGTTTAACGGTTGAGTTTAAAATTTTGATTTCTGTCAATTAAAGAATGATTTCTGCCAAAATTAAGTACAGCAAATTGTATGTAATCGAGGATGTTTTTGTTTTGTATTGATTTGTTTTGTTTTGTAATCTGGTGGATGTCACTTTGAACGCACTGAACAGGTGCGCCACCTTGCGAGTCATATTGTCAGGTGGAACGTTCATTGTTGCACCATGTATCTGCTTGATGTTACCATGGTCTTTCAAGATTTTGAAACGACAATTTCAATAATAATTTGAATGGAAATGCTGATCTTGATATAATTAAAGATATATGACAAGAATACATTTAACGGACAAAACATGTGAACAAACTCACGAGACAAAAAGAGGTTGTCCGTATACCAAAGTGAATAGCATCGTACGCAATTGCCATAAAGGCTTGACAAGCAGTAAGTCTTACTGGAATATGTTAGCGTTTGAATAAGAATAATAATTAGCCTACCGATGCAAAGAGTGGACTCTAGTGACGAGACCAAAATAATTAATAACCATAAGGTAATCGTAAACATAATGAAAGAATATTGGGAAAATTTGGGGTCGTGTAATGACACTATTCTATTAGAGGAAGTGGAAGGGTTCAATATTTGCAAGGGTTTACTGGCAATATATAGAAACTCTTTCACACGCGCACTTTAACAATATAAATATATCTGATGTTATCATGGATCTTAAGCTTGGTAAAGCTTGTGGAGCGGATAAAATAGCTAGTGATTTTTTAAAGAATGGCGGGCATACTCTGATCAAGTCGATCGCGCGCCTATTTCCCATGTTTTAATTATTTCAAAAGTAACCGGAGGGTTGGTTTTGTGGTATTATAAAGCCCTTGCATAAGGGTGGGTGGGTGTTAGTGCGAATGACTTGGACAATGACAGAGGTACATGTATCACATCTAACGTGTATATTTTTTTTTCATTAGTAGAAAAACAAATGATGTGGGGTTTTTTCGAGGAAAATTGTATGCCGGGTGAACTTAATGGCACATAGGGGAAAGGAAGCAACCTTGAGGACCATCATCCTTGCTCTGGAAGGAATTTGGAGTCTGAGAAGGAACGACCGTAAAAAACATGCTCGTCTGTTTAGATATTTCTAAGGCGTTCGACATGGTCTCAAGAGAGACTATTTTGTAACTTGTGGAACCTCAGAGTTCAGGGCAAGGCGTGGAGACTTCTGAAAAATCGATATGAAAAAGTGTTAATGGGGTAGTGTTTGGTCCTATCGAAACATCCTAGTTCAACTCAAATAATGGGCTGAAACAAGGCTGCATTCTTTCCCTAACGCTCTTCCCTACTGTTATGTCCGATTTAATTAGCATGTTAAATTATGGTAGGTACGGGGTGTACAATGTTTCAAACAACTAATTCCAGCACTACTTTATGCCGATGACACGGTGCTTTTTGCAGAGAGTGAGACCCAACTGTCGGAAAACAGGTGGATACCCGAAAAAATGGCCATTGGTTAATTAAATGATTGATGAAGCACACACTGAAAATATCTTGGTGTGCTGTTTTCCAGTACTTTGACTGACTCATGTCACATTCAGCAGCTTTTGAGTCAGGAAGTAAGTGAACTAAGAGGGTTTTCAGCAGTATTTTGGCTATAAGCACAAATACATAAACAGAGTGTTCTTTGGGAACACCATTTACAAACATATAATCCTACTGTCTTTGCTGCACGGTCGCGGAGTTTGGCCTGAAGCTGTAACCACCAGTAAAAGGCATACACGTAAGTTTCAGTAAAATATAACAAGAACAGTCTTAAAGGTTAAAGTTACCCCCTTCCCGGCTCATTTTGCCACCGTTGTGGATTTGAGGTGGCTGACCTTGTCGTTGTAAGCAGACACGCGTGGAATTAAATACTATCATTATCTCAAACAAAGCTGGAGACCAAGTAATTTGTGAACGCATCCTGGACCAAATGTTTTCCCAAGTTGAACAGCGTCGTATTTCCTCCATACTGCAAGGAAATACAAGTACGTCTTATCTACGCTGGCATGGACTGGGCTATCAATGCGACGGAGGTGCTTGGCTGTAAAAGTTTTATACTTTAAATAATGAGACGTGGAACCTGGATTTTTGTATCAGATTGAAAGTATGGGTACCCTTAACTTTTTCAGTGCCAACTACGGCTGAAGTCGAACTACTTAAAACGTAGTGTACTGAATTAAAATGAGGATGCTAGATTCATGTTCCTTGTAAAAAGACGGTTCATTCAAGTACCAGAATGCCTCTGGTGACATAGAATATAATAGTCAAGGTCAACAGCTTTCTTAGACGCACTTTGCACACGGACGAAAGCTGTAGACTCAGTCCAAAACGCGACACTAAATGAGTTAAAATGTACACGTTTTTTAAGACCAATTTAGAAAAGGAAAAAACATTAACTGGATGTAAATGATTTTCGCGGTGCTCAGTGTGATTTCAGAACACGCATCTCCACCTCTGGTCTCAACGCGGACCAGAAGCGTTGGGGCACTGGTGATAGCATTTGTGGCCTGTAGGGCTCAGGGGAAAAGGATGTTTTCACGTCTGCTTTACCTGTCAAATATATGGCGATCTTAAGCAATTTATCGTTCATCTGGCAACATTTATGGCCTCTTCCCTGTTAACAAAACTAGGATATCTGATTGCCGATATCGCCAGGCAGTATGGGGAAAATATATTTCATGTGTTCGATGTGGCAGCCCGTAGGTTGCTAAACGATGCTCTAGCGTAGAACCAGCTATTCAAGCATGTTATCCCATGATGATCTGTTTCGTGGTTTTTGTTCAGCGAGATCCACATTCATGTATATATCTGTGCAATTAACGTGACAGAATATTGTGAACACCTTTCTTTGATTTTAGACATGTCACATGCAAATGCGTTTTATTGTACAAAATATGATCCTGTTGGATGTGCCACTGTTATTGCCCCGATAATGTGTGCCCCTGTGTGAATGGCGTAATAAATAAATGAAAAAATAAACAAACAAATAAATAAATAAATAAATAAATAAATAAATAAATAAATAAATAAATAAATAAATAAATAAATAAATAAATAAATAAATAAATAAATAAATAAATAAATAAATAAATAAATAAATAAATAAATAAATAAATAAATAAATAAATAATAAAAACAATAAATAAAAAATAAATAAGCAAGCAGGCAAGCTAATAAACAGATAAATAAATAAAAAATAAATAAGCAAGTAGGCAAGCAAATAAACAAACAAACAAATAAATAAACAAATAAATAAATAGATAAATAAATAAATAAATAAATAAATAAATAAATAAATAAATAAATAAATAAATAAATAAATAAATAAATAAAAGATATAAAAAAAATAAATAAATGCTGCGCAGTGAATTTTGGATGATGAACAGAAGATCCCGACAAGGCTGAGTAGTGTGACATATCTTCACATGAGTAATCGGGGAAGACCAATAAGAAAAGTAATGCAATGCAGGGGCATAAATGATTCTTGCGCCGTCTTTGTATTTGTATTTAAAATAATCTTCTGTTTACTGTAATTCTTCATAATCATAAAAATTATCCCAACAGAGCTACAACGCATGTTTTAAGTTAAACCCGGATAGAAGCAAAACCCCTTAAATTTTAACACTTACCACGAACTTCATAATGTGTGTCTTTACAAAAAAAGAAACATTCTCAAATACGATTATTCTCGCTTGAAAACAATTCATTTATGGACGATACCTAACAAGAAATATTGCCTCATGGAGGTAGACACCATGTTTGGCGGGAGGGCGTGTGTATTGAGCAAAGTCTGCAGGGTATTCAGTAAATTTAGCATACATTGAACTTCCTTAACTTTTGTTTGCATGCCCTGGGAGTTGCACATGACACCACATATATATATTGAACTGGGAATAGCATTTCTATCTAGAATACTTTTGAAGATATGGAACATTTTAATGAAAATTTCAATTGCCTCTCATTAAATAATTTTGAAAATATTACATTATTCTAAATCAGAGGACGGATTTCAATAATAGGGTTATGGCCATGCAACAGCTCAGCTTTCTATCAACAGCCTTTTCCAAGAAAAGCGGCGAACAAAACAAAAGCGGCGGAAAAAGAAGAACGAATTTTGAGGAAACAGAATATCTGTGTTGGTACACAGACATCGTAAATGTATAAATATATTAAATAAAGGGTACATTTGATATATATATATATATATATATATATATATATATATATATATATATATATATATATATATATATATGGTTTTCAGTCCCTAGCCCAAAATTTAGCAGATCATACGGTGGTATTTTACTGTATATAGCCATTTGTTGGAGGCTCGCTTTATAACTATCTAATGTAAATATAATTATTTAATAAATGTACAGATTAATTAAACTAGAAAACAAATTTAATAACAAAAATGGATATGCCTATGTTAACACTAAGATACAAATTTATATCTGAATTAAACCTCCATATCCAATAGTCCTATAGATATTCAACATTCAAATCTTGTATATTGGCCTAATTAACATTACACTGTTCATTGAATTTACGCATAGCTGAAACATATAAGTTGGAATGGCATCTCTATATTTTAAAAGCTATTTATCACTGTTTAAGACTGCAATTTTGTGTATTGGCCGAAATTTGTAAAAATAAAATTTGACGGTATTCAGTCACTGTTTATTGGATGCATTTATAGGTAATACATATAAATTTAAGCTGGAATCATACCTCTATCTATCATAGTTTTAAAGATTAATCATCACACAAAACTTCAATTTTGTGCATTGTCTGGGATTTGCATAGACTAAAGTCTGACAGTTTCCAGTAGCTGTTTATTGGATGCAAACACGTACATTTAAGGTGTAATGATACTTCTACCTGAAAGAGTTTTAAAGATATCTATATATTCAACACTTTAATTTTGAAATTTTTCAGTCACTGTTTACTGGGTGCATCCATAGCTGAAACATATAAATTGAAGTTAGAATGGCACTTCTATCTTTGGTACTTTTGAAAAGATTCATCATTTTTAAACACTTCAATTTTTACGTCACGAGTGGCACCAGTTTAACTCTTATAGTATATCAACACTTTTCACCTTTATATGTATGAGAAGGATTAGTATAGACTATAGAGTATTGCCCTATTTCCCAATTAATTTAATAAACGGGTTTAAACCATTGCCACATACTTGCTAACCATGATTAATGCAGAGAAAAGTGTATTGTTCAGAGTATTTCAAGTGAACATGATTTCTGGGAGTACAGTTCCATGTATGGGTGAGCTCACTCGAAATCTTCATGTTACTCCGCGCGATGGGGGTATTTTTGCCACGGGGCATCACATATGGGAGGAAACTACTTCGCAAGGTGCCAAAGCAAATGGCTGCGGCGATGGTTGGCCTGCGTCCAGTGTCATTGTAACACGATTTTGCCATCTCAAAGGAATCAATAATTTAGTTTCATTTGTCACGAATGCAAAGGAGTGAGAACTCTCAGGTCAAATGTCTTTATTCGGGCTCGTGGATGGCAAGAGAACAGTTCTACAGTTATTTGTCTCATTCTAAATCATCATTGACTCCTATGCAAAATATATTCGTCATCGTGATTGTCTGATTGGTTGTGGAGAGGCGAAACAAGTCATCTCCTGTGTAATGCAATTTGTTGTAAAATGTCGTGTGACTGCATCCCTTTTGCTCAAGTGGTAAATACGCAAAGTCAGTTTTATATAGACAGGTTATGACTGATGAAGCAGTCGGTCTCTTGGTGATAAATCTGTTTAAAACGTCTCGAGATTTTACGCAGTCGCAAAAAATAGATGTGTTGTGATGCCCCAAGATACAGTGAAGGTATTTCAGGTGCTGTTGCCTATTCCAGCTGAAATAGTGAATGGACTATGTGCTTTGCGTTTGGGATTCATAGCAGTAGTTTGTCACTAAAATCAGGTTTTCATGAAAAAAAATTATACAAATGTTGGTAATATTTTTGGCTCAAAAGTAATATTCTAACAACACCACAAACCATTTTGGTTTTAGTAAAAAGATTAAAATTATTGTTTCTTACGAAAACTACATGTATGTGGATTAAAGGATTAAACGAATTCTTAATGAAAACGATGCAATGTGTCTGTTGAATGCAGCGTACTCATACTCAAGACATACAGGCCTCTTATAATATATGTATTATATATGTGATGAGCAAACAGATGCAAAAAACCTGCAATGCTCAACGTGCACCGGTAGAGTGAGAGTTGTTTGTTGGCTTGAGAAAATTTAAACTGCCTGTATCGTTTCGTGTATATTTTACAATGTGATTCGTCATGACATAATTTAAGAATAGATGAATATAGGTCTTACATGCCATCGCGTCATTAGTACTCGGAATGACAATTACTGGGGTATGATGCGCGTAAGGTTGCACGAGCCCACATGACATTGCCGCACAAGAGTTGTCTTTTGAATTTTGGTGTTTATTCATTGTTTAATCGAGTGCTGTAATGGGCGGAACAGGGAGGGGGTCCCAGTATGCCGATATTGGAAATAATTGTCACCTGTACAGCACACAAAAATGAAAACGTTCCAACATTATGGTCAATTCTAAGCACAGAATTTCAGAGAAAATAAAAGTGCTTCAAGCACGCTGATAGGAAAAAAAAATGCCCCAGAAGGCCAGCACAGAAATACCCTTTACCCCCTTCTGTAAAGGGACGAGTACTACCGTAGATGCAGTGGGGCTCTAAACCCCCCCCCCCCCAAAAAAAAATCCTAGATCGAGAAAATCATCAAGGCTTTATTTATACGCGGTTATGACCAAAAAAAAAAAAAAAAAAATCGTATGCATACTTGCGGTAACATTTTCCCTTTGTACGTCGCATTGTTGCTTTTTGTAAGTATGGGTGTTTTATGTAAAAAAAGTTCAATTTTTTTAAAAGATGAGGACTTCTCATTTTCTTATGAAATACACTGGGAATTGCCTGTTAAG
This sequence comes from Hermodice carunculata, assembly GCA_964020975.1. Classification (NCBI taxonomy): domain Eukaryota; kingdom Metazoa; phylum Annelida; class Polychaeta; order Eunicida; family Amphinomidae; genus Hermodice; species Hermodice carunculata. Next base: position 30,709,772 of record OZ026624.1, read on the forward strand.
ATCGTGGAAAGGACTGAAATGTGGTCTTAATAGGGAAGTGGTCTGAATGGGGATATATTTTAAGGATAAACAAGATTGGGTCTGTAAATTGGTGGCCTCAATGTAGAAATGGTCTCTCTATGGAGGTGGTCTTAATTGGAGATTCTACTGTACATTTTATCTGAGGCCCATCAAAATCCTGTGAATGCTATGCCGATTCAAAGAGATGAAAGTAGGGCGACAAAGGGCCTGCTAGTGTGATGGCGTCATTATGCTACATAACAAGGACACAGCCTCTGGTCTTCATTCAGTACTTTGTGGCAACCAGAAGTCCACTGTCAAACGGTATATTTTACCTACCATTCAACAACATGTCTGCTTCAATGTTTGAAGACTTATGATGCTCATATGGTGAACAGTAAGTTTCATTTGCCTGTCATAAATAAAAGGAACATAACCAGAAAGACAGCATGAAACGCCTTAGCAGGTACTACAAACATATAATTATAAAGTGATGATTGCCGAAACTATAACAAAACATCGACTGAATGTCTATAATAATGCAACAAAAAGATTATCACAACTATTATTAGATTGTTTTAAAACATAATTTTAGCACCAGCAAAGTATTTTACTAGAATATTCGGAAAAAGTGCCTTCTATGAATCTCGTAAATATACTATTTAGAAAATTTAAAACCATCTGTTGCAAAAACATTTTGTGATAGCATGATTATTTTGTTTTCACTTGAATGTTGGATCTTGTAGCTGGTGGGTGGGTGAGGCGTACACCACAGAGGCTTAACAGTTGAAATTGTCTTGACAAATCAGCGCCACATGAACCTTCAAGGCTCCATGTATTCAGAGATGGACTGTGTCACTTCCTGAGCTGTAAATGGAAGATCCTGTTTGCCTTGTACACCCTCTGGGTGAACACAGGATTGCTTTTCCTCGTGCAGGTGGCGGGCACCCAGCTACTTCCGATGTCTCGTTTTTTTTGTTTTGTTTTGTTTTTTTAACCAGAGAAATTGACAACAAATCTAGATTTGCAATTCCAACTTATATTTTTTTATTTTTTATTTTTTAGCCAAAGCTTAAGATACTGTACTCTCTGCCTTGCCCCCCGGCGACTGCTATTGAATATACATGTAGATACTTCTTATAGTCTGAGTACCCTCTCCTGGCGCACAAAACCGCAGGTAACAGATTCTGTAAGAAGCGCTTACATAAACATACTCCATACAAGGGAGCTAAAACTCTTGGCGTTCCTGTAGTGTACGCACAAATGAAAAAAATGTGCGCCAAATTTATATTCTCACACAAGTAGTTTGCGCACGTGATCAACTGACTTTTACGAACGAGAATCAAATGTATATTGCGCAAGAATAAGACACATGTATGTGTAAATATCTATTCAATTCATTGCCATAAAAAGACAAAGAGAGGCTATCGGTAGCAAGCAGCGGCCGATGACAGTTACAAGTTTGCCTAATTCTACTTAAAATCTGGTTAAGAAAAAGTATGTTTTGATAACATGTTTTTGACTTAGGTGCTTATGACTTTCATTCTTTTCTGACGTACCTAATTACACATTTACTCAACGTCAAAAAATACTCAAATTTGACCGTATTTACTCAAATGTCACAAACCAGACCAATAATTTTTAAACATTGACTCAGGGTTGGCAGCGAAATAGATCTTTATTGTTTGGAGACTTTCAAAGTGAGGAGTAGGTATCATCATGGGGTTTGTTTTACATTTCTGGTGCAGAATGTCCAAACTTGCAGTCCTTATCAGGATTTTCCTCGGTTTGTACAGGTGGTCTAGCTGCAACTGTTTATTTACAATCACTGGGACTGAATATAATGCCCCAGTTTGTTCCTACTTCAGTTATACACTGGTAGGTGGTTTAACTAAGGTAAGCTATCCAACTAGAAAGGGTGTAAACTGGTTCAGGGGTAAGTCGGTTTGGTTTTATCTGAACTTTTACTATACAAATTTAGTAATTATGTTTGGTTTGACAGGTATTCTTTATTAATAATGAAGCTCTGCATTTATAAGCAAAACTTGACTTACTTAGCTAATTCATCATTTGCCACGATCATATTTATTCATTATTATGTGGGTTGTCTTTGCTGAATGTTTAGCTTAGACAAGGAGTCGCTACTCATAGAGACATGTACGGGTACATGCTCCGAGACATGTTCTGAGTAGTTACCAGCTGAAGATCCTTCAATTTATTTGGGCTAATACAGCCTATGTTAAAATTCGACAGAGGAACGTGTGCAATATGGACAATAGTGCTTCCATATTTGTATAGGTTAAGCAGTGGCAGGTTAGCTTATGGTGAGTAAAGAGTTCAGACTATGGAATTGGGTAATGACTACTAGGAAGTGGTTCTGGACGCAAAGATACAAATGCAAAAATGTGCAGTGTTACAAACCTGTAAAAATGAAGTTGGATTGGTTTCCTGCACCTATAATAGTTTTGGAGATATTCAAGCTTTAAATTTTCAAATGACCCTAAGTTGCCTAATTTTCAAAATCATAACCCCTGTTTATAAAAGGACATGATTTCATGTCTGTAGCTATAATCATGGCAAGTTTGGAGTTTCCAAATGGTATAGTGTCGGAGAAAATTGTCGGAAAAACTGCTGGTAAAGAAGAATGAATGAAAGCAAGAAAGAAAGAAAGAAAGAAGGAAGGAAGGTAGGAAAGAAATAAAGAAACCCCACAAAAACTGAATGTCTGTGTTGGCACACAGACATAATTATTTTAATGAAGCCAAGTGCACGAAAATCTAGGTAAAATTTGCTTACGGTCGGCGGATCATATTGACGTCACGGGTTTATTCTTCGCTTGTGAATTGTACAAACGTTTTTGGCTTACCAGTAGCTAGGCAATTATTATAAACGTCACTGGCTTCCTTTCAGCCAGAGGAACAGAAAAACGTTACTGGTCATTTTCAGTTGGCTGATCATATAAACGTTATTATCTCAAGTTTGGTTCGCTTTTAGTGCTATAATTTTGCTTGATATCTGTTTAAGAAATATTACATTTTCGTTGCATTCTCTTGACTAAAGTACAAATAATGACTTTCATTCTTTTCTGACTTGCCCTATAATTTAGCTGTTAATATCCAAAGATTATTAGAAAGTTTGGCTACAATAATCTACAGTTTTTAGACTTGTCGGTTTTGCTACTTAACTTTATCTTTTGGCATCATTCTGTTTAAATGTTCACCTTTCAGACATTTTAGGCTAGCTTGTTTTCTGTTAGCTTAAACCCCCGGGGGCTATAGGTAGCAAGCAGCTACTGACGACAGTTACAAGCTTGCCTAATTGTACTCAAAATCCTGTTAAGAAAAATTTTGATAACATGTTTTTTGACATAAATGCTAATGACTTTCATTCTCTTCTGACATGCCTAAATGCACATTTACTCAAAATTGACAGTATTTTCTCAAATGTCACAAACCTGACACATTGAGTTGGCAGTTAAATAGAGCTTAATTGTTGGAGGGGTAGGTGTCATCACAGAGTTTGTTTTACATTTCTGGTGCAGGATGTCTATTGTTGCAGTCCTTGTTGGGATTTCCCTTGGTTTGTACAGGTGGTCTAGTTGCAACTGGTTATTTTACTATCACTGGGACTGAATATAAGGCCCCAGCTTTTTTCCACTTCAGTTATACACTGGCGGGTGGTTTAACTAGGATAAGCTGTCCAGCTAGAAAGGGTACATATTGGTTCAGGGGTAAGTCAAATTGTTTTATCTGAACCTGTACTATACAAATTTAGTAATTGTGGTTTGTTTGACAGGTGTTCTTCTTTCATAATGAAGCTCTGCATTTATAAGCAAAACTTCACGTATTTAGCTTATTCATCATTTGCCACGCTCTTATTTATTCTTTATTATGTGGGTTGTCTTTGCTGAATATTTAGCTTAGACAAGGAGCCGCTACTCAGAGAGACATGTACGGGTAAAAGGCTCCGAAACATGTTGAGTAGTTACCCGCTGAAGACCCTTAAATTATTTGGGCTGATACAGCCTATGTCAAAATTTTACAGAGGAACGTGTGCAATATAGACAATAGTAATTCCACATGTATACAGGTTAGACAGGGACAGGTTAGCTTATGGAGAGTAAAGAGTTCGAACTGCGGAATAGGATATTGACTACTAGGAAGTGATTTTGGGCAAAAAGACACAAATACAATATATAATGCATGTGTATAAACATCATATAAGCCAGACCACGATGGGCCCTATAATAAAGTCATTAGAAAGTGCTATAATAGGCCTACTGTTCGGCAGAGTAGCTATAACCGGAAGAGTACGTGTAACCGGAAGTACCGACATACGATATACTATTATGGGCTATGCTACTTCCCCGGTAACAATGGCGTCGTCTGTTGTCAGCAAGACTGCTGAATCTCCGCCGGAACATTTGGCATCTGGTGCGGCACAACTTCCTGAAGTGGGCAAGCACGAGATAAATAGACCATAGCAAGGTTTCTTGACGATACGAAGAATGTCAACTCGCATTAGATACCACATAGCAGAACTCGTTCGCTTCGCTCAGTCGTTCTGCACATATGTGCTCGTTGATATTTTTCGTATCGACAACAAACCATGGTATAATCTATGCGTAGCCGATACTTATAGCTGGCGGATTTTATAAAAGTTACTTGCTTACTTTTTGCTGGAAAATTATGTTAATGTTTCAGACTTACTTTCCGCTGACGAGTCATAATGACGTTATGGGCTAACCAGCTTACTTCAGCTGGCGAATCATATTGAAGTTACGGACTTGTTTTATGGGCTTACTCTCAGCTGGCAAATCACACAAACGTTACTAGCATACCTGTAATTGGCGAATCGTATAGAAAGTTTATACGCCCATGACCTTCGACTCTTAATTGCCATGTTGCATTTCTTAAGACTTTCGGGCCTCTGGCTTCAAAACGTTTAGCAAAGCAAGTGGGTATTTACGTCATGTATACACAAACTTCAAGCATTTGTATCAGAGAGACAGAACAAACATATATGCTTGTACAAAAGACAGCATAACTTGTGGTTTCTGCTTATTTTTTATTTCACTCATCTCAGAGATGCCAGCTGTCTTTCATCATCAGGGACAATCCCTGAAATTATTTTCTTGGTGATTATTTGTTAATTATTTTGTGTCCCCGATGGTCTTGTCTGCTTGTCCCTGAAATGACACTTTGAGTGTTGGCATCGCTGTCATCTAACCCGGAGCTGGTGAAATGAACTAATTTTTCGTGATGATAAAATAGAAATGATTGTATATGCAGCTACACATGGTTGTAAAGAACATATAGGGCCTACAGTCCGTGCATGAGATGAATCAAAATGTATCCCGTGTGTCATTTTGTGTATTTTCATTTTAGTTTTCGGTGGGTTATCATTCATTTGCTTTGCTCATCATTGGCTGTATTCACATAGTATACAAAACAATTTTAGAAATTAGATTAAAAAAATCGCCTGGATCACACGAAGTCCAGAAGTTTAACTCTCTCTAATCGGTCATTCACACTCTGCATAATTTTCCTTGCAAAACGATGCATAGATTTGTCCACCAGCCACTTGGTGTCTTGAGGATCGTTCCAGAAGCGATAATGATGCAAAAGACCCAACTTCTCTGGTACTGCAAGGTCATCCTCAGTCCTGCGACCTGTGCGGTATTTAAGTACCATGTGCACACCCACCGTGTCCACTCTACCTGGCACTATAATATACTTGGACCGCATGCCAGCCAGCCATATTCTCCTCTCCCGCTTTGTCTTCAGCAAGGTCAAGGGTCGTATAACTTGAGCTTTATGGTTATGTGCCATGACGTCGTCGTCTGGCCATTCTGTTTTAAAAAAAGTACATCGAAATAAAAACGATGAAGTTTTTCGCAGAGCATGTGATTCTTGAAGTTCAGCAAGAAGCTGCTCCCACGTGTCATGCGACCTTGGGACAATAAGCTCGTCAAGGTCACTAAAAACTATGTACCTAGATTTATGAATATTTCTGTAAAAACAGTCATTTAAGGCAGCAAGTTGAGCGAAGTAATGTATTTCCACCCCTGGTGTAGGAGGCGAAGTCTCAGTTTTCACCGGCAAGTCCCAAGGGACAACCTGAAGAAGGCCGTCTTTCATGTAACTCTCCATCAGAGGTTGCACTCTTTGCCCACTGCTGTTGTTATAAAACAAAACCTTCTGGGCCCCAAACATGCGGTTAACCTCTATCATTTCTGTCATTTGATTGACGTTGTCATAGTAACGGTTGAGAGGTGTAACACAGACAGTGAAGTTGAAGAGAGGCATGCTGGGAGTGGGGGTGTAATGTACCCGTAGCAAGTTGGTGGCTGTCTCACACTGATGACGTACGACGGACACAGCGAAAGGTATGTCTGGTGTCCTTCCTGGTAAATAACACAGCAGAAATACGGCGGCGTACCTGTTAAAAAAAAGATGTGGTGCATAAATTGACGACGTGATGGCATGTGTAAAAGAAACCGTTATGCCTAATTGACGACGAATGTGACACATACATTAATCACGTATCTGTGAAAGTGTCATGATTAGTTTATATGGATATTTATATTATGGTTTAAATCTTAGTTTTGAATAAGGCAGTATTCATTGTTTTGGTAATGCAAAAGATATAGACGTCTCAAGTAAAAAGTCACTCAAAAATACCTTGTTTTAATTTTATAATATTGGAAGTTATATTAAGATTGTAAGGAAACAAAGAAATACCAAGGCCATGACTTTGCTGTGTTTGGGATGAGTAAGCTTATTTTGTAACTAATTATTCTAGTTCCTGATTGGCCATGCTGTCGTCAGAAGCTAAGCCTGCTTCCATATTTGGGCGGCTCAGCAAAAGAATGCTTCGTTATTCCAACAAAACCTCCGTGCTGGCTGAAATTCTTCAGACAGCACAGGGTCTGAGGGCTGTGTTGTTTCATTATTTATCCTTCTGTGGTTTTGCAAGGTGAGTAAAAGTTGATTTACAGAATGACAGAATGAGCAAGTTTTCTATTTTCTTTCTGTTCTATCTGTATGTTTGTAAAGAATGGGTGTTCTGTATGCAGGCCTTGAGCTAATGGTTATCAGTAAGTTAGTAAAGGCATAGAATTTTCCCCATACACGTATTGCATTGGTATCCCCAAAAGGTAAATGATATCTCTTATACTCAGAAATCATGTCACCACTTTCCCGACCTCCGCTGTCAGACCAAGTGAGTAAGAGAGCTTCCCCGCAGTAAAAGAGAAGAGCGACAAAAGAGACCGTGATGTCTGATTAGTAATAAATATGATTCAGAAATTGTAATGCCTGTTTGGCATTGAATATAATACAGAAACCGTAATACATACATTCACTGACGAGTTTCCTCAACCAAAGCAAAAGGCGTGTCCTTCCTGGTAGCACGACAAAGGATACTGGAGGTGTATCAGTAAATGAAACCAATATTTCGCTCTCCCCCCTCTATCTGTCTATTTTAAGAGCCTGTCAATTATGTATGTAGTAGTCTATAAACGCTGTTAGGGATTTTTGAGATCAGCTAACAGTATAATGCGCTCTGGTGCGACATCATTGTATACATAGATATCCCCAACCCTTCATAGAAGAAGGTATATCAGTCCATCTTTCGCATGCTTATCCAGTCTGAGTACTTTGAAATGAAACATTCATAAAACTGCCCATAAGAAAGACCAAAACAGTTCTTTGATTTTATCCACCACCGTTTAGAGGTACATTTTACATTGTCGTCTTATCATTTTAAGTTCCGGTTTACTTGACTCATGTACTTCATTTCTTGCACCTGGATGTAACGTAAACCCATCGATAAACTTGTTGCAATTTTGCGGAAAATCAAAACTCCGCAATTTTATGTACAATAATATTTACATGTATTGATAGGCAAGGGCAAGAACAGAAGGTTAAAGAGGGCACTGCAGTCACTGGAGGGCTAGGGTTGTGTATTCCCATTACTTTACATTGTAATTTGCAATTTAATAACTTGAAAACTACTACACATAGAAACACCAAATTTCAGACAGTAAATCTACGTGCACAACTTAATACCTTATAAATATCATATAATCACAGGTACAGAAATGACTGGTTTATTTAAGGTTGCTTTAAGATACAAACAAATGGGAATACACAGCTCTAGCCCTCCAAATGTTTGTGTATTCAGTTGTGTATTGGGGTGAATACACATCTTGGAGCTAATTCTGACCTTTCTTATTGTTATGTAAGGACAGGCCACATGTGACCGTTGGTCTGAAAGTGGGATGGCCTTGTCCATAATAGTTTAAAACACGGTAACACGGAAATGCTTTATACCACTTTTTAATTAATTTATCAATGCATTACAACGATTGAACATATTCTGATAAGGCACGCTAATGATTTGAGCCAGGGCATCTGTACAATTGATTACTGTGGCCAGTAACATGGTGCGATGAACATTTGTTGGAAACGTCAGGCTACACGCCGTCACTTTGCCTGCTAAACATCCGTTCTTGGCGGTCTACTACCCCCCCTCGCTGGGGGCCAACATATTGTATCGGCCCAAGGAAGTCTGCTTAGGAGGCAAGCCGTCACTCAACACTTTGAAACATTAAAATGTTAAAAACAGCTTCCGCCTATATGGGGATTGCTACATCCAAAAAATTGTCGAGTGCGGAGGGAGAAAAACAGCTAAAACACACTAGTAACTAGTTTTTAACCTTTTGGTGATGATGGACAAAATTGTAGGCCTATGCGAAATGGAATGATGGATACAAGCACGCAAGCTACCCACCTATATATGTATGTATGTATACATCATGTACATATATGTAAATATTACGTTGTACATAAAATTGCTAGTTATCAATCAATCAATCAATCTATCTAACTATCTATCTATCTATCTATCTATCTATCTATCTATCTATCTATCTATCTATCTATCTATCTATCTATCTATCTATACCTGTCTGTCTGTCTATCTATCTATCTATCTATCTATCTATCTATCTATCTATCTATCTATCTATCTATCTGCAAACTTTGACCGCGGTAAGGGAACATCAACTTATTATCCCTGAACAGACGGCGAAACACTTCTTCAAAAAGGCTGTGGCAGCAAAGGGCACGTTGGCGAGCAACCTACCATATAACATCGGCAGTGACCACAACGCTATCCATGTCCTCCTTGATTCATGTTCAGAAGACCCGAAAAACGAGATTACGGGTGACAAACTAAAAAGTTATTGGAACATTACAGAGAAGTCTGATTGGTACGCATTTAAAAGGGAATTGAATAATGTATTTTCAAACTGGGATTGTAATAATTTTCATTCAGCTGATGATGCATGGGACAGCTGGAAGGGAATTATCTTGAGAGCGGGTGAAAAGGTGATTGGTTTGAAACACGTAAGAGGGCGCTCAAATCGCCACTTTGCCATGGATAAAGATATTATGCGTCTCATACAAAGCAGAAAATCTGCAAACAGGCTGTATAGGTATCGGGCGAAACATGATACTGTTGACAGTAATGTGTTACAGGCTATATGGAAAGAATACTTAGACCGTAAACACGCTGTTCAGGAAAAGATCAAGTCGAAACGGGTTAAAGGCAAACTTGATGTTATTATTCGCAATTGTCACAAAGGTACAAAGAATACCAGGGCGTACTGGCGCACCTTAAAACGATTGAATTGTAACAATGGTTATACCCTCAAAATTGTTCACCCTGACAATACTGGTAAAACTGTGGATGATCCTAAGGAGATAAACAGAATCCTTGGTAAATGTTGGCAAAATTTGGGATCTTCCGGACCAGAATCTGTAGATCAGGCAAAATTGAAAGAAGAAGTCGCAAATTTACGTTCTTGCACAAGTGATGGACGCGGTCTTTCTGAGATAAACATAGGGGTTCAAGAGGTTGAGAAAGCTATATGTAAGCTGAAAAATGGTAAATCATATGCTGTTGACAAAATCCCTAATGAATTTCTCAAAAACGGAGGAGCTACACTCACTCGTACTATTTCCAATATGTTCAATGTCTTTAAATTACTTGAAAGTTTTCCAAGTGAATGGTACACTGGAGTTGTAAAGCCCATTCATAAGGAGGGTAACAAAGAAGTCTTGAGCAATTACCGCGGCATCACGCTAACGTCTAATCTATACAAGCTCTTTGCGTCCTTGCTTGAAAATCATATGATGACATTTTTTGAAAATACTAATTTCTTAGGCGAGCTACATGGTGCTTATAGAAAGGGTAGACGCCTAGAAGATCACTATTTTACTTTACAGGGCTTATGTAGCCTCAGGAAAAATTTGAAGAAAAAAACATGGTTGGCTTTTTTGGATATAAGTAAAGCTTTTGATACTGTAAATAGGGATCGTATGTTTTGTTCATTATGGAAAAGTGGTGTGCAAGGTAAAACTTGGCGTTTGGTACAGAAATTATATGAAAATGTACAGAATAAGGTAATCTTCGGTCCATTTGAAAGTGACTGGTTTGACGTGCAAAATGGCCTAAAACAAGGATGTATAATGTCCCCTACGATTTTTTCGGTAGTTATGACAGATTTGGTAACAATGCTTCAAAACCAAAATTTAGGTATACCATTCCAGGATGAACATATATCAGCAATTTTATATGCAGACGACATTGTCCTAATTGCAGAAAATGATAATCAACTTCAAACGATGTTAAGCGTAGCCCATTCTTTTGTTACTAAATGGGGAATGAATTTTAACGGTAATAAATCCAACATTATGACAATTGGTAAACGCATAGATGAAAACAAGCGATGGAAGCTGGGTCATATTGAATTAACGAAATGTGATTCGTATAAATATTTAGGTATACTTTTCAGTAAATATCTAGCTGATAGTGTTCATGTACAACAATATGTTAAACCCAAAGCCACCCGTCTTAACGGTTACATGTGCAGTATTTTGGCTGCCCACGAAAACTTGAACAGAGTAGTATTTGGGAACAGTCTCTGGAGAAGTTTGATAATGCCAGCGCTGACACATGGGTCTGCAGTTTGGCTGTGTAATTCTAAGGAAAGTGTAACAGCTGTTAAATCTTTTCAATTTTCAGCCGCACGTGCAATTTTACGAATAAAAGGCACACCCGCAATGGTAGCCACTTTGGGGGATTTGGGTTGGCTACCGCTAAATTTTATTCTTGACAAAATACGTATAAAGTACTTCCATAGATTAAAACACTTGCTCCCGGAGTCGAGACTTTGTAAAAGAATTTTTCTGGAAATGGAAAATGAATTTGTAAATGGAGGCAGTACCTCTTGGCCTTATTTTAAGGAGATTAAGAAAATATTTATTAACGTTGGACTCGATGATTTGATGTACCGTCATGATGGACTGTGGGTTGACAAATTTCATAAACTCAGTGTAGACAACTTATACAGAGCTTTTTCACCGAGATTGACAATAGGTCATCATTACATTTTTAGAGCTTATTGAAGCGATCCTCTTTTCGGGAGGAATATCTTTTTACAGTGAATGATTTTGAATCGGCTCGCTTGAAGTTTATGGCACGTTCTGGATGTTTAGGTATACAGGAGAATTTATATAAATGGAATTTAGCATCATCTGCGACTTGTAAATTGTGTGGTAGCAGCTTAGAAAATATTTGTCATTTTTTGCTTACATGTCCAACACCACTCAATGCTATACGTCTGAAACTGTGGTATGAACTCGAATCAACTTTATGCGACACAGGTTATACGCACGTGTGGGAGCAGTTCATGGGCGCTTCCGTCAACAGTAAATTGTGCTTTCTTCTGGGTAACTCAGCTAATATTCATGGCGACCAAATTGGGATTATTTTTGATGGTGTATGCAAACGATTTTTAAAAGAAGCTTGGCTTACCCGTAAGTCTTTGGTGGACGGGACTTAACTAGTATCACATACTTTTAGTTTCATTTTCTCATTTATATTGCCCTAAAGTAGTCTCCCACGGGGAGGTGTGTGTGTTGGCTGCATTTTTCCGGATCGCTCCCTCGTCCCGTTTGTCGTCTCTTTTTTTTTTTTTTTTCGCTGGATGTGGGTTGTGATCCGGGACGGTAAAGTCAGCGCTCACACCGCCCCGAGGGGCAGGGCGAAAGTGTGACTATATTTTTACTCCTGTATATATATATATATATTATTTGATGTTTTAAATGACCATGTATGTCTATGTGAACGCACCACAATTTTACCCCTGGTTTGTGGTGCCTCCGTGTAAAAGGGGTAGTTTCGTAAATAAATAAATAACCAGTAAAATATAACACATTTATATATATATATATATATATATATATATATATATATATATATATAGAGAGAGAGAGAGAGAGAGAGAGAGATCTGGTCTCTGGTCTCGAATACCAGCTGTATTCTAGAACACGCTTCTCAGATAAAAAAAAAGAGGCGTATTAAAAGCTTAGCTTTTCATTGTTAGAGTGGCACACTGCACAATCACAATGGCGTGCGATCATTGTGGTTGTTAAGACCTTCGTGAAATTTTGCACACGGATGATCATGGAAGTCCCACTCGATTGATATACAACTATCGCGCCTTATCATGCAAGCATGTTATGTGAGGAATTCACACACACACACATATATATACATATATATATATATATACATATATATATATATATATATATATATATATATATATATATATTACGTTTTCTTTATAATAAAACTATAACAGGTATATTCGTCATATAGTGGCAGTATCAACATGTCCGAAGAACATGCATGTATTATGTATGTACGACACTTGAAGTTATTACCAATTTCCATATAGAATGTATAATATATAAATAGTTTGGGGTATCGCTAAATATTTAGAGATAGGCCTATTACTAAATGATTCGGCAATTCGCCAAATGATTTAGCGATATTGCTAAATGATTTAGTAATATTGCCAACCACGTAGGACTAAATATCAAAACAACTTGCCATAAGCATGCGATGCCGCATACAGCAAGAAATCTTGACATCATATTGCAAGAATCATTATTTTCAAGAGGCCTGGAGTTCACAAGCTGGAAAATGGTACAAGTATTACTGTATTCGACGTACTTGCGTCCATGTGTCTCGGGAATAGGTCCTACTTCGGCTGGGACAATCTTTGCCTGTCGTCGATGCCTGAACCACACCCGGCAGAATCTGTTGCTACTCGTGTGATTTATGGTAATGGTAATGATGCGCACCACGGACAGGTGAGAGCGGGAATCATAGTAGGCAGAGAACACATAGGTGCTGGAATCCCCAACTTTCTGCCATGCCTGTAGGTTTGGTATCACGTCTGGCCGGACCACCTCTGTATTACACGCTCTGCTAATCATCCGTACTTGTCCATTTGCCCGCAGCATCTGCGCGGACAAGTCCATCCCCGGAGGTTGGGCACCACTGTGGTCAGGATATTTCTGTGTTATTGTACGTAACGGGGCACTGACTGCACTTAAAGGAACAAATCTTCCATAATGTTTGTCCCCAGCAGAATGAGGAGGCCCTTGTTCTGGCCAAACCGCGTCTTGTGTCCACTTTCTGATCAGTTGCGAGACGACCAGAAGCAGGGCCAGCAGCAGTAATGTCTGTTTGATGTGCAGTCTCCACATCTCCATAAAGCATCGCGCATGTATGGAAAGGCGGAAACTGTTGTAGTGTGTGAGAAATAAGCTAACACAAGGCTGTCTTTCCTTTCAGTGCCAATGGCTTTGGTCTAAATACTCTGAACAGTTTCCCACGTGGCGGACCACTCCTTATGGGGTAACAGGGATGTCTCAGGCCTCACAGCTGTCTGCAAGTCGCAGCTTTGCATACAGGTGTTCCTCGACTTCCTTACTGGAATGGTGCATCATCTCAGCTGGGGGTTTCTATTCCGCTTCGCCTTTTCCTACCTGTTTTTATCGCTTGAGGTTCTTTCTCGTCGTGAATCGCGTGGCATTTTCCTGCAGGTTTGGTCTCTTCCAATCCAAGACCTTATGGGTCGAAATGTACACTATCTGGCAATTAAGAAAATTGCCTTCAAAAAGTCGTGCTTTGAACAGGTAGGTTGCAGGTGGCCCGGAGCATAGCGAACGTGTTCTCTTGCGATCCTTTCTCAAGCGTTTAATTTACCGGTACTTTAACGACTTGCTGGTAAAAGGGCCCCAACCAAGCGATCGATATTGCTGCACCTGTACATGTTTTTGCCAATATGAGCAGAAGAATTTAGGAAGTGTTGTTGGAATCGTGTCTAATATTTGTTACAAAATTATAAACATGTAATAATAATAATAATGATAATAATAATAATAATAATAATAATAATAATAATAGTAGTAGTAGTAGTAATAATAATAATAATAATAATAATAATAATAATGATGATGATGATGATGATGATGATGACGACGACGATGATGATAATAACTAAGTGCTTGTCCAATCGAACGTCACTAAAGTGACTAAGCTTCATGTTTCTCTTCAAACCTTCAGGTTTCATGCTCTTTTTCCGAGATCCAGTTTGGAAAGTCACATTCTCCTAATAATTTAAGCCAAATGCTTATGACGCTATTCACTTATTTAATTAGACTTAAAGTTTTCTATCTTACGCACACACGTTAACGTGTATAAGATTTGCTGATCACCTCACTTTTGCGTCGTGTGCCTGATAGAGACAGCACCATACTCGGTGGTTATGCCCAGGCCTACATCATTCTATACTTAACGCTTTCCTGGTCAAACCAGACTAGTAATTTCAAATGTCCAGCTATCTATTTTGTTAAAAATTGTCCTTTCAGAAAATAATTTCAATGAAAATATCAGGCACAAAATATTCTCAATTGAAACTATCAAGAAAACTTACCAGGGTATAATGTCAATAGTCCACAGATTTTTACGCTGTTGACGCGGTCTTACATGTCTAATGTGATATTTTAATAGTCAACTGCTCAGCACCTCCAGGAGAGTGATTCACAGGAACCATCTTGATTACTTCAAGTGGTTAGGGTCACTGTTTAACAGTAAAAAAAAGTTGTGATAATGACTTCTGGTCTTGGAATATGATGCAGCCAACAATGCGTGGAGACCTAGTATAATACGCTGTGATCACAGAAGAACAGACATTGAAGCCACGCTTAAAACTCTCTCCTGCAACCATACACTCATTTTCAAAATTTATTCCCAAAATACCTTCTGTTTTTTTACTACTACTACTACTACTACTACTACTACTACTACTACTACTACTACTACTACTACTACTACTACTACTACTACTACTACTACTACTACTACTACTATGTTTAAACATATGTTTAAACATATTTATTTAAACTGGATTGCCCTACAGTACAACGAGACTAATACATGGGTTCTCCAGACACGGAGAGACGTACGGTATATATACAGAACACACAGGACGATACAAAGCTATGTTGGTATACAAAACATTCAAGTTAAGACATGGTAAACATGTTATAAAACAAGAGTGAGCTGAAGGCCAGATCATCAGAAAAGATACGAGTGTCCATAATTCTGGAACATATGAAGTACATCAAAAGACGTCAGATTGGATGAGAGAGAGAGAGAGAGAGAGAGAGAGAGAGAGAGAGAGAGAGAGAGAGAGAGAGAGAGAGAGAGAGAGAGAGAGAGAGAGAGAGAGAGAGAGAGAGAGAGAGAGAGAGAGAGAGAGAGAGAGAGAGAGAGAGAGAGAGAGAGAGAGAGAGAGAGAGAGAGAGGAGAGAGAGAGAGAGAGGAAAAAAAATCGGCTAATTGCGGGTCAAACAATGGGTTAACAGCAGGCTAGTTGTGATTAGCAACCATTTAAACAGCCTAATATTGAAACCATGGTATTGTTCTGCAAGAAACATAGCGACATACAAAGTATTCAAGTTAAAACATAGTAAACAAGTTATAAAACAAGAGTATGCTGAACGCAAGATCATAAGAACAGTTGCGAGTGACCATAATTCTGGAACACATCAAGTGCACCAAAGTGAAGTGAGTACTTTTCCATCAGGGCTATCGTTCATATTATAAGGGATTACAAATAGATCATGGGTGTTGCGTGTGAGAATACATGAAAGTTGTTACTACTACTACTGCTACTACTACTACTACTACTACTACTACTACTACTACTACTACTGCTACTACTGAAGTTGTGACTATGAAGATGCAGACGCACGGTGATACCTCTATGGACTGTGTGAAGATTTAGTATTGTAAAACATCCAAATTAAATTCCTAATTTAGATGGTGGTCTCTCTCTCTCACTCTCTGTCTCTGTCTCTCTCTCTCTGTCTCTCTCTCTCTCTCTCTCTCTCTCTCTCTCTCTCTCTCTCTCTCTCTCTCTCTCTCTCTCTCACACACACACACCCTTTGATTCTGGCCTGGAAACAATCTTGCCAGGGGGCTATGTACATGAACATTAGTTTTTTGAAAGAAAAATCATTATCCCTGAGAATCCCTTCTCAACGTTCTTTCCAGAGTTGTTCAAGTACAATAAAACCCCCTTTCTTTTAAAGGGGGCCAGATAGATATTACAACGATCTCATATGCATGAGACTGATGATGCTTTCAATGGTCCACACTGTGCTTTCGCTAGGCAAACATTTCTGGGTTGATGCATATGTTCAGCGTCATATCTTATCATTGCTAGGCTAAAATCTCTGAATTAACGTTATTGATTACATTTTGGAGCCATTACTCGGTTGTTCATCTTCACGAACCGCCCAGAACTGAGCAAATTTAATCAAAGCAGTAGACTGCAAAAAGCCAAGATTATGATGCATTGCGAACTAAGCTTTGTATTCTTTTTTGTGACTTTAAAGTACCAGTTAAATTGCAAATGTAAGCAGTGTAGATCATTGAAAACATCATCAGCTACTTGCATATGACATCTATCTTTGCGTGAATGATTTGTAATCTATATTGCAAAATTCGACGTGAACAAGAAACACTTTACGGACACCAAAATGACATTAATTATCTTTAACACCAAAGAGTCTCATAAATAAATATGATTTTAAACAAAAATTATTACATTTGCAAGTTAGAACTCCCTGCCCAAACTTTGAATAAAATCCTCCTCCCAAGAACTATATTTTATGTGTTAGTGTCTTTGATTAACGTTATTAGTTATAATTTTTATGGTTGTTCTGTCTGGCATGTTTACTCCCACTACAGCGAAGTTGTTGTGAGTGAACATAGTAAGATTTGAACAATTTTGGGGTGCAGATTTTGAACTATTTATTCAGATAAATGTAAATATAAGTATTGAACGCTTACATTTCGAATCACATGGACGAAATGACTGAGGGGACTGTTGAGGCCATTCTGCGTCAGCTACTGACGTGCCTCACGCAGCATGTGACCTCAAAAGACCCTACAGCCATTTCATCCATGTGCCTCGAAATGCGGGATTTCAATTCTTAAATGCTATTTTCAATACCATGTTGCAATATCATGTATTTTCTCCACCTGTTTTTTTGTCACCATCATCACCACAGCCATCATTGTCACCATCATCACCATGAACCTCATCATGATTTTTGTCAGCATCGTCATCCACATTATCGTCACTATGACCATCATTGTCCCAATCATCATATCTGATTGTTGTTTCATCTTCATTTTCAGTTGACTCTTGCAAAGTGGCACATATACACTTGTTAACTGTGGGTAACACAGCATCATAATGTACCCCAGTGTTTGCAATGGAAATACATGGTAGTGGTGGGATAGTGGGAGTTCTCAGAAGTGGAAAGAATTTTGTCCATTGAAAATTCCACCATTTTGACAAAACACTTACACTGGTGATTCAATTAATTTTGCCACGGCATATATATCTCTACATCTGATCCCTACCTGGTAATTTCGCTACCTGTACTCTCCATGTGTTGCAAGTGATGATCAAAATTGTCCACATATGCAGAGAAGTTTTCTCTGTGACTCCTCGTGGATTGCCGGTTTTTGAAACGAAGTATTGAATGCTGTTCTTCCATTGGAACAGGAAAGCACCAAGTGCTCTAACCAAAGAATTTGCATCACCTACACTACGGAAAATAACTATATTTTCTTTCAACGTGGATGGTGAAAATATATGCCTCTGGTCATATTTTTTCTCACCAGCAGTGACTGGTAGAGGGGAAAATGTTAGAAAAAGTCAAAGCTGGACAAGAATCAATTTGTAGAAAACAAAAGTACAATGAAATATAAGGAAAGTTGTCAGATTTTATTTGTTAATCCGTCTTGGACTTCATTCTGTTTTTTAATTATTTGAAAAATTAAAAATTGCAAGCAAAGGTCCTTCTCAAATTTAATATAGTTGTGGAAAATACAAAAATATCAACAGGAAAGTAATGGATATGCCTATTTTAATTCTGGGGTATGGGTGAAAAAGGTCAGTGAGGCAGTAATGATATTCGGTTTTCAGCATTGATCATGAAATGAGTGCATGGCACAGATATTCAATTCCAATATTCAATACCTGTTAACTGCAAAGCGTTTATCTTTTTCTCTGTGAACTGGAAAAATTTTAAGATAAGTGTAATTGAGATTTTTTTTAAATACAATTTCCGGACTCCTTGAAGTGCATTTATTTTAGTATGTAGAAAATGGGACTTCCCGACAACTTGAAAAATCTGTTTTCAGTTTATTTCAGGGACTGACCCTGATAATTAGGGGCGGTTGGCATCTCTGTCAGACGTAGCAGTTTTCGTGAATTATGTCTGGCAATCTTGAAACGATGTTCTGAGACAAGAGTAAGCTGTGAAGCACGAATCCCAGTGCCAGGTTTTGGTATCTTTCATGTAGATTACATGTCTGCGGCTATCATGGTCAACCACAAAAATCCCGCTGCCTAAATGTGGCAAAACGATTATTATATGGCAGCACAACTGCGTATTCGAATTTCTGTGTGAACCCGTCGCCAAATGAAGGTGCCCCCTGGCGGTGATTGTGGGACGGCTACAACATAATGTCATCGATAGTCACCAATGAGCTGAATATAACAGTATCATTTTTCATATGCTGACTCAATACCTTACAGCTGTAGCGTAAGGAACAATAAGGCGATAAGGTTTTGTCATGGCCAATCTATGACATCTGGAGGTTATGTTGATTGGTTGGGAGCGTTCGATAAATGCCGTGATTCATTTAAAATATAAATCCTCACTCTTTTTTCTTGGAAAGTTTTGGTCATGATGAGTGCAAGCAATGTGGTACGCGGAGAGAAACACAGAAAGGGCATAGAACAAGTTGATGGGTTAGCCATTTGCATTGCCTCTTTTCATGCCCAAGAGTCTTATCTGGGTGGACATGGGGACTTGCCTGAAGCAGCAATTAGCCTTAGTCATACACTTTAGTTACTACATATTTTATTCAAACGGTGTTATAATTTCTAACGAAAATCCCCTGAAACAGTCCGGTAACGGGGCTCTACACCGTTTGAACCTCTATGTAGAAAAGAACCAGACACATAGTGGAGAGACAAAATGCACAGTATTCCACTATCATTCGAAACATTACAGGATAAATTGCTCAGCAGTTCAGTCTGACTTGCTGATCGTGAAACGAGACCATCAATTATTGCTTACATTTTCACACAAGGGGACATTAGTACATAGATAATCGGTCTTGCTTGTTAAAGAAAATGTAGTATAGAATTACAAAACGACGGTAAAGATTAATAGCGCGACTGCAATCATCAACAAAAATGTGTACGTTATCATATTATGAACAACGCGCACGGTTTGGTAAATATCAAAATCAAGTGCATGGACTTTTACTTCTTTCCATACAATCTACAGCTGTGGGAAATTGGTTTCATTTTGATTTAAGGAATGATTTTCATGACCAAAAGATGCAGTTTGCATTGTACAGGGACCTTCGTGAGTGCTTCTGATCTGAAAAAGCTAGGAGACGAACAGGAAATAAAGTGATGCGTAAAGTATCTTCAGCATACATATGCATCGAGCATTGCAATCAACATTCCAACACCTATAATCCAAATACTCGCATCATATTATTATCAGTTCATAAAGACTTTCCTGACACGGTTAAATCAGATATGAATTTTGGAACACTGTTAATTTGAATCCGATTCAGTCCAAGCAATATGGGGAAGTGTAGTAGTTTTGCAAAGCCTCAGCATTGACCATGACATGACAACGAAAAAAATGCATCCTCCCTTGTAGTCAACATGTTTGCCTTTAACTCATGACAGCATAATATTTTCCTGCAGCTACTTAGTATGTAGCTTCATGTCGTGTACTTATCCCTGGATGCAGTATGCAGCAGATTGTAGCATCTTTAAGCCTTTATTGATTGCAAAAAGTCTTGAGTGGCTTTCTTCAGGGGCGGCCTGGAGACAACCCACTCAAGGAAAGCTGTTTACCTGAGATACCGTTTTCTCTTATGTCACTTCTGTGATTCTCATTTGTACTGTTTTCATCATCGAATAAATTAAATATTTAGACAGGCGTTTCATATCCGGACCTTTGGCTAGTTTCAGTAAAAAAGCTACAAGGTTTGTTTCAAGGACGTCCAACGTTGCACTATGGGAATATTGAATGTCTCTGTCAAGGATCGGTGCATGGATCAAAGGACAGTTGTGCGTAGTTTCAGATACGCACACATGAGACCATGTAATGGAAGCATTTCTTCTCTTTTCACATCCATTATACTCTGCTCAATTTCTTTACTGTGCCAGATAAAATCCCAGTTACACTGTCTCCGTTCCTTTGATTTATGTTCGAAATTTGAACCGTTATTTGGCATAGAAATACATCTTTATTATGCAGACAAATGGCGTTTTATCTTGAAAGGACAAGCAATTCTTATGATACTACTCTGTCCACACGCAGATATGACAGATCAAACACGGAGTAGGGTTTAACTTTCATGGCCATCTTTCACGTACCATGTCTTCCATCTATGCTTTCTAGATACCATTGTGTAGGAAGAAAGGACCAGGAGATCCGATTCTGTGTGTCATTGTAGTCGGCGCAGAAACAAATGGGACGATAGGGCAATGTGATGCATCCATACTAAGGACATTTATATCCACTTTGATGGATCAATCAAGAAAAGTAATCTAATTTAACTTCCGTCTTGTATGGCAAATGCAGTTTTTGAAGCATTTTATCTTGGAAACAAAGCTATTATCTATTTTTGGCATCATTCAAATCTCTGTGGAGACTTTAGCTGGCATAGCTTATTCTATTAGAAGTTATGGCTCCATACCCGAAAATACAATTAATTGGATGAGCTCTCTTGCCTTAGTTTAGTGAAAGTATATTTTCTTGAAAACATTCTTTTGCATGCAAGTTAATACGCCACATTTTTTGGTTCAAAATTTAGAGACAAAGAAATTCAAGACGTCAGTGTATATTTCATTTGACAAAAAACTTAATGCGTTTAGCTTTTACAAGTGAATGTAACATTGTACACTTCGTGTACATTTATACACAGTACATTTTAGTCAATGACCAGGATATATTTATACTTTGACAGTCACTAAAATTCATATTGTTACAACGGTGTCTTCTTTCTTGTTGTTCTAACGTCGATTTTTAGTTTGAATGTAATGTTAAAAATGGGTCGGGTCGTTTGTACACTTACGAACTAAAAATATAAGTGCGGCAGTCCATGATATTAGTACAATATATGCCATAGTAATCAATGCCACATACAAAAGAAAAGAAGTATACCGCCAGTTACTCTGTTAGGCACTGGCTGAATATAGTATTTATAACACTTGGACTGCTCACGTCTCCACCATATAACCGAATAATTGAACATAAATGCAATGTATCGAAAAGAGTAAAGAATTAGGCTACCATACATGTACCGGTAATGCTCTGGATATATGACAATATTGTATCGTGCATCAAACGGGTGACATATTCACATGTGCAAGTATTATATGAGAACTAAAGTATTGAACACAAAGTACTGCATAGAGGATATTTGTTTGCGTAAATATAAATCCTGAAATATAATGGTCAATATCATGCAGTTTCACACCATTTTGGAAGTCTACAAGCATAGTGCAGCCCATAATCTGTCCCACTATTGTTCATAAGTAAGTGAACCATTTTACAATTAACTCAAATTGTCACGTCACTTAATATTGGAAACAAGAAGCTCGGGCTGACGATGATAAAGACTCATAATAAAGCAGACGGACATGGTCAACTATGATTTATCGTAATTATGATAATAAAACATTACTACCACCACTATTAATGCTACTGTTGCTGCTGCAGATGATGATAATCAAAAGAAAAGGCACGAGATTAGCAATTGGTTTTAATTCAATTGGTGAATTAAAAACATTAAATTAATATGTAGTATGCTTTGTTTGGACCAAGCAATAAATTCTCCACCGAGTTGAAACTTGTTTAAGTCGTAACAAGTCTGTTACCAGTACGTTCAGGTTTTGGGTCCACAGACGTTCATAAATTATAATTTGGTTTTATAAGTGACAGCAATATCACCACGTTTCTCAGGCCTGTCAATTTGCAGTGGACATGACAATCGATCTTAAGGACATATAGCATGACACGACATCGTTGATCATAATACATATATCATCTTGTTCCCTTCATTTGTGACATAACAAGCTATAAGACGTGACTGCGGGACTCTGCAGATAATGGTCAGAGGACCCAGGCCTGATCCGAATAGATATTTCTGTATCACAGTCAAGGTTATATTTGTCAAACACAGCATGTGTGCTCTCGAACCCGTAATCTTTATTGGTTTGTGCCTGAGGTACACACCATATGTGTTATGTTTTATTGGCTGGTGGTTTTCGTCCCTGTTCGCATAAGTGGTTTTGTATTATTACAGGTAGCCGCACAAAAAATAATGTTACAAATAATGTTAGTATCAGCGACAGTTTTGTGTTTTCTAACAAATCAATCTGGTTTCATAGACGAACTCTTCTTATTTTACATTACTGGGACCTCCAAACAACACAAGAAAGTCTATGATATGGAATATTTACACCGGTCGCAAGTACAAGACGTTGTTTGTTTTGAATAACGTGTGGAATTAACTGTCTAACAAGATACAGTAAGTGAGGAAATTTAATTAAGTGTGGTAAGTCGTTTATCGTTGTCAGCCCAAATAACATTTGCGAATTATGTTTTGATACAGCAATCTAAGCGTAACGCAAAAGCAAGGGATCTACTTACTATAAAGTTAATTGTCTTTCCACTGCGTACCTATGACAAGCCAAATCGGCAAATGTGCATAAATAGCCTGCATGGAATTTGAAATTACAGGGCTTTTAATTCTTTGCAGAGAATTTATGAACAAAATAGCCTGCAGTGATTATCAAATTTGGCGCACAGAATTTTAATCTTTCTGCACAGTGTTCGGTGCATTAACTCCCTGCAGAGAGTTTTTAACTTTTTAAAACTATTTTTTATTTTCTCTGCAGTTTTTACTTCACTGCAGAGAAATCGAAAGCTCTCTTCAGAGGATTTGAAACTTCCGGTATAAAAATTGACACGTTGATTTAAAACTCTGCAGAGAATTCAGAACTCCTTGCAAAGAATAACACTCCATGCAGTCTGATTCGTAACGACCAATATTCTTCTTTCATGCGGTCCCTAGTTGTGGCCTTACACGTGATCGCTATCGTGTGTGAATGTCAAAATGAGGTCGAGATGGCGGGTCTAGTATCTGTGGATGGAGTTCTGGTCTCTAATCATATAGTAACTCTAAAGATGATTCGTAGGGGAAAACAGAGTGGGCCAGCCATGCAGATATGATATAATCAGGCCTATCATCAATTGAAAGCTTAGAGTCCCCACTTTTATTTCAATATAAATAGCACTAGCCAAGCCAAAAAAAGCGAATGAATACATGAGCAGGTAAAATCATAACATCATGACTCATGTTTAAAGAGGGACAAAATTTAGGTTACTACCGCCACATCTCAGTCTCGTCTGCATTTGATACCATTGCGGAAAAATGACTCGTAAGACTATCCCTCTTTGATAATTTAAATTAAAGTGTACCATACATAGAAGCATTGTACCAAATGTAGAAAAAAATCCACCTCTGCAGTTCAAATAGGCTTATCAATACGTTACATGCACGTGAAAAAGTGGTCTGAAGATACGTGTTCATAAAAGAGCTTTTTAGCGTGTATTAAACCAGTTGTTAATCACTTTGTATGTATGATTTGCATTTTTCTAGAAGCTGAAATAGATTGCATCCAAAAATACATCATAATATATCTATGACGTCAGCACCAGTAGATTAGTTTTTCACGATGATTATACGTGGTAGAGGAGCACGTGTAAGGAAACACTGAATAGGGACGCCCAGACGTTGTCGAATAAAGAACACTGAATGCTTATTATTGCATGATGTCAGAGATTATCATTCCAATTCCAATGATAAATCAGTTTCAGCCACAAACATGTGTCCCTCAAACCAATGTGTTAAGTTGTGCCTCGATCATCCAAGTCCATCTCCGCGTCCGTGACTTTTAATATAGGAACCTGAATGTCTGCTTTCACTGCCCACAGGGTACTGGTATATAATATTGTAAACTGTCGGCCATCTGCGCGGAAAGCGATATTAGTATGTAGCTATCTACCTTTCATTGATGTTATGTAGCATGCTGGTAGGTATTAATAGTTTGTTGGTCTTCCAATCGTCTCCTCGTCACATAGACGGATATTATTCTGCAATCTGGACAGGTCCATTGTAAGGAGGCATTTCAAAATTGCCAAAAAAAGAGTATTCTGCACACATTAGCTTGATTGTCTCTTAATCCCGTCACTGTCGCGTTAGGTTAGTTTTGGAAATGGTGTAAACCGGTAAAACATTAACTTGCTCATTGTATACCACTTGTGCAAGAAATACATTCTCTGAAATGGGCTGGTAATTTATTAAGAATACTGAACGAAAAAATCAAATATCATTACTACACATTAACCAATAAACTGGTCTTCGACCTTATATTGCCAAGATAGGGTACAGCTGAACGAAAATCGTGGTCAGTTGCAATAGTTGGTACCATTTTTTTTTTTTATGTAAGTACATGTATTTCATTATTTACATGTAGTTTCAAATTTTGTGTGCATCAAATGCATCTAATGGGGTTAAGCTCTGGCTGAAAAAGACACACGTACATCGATATTAAGTTGTATTCGTGTAAGATTGTATGATTACGCATTGGGTTTAGCCCCATACTGCATGCCCACCTCCTGAGCGACGTACAAAATGGAAGTCCTTATGCCGGTTAATCATGGTAAAGTCATACATAATACTGAATAGACCAGCAAGGTCTGCCAGCGTTTGTGATTATATTTAACGATTACTATTTTTTATCAAAAGTTGAGCGCTTTTCAGTTACCTGCAATCGTTTGAACCTATCTACGGTGAAAGCAAAATGTTAAATTACCATTCAGGTTCTTAATCAAAGCTATCATTACTATAATTTTGCTGAAGGGTTGTATGTTTTTTCAAAGTGTTACAATAGAAGGCTCGTGACGTCAAAAATGAATGCCACTGTCTGCCTCATTACGCCTCTTGTCTACCTAGGATGATTGTACACGGGCGATCAATGCAGGAGAACCCGCTGTCTTGCCGCTGCAAAAAAGAGGAATCAGCAATATATTGACAAATCCCGCACGGTGGTCATGCGATCATAATCAGTCCCGCAGGAAACACCAACAACTACTTCCTACGAATGAAAGTTGGCTTCATTGAACTCAAGCTGGCTTCATTGACCGTGCGTACGTGCAAAAAGATTTAAAAATACCTTTACAGATGAACACCCTTAAAAATCCTCTCTGCTCGCTGCCTTCATAATGATCTCATTAAACTCGGGACAGTCAAGGCCTGCTAATTCGTGCAACACTTTTCTTTTCGCTTTCAATTACACACTTACATCCAGCGATCAAAAATAATAATAATAAAAATTAAAAAAAATCTCGAAAGGCATGTACCTACAGACGCCAAGGCAACTCAAACTTCAAGCTCCTCGTAACCATTCTGCTAGCCGCTATTAGCACGTGGTTTCCACCAAGAGGATTGTTTCAAATTATATTGGAGCATACAAATTGAGTTCTTTTTCATCAAGGCTGTGGTGAGCAACAAACCGAAATCTAGCTTGAATGATAATGGTTTTACACGAACGTTGCTCACAGGCGCTCAGTCACATGAAGGAGGAGTCACATTTTCAGCTGGCAGACATCCATAACCATTCAAAGGAACTATATGGAATTGATTAACAATTTTCATTGCAGACATTTGAAATCAGATACAATTAGGTCGAGGGCAACCAATTGATGCGTGAGAGTTGCTAGTTTCGGGTTGTTAGTGATCAGAAATACAATCTACGTTTAGACTCCAAAACTCCAGTTGACTTGTAAAGACCCTTAAGTTTGATAACAGATTAGTCTTATGAATGCCAGAGGTAACTCTCAGATGAAATGCATCCACTTAGCTGTTCACCTAAGCTGTCAATATATTGACTTACTCCTAGATTTTAATGATTGATGTGACTACAATTTTTCAGCTGTATTTTCAGATAGCACAGCGAGCAGGGCAAGCTTTGGCTTTTCACATGGTCGTCAGCGAGGCTTTGCTTGCCCAAATGGGAATGGAAACGGATGACCCGAAGCTATTATCGACTGAAAGTGAAAGTGAAACTCTTCAAGCTATCATTACTATTCGCGAAAGAAGCAATGAATAAATTATATTGTGAAAGAGAGCACCTTGCTTTTATATGTCTGCTGATGAAGAATTTTGGCCATATGGAAATTCTGCAATACGAAGCGCACAAGGCCATACAAAACAAGAGGCTGAATGCATGGTCTCCGCTTCTATGCACCATGTGCACGTTCGCATTACCAGTCTGAGCAACCCATACACAAATGGCAATTTTTTAATAGCGCTGGCCACTGCTATCCGTTCAGCTGTCGCTAGCTACTTTGGAGTAAGGTAACTGTGGCCAATTTTGCTTAGAAAAGCTGGCACTGTGAGCTATGTCGAACATTCTTCTCAAAGTTTTGTAAGGTCTGTCGATTTTCCTCTGTTTTTTTTGTTTGTTAGAGATAAAGGGATTTTAATTGACCCATAACTGTATCTTTGATGTGATGAAGCAGGAACACAAAAAATTTAAGGCACAATACTTCATCTATGCTTCAGGATGTCTGTACATTTGCGGTAAACTGATCAAACCTGACGTACATTTACTAAGGATCTGCATCTCACTGCCAGTGTAACTAAAATACTTCTCGAGCTTTCATCTAGAAATAAAATTGGCCTTGAAAATTATATCAAAGTCATTCAATATGTAACGCCAACCTTCATGGGGTAATCATCGCGCACAATTCCAAAGATCCAGCAACAATAGGTCTTGCATTATCACTAAAAAACAGTGTTGGCCAAAACTGTCCTGGTGACTTCCGGGATTAGGTTTATTTCACCAATGTAAACAAGTTATCAAATATGGGTCCCTAGGTGTATTCCTGGGACTTTTCAAATCATTGGCCCTGTCACATAAGAGCTGCTTTTTAAATCCCCCCCACACATCCCCTAAGATATTCATTAAAACTGGTGAAAAATCAAATGTGACTTAGAAAACAAACTTGATAGAGACCCACCCATGATGTATAAAAATACATTTGAAGAATATCCACTTTATCGTTTTGGACAAACTATAAACACACGTTTGTACACTTGTATTCTCATAATACCCACACTAATCTGCACACGTATTGATGATTAGTCATTTCGTACTAGCAAGTAAATGCTGAAAATAAGGAAATAACAGCAATGCTACACAGTTAACAAATTTGATGGAGGCAAAGAACTTCCCACAAGGTTTGAAGCATACATTTCTTCGAGGAAATCGAAAGACACATTACACAAAATTGATTGCAATTTCTAGCAATGTATGTTGAACAAATAAAAGTTTTGGAGAATCCAGACGCGTGACAATGTACATTGTAAGCCTATGAGCCAAAGCAGTGTCAGAGATGATTTTAAATCTGATGTGTTAAAAATGAAGAAACGATACATAGAAATAGTAGTTGCACTACTACTACTACTACTACTACTACTACTACTACTACTACTACTACTACTACTACTACTACTACTACTACTACTACTACTACTACTACTACTACTACTGACTTATTTACTGCACTTAAAAGAGACCCAAACAAGGTACATGCCAACCAGGCGTGACGTGGATCAGCCCAGTGATTTTGGATAAAACTACATAATTATACATGCAACGATATCTTTTGCAGAGTCTGAATCAGTTTACATTAGCAGCCAAGTTTCAAATCTATTATGCGCTTTTAGAAGTAAAAACTTTCAAACCACCGATATGCACACACATGCAGAGGGAGAGAGAGAGAGAGAGAGGGAGAGAGAGAGAGAGAGAGAGAGAGAGAGAGAGAGAGAGAGAGAGAGAGACAGAGTACCATTAATAATTGCAGCATATCTTGCTGAAGGAAGGTTTAGGGACACCCAGAGGTATTCCAATACAATTGCGAAGATATTAGTCATGCGGTATTGGCGGAGAACATGGCTGAAGATTTTCCAAGAATTTTGGCTTAATAATTAAAATATAGAAATCGTGAAGCATGACGATGTAAGTAAACATTGGTAGAGACTCGTTCACAGCGCACTCCCACCAAGTGTCGAGAGTAGCTGGGCATTGGTTTTTGAGACAAAACAACAAAAATATAATTGTCAGTTGATGGATGGATGAGGACAGTTTGAGGACAAGAAGATAAGTTCGACTGATAGACAATTCAGCAGGGTTTGCATGCCGATAACGTATGTTTTTCTCATTTGGTGTTACATGGTTGTTATGCGGATGTGAATCTACTAATACAATTTACCTTAGAAATGAAAAAGACATATTTGATATATGCTGAAAGATAAGGTTGTGTTGTGCGGGTGTAAGAAATAAACCACTACACATAATAGCTCTGGCTGCAGATTTAGAGTGTGCATTGTCAGTAAGCTCATTAACTGGAAACGTTGTTCATAACAATATCATAATGTTAGATGGTGGCAATATGAGAATGACTATCACTTTTCTTTATATTTATTTGCTGTGAAAACATTGCTTCAAGAAAACATTATTGCACTGCTGCTTGAGTTAGTACTCTTTCTGAAATGTATACTTTCTTGGAATTTTTAAGTGAATCTACAGTGTTAATAGAGAAAAGTATCAGTCAGCGGTACGGTCACCGACAACCTGAAGTATATCGTTAATTCAATGCCATGTAATTTCATTTAAGCACCTGTATTCTAAGAATTCATAAAACCGCACTCTTAAAGTTTGGTACAATGTAATACACAATAGTCATAGATTTTTTCTGTTGAATTGGCTGAATGAGGTGGCTCTTATGGAAATCACAAGCCATAAAAGAGATGGCTCAATCCTATCATGCATCATTACTCGTATTTTAGTGGAGGCACAGCGACTGTGCCAATGATCCGGTCACTCATCAACATTTATTCTGAAATGGCGACCAAAGTATGGGGCCCATTTAGCACATTTTCCCCAAAAGATAGTCTCATAAAGCACAACACATTTCAAGCTAGCATGACATCCACTCGGCTGCGTTATATCTGATGTTAAGATTGCAAGCACAACTTGAGAGAGCTCTTATGGTATCGCATTAATAAGCACTCACTGCTCCAGAACATAGTGGTCCACAATCATCAGTCCAATTTGCAATTTGTGAACATGGTAGGAACATGGCAAACCAAGGGGAAACGGGACTTGGGACTGCACAATGGCGGTGATAAACAGTAGGCGTCTGGAATTTATAAAGACAAAACAAAAGATATAATTGCTAAATTAAAGAAATCAAAAATAGAAACAAAGAAACAAAAAGAAAGAGCTCTTGGAACAATATGTTGACTTACTGAGAATAAGAAACAGACCGCCAAATGTGCACGCAAGAGACAAATGCAAACATGCATTCAAGAAACAGCACCGGAGTCTAGTGATAAAATTTGTTACAATTGTTGGGGCAGACACCACCTTAAATCAATCATAATACACCACATGCTGAACATCTGGGAAGTCACATTATTGGAAAAGAGTGTAGAAGTCCATGACCAGCATAGAAAGAGACCGTGGCAATGGTCAGGCCAGGTTAAGCCCCATATTCTACAGAATGCAGCAAAAAGTCACACACTGTGCAACAACACCGACTTTTTGATAAATAGAGGAAATGATGACAGTGACCATGTGGTTGGGGGGGGGGGGGTCAGTGATACAGCTGTAGACGTTATCAGTTTGCCGCACACGTACAATGAATGCCGACACAACAGGTGAAGCACCGTATATGCACAAATATGGAGCTGCATGGAAAACCTAGTATTCTGAACCTTAGAATGCAGGTACACACGGCAGTACTCTCTCAAGCAATCTGGATGTATCACCATACATATAAAAATGATGCAGGATATCCAAGAATCCAATAAATATTACTTTTTATAGGTTTACTGCATATATATATATATATACATACATACATACATACATACATACATACATACATACATACATACATACATACATACACTCATATATAGTAGAACTACAATGCAGCATTAAGGCTCAGTTCATGATATTCAGGTTTAATTAATCAGAGTGGCCATAAGCTGAGTTTTACTTTGTGGATTCAGCAGCACCAACTTAACTTGGGATGGCAAGTTCGTGTGACCTAGAATTAGTAACTCTACATATTGCTTTTGACAATCAATCGTGTCTATCACAAGCACATGTCAAATCAACGGAAAACTTAAAGCGCAATTAGCCACACCAATTTGACCAAATAGTTAACTTGCATGGCACCTATTACGTATCCATGGTCAAAACATTAATATATACATAATCTGGTATTCCATTGACGCTGGTGTACTTTAGTCCCCACTTTTGGGACAAGGTTTTGTTCTGTACCTTGCACAGGGTCATATGCAGTCGACCGTCTTAAAAATGGCATTTACACGTATCTACGCCAATGAACCGTTCTTTTTTAACAAATGGAACTTGACCAAGTGGATGTGTGAGTTTTCCATTTTCGGCCATACGATAGGTGCCGGGGGTTGTTAGTTCAAGGAACTGTCCGTCTGTGGTCAAAACATGAATCGTGGTACAACCATCTTTATAACCAGTACTACATGCACACTGCAGTGGTACAGTTTATTTTGAAACCAGTAATACGTGCACACTGCAGTAGTACAGCCAGCTTTATCAGCAATAATACGTGCACACCGCAGTGGTACGCTTATCTTAGAACCAATAATGCGCACATTGCAGTAGTACAGCCAGCTGTGTCACCAGTAATAGTTGGATACTGCAATGGTACAGCCAGTTTTATCTCAAACTTGTAATACATGCACACTGCAGTTGTAGAGGCAGCTGTATCACCAGTAATACGTGCACACTGCGGGGGTACAACCAGCTTTATAACCAGTAACACGTGCACTCTGCAGCGGTACAGCCAGCTTTATAACTTCAATGCCTGGTTCAATACCCCGTTTTCACTGTCTTGCTGTATAAGACTTTCATTTTAATTTCTGGCATCTTAGGCGAAAATGAACAAAACTTGGACTAGTGCCCAAGACCAATCTTGGTTGCACGGAATAAGAACATGTAAACGTGCATAATGTGATGAAAGTAGCTTGTCAGCAAAGACAAATATTCAACGGTGCAATATGTGCTATAAAACAGCCTCTCAACAAATTCTTTGGCATTCTATAAATCAAAGGGGATACCAGTTCCCGACAAAATTACTGATATCAATCACTGCAGGTATGGTCACATGCATGTCACCGTTCTGTCCAGACTCTAATACTACACCACTCCATGGTAAGACCTGGTTAGGAATGATATGAAATTAATCCAGACTCTGTTACATTTAAAGGTTGTCTGGGCACATAAAGACTTGTTATGCAAGGATATTACAGCAGCATATTTTTGACTGGAGTAGGCCAACGGTTATATAGGTGGATCTACCAATGACAGGTCGAGGTACCTGCTTGATGCAGGAGGGAAGACAAATAGCCTTTGCATCCAAATTCGTAACAGAGACAGAGCAGAGTTATGCTAACAATGACAGCAAATTATTAAATATAATTTTGATGTAGATTGTCACAATTGTCATCTGAGCCTATTATGTTTTGGTAGAAATTGTGTCTGGAGTAATGAAGATTGTATGTCAAGGTAAGAGGATCGATTTGCGCTGCTGAGGACCTTTACAGCTTGACACCTGTCTCAATTCAGTGCTGTATAGTAATATGCACTGAGGTGTCGAGTTCTAGCATGTTGTGTCGTTACGAAAATTGACTTTCTAGTGTTTTTTTAGGATACTTTTTACTAGTCAATATTTGCAATATTTATAACTGTGCGGTGGTTTCTAGCCGCTGTATCTTACGTCGGTTGTAGCCTGCTCCGTGAACATGGTTGCTCACACCTGTGTGGGTGTGAAAGATTGCAAACTAAGTATATGACCAACACTTCACAGCTTAAAGCAATCGAATTTCTCTTGAGGTGATTCATTAAGGAAACTCACAGCTGCTCCACCGCAGCCAGATCGGATGATGCTAAGACTGCAAGGATATGATGTGCATGCCAGGTAGAAACCAGGAAAGGCAGTGTTACTCACCCACAATCATTACACGCTGTCCACAGAGAGCTAGACCTATGCGTCAATATTGTACACTACAGTTCAGAGTTACTGACATGGTTACAGTTCAAATAATGTCTTTGCTGAATTGAGGAAAATCGTTCTGATAGGATGACCAAATAAATTAAAGACTTATTTGTCAAACTTTGCCCGTTCTCTTTATGTGATCCAAGCTTTAGCCTAAAGTTCAAAGCCCGGGATTATAGTGAAAACCTGATGATTAAACGCCATGGTGTACTTACGCACTTTATTTATATCGCTCATTTTATTAACTGCAATCGTTTTGTTTGAGTTACCAGTGAGTTGATATTGAAGCATTAACTTTTTAACTTAGCTTCTTTTCGTCGACCCTGGGTAAATTTTTCTTGAATATCCTATGGGCATAATCAATTACGGGCCCAACATTATATTCCAGTAACAGATTTGGAAACAAATGACAATGTACCGCAGCTGGGCAGGAAATTCATCAAAGAAGTAAATTCGTACAGTAGGCCTACGTTCAAAATAAGGTACTTCAGAGAATACATACACGTGCGCAGC
Organism: Hermodice carunculata; assembly: GCA_964020975.1. Lineage (NCBI taxonomy): Eukaryota > Metazoa > Annelida > Polychaeta > Eunicida > Amphinomidae > Hermodice > Hermodice carunculata. The sequence goes on from OZ026624.1 coordinate 30,743,017, forward strand.
ACATGAATCATGCATATTGTATGATAATATTGATGAGGGTCTCTCTCGGAAATATGGTCACGAGGTCCCTTTCGTCGGGCCTATTGCTTTCGAAATGGGCTTACGTATCTCATAGCGGCCTGGCCATGCCTGGAAAAGATTGTTTCCTGATCCCAACTTCAGATCCTTTTATCAACGAGATGGATGTGAATTATGTGAATTAGAAAGTAAAGCATAAAGTATACTTGCAGAGATATGGACCTACATATTCCGCGCTTTGACTCAGCCTTTTGTTGAAGTGCTCAGATTTGATTGAAAGAAAGAGAATGGCGTCATGTTTTCTGTGGAAAGGAAAAGAAACTTAAAAGCACAAGTGCAACCTTCATTTTCATTTGGTGGTTTGTAGTTTAGGTAAAGTATATTTGACCAGTTCAGACTGAACCTTAAAAAATCAAAAGCTAACTCTAATGCCTGCGGTCGCATTAGGTCTCCAGCAAAATTTATACATTATTTGTAATTTGAATTGTTTAAACAAGAAATCAAATTTAAATTTTTTTCCTTTTTATTTAATAAGGGTTTGAATGTAACTGTAACCAAAAAGGATAAAAATAGCATATCTTGCTAAAGAGAGCGTGCAGATTAGTTGATGAAGATCCATATACATGGGGATAGCCATTTGCCAAAGTGGGCTAACCGGCATTTTTTTTTCGCAATTTTTGTGTTTCTTTTGTTGTACCAGTTTCATTCATAATGTTCTTTAAGCAAACGAAATAAAAATTTAAGTTGGATCTCCTGTTACATCACCACATTGGTTTTCACATAAAGGACAATGCGGGGATATGCCTGATGCCAAAGCGGGCTACACTGAGGTTGTTCGTCTGGACAGTCAGAGATGGTCATCTCTGCCAAAAAGGTGGCCCGGAAGGGCAGATTTACACCATGCCAGCGATAGAAATGATCAAAAGTATGTTAGAAGAGGATGCAAATGATGAAATAAAATGATTTTGAGTCGGGAAAGGGTACTAATAGGAAAGGTCAGAATAAGCTCTAAGGTGTGTATTCGCCCCAGTACACAACTGAATACACAAACTTTTGGAAAGCTAGAGCTGTGTATTCCCATTAGTTTGCATGTTAAAGCAACCTTGAATAAACTAGTCACTTATGTAGCTGTGGTTATATGATTTTTATAAGGTGTTTAGTTATGCATTTTAATTTACTGTTTGAAATTTGGTGTTTCTATGTGCAGTAGTTTTCAAGTTATGAAGTTGCAAGATACAATGAAAAGTAATGGGAATACACAACCCTAGCTCTCCACTGACTGCAGTGCCCTCTTTTAGGCAGTTATTGAACCTTCTGTTCTTGCCCTTGCCTTTTCGACCAAAATTAAAATAAAAAAAACACATCTAAATTAGTATTGCCGGCTTTGGAATAAGGATACACAGATATGTATTTGCACATCACAAAAGAAAAATACCAAAGAAAATATGATAAACTTGTAATTTTCACACTCTATAGCCCGCTCAGACAGCCACCTGGCTAATTTCTTTTCTACAAAGTTGTGTAACACCAGGTTAAACGCCACATATAAGTATAGCCCACTTTAGTATTAGGACCGCAGTATGCCTGCAGTTTATAGAAACAGATTCAAGGAACAATGGCAGTCATGTTGGTCCTAATCTTGCAATATTTATGGTAACACTATGCATGTATAATAAATTTTTATCCATTATAACTACTTACAAGTTAAAACCCCTAAATAAACGTTGCAAGGACCACACTATAACTCCATAGCCGTGCAGTCTATCTGGCAAGTATGGGTTAATTTTCATTAGTAGTCAACGTGGCAGCAGAAGGTAAGCCTGGGCTGCTTGTATTTCAAGTTTAGCATGACCAATTTATAATCCACCTAATCTATGTTATTGCAGTAGAGCCTAATTTCAAAATGCCTCTGTGGGTTTTCTCATATTTTTTATAGCATTTAGGTGCATTGCTAGGCATAGGTAGCGTTGTTGCCAGCAACGTTAAGTTGTATCGTTAAAATTCATGGCTGTTTGGAATGTAATTGATCTGCAGCAAAATGCCGAAAGCTTTGAGCTGAAATTGACGTTTGCTCCTGTCTACTTTACCGGTCGTGCGAATGGTGTGATTGTTCATGAATAATTTAATATGGGTCAAAATTCAAACGTAATGCAAAGATAGGTATTATCTCTTCCTTAGATTATAAAAAAATAAGTCTGCATTTTACTTTTTTTTCTGTAGATTACGAGAAAAGAAGATGTAAAAATGGTTGTAAGTTCAGAAGCTCAGGGCTGTTTCCAAATCGTCAAAATAGGCATAAAATGAGAAATTCACACTCGTTGCGCAAAGTTCTCCTACAAATAAAGTGTATCGTGAAATCTAAATTAACGAGGGTGTCATTTTTGGTATTAAATTTATCGCTATAAGTTACATTATAACAAAAATTTCATACATTTATACCGAAGATTTTCAACACAGTTTTATCCTTAGCGGGCATTGGAGCTCAATGTTTGACCATTGCGAGTTAAAACAATCCGGTCAGCGTGGGTGAGAAGCCCGTATCAAAACGTGTCAACAATGTTTTAAATAATGAAATATAGCTATTTCTATTATATGTCTACACCAAACAGATCAAAGATCAAAACTTCCAATTTTATTGAAACCAAAGAAGAAATCTGTGTCAACATTGACGCAACTGGGGCCACTTGATGTCAGGAAAAAGAAAACTTTTGAACAAAAACTCTATTTTCAGTCAAATCACTCTTGCACAAAAAGAAGGCTGCTGAGGGAACAGTTTTCTTTTCAAAATAATTCTGAAACTGAGTGCATCAGACTATCCAGAAATAAGAAAAAGTCAAAATGCGATTGTACAAACGAGTCATTTGAATGTGCTATTTCTGCTATGTTAAAATTTAATCATTTCAATTGCGTTCAATGTTGCAGATAATTTTTTGACAGGGTTTCTTTTTTTATTTGTAGCATTAAAAAGCAAAATAAAAGACACACCAGGCCTGCATATAAAGAAGAATATGTGTACATTGTTCTGATGTTACATTTTTGCTTTAAAATGACAACAGAAGGAAATAGAAGGTCACTATACAACTGCTTAAAAATAGTCACAATGTGAAAATTGTTACTGTATCAGCATTACAGTTTATGTTACGAATTGGTGTGGACATGCTTCTTGACAGGCTCTAGTTTTTACGAACTCAGTTAGGTATCAATTTGTCTACTTAACAACAAATATGAAAATTCAAAAGAAAATCTATGATAGAATTTTTCATGCAAGCACTACCCTAGGCTGAATACATCTTGGGGTCAATATGACTTACCAATCGGTGCGGCCATCCTCGACCTATTTACATTGACAAAATTACCTGATTACCAAGCGCAAAGCGCGCGGGAGATAAGGCGCGCAGGCAGGCAGGCAGACAACTAGGGGAATTCGGTTTAGACAGATTAACGACGAGGGTTATTTTGTATGTATCCCCTACGTTCCATTAAGAAAGAAAAAAAAGGCCATTTATATCACTTGTAACATTTTATTTCACTACATTACGTGGGACTTTGACACAGTCATGCCACGCGTATGAATACAAAATTTAAACAACAAAGACAAGCGGTCGTCCACACGCCTAATGGCGGATTTTTTTGAACGGCCGTCGCTTTAGACAAAAATTTGACGAAAAGACACTTTTTTATTATTTCTATATGGAATTAATTTAATGGAGAGAATTGGAAGGTCACGTTGACTTGGAATGTTGCACCAGCAAACATTCCCAAGTATGCACCCTTGGAGCTCAACTGACTGTTGGCTGTCAGATTGGCCCTGGCATCACTGACGGCAGCACTGCCCGAAGGAACGGGGCGATGGCTCCCTGCCACGCCAGCTGGGACAAACTATGAAGACAGAGTCTGGGGAGTGATTTGGACAGATGTTAGAGGTCTCTGAAAAGGAGAATAATTTCCCTGAAGAAGGCTGCACGTGGCGTGCTGTTGATTTCGGCTTGCTGTTATCATAATTATTCACGGACTGCGTATTTTTGTGCCCGCTAAGCTGTTGCATAATGGTTGGTGGGACACTTGGATGTAAAAGTCGACTGCACATCGTGCGTCTTACAGAGTGGTTGTTTATTCTGCCAATCATCAGTCCTTCATTTTTGGCCCTAGTTTGCATCACAGTCAAGTTTATTCTTACCTATTGGCTGGGCTTTATACCAAGGACCATCAGGTTTGCGGCCTTGATTAATGGCAAGGTAATAAGGCGAGTTTGGATATACCAAATATGGAATTAATTCATTCCATATTTTAAAAACCATATCTCATCATAGGCCATATCCCATGGGTTTTCAATGTAATATGGTACAAAGTTGGGGATAAAATCCAAATAATCATTGTTACCAGGAAATCTGCAAAATGATTGATGTATTCTTTTCATATTTAGAACACAGGCGTATTGCCTTCTATTATTATTATCTGATTATATTATAGGCCACAGTGACTTTAAAATGTGATCACATAATGATTTAGCGCACAGTCCAAATGTGCGCTGTTGCTGTAACATCTTCCAAATGCCTGTATGAATTTGTCTAAATTTCATTACCCCGGCAAGCTTGGCACAGATAGCTGATTTTGAGGTCAATGTTACCTACATCCAGGTCACAATAATTCTATTATGGTGCTTTCGAGCTTGTATCACAATATCTGAAAAGACCACGATAAGTTTTTTCTTACGTTTGGTACAGCCATGCATATCTGGATATACTGTAGATAAAGCCGGCTAAATATTAAAGTCACCAGAACTTACAGGTTACTGTCTATTAACATTTAAAGCAATGTTGTCAAAATGCTTGGTAGTATTTTTCTCAAGTTTAATACACATACATTACACCTATATGAGCGATGAAGCATTTAAATTTCGGGCTTGTCCATTTACCCACCCATGATCCATACATTTGTCTGTTTGTCTGTCCGTGCAACTTTGTTACTGTGATCTTAAAATAACGATGTATTATTTATTATCTATGTACAAGGCGGTCTACATGCATAGCTGAACATACATTACCTGATTAGACTAGATTTTAGTTGTGACTTATTCGGAGGCTACCCTGACTTATTTGAACTTTAAATGGATCGTTGAACCTCATCAATTTCATTGGAGATTGATCTCAAATTTTGCACAAAGCTGGGCATATAATAGGTCACTAGATTAACTGGTCACAGTGATAAATTGGGCTCAGTAAAGAAAGCCTATGTCTGAAACCTTTTCCAAAGAGTAGTAAGATATATTTTCATGTTGCAGATGATGGATCCATTTTTTCCGATGAGGCACCCCTTTCAAAACCGCAGTTATAACTGGCTACTCACGTGAATTGATTGGAAACAGCCAGCTTTGTCGTGACTTATTGGTGTATGAGGAGATTTACCTATTATCTTAATTTTATTATTTTTTTTAATAAGAACCAAGGTTCTATACAAAGCAAGACATGTTTACCTTTCTTAATTCTATCAACATCATTGGGGGGGGGGGGGGCAGTAGACCCAGTTCTGGTATTGCATTGGTGATAAAACTTGTTCATAAAGCAAGGCTAAAAACAATCTTCACTTTACTCATATAGAACCTGCATGATGCCATGGAATTCCCGGGATGCGTGATTTCCTTAAAACCGATATCTGGTGCTGCATATACAATAGTGGTTGATTTGTGGTTTAAAGTCAGAGAAAATCTAGATTAAATAAATTCATGATTATTAATCACATGCTACGCAACTATCTTTCACATCATAAATGAGACATGGAACACATGATATAACATCATATTAAACACAAGACAGTAACAAACAAAGTTTATTTTTCCCAGAATAAACTGGAAAATAATGAAATAAAAATTGACACTGACATTGTATGATGGTTTAGATTGCTGCGTATAGCTCATATCAAATGTCAGGTCAACTGTGCATGGTCCTGCACAAATAATGACCGAAGCTAGTTGGAACAGGTTACACATGAATGGCATGGATAGAAGACATAGTCCTACAGATGGACAGAAGTGAGAATTCGAGGCAGTAATACGGCACGCTACATGTAGACTACAGCTTTAGACTTATTCAGGGTTAAGAAATCTTTTGTATGCAGAATTCTGGGAAAACACTGGAGACTAATATATCTAAACTAGAAGCGAGTTTTTTTGGGATAAAAAACATTATGCATCCCCCGAGCAGGCACCTCTCACCAGAAGCCACTCCTCTAGGAGGACCACCATTCTTCTGCAGAAAGTTTGACCCTGACCTTTGATCTCAAGGTCACCTTTTAGTAAATTTCAATCATACCCATTCGACATTTTGGTAGGGAAACATTTTTATTTGCAAGGCATTGTGACCTTGATCTATGACCTGAAGGTCATCCACAATCATATGAAAATTTTCCAAAAATCTATGGAGGATCTGTACCAAAAGTTTCAAGTGAATCTGGTATTCGGTCTTGAAGAAGTCACAATGTTAACTACCATTGCAGACCCAATTGATTTATGTGGTAATCAATAGGACTGCAAACATTAATCAAAGGAAAAAAATTACTGGAGCACGACCATTTGGTGAATCTGGCCAGTCGTTTTGGAGCAGTTGAAAATGTGAATAAGCATTGTAATCCCCAATTGACTTACACATAGTAATCAACTGGAATGTATGCAGTTTGACCTTTTAACTTCATTTAGGTTTCAAATACGCCATGCAAATCGAAAGCCCGTGGGTACTTGACTAGTCTAGCATATAACACGTATTGTTAATAAAGCCAGCCAACGGCTTGCTCTTTTACGCAGATTCAAATATAAACTCTCCCGCCAGACACTCATCCGGTTGTATGGTACAATCATTTGTCCTATCCTCGAATATGGGTGTGTCCTGTTTGACAATTGGACTGAAAACCTGTCACAATCTATAGAAGCTGTGCAGTATGAGGCAGCCAGGATCTGCCTTGGCGCAACTACATACATTCCACGTGTCTTACTTCTCGAAGAGCTTGAATGGCAAACTCTGGCAAATCGGAGGAAATACTTTAAACTTATTCTTTTCTTTAAAATGTACAATAGGTTGACTCCACAATACCTACATGATCTCGTTCCTCGTGACGTTGCATTCACTACTGGGCGTCTTTTGAGAAATCGTACTGAATTACCCCAAATTAGGTCCACCACCAATCGCTTCGGCGATTCATTTCTCCCGTCTGCTATCAAATTATGGAATAACCTCCCGGTTGATGCTCGTCTCACCAATTCCCTACCGCAGGTTAAATCTAAATTAAATCTTTTACTCTCAAGTGTTGACAAAAAGCCCACATATTTAAACATGGAAGTCGTTTCCTAAAGATATGCCACACGCAGCTACGTCTTAACTTCTCTGTTTTAAATGCCCATCTACATCATGTCAATAACCATCCAGTCTCAACGTGTGCATGCTCTCATACTACTGAAGATACGAAACATTACCTTTTGTTCTGCCCCAAGTTCACTGTGCAAAGGGTCCGTCTACTGAACACTGTGTGTCACTTACTCGCTCCAGGTTTAAATCCGACTTTAATAGTTCAGTGCTCTAGTGACATTTTACTAAATATTCTCTTGAAAGGTAGTGAGGACTTGCCAGACACTGATAATGTATTCATCTTTGAAGCTGCTCAGACATTCTTATCAGAATCTAGACGTTGTATCTACTAATTTGGTATATGATCTAATTATAAGTCTCCATTATCTGGCATCAATTGTATTATTCGTGTACAAGCCGTGAATTTAGTCTTCTGTTCTCGTCCAGTGTGTATTGTATATATTCCTGTGTATCCTTTTATGTACTGGAGAGCCTCCAGATTAGTCTTTGTGTACTATTAGGCAATCCAGAGAAAATAAATATGTTTATAATAATAATAATAATAATAATAATAATAATAATAATAATAAAAATAATAATAATAATAATAATAATAATAATAATAATAATAATAATAATAATAATAATAATAATAATAATAATAATAATAGTCACGTTTGATAGCAACCTCGGGCCTACGATGCACTATCAAAAAAACTATAAACCAAAACGTGAAAATTGCAGCAGAAATTATGCAACCAGAATTTGACCTTGACTTTGACCTTTGACCTCAAGTCTATATTTACCTATATGCGAAAATTTCCCAGACCCATAAATTATCTGTTCCAAATTAGGAGGCAATAGGTCAAGAGGGGGCACAAATGTAAGGAAAATAAGATACGCAGCGGCGGTGGACGATGAGGCTAAACACTATTTGCATCCCCTCCTATGAGGATGCATATTTCATGATGGTACCAGCAGCCATCTTGTTAGTGGATATTAGTGTTCAATGCATTTCACACCCTCAAATTAGACACTCTAAATGAATCACAGGTTCCATGCTAAATGATTAAAATGTTGGAACGTGTTTCTTTTTGACAGTAATTAGCATAGTTTATGCTAATTGGGGCAATTTAACGGTATTCAATCAGGAATGAGAACTATTAATGATTTGTGATAACGGGACGTAACAGGTCTCAGTTCTGACATCAGGGAACATAGAGAACTCATATCAGGGTGGGTTACAAACTACCAACGTCCATAGCTTCAAAGCAATTCAGTATTTTACTTCACCTTTAATCACTTTCAATCACAAACGCAGTTCCAGAAAGGAGTTCCCAATCCCATCCCTAAAATAGTGTAAATTATATATGTGTATTACACATAGCTTTGGCTCAAACGTGCCGTCCTAAAGTAGCGCAAAACGCCTGAAATAAAAAGAAAGTAACCAGCGGTGATCCTGAATTTTGAATGCCAAAATGGCCACTTAGTAGCAAAGTGACCTCAGAAATTAATTGGTTGCAAAGCTAGGCCATCATTTCATTCAGGTGTTAATTTACGTTAATTAGATAACTTTAAGCATAGAGACAGAGTGTCTCTTTGCATTTTTTTCTCAATTTTCATTAGGCAAGACTTGTGCCAAGTGTGACATTTGTTCTTTGAATGCATTGAAGACCCCGGTTTTTGCCCTAAGGAAGTCTACTAGTTATTGATGTTAAGGTTAATGTGGTCAGGAACACGGGGAGAGTCTATAAGTTGTGTTTCAACAGGTGGTCGTTCAGGGAACTACATGTAGAGGACGTGTGGAGTCGAGCTTACAGTAGAAAGTGCAGCCGTTGGACATCCAGACGATCCCAACTTGCCATCTGGGCATGATAATTCATTGCAAAAGAGATATTCTCTATTAAAAATCACTAGACTTCATTTAACAAGAACAAGCATGCATGCAATAAATTGGCATTTGCGTCAGGATGAGCCAGGTCTTGTAGTGTTTCAAATCGTAGCATTCACGGAGACGACTACAGCCCACGCCTACGGTATGTAAAAGTATGTACAAACAGTTAATTTCCCGCCCCATCTGTATGGTCTATGGATGATTAAATATAAGTTTGTATTTATGAATGGCTTTCAAAATCAAATGTCCTACCCAGCAGGAACATCAGGACCCATGGAGGGCTGTAATTTACGTTTCCTTATGCAGCATTGTCAGTAGATGTGCTCGTGATCCTTTATTTCAGATCGTATCCATTATGTAGCACTGGTAATTTCAGTAAATATTTTCCTCTGACTGACGTATTTTCTAGGTCCATTTAACGACAAAGATACAATGACATGAAATATTTACACCCGATTATTGGGAGCTGGCCAAAAATGTTTAAATCAAGGGACACCTGACAGCCACAGCTCGCTAGCGTGGTCTGAGTCTTCCCTGTCAGCCAGCGGTGTTTCGTTTGTGACGTCACTAACCTTTCGCGCCTTGAGGGTGTCGGAAATGAACGAAAAGCGACGATCGAAGGCGCAGCGCGGTTTTTTAAAGTTAAAAAAAAGGTAAATAAAAGTATTATTTTCACATTTATAATTTTTAAAAGTGCATCGTATGGTTTGAACAACCCATGAGTCACCCGTGTACACATTTGAACCATGCTCAATCAAGATGACCTTTAATGCCAATATAATTTCCAAGGTGAACACCATGATAAAGACATTTAATAGTATCTCTACCAGGTCAGATATTCAGATGATATTCCTTATCACCAAACACTACAAGTTTACTTTTAGATGGATTACATTTGACAAAGAACTCATCGCTGAAATCACTGCATATTGAAATCATCTTGCGCAAAGAATCTTTAGTAGGAGCAAGAAGAGTGATTGTTTACCTCTGTAAATGACGCTTTGTTGACATGGTAGAGAATTGTACATGATACGGCTACTTCCGTAATTGGAAAGAAATGGGTTAAAGTTGGTCAATATCTAGACAAAGAAGTAAAGTCACTGATACACAGCCGGCGCATGGCCAGCAAGTTCTGTAAGCTCTGGTCTAGACAAACCACTTTTAATCACGAGGCAATAAGAGACATGTGGGAGGAATAGTTCAAGAAGAAGCGTGAAATTCGAGACAGAATATATTCCAAGAAAATCAAAGATAAAATAAGGGTTATAACTCTAAATTCACAGGAAGGGTCTAAGAACACAAGGGGATACTGGCGCATGTTGCGACGCCTTAACAAAAATAATTCGTATCCGATCAGAATTAGTGATCTCAATAATAAAACTAGACTCATTGATGACCCCCATAAAATAAGCGAAGTTCTTGCCTCTTACTGGCAAAATCTTGGTGGCCAGTCATCAAACTAAAGGTCTGATGTGTTATTACGCGGTAATGTAAGCAAGCTATGTAATTGCACTGAAAGCATAAATTGTCTTGCAGAGGTCCGCATTAACCAAGGTTTATAATTCTGTGTATGTCCCAGTTCAAAATGGGAAATCCAGCGGTTTTGATGATATTTCAAACGAGTTTTTTAAAATTCGGTGGGCCTGCTATTATAAGTACGCTGGAATTTTTTTTTGATTTATGTAAACTATGTGAGATGTTCCCGGGTGATTGGTTTAAAGGTATGATCAAGCCAATTTTTAAAGATGGCAAACCTGAATCTCTGGACAACTATCGTGGCATCATTGTGACATCAAATTGAAAAAGTCTCGCAAGTGTCCCAACTGTTGGCGAGTTAACTTTTCAGGGCTCGTGAATGGTACGCGGGCAGACATGCGACAGAAGATCGCCGTCTATGTCAAACTCCAACCAGTCAAACTGACTTGACCACGCATCAAGTCCACATGCCTACAAGATTGCAGGACGAAACCAACACATCCACTCAGGTCTGAGAAGAGAAAGTGAATGTCCGTTTATTTTTCAATACAAGCCTATACATATATGTTTCTGTCCACACTGGCCACGTCTCTAATTGGCAGATCTTTCTGGCATCTTCAACTATCTTACGTAAAAACTTATTGTGTGTTTATTAACCTGCCACAAGATGTACACGTATCTACGCAAAAACAAATTGTTTCCCCGCAAGGCGTACACCTGGACATGCGATCAAAAAGCAGCCTGGACCAGCTTCACATTACAGAAAAAATTAACTTAGTTGTTGGCTTCTTAATTTGTGAGCCACAAATGAGATTTTCCCAAATTAAAACTTTAAGTTTGCATTCACAAATTAACTGACTGCATTCCTGGGGTTTGGTTCATCACTAAATTGCCGCAATTAAACCATTAAAATATTGAATGTACAGATGTACTATTCAGCACAATTTAATGAATGCATGTTGCGGTTACATAATATAAAGCATCAACAAGTTGCTCCATTCTTACTGATGAGGGAGAACTTCTTAAATTGTTATTGAGAATTCAATCATTACCTAACATTACATCTGATAGCTGCTTTGGTCACATGACCAGAGGCAACACAACAGAGCATGCTATTGTAAAAGTGTCATCATTGCACAACGAGACACGGACGATTGTCATACAAGATCCAAAAGAACTTTGTGTGAGAAGATAGCCAAATGTAAACTTGCATAAAATCACTGCCTGTTTGTGTAAGATTGCTGCCGGCCATTCTGGTCCCATCTCTGGCCTGTGCCAAGTTTGACCTTACCAGCTCACCTGCCTGTGCAGCTGTCCCTACTTGCCTGCACAGCCAGAGCAATCCCAGGCAGCACATCATTTCACACACTATACATTATAAAAGGCCAGTGGCTTTTACAGTCGTACCCTCCTTTTTCTAGTTTGACACTTCAAAACTACAGGCACATTATATAAATACTAAAACGCCACTTGGAATATGTCATTACCGACGGCTCAGTGTGTACAACATATCCAAACTACAAAACACAAAATATTTGTCTTTTTTTGTCACCCATTTCGCGTAAGGTGACCATACACGAATACCACTATGTGTACTCGATCCTTTTCAGTACATTACATCGTTTCAATATAGTACATAATTACCATCAAGTCCATACATATATATCAATAAAATATATTTTTTTTATCATTTAAATTGCCACAAAGCTACCAGGCTGTCGTCTTACACGAGAGCAACAGGAACAACTCCATAGCCCTTGTGGACATAAAACCGGCGTATTGCCAGAAGGGGATGCAGCCCCAGAAGAGATGATTGGGGTTGTCTACCGTTTGCCTGGCAAACACAACACACTAAAACTGCGCCAGAAGGAACGCATTTCCAGCGAACATGGACATGCTTGGAATAAGAATGATAAATTAAAAACATCTCTTGCTGGATTGACATATTCAATTAAAGGAATGCACCCGCACTTCTATCTGCACTTACAATTTCATTACATAATATAATATACAGCAAATGACAATACATGATACGATATATAGCAAATGACAATTATACCTAATAAATGATAATCATAAAAAAAATTGTGGCTCCCCATGAACGCTCCCACAATCCAGGTACACACACTCGTACCCTCCTTTTTCAGTTTTGCACGCAAAACTGACCGTCAAAAAGCTCGCCAGTCCATTTTGGTGTAGAATAAACAAACTACATACCCGGGGCCAGAGGTTACAAGCAGAAGGCCCACCGATGGGGCAAGTCTTTACCACTTGTCTGTACAATAACCAGCGTTCATGGCGGGACCACTAAAATGTGAAAACAACATTAAACAGATAATGGATGCAGCATATATATAAGTATACAGTACAACTAGAAAAGATGATTTGCTGCATAGCAAATCAGTGTGTGTGTCTTCAAAGCATATTGGTATGGCAATGTACAACTATTCCATAACACAGGAGTAAAAGTTGGAATGGCATCTCTATCTATTACAGCTTTGAAGTTATTTAAGATTTAAAATTTCTAATGGTGCTATTTAGCATAATTCAAATTGCTACAACTTTTGTTTTAGATTCATTACATGCACAATGGTCAGGAACCCCCTATTAGAAGTTAAACTGACATGAACATGAACCGAATCGGATGAAAATTTACCAAGTTATGGCAAGATGAAACTTTCAAAGCACCAAATGACCTTGACCTTTGCCCTTTCGAGGTCACGTGTTCTTGCAAAAATGTGCAGTGTTGCAATACCTACAATTTGAGTCTAACATGATTAGAATTGGATGGAAAATAGCCAAGTTGCGACTGGATGAAAATTTAAAAGGTTCAAATGACCTTGACCTTTGACCATTAGAGGTCACACATAAATTTTAAAATATGCAGGGTTACAATAGCTACAATATGAGCCCAACATGATCAAAATTAGATAAAAATTGACCAAGTTATGGCTAGAAAGCGGCCACCAAGGAAAGTGGCCTTTGACCTTGAAATGACCTTTGACCTTGAGATGACCTCTACCTGAAGTGAACCTTGACCTCAAAAATGACATTTTGGCTTAAAATTGACCTTTGATCTTGACATGACCTTTGACCTTGCCATGACCTTGACATTTGAGATGACCTTTACCTTGCTATGATTGAACTCCTATACACTTGGGACCACATCTACTATAGTATATAAGATATTGAAGATTTAAAACTTTAATTAGCCCTCATTTGCATAATTTTCAAAAGCATGACCTCTCATTATAAAAAGGCCAGACTTTATCCATAGAAATATAATTGTGCAAAGTTTGGAGTTTCTACATGTAATACTTTTCAAATGAAATGTCGGACAAATTTGCCGGTAAAGAAAGAAAGAAAGAAAGAAAGAAAGACGAAAGAAAGAAATAAAGAATTCCTAGAAAAACAGAAAAGTGTGCGTTGACACACACACTTTAATTAAATAAAACCGATAGTGTCCGAGTACTAACAGGAAAGTGAGAAACTCGAGAAGGATGGCAAGAGGAGGAGGAAGTAAGAAGTGACGACAAGAACAGACTAGGGTGTAGCGGAGCAGGACGCCAGAGTGGCTCCCGTCCCGTGCCAAATACCAGCCCGAGCTCCCGTATGGCAGGGTCGCAAGGCCTGAATTTCATCGCAGCAACCCAAAAGGTAGGCAGTCCACCGGTACTGAACTAACATCGTAAATTTTGCCAGCCTCATCCCCTGCACATCCTACCTTACTGGACACATATCCCAAGGCAATGCAAGGAGTGCAAAGCGTCACGCAACATCGCAGCCTCTGAATGAACACTAACTAAGGTGCCTGTACATGGAGTTTTTGTGGCACAGCTGGTACAAACTTGCTACGTTTCAATAAAATATACAGAAGGAGAGGCAGTGATGCATACCATACAATCAAAAGCAAGGACAACAAATGGATGGGGCTAATTATCACAATTAAGTGCACAATACTGCAATTAGGTACATGCAACCACCAACATCAGCAAGAGAGTCTTCAGCTGCCTAAGCAACGGCCGCCAACAAGTTGCCCCGGTGAGACAACAGGGCGGAGAGCCGTGCAAGAGGCGCAAGGTGAAAACCCGCCACATCATTATATACAAAACAGGCAAAATTTATGTACAAGCAGGTTCAACAAATCATAGAAACAACAAGTCCAGGTTGTGCACCAGAGCACAACATGCCAGAGGCACTCGGGTATATGCAAGAGCAACCAATTCATGTCGTCTATTCATGGAAGTTAATAGGCATGTTACATCACAAATGACATCCACCGGTCCTGCCTGCCAATCTAGGAAGACAGAGACCGTTCAGTTGGCCAAAGTGAATACAAAACCCGACACTCTCACCAAGTGTGGTCATCACAACTGGACATGGTGTACACTTATTTCACAGGATATATTTGCTCATGGAAGTCCAACTTAAACATCGTGACACATGGATAATACTTTCCAGGCATATACGTATTCAAGCAATGAATATCAATATAGTACAATGGATTACACACCAACGGAATGTATACAAGCAGTGTGTGAGTAAATGGATTTACCCCTCAATTGGACACAGTCAACTATGGAGATACCCAGGGAGATGAAATAAACACTGTCAAGGTAGGATACAGTGGTCACAATGCCAAAACTAAGAATGATAGGCACGTAAACTATCATAACCATATCAAAGTGCTCCCCAACTACACATGGCAAGTCCTAAAAACATGGTAGTAGTAATGCACATTACACATGAACAAACTGGAATCAGTCTGGTCTCAATCTATTTGGTGGTGCTCAGGCTGCTGAAAACAAAGGGGGTTGGATCAGGGAGTGGTGATTTTAATGGAGCTGATGCGGAGATTATAGGGGACTCATCCAAAGCACGCTCTGCTGTCGGAGACGGTGGGTCAGGTATCTGGCAGCGTGTCACCTTCTGTTCGAGTAACTCCATGCCGAGAGGCTCAACCTGGGATGAAACCATCCACCAGTGCTGTAATCTCTTTAACGACACATCAAGCCCCATACCAACTATTCGAAGCTGTAGCTGGTGCCAGCTGGGGACCATGACAGAATAAGACCGAGGGATTCATACACGAAACCCATGTGGGCTAACTACAGGGATTTAAAGACCCTCAAAGACAAGGTTGACAAGTGGGAAATGAACAGTTTGTGAGTTGACCACTTCAGTACAGTTATAATTAATGGCCACATATATGTGGTCCTTATGCGAGCACTGTTATTCTAGTGAAGCGGACTTGACTGGGGACCTGCGAGCCAAGCACTGCAGTGTGTTCTGAGTATACATCTTGCAGTGTGGTCACTGTGCAATGAGGCTGGGACAAGCCAGCGTGGGAGGAGACCATGATTGGGCCACATATTGCGCTGAATATTAGTGTGGGTCATGAGGGCAAGGGCTCCACCCCAACGGTTGAGAGACTTTTATTTGTGGTGAGTGGCCACCATTTTGTGAGAGACACATTTATATTTTGTACCATTATTTATAGGTAAGATATGGACGTGATGGAACAGCATAACCCAACGTCCCAGATGGTGGGTATGCTGAATGATATCAAGGATGTGGAGAGTGCCTTCGACGTCGATCAGTGGGCACAATGGCAAATGCAGAGGGTAAAAGACCTGCTTAACAACCTCTGCAGGGGCTTCACCATCTGTGATGGTGAAGCTGGGGCACAAACCCGCAACTACCTGTACGAAGTTGATGTGCTGGTCCCGGTGGTGGAGAACGACAACCGGGCCATCATTAGCATTGTGAGCAGGACCACAAGTGGCCCACTTAGGAAGGAGGTGCTGCGGTACCTCAACTCGCAGACAGAGGAGTGCAGCCAGATGCTGTGGGCACGTCTTAAGGCCCACATTGAGCTGACCTTCCTCTCTGCAGATGAAGAGGACAGGCTGCGAGTGGTGGTGGAAAACCAAAAGCAGGCGGAGGGTGAGACTTTGGCATCCTACAACTGGAGGTTCTGAGAGGCAGCACAGAGGGCTTATCTGGGGAACAGGTCGCTGGACGCCGAGAGGACCCTGCTCCACCAGTACGTGAAGGGCCTGCAGTCGTCGGAGATTGCCAAGAAGGTTAGCTGGGAGCTGACCAAAAAAACCTTAGAGGTGGCACTGAGGTTTGTCGAACAAGTTGAGGCCAGCCTGGAGAGGTATGTAGGGCTTCAGCTAGTGGAGGAGGCTATGGACACTTCATCCGTGGCCCCTGCCCCAATGGATGAGATGATGAAGGCCCTTCAACAACTGCAGACAGGGCAGGACCAAATGGCAAGCCGGTTGACCAGGTTGGAGCAGGCAGGTGAGTCCCAAGCAGAGCCATGTCCCCAGCCCCATCAAGGCCTGCGCAATCCCCAGGCCAATGCCAACCAATAGAACACCCAGGGCAGCAGCTTGTCATGCTTCAACTGTGGCGGGAATCATTATAAGGCAGGTTGTCCTCATCTTCCTTGGAAACCAAGGACACAAAGCCCAGGCACTGCACCATCATCATAGCAGGGCCAGGGAAACTAGAGGGTGCGGGAGTTAAGGCTGCCAGCTCCAGATTGGGTGTATCAGTCAGTATCGATGATGTAAGTATAGAGTGCTTGATTGATACTGGGGCCTGCACCTCACTCCTGCATAACTCAGTGTTGAAGAGACTTTGTCAGGTAACAGGCAGGCCAAGGCTCTTGCAGCCAATGGCTCCTATTTTTGATGTATCTGGTAAGGCCATACCTGTGTATGGTCGGACCAAGGTAAATTTTAGAGAGTTGGGTCCCCTACCAGTAATTGTGGTAGGTGACATATTACACGAATGTATTCTGGGTGACGATGCCTTAACCAACAGCAAGGCAGTAGTGGATTAGCAAAAGAGCTCACTGTGCTGGAAGGATAAGTCTCTCCCAGTGCACCCCTATAAGATCAGTAATCATTTGAGGAATTTGACTGCTGCTGTGGACTTGGCAGGAACTGCCGTGCCCACTAGTGTATGTGGTATGTCTGTCCCACCCGAATATTTAGAGGTGGTAGAGAAATACAGTGACGTATTTTACACGGATGGCAAACCCTTCGGCCAATGCCACCTAACAGTTATAGAAATTAATACCGGAGATGACCCCCCCATTCGGCAATGTCCTTGTCACACTCCCTTTGCCAAACACAAGATTGTGGACGAGTGCATTGATCAAACGCTTAAGGACGGAGTGATTTACCACAGTAATTCCCCTTGGGCATCACCAGTGTGTCTGATTCCAAAAAAAGATGGGACCACCAGGTTTTGTGTGGACTACCGAGCGCTCAATGAGATTACTGTGAAAGATCGATACCCCTTGCCACTGATCCAAGATATTTTTGATCAGTTGGGAGGAAAATCCGTATTTAGTAATTTCTATCTGAAATCAGTGTACAAGCAATAGTTGCTTTCCGAGATAGGGACAATTTTTGCCACCGGTGGTGCTGACTACCATGTTCCTGCAAAGTCACTGACGTTTCTCCAAGTCTCGCCATTTTGCCCCATTATGTTAACTAGGGAAAGTTGGTGTCATTTTTTCAACGCCGGTTATTTCAATAACCTACAAGTGTAACTCCAAGAAAGCATGTGAGTGTACAACTGTAAGGTACCAGGATATACCTCAGACAGCAGAAAACATGGTGACTATGAAAAAGACCCCCTGGATGATGGGTGTAACGTTCCACAGTTTTCCATGAAGCAAGAAGGAGGCCATGAAATGGAGCCATGTATTTGACCATACCATTTTGTTTATTTGATCACACCAGTTTAATAATTATGCTCTGTAATTTGACAAAAAAAAGGCACTACCTTCAGTTCATACGGCAATTATCATTTTGAAGTCTGTATAGTAATACAGTAAATGTATAGGACGTGTAGCCCACATTCACAACCTGATCACATTTCTTGATTTCATAAGTCCCTTTTCAAATCAACCAAATGCATATAAAAACGCATATATTTTCATATCAGCTATTCACTGGAAAAGACAAAAACTTATTTCAGTAAAAGTTTTGAAGTAGATTTCTTTTAAATAATCACACAAAGCGAACTTAGAATTTTTTTTAAGCTGCCAACTATGCCTAGGCCTACAGGTGTCCATAATAATACAGATGAAATGAGCCAAGTGCATGAAAAAACAGCTTTGCCTATTTAGTATTTGTTTGGTCTTGCGTCTCGAAACAAGTTTTCACATCCTTAATCTAATGCAAAGTTTTTTTAAGTCAGTGACATTTCCTCGGTGAGTTCTGAGGGATTGGCCTAGGGCGCACTTCTACCAGTGCTTTGAAGATCCTCGCGCTTGGCTGACCACTAACCAGATTAGTGCTTGACAGGTGCAAACAGAAATTAACAGTTTAAAAGTTTGCCGAGAATATTATATGACGGCATGTATTATCTACAAACTGCTGACACAAAACCTATACAAATCAGGGCCTGCATTGTGGCACAACTAACCATGCATTAAGTCCCCCTTGTTGGACTCGGTGAGTTCTGAGGGATTGGCCTAGGGCGCACTTCTACCAGTGCTTTGAAGATCCTCGCGCTTGGCTGACCACTAACCAGATTAGTGCTTGACGGATGCAAACAGAAATTAACAGTAAAGCACCTGACCTAAATTCGCAATACACTGTCTGCAAACATTGTTACCAATCGAGCTCTCCGCACGTCCATGGTATCATCTTTCTCCTCAATAGTGTCCACTTGAAGGCAAGAGACTCAAACGGCCAAAGCAACTAGGTCTTTCTTCACATATTTGTACCCCTGCACTCCGCAAGTCTTTAGAAACTTCTTAAGGTCAACCACTTTCATCTTTGAGAATTTGTCGTATAGTTCATTTTCCGTCTGTTCAATCACATTAATCGCTGCTCCACCGTCGTCCGTATTTTCCGCCATGTTCACTGAACCTGCGATCACTGATGCACGTCGATTCTCTTATGGGTTTCGCTGTCACGCTGTGTTGGTCACGGCCTACTATTACCCCGGGAAAGCTTGACCGCAGAATTGCGTTACCAGGCATGTCGGGCATGCGTGGTGGGCAAATTTCTACCATGTGAAGCCTGGTGTCAAAAAAAATATCTAACTCGGAATGCCACTATTGCATGTGGCAGATAAGGATCAGGATAAGACAGCCTTTGTATTCCATAGGGGACTGTTTAACTATGCAGTGGGATTCGTCGGGTTGGCCAATTTACCCTCCCTTTTCCAATGTACCATGGAGATGGCGCTGTCGGACCTGCTGAGTACGTGCGTCCATGTGTTGAACCATGACCTTGTGATAGCTTCTGGGTCACTCGAGGAACACAAGTGGGACCTGGTGGCTGTGTTTTCACATCTTCACGCTACTAAGTTGCAGCTGAAGCCGTCCAAATGTCATTTCAGTCGGCCGGAAATCAAATTGTTAGGGTATACGGTCACACCAGAAGGCATTTATAGCGATCCCCAGAAGGTGGAAATGCCACTGCCTACCACCTTGAAACAGGTTAAGTCATTCATCGGGATGGTTAATTATTACTCTAAAACTATCCCTGGGTATGCACTTGAAGTTGAACCACTGATTAAGCTGACCTGTAAGAACCAGCCATTCGTCTTGGGAGACGAGCAGGCATGGGCATTCCAAAATTAAAAAATGCTCATAATGTTGCCTGAGGTGATGACGTACCCTTACGTGGACCGTGAGTAGAAACTTTACCCGGACGCTTCCGACACCTGTGTCAGTGGCATTTTGGTACAGGAGGACGACTGCGGCGTTGAGTGTGTTAAACAGTACATATCCCACCAGCTTTCCACCACTCAGTAGATGTGGTCCACCATGTTGTACTGAATAGACAAGCTCAGGGCATACCTGTATGGGATGGAGTTCACAGTTTTTACTGATCATAAACCCCTTGGCTCTCTGTTTACTAAGATGACGCAAAACAATAAAATTCAGCGCTAGGGTTTTCTTTTTAGCAGAATTTGGGGCTAAGATCTGCCATATAGAGGGCACCCAGAACATCTGAGCAGAGGTTATGTCCAGATTACCAGCCCCCCCCCCCCTGTGGCGGCAGTGATTGACACAGTGGAGTGGGTCGATCCCAAGGCTGTGAGCGGTGCACAGGTGCTGGATAGGATTCCGCTTGAGACAGATCATCTCCAAGCTGATGAGATAAGGGAGGCTCAAATAACTGAGTTTGAGTCCCTCTTCATGGAAGCCCAAGGTACCCACTCTGATTACGAGGTGCATAACGGTTTATTGTACTCTACCAGGAGAACTACTATGGCTTCTCCATGGTACCCTTGGCTAGTTTTGCACGAAGCCTTCCGTCTCCAAGTGATCAATCAGTGCCATAAGGAGGTGGGGCACATGGCATTGATGAAAACCTTGGGCAGAGTATGTGAGGCTTGCGTATGGCCAGGCATGCAGCAAAATATAAGGGATCAACTAAAACAGTGTCCGCCCTGTGTAGCTAGCCAAAAGCATACAGAAAGGGTGCCTATGAGTGAAATGCCCCTCCCTGCATACTGCATGCAGGTGGTTGGTATGGAGCTAATAGGCCCATCTATTCCCAGTGCACAGGGAAACAGGTACGTAATGACCATAGTTGATCACTTGTCGGGTTGGGCCGAGGCATTACCCATACCGAATAAGTCTTCTGCAGCTGTGGAAGAGGCCCTGGTGCAGGAAGTGGTCCCACGTCATGGTGTGCCTGAGGTTATCATCAGGGACAGGGGCTTAGAGTTCAGTTCAGGGCATTTCCAAAAGTATTTGGCAGGGTTAGGTGTGCAACATCGTCAGTCAATGCCCTACCACCCAGAAATCAATGGCAAGGTAGAGCATCTGAATAGGATGTTGAAGAAAATCATTGCTAAATTGGTGAACAGTAGGGCTGCAGAGTGGCAGAATCAGATTGGTAATGCCTTATATGCATATCGAAATAGCATAAACGAGAGCGCTGGTTTCGCCCCTTTTATTTGATGTATGGGAGGCTTAGATGCCTTCCACTCAATAAGTGCTTAGGGACATCTACCGGGATAAAAAAAAAACTTGGGCGGGCACTTTAGTGTCCTCTCGGAGGCTCTCATGGCAGCCTTGCAACACTTAGCCGAGTCCCGCAAGTACAACCATGAGCAGATAAAAAGGTGCCCCAACGCAAATGAGCTTAAACCAGGCGGACACTGTAGTCCTAATAGCCAATGAGAAAATGACCTTCACGAGTGGATGGGACCCACAGTATGAAGTAATGAGGATTAGGGGGACCAGTTTGCTGGATCAGACAGCAGCAAACTGGTAAGACTCATGTTGTCAATGGGAATAAGGTACTTCTGGTGGACCCGAACCTGGCGTGGGATGAGTTTCAAACGTAGCTCTGCCGGAATGCCTGCCAAGGCACAGATATGTCCTTATGTGTGCCTGGGCTTAAACGGCCGGTGCCAAGAGGCAGCTCATGCCCTGGCCCCAGTTTGGCCCTGGATGTAGAAATTGATTCGGACATGGAACCCCCTGTCTCCAAGTCAATGGATGAGGGCACTCACAGCTCTAACAAAGCCTTGACAGGCTGAGCTATCAGCCCGGTTAGGGTGGGCCAAGGAGTGCAATCAGGTGTAACTGAGTCACCATCTTATGATGTCAGTTCACCATCTGTGCCTCCGACAGTAGCCCATCAGAGAGAAGATTTGACTTCCAACACGACTGCGCATGGACGTGCCAGACGTGTGGGAGGTGTCATGACAACAGTTCTGACACCGGTTGTCACTCATAGGTACTTCACTCGATCGCGAGGTATGCCTAAACCAACAGCAGTGGTCCTGGTCTAAGACTGGTTCCGTATAAAAGAAAGGAAAAATCCTGGAAGGCTCGCCAATGAAAAAGTCTTGCAAGTGTCCCACCTGCTGGGGAGTTAACTTTTCAGGGCTTGTAAATGGTATGCGGGTAAACATGCGACAGAAGATCGCTGTTCATGTCAAACTCCAACCAGTCAAACTGACTTGACCACGCATTAAGTCCACTTGCCTGCAAGATTGTGGGAAGAAACCAACACCTCCACTGAGGTCTGAGAAGAGTAAGTAAATGTCCGTTTATTCTTCAATACAAGCCTATACATATATGTGTTTCTGTCCACACTGGCCACGTCTCAAATTGGCAGATCTTTCTGGCATCTTCAACTATCTTACATAAACACTTATTGTGTGTTGATTAACCTGCCACAAGATGTACACATATCTATGCAAAAACATTTTTTTTCACCCCAAGACGTTCACCTGGATATGTGATCAAAGAGCACCCTGGACCAGCTTCACGTTCCAGGACAAATTGACTTATTTGTTGGCTTCTTAATTTGTGAGCCACAAATGAGATTTTCCCAATTTAAAACTTTAAGTTTGCATCCACAAATTAACTGACTGCATTCCTGGGGTTTGGTTCATCACTAAATTGCCGCAATTAAACCATTAAAATATTGAATGTACAGATGTACTATTCAGCACAATTTAATGAATGCAGTTGCGGTTACATAATACAAAGCATCAGCAAGTTGCTCCATTCTTACTGATGAGGGAGAACTTCTCAAATTGTAATTGAGAATACAATCCTTACCTAACACTACATCTGACAGCTGCTTTGGTCACATAACCAGAGGCAACACAACAAAACATGCTACTGTAAAAGTGTCATCATTCCACAACTAGACAGGGAAGATTGTCATTCAAGATCCAAAAGAACTTTGTGTGAGAAATGTAAACGCATAAAATCACTGCCTGTTTGTGTAAGATTGCTGCCGGCCATTCTGGTCCCATCTCTGGCCTGTGCCAAGTTTGACCTTACCAGCTCACCTGCCTGTGCAGCTGTCCCTACTTGCCTGCACAGCCAGAGCAATCCCAGGCAGCACATCATTTCACACACTATCCATTATAAAAGGCCAGTGGCCTTTACAAAATGTTTACAAGATATATACAGCTGTTATAGAAAGACCAATTATGAAGTATATAGAAAATAAGGGTACACTTGGTGAATTACAAGGGGCATATACAAAGGGCCTATGTCTGGAAGACCAATTCTTTGTGCTTAAGGTTTTGTGCAGCCTAAGAAAAGATGAGGGTAAAAAGTCTTGGCTTGCTTTTCTCGATCTCAGAAAGGCCTTTGGTACAGTAAATAAAGGCAGTCTATTATGCGGTATCCAGGGCAAGTCATGGCGGCTTATGAGAGCAACATATGAAAAAGCTGAAAATTATGTAATCTTTGGCCCTGTCAAGTCTGATTGGTTTAATGTAGTGAATGGTGTTGAGCAGGGATGTATTTTATCCCCTACGTTGTTCTCAGTCATAATGAATGACCTTATCAATATGTTAAGAGTTGAAATGTTGAAAATTCAATATAAAAATGGGATCTTGCCCCGACAACTTTATGCTGATGACACGTTACTCCTCGCTGAAAACCAAGATCAACTTAAACGAATGCTCGAAGTAGCTAACTCGTTTGCACTTAAATGGGGAATGAAATTTAATGGAGCTAAATCTAAGGTCATGGTTATTGGTATGAGGTTAGACAATAAAAGAATATGGTTATTGGGTGACACGCTCATTCAAGAGTGCAAAATGTACAAATATCTTAGTATAAAATTTTGCCACTTTCAGACTCGAAAGATTTTGGTACGTATCTGAAGCCTAAAATGTCTAAATTAGTAAGATACATGTGTAGCATCCTAGCATCACACGAGAATGTAAACTGGGTTACTTTCGGTCACAGTGTATGGAAAAGTGTTCTGATGCCATCAGTTTCTCATGGTTGTGCAGTATGGCTCTGTAACTCCAAGACAAGTGTGTCATCTATTCAATCTATGCAGTATGCAGCTGCACGATTTTTATGACGTATCAAATGCACTCTTTTTATTACTGCTACATTGGGCGAACTTGGTTGACTACCGTGTGGCTTCGTCCTGGATAAACTGAGGATTACGTATTTTAACCAACTACGACATGATGTAGCAGATACAAGGCTGTTTAAGCAAATATTTGATGACATGAAATCATATTTTGCAAATAACAAGTCGTCATGTTGGAATTATTTTAAGAAAATTAAACGTTTTTGTAGTTAACATGGGCTTAGATTACAGCACTACAAATAAGGAAGTGGACCTTCTCTCGGTTTTCCACAGATTACATCTGGATAATTTTACGAACAAGTTCTCGAAAAAATAAATGGCAAAGGTTCACTTTCCTTTTATAAATTCTGTAAGAAATCTACTTTAGCAGAAAAGTACATTTTTTGCTGTGATGACTTTGAGGGTAGAAGATTGAATTTTTAAAGCTCGCCCAGGTTGTCTAGGGCTTCAGATGGACTTGGCAAATTTAGGATTGTATGACGGGAAATGTAAGTTAAGTAATAAAGGGCAAGAACACTTGGAACATTTCCTATTTGCTTGTAAAGGTCTCCAAGGCCTACAAATAAAATGTCTTTTGAGCCTGGAAACACATATTAAATCAGTATGCCCTTCTGCTTGGGCGAGCTTTGTGAACACATCCCCCAACACAAAAGTATATATGCTTCTAAGTGACGAAAACATGGATGGTGTCTGCCGGGTATTTTTAAATGAAGCTTGGAAATACCGACGTGAACTAGTACAAAATGTCTAGCATGCACAAACTGCTGGTAACTACAGTTGTAACATAATTGTTTTAGTTTGTAGTTTTCACTGGTGTTTTATATGTATATACTGATCCATGCATTGTACTTGAACGCACCGCAGATCACTCCGGTCCGCTGGTGCCCCCTGTGTAACAGGGTAGATTTCAATAAAATTGTAATTATTATTGTTATTATTATTATTATTATTATTATTATTATTATTATTATTATTATTATTATTATTATTATTATTATTATTATTATTATTATTATTATTATTATTATAGCTGAGAGCACCCAAAAAAGTTTCACCAACATAACAGCCGAAGCCAGATTTCTTAAGCATAATAAGTAGCTAGTCATAATAAAAAGTGAATAAAATTTGTGACAATACACCCCCTTGCTTCACACCATTGCTAGTTGTAAAACATTTACCCAAATGATCGGTCTAGCGCACTTTTACTCCCTGTGAGTTGTATAGAGCAGCCAAAAAACGAGCAATGAATGGACATAGACCTCTGTGCAACAATAATTTAAACAGTTTAATATATTCGACTAGATCGAAGGCTTTATTTGCATCCAATAATAAAGCATGCACGTTGTCACCACCGTTTAGATAAAGTTTGTACATAAATGTCAATTTGTGCCTTTCACTTCGTTGTGCTAAGCTCTCCCATTTAGTCTCTTCATAAAAAAGTATAATGAAGCGTGATGCGCGGCTCCAGTCACTACCCTTGCCAGGTTTTCACGCTTTAACACTAAACTGGTCAGTGGGCCCGTGCCAGAGAAAGTTGGCATATTCCATAACAGGTCGTATATAAGTGGAATAATTTGTCAAGTGCTTCCTGTTTAGGAAATAACTTAGTTGTTCGCAGACAATCTACTCTTTTCATCGATGAAACATAAATCGAATTTATTAGCTTTTCCCAAGTTTAATTTTCATTAAATTTTCGCTAAAATGCCTGCGATGCTCAAGCTCCCAAATTTTATGACTGTTTAAACGCAAGGGTGAATAATTTGGTTTGGATTTGTTGATGGTTAGCAATCCAGTTTTACTTTCATTATTTTTTATAAACCACTGATCGGCTCACATGGTTACTGCACAGAGGTCACCATTCAGGGTCATTGTGGCTATATATTCATACGTTTGATCAACAATTAGGATCAATGATGCGTCATCTGCGAACATAAGAATATTAGATTCAACTATAAATGCCAAATTATGAATGTAAATTAAAAATAAGAAAGGACCAAGTATGGACCCCTGGGGCACGCCTGCACTACTATTTGTCAACATGGAAGACTGGCCATTAACAACTACTCTTTGTTTACACTTTGTAATAAATTTCGAACCAAGACAATAATTACCCTCCTATGCCCAATTGTCTGAGGTTCTGAATTAAATCTTTATGCCAAACTCTATCAAAAGCACGATGGAGATAAAAAAAAAAGCCTTTCCCTCATCAATAGCCTCACGTATAAAATCGCATACTTTAAGTAGCTGGCACACAGAAGGGTCAACCTAGCCAATATGCAGATTGCCAGCGGACAAGTCAGGTATTTGAAACACAATAATTATATGCAAGATTAAAAACATATTTCTAAAGAAACTTTCCCAACACAAGTTAGGGGCGGAATAGATTTATAATTTTCTTTGTGCTGTTTAGAATTCTTGTCGCACATGGAGGAGATAGTTGCCTCTTTCCATTTGTAAGGGAAAATGGACGCGTCCAGAGACGTTTAAAAATAATATACGAAACTTTTGCTGTAGGTTTTGCAGTAAATTTAAGTGATTTGGTACTTATCTCATCAAGGCCATTCGCTTTTCCTACTTCCAAACAAGACGGCATATCCAAAATTTGAGATCTAATAATTGGTATGTCGGAGAGACGAGCTTGTGTTTCAAAGTTAAATTCTGGGAAGGCAGAGTTATCATCTTCCACTGACCAAATCCCGCTGAAATATTCGTTAAACAGTTCAGCTTTCTCCGCGCTAGTTGATTCAATATCATTACCTTCTACAAGATGTGGATAGCTGGACAATTCGCTGCCCTTGTCACACATGAGTTGCTTTACCAGTTTACACCACAGTGTTGACCATCATTTTCTATTTTTGTTGCCAAGACTGTCACTGTACTGTTGTTTCGCTTTTCTCAAATCAGTAGTGACCTGGTTCCTGACTTTTTTTTTTTTATAACGTGACCACAGTTCAGGGGTGTCTCGTAGTTTCGCTTTTCGGAAGATACGATTTTCCATTTACCTTCTCAAATGATCTGATAACCAGCGAGGATCACTCGTTCTGACTGTTATCTCTTGCGTAGGTTTATACTTTTCCGCCACATTAATTTTCTTTAAAAAAAATCAATCCATTTTTGCACCATTTCATTGTCGTTACTGAATTGTAGGAAAATAAGGATTCTCTCGACCCCAGCTCTTCATTAAGACCAGTATAATCTCCCTCGTCATAAATCTAAATTTTTCTCTTGAAGACTTCATGAACACTAATTTTAAAATTCACCAAGCACAACACACTATTGTGATAACGAAAATCGACAGCTGTTGTACGAGCAGAAGAGATAAAGTCCGGAACTGTGGTGGCAATGATATCGAAACAAGTGCGGGAGGTAGCAGTAATACATGTGAGAGCACTGATGCGTTGTGTCAGGTTGTGGGCATCCTGTTTAATCCAATCTGCAGTTTGTTTTTTTAGCTCAAATTGGTCTTCTATGAAATCACCAGTTATCAAAATATTATCAATATTTGTACCTTTTGTAAGTTCAAGAGAATAGTCCAAATTTTTCCAAAAGAAAGTTGCTTCCAAAGGTGGTCTGTAAAACGTTGCAATTAAACGCTTTCTGTCAGCACACCATACTTCTGACCAAACACATTCTAAACCGGGAAGTTCTAAATCGTCTCTCCGTGTTGCACTCAGTGCTTCAGATACATATACGCACACACACCCTCCGCGTCCATTGGGGCGATCACGCCTGAACGGATCTTGGAAACCGTGTATGCGCGTATCATCTAATGTAACTTGATCATTGAGGCACGATTCAGTAACAGCTATTATATGATGATGGAGTGCTTCAATGTCTAACACATCGAGTTTGTTTCGAAAACTGTATGTTTATATGCATCAAAGAAAAAATCTTGTTGGGTTGGTTTGAACTCCAAGTGAGATCCAAAAATTCATTAACACCAATTAAATTGAAAACACTTAACAGAGAACGTGTCTCAGAAGAGGGTCCTGGATTTTTTTCCACGTCTCCACAAAGATACAACAGTATTGAATAGCAGTATATGTATATAAACAGAACCACCTCAATAAAAAGTGGAGAAATCACGATACGTTTGTACTTAAACGACATAATATATAAAGTATTTGTAATACTGGTTGCGACCCTGGGTTTCGAATGATGGGTACTAGTCATAGTAAAAAAGACAACTACTCAGGAAATACCCACAAGGATGTCGTGAGGGCGGATCAGAGGAGTAAAGTTGACCCGCTCGATTCCTTCACAGGAAACAAATTTTGTAAACTGAGTTAATATGTGTAATACCTCGTGGGTCCACGACCTGCAGTAGAGAAGTAATGTTATATGACATTCAAGCTTTGTAATTTTACACATATTTTTCGTTGGTAATAAGCATGGATGAATCACAAAGAACATGAGAACCACAACCTTCCGATGGAGAACAACAGTGAATATAGCAGCAAACCAAGCCTTGAAGGCAAAAGTACAAATAAAATACATGTGAAAGTTATTGTAACAGTAAAAAAAGCTGTGAAGGCGAAAATAAATAGAAAATACATCAGAGATATGTATCAAAATTCAGTTACTCAAATACGGTTTAGTAGAGGAAATTCCGACGAAATACCTGCACAAAGAGGGGTAAAGCAAGGATGCGTGTTAAGCTCTACATTATTTAAATTATACGTCAAAGATATCCCCAAATTATGTGACCAAATTTGCGATCCAGTAACATTAAGAAATAAACAAATCAGCTGTTTGTTATATGCAGACGATCTAATTTTGCTTTCTGAAACAGAAAAAGGACTTCAAACTGGTCTGAATAAACTTTATAATTACTGTCTCGACTGGAAACTAAACATTAATGTTAAGAAATAAAAAATAATGATATTTGACAAATCTGGTATAAAGATTAAAAAGAGTTTCTTTATTGGCAATAAACTGTTAGAAAATGTTAGTAGCTTTACTTATCTTGGTATTGAAATTTCATTAAATGGGTCTTTTGAGAATGCTATTAAACGATTATATGAAAAAGCAAACAAAGCCCTTGGAAGATTAAAACGTATCCTTCCAATCCATAAAACAAGCATTAAACAAAGTCTAAATTTGTTTGACAAACTTATATCTCCAATATTACTTTATGCATGTGAAACATGGGGTCACCTGAAAAAACATTCCTAAACAACAACTAATCTGGGTATTACAAACTAAGCTACGAAAGGTTATATATGAGTTATTTAAAATACTGTCTAGGTGTTCATCGCAAAGCTTCAAACATTGCTGTTTTAAGTGAACTTGGCAAAACACCCCTTTCTTAAAAATTATCAACCTAGTGTGTAAAAACTTCTTCCCAATAACAAATATGTCACCCGACAGCTTATTGTACGACTGTTATTTGTGTAATCTAGACTTCCCTACTAATCTATCTTCTCAATGGGTGAGTACTACCAAAAATACATTTCTATGTTTAAATCTTGAAGAAATTTGGCATAATCAAGGAAACAGTTCAGGCATATACCCTTCAAAACTATTCAAATCAGCAATCAAAAGTAAATTCTGTACTCAATGGGGGCTAGATCTAAATTCTCAAGGTGATCAAGATAAAAAATTGCGAACGTATACTCTTTTTAAAACGGATTTCAATTTAGAATTATACCTTCACTGGATAAAATATTTCGATATACGCAAATATATTACCCGCCTTCGCATAAGTGCACATAATTTAAGTATTGAAACTGGACGCCACAAAAGACCAAACAAAATTCCTGTTAATATCAGAGGTTGTGATATTTGCAAAGAAATCGAAAATGAAAAACACTATGTCTTAAAATGTTCTAAATTTACAACTCCCAGAAACAAATTTTTGAGCGAAATAAAACAGATTTTTAACTTAGATAGCTTTGGCTCTGAACACTTATTTATATTCATAATGAGTTTAAACGATACAGAATTGATTTCAAAACTTGCTTTTTACCTAAAAGAATGTACAGACATCAACGGACCTCTATGACATTAAATTACCTGTATCTATTTTTTTCCTACTCACTTACTTGCTTCTTTATATATAATTGTGTGTTACATTTGTGTATGTGTAATGTGTATCCCTTTGTATTTCTTGTTCAATGTTGTTATTGTTCTTGTTGTTGTTTGTATGTATGTATGTAAGTGACAGATTACCATAGTAAATATTGGTGTAGTGAATAAAGTCCAAAGTTCATCAGGGAACTTTGTCGTTGGTGGAAAAACATGGAAGGCTGTAAGCTCAAACGTGAGCTAGTATTGCTGGTGAAATTAAACACGTGGTATTGTGATATATCGCCGCCAAATACAGTACCCGTACAACAAAAATGTTGTTGAAGGTAGAGATGTGCTGTAATCGTACTGTGGCTGGTGTGGTCACCTCACAGAGGAAATTCCAAGCATGGAACTGAATGAACAAACTGCAGTACCTAGATGTCATCGATGACAGAGTTGTGAATTTTAGATGAAAGTGCAAAATGTTTACTATAAAAACGATCGTTATTATGTCTATAATATAGCACTTCGTTCAGTGCAAATTATGTATACTTTAAGAGTCAAGTCATATCTACATCATACATTGGGTATTTGGCAACAAAGATCAGATCTATTTTCAGGGGCAACTTCCTAAACAAAAAAATAAGAAAAATTATATATGTATATATATATATATATATATATATATATATATATATATATATATATATATATATATATATATATATATATATATATATATATATATATATATATATATATATATATATATATATATATATATATGTAATGGCAAATGAGTTTCTTATATCAAGCAGGGCTACGCTTGTTCAATCAATATCTAATAGACAGAACTGGACCTGTGGAGATTGTCAGCATGTGTTTTACCCAAGAAAATTTCATATCAGCAACCGTACGTACTTTTAAAACTTGGAAAATCAACTGGAAAGGTAAATACCAAAAGTTGCCAACATTAACGTATAACACAAATAGTAATTGAAAATATAAAACACCGGAGAGCATCTCAGCATCTAAGTACTAACACATGCAGTGCATTTTGGTTGGTTATTACCTAGGCCACCACACAATATAGGATATTGATCATCATGAAGCAATGGTGTACATTTTTTGTTGGACCTGTTCTGGCCCTTCTGTCGCTTTATTTCCCTTGGTATCGAGAATGCTCCCTGTCAGTAATTTAATCAGAACTAAAGACTGCACTGATGCATGCAGGCAAACCACAGAACAGCAATGCCGCCTCTTTTAATTCCATCCATCTATTTGGGAGTCTTTCATGATGTAAAGTTAAAACAGTGTGAAGCGTTAATTAAATTCCTAATTATTTTTCAAGGTCCAACTAATTCAGTCGGTAAGAAGCGTTGACTGGAAAAGAGCAATTTACTCTTCCTGTTGTGGTTACAGACCACAGTTGTGATTGGCTGGTTGTGCATCCCAACGGAGATAGTCCGTAATTGTGAAAATACTGTATTTTCAGCATGCTGTAGCTTCTGTTTAAATAAAGTAAGCTAAGTCAGGTTTGCTGCATTGCAGAGTTGCTTCATTGGTGGTCATATAGGTGCACTGTCTTCCAGGCCAGGTGGGAAATATATGGTGGCGAAGTACAATGATGTGACCCTGGCAAGAGCACAGTTCATACACCTGTATAAAGCTGCCATCCAGGTCTTGTTTCGTATTTCAATTATCACAAATTAACGAGCTCGGAATTATATGACAAAAATCCATCCATGTTTTTCAGACATTTTTATCTGTCAAATGCCGTTAACAGAATTTTAAAATACCAAAATGCCGATTTTTTAGACTGAAAAATGCTAATATGAAAAATAGAAGGATTTATAACTGGTCTGTGGCCATGTGAAACATCATTCTTGATCTTTTTAGCTGTGAACTAATATTTGGAGAACAATATGGTACATTATAGCTGCCTAAGAACGCCTGCCCCATTATCAGGAGCCATAGGGGGTATCTGTGAGTAATTGCTTGAACGGTAATATTACCTCCGCGGTGATCTAAACCAAGGGTCTGTATGTATAGAGTTTGGTGATATTTAATCTTTCCGTCACGTTCCTTTCTCCGAGGTACCAACACTTCTAATATATTTATCTATTTCATTAACACATACATGTATAGTTATGCACGTTTAGGAAAAAGTTATTTTCTTAGAGTTGTATCATGGTCTTCTTCAACCAAATAAACACCCATGAATCACGTAAAATCCTACTCAAATGGACGTTTATCTTATTACTATTATCTAAATTTCACCTGTTGGAATTGATTATCATCAATCACTACACTGACCAAAAAGTTTACACACAATATGTAGCTCAAGTTGTATTCAAACAGATGGGGTTTAAAACCAATTTGGTGAAACTCTTCCAGTAATATATCGGGTCATAAATTTTGACATAGAGTTTCACCGTGTAGTACTAGCTTTATTTCCCAAGGACACGTCGTTTGTTTCTGCGCCCCTATTTGCAGGCGTCCCTATCTGTGTTAATTTGTGTCTGGTGACTAATTTTCAATGTGTCAGTGTCATCACCGTGCAGTTTTCCGTAATAAGTATGCACGAAAAGATACAGAGGGGGATCTGTTGGTCCCAATTCATCTGTTCTTAATCAAATAATATTACAAATCAATAAATTTTGTGTTTTCTGTGATTGTAAACATTTTCTCAATGGCAAGCGAATTGGGCGTGATATCCATGCAGCGCATCAAGAAGAGTCAACTTTATGAGCGAGAGGAAGCTCCACGCCGCGTTACTAACACGCATGTTCTAGACTGAAGAGGCATAAGAGCCAGCGGTTTATCAGCATAAAGTTCGTAATCGTAGCCAATGTGCTCCAGAGGAAATAAAAGTAGACTGCACACTTAATGCACCAGAACACCTAATAGAGACAATTAGGGAAGGAAATGATACTGTCTTGTTACACACACACACACACACACACACACACACACACACACACACACACACACACACACACTCACACACACACACACACACACAGACACACAGACACAGACACACACACAAATATATATATATACATATTTATATATAAATATATATATATGTATATATATATGTATATATATATATATATATATATATATATATATATATATATATATATATATATATATATATATATATATATATATGTAACCAGAGAGTCAGACAGTATCACACCCTTCCCTTGTTGTCTCTATTAGTTGCGTGTGTGTGCGAAAAACACCCTTCGATCAGGTGTAGGTTTTTAAGAAGAAGCAAGTGTGTAATTACCGGAGGTAGAGGACGAGATAGGAAGTTGAGTGGATTGAACTACATGCCAAGACCAAGCACATATCAGTAGGCATTATGAATAACAAACTCCCTTTGGCATTTCATTATTCAACCTTTGGTATTTTGGGCGTCCAACTAACCCTAATTAAACTTTTATGTTATACTAATGGAGAGCAGAAACTAAAAATGGGATCAGGTATGCTTGCAAGTTTAATTCAGACTGCAGTTATTTGAAGCTCACGGGCAGTTTTAATTTTTATCTTGCCCATTGATTGAGATAGATCAGTGTTTCAGGATGTTTTCACATTATTTACAAAGCATGTATTAAACCCATTACAGATGGACAGACACAGAACCAATCGGTTATTGCCGTGGTACCGGTGATCAAGAAGAAAAATGAGATTAAAAACGTGTCTGCATTTTACGTTATCTACGTAACATACTGTCATGTTGTTACAAGGCAGCATATTCTTCTTGTTGTACTATATCGCTGGCGGCAAATTTTAAAGTAATTCAGCACAAACCTAGAATTTATGTGAGAGATAATTCATATTCCTAGGATTATCTACGATAGTCGCAAAACAAGTAACGTGTGTGTTCAGTTGCCTATAGAGAGAGGCTAATTGGATAATCAAAAGTCACAAAAGCAGAATACACTGGGGTTAATATATTATGTTCGTAAGATCTATACGGAGTTTACCGCTGTCTTACCAGGAGAGGGATTAGGCCATCCACGAAATTTAGCTGCGACTGAGCTAAAATGCAACTTTGGGTCTTGAAATTAGATATTCTAGCGGGGAATTAAAAAGATATGGCCGGGTTGTTAGGGACGTCCAGCCAGCCAAGACTACTTATCCGAACGCGACGGACCGAGTAAAAAAGACTAATTGCAGACAATGTGACATTGTCGCAGCCTCTTCAAGAAGGGGGCTCTGAGAGTCCTTACTCCCACGCTCCCTCAAATTCAAAACATCAGCCCCTGCTGCCCAGCTCCCCTAATATTTTTTCGGGTGTTTTGGTGCTCCCTGCTCCCAAATATGTGTCCATCTACCTTGCTCCCTCATATTTTCAAGTCATTCTTCCAGTTCCTTTGCACCTTGATGTTCTTCGATTCCCTGCTCCCCAGAACCCCTGAGGGACTTCGAGCTCAAGACGAACTTCCGGTGGACAATCTAATTCAACAAACAGAAACGCGATTAATCACACGGTACCTCTTCTCGATATGAAAAACTAACAAGTCGAGAAAAGACCTAGTTAAGGGTGTGATATATTTATCTTACGAACTGCAGATAGAAAACTGGGCATCATCTTGAATCTCTGTGAATGTTTCATCACTGTTGTGGCGCATAAGTGTGTCATGAGCAATAATGGGTGGGCCATGGGATCTGAGCCCAAATAGAATAAGTTTTCCTGCAGTTTTTTCTCTGAAAAGAAACACTATGAATATATTCATATTACTATACACAAATGTCCACTTGTATATATGTTAGGGGAACAAAACAGTTTTTGGTCTGAATAGCGTAATTAACTTAATATCAAATTGACTGGTAATGATAGCAACGTATGTGTCTCTACCAGAGCACTGACGGAGATATGGATGGAAGAAAATCTGATGATACTAAATGGTCGACTGCTTGGGGGCCTATCCGATAGCGTAATATGCCAAGATTGGGAATGGATGTAGTGTTGACGACTACGAAGCGTACACTCAAGAGTGGAATGTATGTAGTGATGATGACTACGAGGTATACATAGAGATATGTGTATATATAAGCGTGTTGAGTATTTTAATGATCACAAATTTGATGGACGTTTGTTAAAACGTTGTGAAATAGTGATACTTGTCAAAGTATAATTTATTGATGCCATATATCCAATAAACATAAGCTTCTTCTCTATTGGATACAAGTGGAACGAAGATTACATTTGGATTATGTTAAGATTGTTTCAAAAACCACATTGTGCCGAACAAATTGTGCATTTGGGTTTCTAACCTTAAAATAATTTGAAAAGGTGTAAGACAACGGTAAATTAAAATGGGCAAGAACTCCTAAGACGTGGCTGTCAGTTTGTCTTTCTCCCATTAAAAATAAAAAAAAAATGGCTGAAAAAAATCCAAAATAGCATTGAAAATTTATTGACGCAAGAAGAGAAGTTTGAGAAAATGAAGTCTCTTTTGGTCTGGGGCGTAAGGAGCGAACTGCACATAATTGCAGACTATTAAAACACAACTAAGAGTTGTACTTCTGGCAAAGCCTTTTCTGGTTCCTTGATGTCATGTACAAGAATTGATAAAATATTATGAAACATGAAGCAGAAGAATTCTGAGCACTGAAAACGATATATTTATAATTAGGGAGGTTTTCTTTGACAAAGAAATCGAAACTGCCATAAATGATAATGTTTTCAAGTCTACTGTGTCGCAAATTTGGTGTATTTGTTATTGTATTTTGTTGTGTATTGTGCTGAGTGTGCGTAGCTTACGGAAAAAAAATGCAAAGTTGGAGCTGTTAAGTTTTTTTTACCCTTTTACATGAAGGTATATTAAAAAAAACGCATCTTGCAATTAAAATTATTTCAAACGAAATCGTTCCCAAATAATAATTTTGCCTCTACCTTTATAGGTTGATACATGTGTTTCAAGTCAGAGCTGTAATAGATTCCCTCAAGTAAGTATTATGCACTAAAAAGTCGAATTTGGAGTGCGTTGTCATTACGCAAATGATATTTTTATTTTATTCATTTATTTTTTTTTCTATTTATTTTTTTCCCTTTTTTTTGGGGGGGGGGGTACTTTCTAGCCTGTGCTTAAAGTAATTTACCACTGTGCTGCGGCTTTTGAAAAGGCTGTACTATTACATATTTCCATTATCATGATTTTGATAGCAAAGAATAGTTATCAGCTTCTCAATTATCAAATAGCGCCCCGCAATAAATGAACGGATGAATATCAAACAAACAAACAAGTAATTAAACAAACGAATCGCAACATTTCTTTGAAGGAGTTATCGAAATGTTTATTTTCCATTTTAATTTTCTACAATCAAATGTGATTTTCTGAGAGTACAATCACCTCAAGAAAAAAGGAAAAGTGCACATTGCCTTCACGTAAAATTAGACTAGCAATGCAAAAGAACACACATTCAGTATATTACCTGCTGCCTTTCACATATGTACAGGAACACATGAATAAAATTCAAGCAGGTATCTAAAAATTGCATGTATCCCTCCGCACAATATGCACTTGTAAACTGGTCCTTCTCACTGATTTTATTCAACGTCAAAGAAGGCAAACATAATTGCTGAAAGTCCAGCCTGGCGTCTCGTGGTCGGTTATAAATGAAACAGTTGTTAATATTTTACATAAACCACTGACTGGGGCCAATGCTGTCCTGACGTTGGGTATGAGACAGGGAATAGAATTGAAGGCACTCTGATGTATATTGTAATTTGTCAGCAGACGAGCACTCATGGCAGGAATGGCTGGGTCTGTATCAGATAAACGTCTCTTGCCTTGTCAAAGCTAATGATATTCCCTCCCATAATAAGACTCTTTTTTGAAAGCTAACAATAGATATTGCAATATTTAGGTCGCCATAACAATGAAAAGAAAGTTGGAGCTCGTCAATAGTAGCTCGTATCAGATGTATTTATCAGCCAGCAATGCGTCAAGTGACAGTCCACGAGGCTAGCGACCAACTTCTCATACCGGCCCGGATTGTCTTTCTCAGGTCCATGTTTAAACGTCATAAATTCAGCTCCTGGCATGATGCTTCAAACAAAATGGCTCACGCTAAGACTCATTACCATCGCAGGGTGCTGTAGAAACGTCTTCGCCCTTGAAATATATTTTCACTCGCCACGACTATGTGCATGTATAATTGAAATATGAGGTACGTATACAGACAGCTCACACAATATTATGTGGCAGATATCACGCGCTTCAAGCCAAAGATCATATGGTTCAGGTCAGAGGTCACAGCGATCAGGTCGGAGGTCACGCCTTTTAGAAAGGACGCCACCAGCGCTCCTGCAGTGACCAGTTGTCTGCCTGGTTCAGCTCGAAGGGTAGAAAGGTATCACATTTACCACTGACAATGCCTTTGTATTATGACTGGCCGTCAATAGTACAACTTAGGACGCTAGTTGTCAGCACTTGACGGGCTTCATTTGCATAAATTTGGCAAATGCTTACCAGCACTTTCAAAGGAATTTTTGTTGTTATACAAATAAGGAAAAATTATATAGTTTATCACCGTCAAATGCTGTCCTCTGGGGTAAATTAAGGGTCTATCGACAGACTCATAAACGAAGGTAAAATTCTGAACGGGAAAAAACAGAACTGATTTACTTGTGGTACCTTTTCCAGAGAAACTATCGAGGGTGGGATGTAGCGGTGGTGGAGGCAATAAATCCCCTCTCTATCATTCTCTGTGTAATAATTGTTTGACAGGTATGTGACGATGTCATTCACTTCTTCAAAACGAGTCATCAGACACCAATTAACACGGATATGGTCAGCAATATACATGCTACTTCAGGGCAAAGGGTCCCATAGGAAAAAAACATGACTGTTGCTGCACAGTTAACCAAGATTAATTAGATAAACGTGGACAGCATGAATGAATGGCTTTGAAAGTTTTGCTGCCTGAAGGGGACAGCAGTGACGAGGTCATCATATATATATATATATATATATATATATATATATATATATATATATATATATATATATATATATATATATATATATATATATATATATATATATATATATATACTGTGCTAGAGCTCAGCTAAATGACATCATGTGACCCATCAATTTGGTTGTAAATGGACGCTCAGTTCAAAAACAGAAAATAAACTTAAAAGAACAAAAAGTATGAACGCAAAAGTTACTAGTTCAAGAAAGGGTGATATCGTGTGGGTTATCTTTCAGAGATGGTATAAACTTTCAAACTTCATTTGCAATTTATTGTAATGAGAAGTGCCAGGTGTAGCTGGATTGCAGCAACATGATAGGCACAGCTCCATAGAAGAATACCACCCTCACACACAAAAACGGTGTGCCCCACAAAGTCACA
Organism: Hermodice carunculata; assembly: GCA_964020975.1. Lineage (NCBI taxonomy): Eukaryota > Metazoa > Annelida > Polychaeta > Eunicida > Amphinomidae > Hermodice > Hermodice carunculata. The sequence goes on from OZ026624.1 coordinate 30,781,989, forward strand.
TGGTCACTGTACGTTTGATTGCTCTCTTATCTGGTCAAAGGGGATGACTCCTCATCTTCATCAAAATGTGCTCATAACCTTTCGAAATGACACTTTAGTTATGTCTCAGTGCTAGAGGCATTCGAAGTGATTCCGATTAGAAATGAGGTGGGAATGAACGCATTACTATGACGAGGAAGGAAGTGCTTGGGTGATATTTCTTTTTCTATTTTTATCATCGGAAACCAGTGAATTCTGTTTATCTATAGAATTTCACATGATTCATCTGTGTGGAACTTACAATGAACAGTTGCAGTACTCATGCACTGTATAGCACAACGCAATCGAAAGTGGCTGTGATAACCTTCCTCCACCACAGGAGGTTGTTTGTGTCACATTTATATTTTATAACGATTTTGCTGATATTTCCATTGGAATACACCCTAACCCCCCCCCCCCCAAAAGGATGTAATGTTTCAAGCAAAATGTGCTGTTGTCAAATTGTAGTGCAAGTAAAGAAACATGATTGGTATGGAAGGTTTATTTGACACAGAGCAATCATAAATATTCTCTCTGCTCATTTAAGTTGGTTTCATTTTGATTCGGTAATAGTACTGTTAAGCGCAAGGATAGGCATTCTATGCGACAAGACTTACAATTTTAGTTTTAAGGCTTTACCACACTGGCGCCTACGTAAGGCATACAAAATACTTTCAGAATATTATTCGTTGGCGTTTCGAATATTTATAATATAGGTTTGACTAATTGTACGACCCAATGTTCATAGAATTCAACAATTTAAGATACAGTGGTCAGCAACCGCAGCACGTACGACAGTGAATTTTGAAAGTACGGACCCCCAAAAGGCAATCCAAATCGCCCCAAAATGCCATTTTCAAAATAAAATAGCGTATCAAACTGGATTTCACTGTGCATAATACTTCAAAACCTGCCACATGTGCACCTCTCAGCCTCGCACCGTTCCTGAGCCCTTAAAACTTAAAATACGTACACCTCATAAAATACTACTAATTCAGTCATTGGTCTTTCCCTAAGGCACAGTCAAACGACCTTTTTCCTGAAGAGTGTTGCTGCCCACTACGAACTGGTGTCATGTTTCTGCCTCTAGGATTTTCAATCATTTTCCAACTATAATCCTGAGGTTAAAGGCCAAAAGAGTGCAATGTCAAATTGTCGCTGGTTTATTTGTTAAAGGAAGCTCAGATAACCCCGTCACATAATAATTCAAATGTGTTGTCTGCATATTGTTTGCTTTACTGGAGCCTAAAGGACACTTCAATTTATAAGCTCCACGAGGTACACCTTTGACTGCGAAACCCTTAGGACTCCCGGCTACTGTATCATGTAGTTTTCTTTTCGATCTGAACTTTGATTTTAGATTCTGAAAAAAATTATCCAGAAGAAACACAATTAGAGTTGGATATTTATTGAACTTGACAGTGTCTTCATTTTGTCACATTCAGCTTTAATACAGCAAAGACAATTATTTAAAAGCTTCACATATTCCATACACATATTAATCATTAACCGGCATTGGTATTTCACATGCAACATACCTACCTTGAAATGTCAAAAGGTACCTGTTGTGGTAACAGCGGGTATCAGTTCCAGACAAAATGCTTAAACAGTAATGCAGTTGTAAAGCAGTAACGCAGTTGTTTTTGATATCAGTGACCCGCATGAATGTAAACGGAGCGGGAATTCATCATTGTAAGACAGCTCGAGAGCGTCCAGTTTTTGTGTACAACTTCAGGTTTTATGTGCTCTAGAGCCGTCCAGTTTTCGTGTAATACTTCAAGTTTTATGTGCTCGAGACCTGTCCAGTTTTTATGTAATAAATCAGGTTTTATGTGCGTGTACTCCGTTATGTGCAACATTTATGTATTTGTGATGACTAACCCCCCCCCCACATTTCTAGCTTTATGCATGTCTCTCCCGTCAAAAGCACAGAAGGGATCTGTCATCATTTTGGATGTCGAGGAGAGAAAATATAACACCAAAGATTCGGTTGATCTTTTTGGTCTCTGATAAATTTTAGTGCTATTTAATTTTTAACGAAAGAGCAGATATCGTTAGAGTGACCACCAGTGCCCTGGCTAGTCATTGGGTGTTCTTTTATAAGGCTTTTTGGCGATGCCTGCATACATCATTGCATGCGGTTGCTGGGCATTGCTGTCCAATTTATATACACTGTATTCATTACTGTGAACCCAATATATTTTGTGTAGGAGCTCATTGGAACTTGCACAAGGTAAATTTGTTTTAATTACATATTCTCATCTCGTAATTGCGTCTGTTTATGTCGTAGGTACGAGATGAAAAACGAGCCATAGGGTGGCACCTATGTGCCAGTATAAAACTGACATAACTGATTTGCTGCGTATGGGAATAGGGCAATGCACTACATCAATCTCCTAGCAAAAGTAGAAAGGGTAGTTGTAGAGAACTGTAAAATTTTATCGAGTGATCCAGGATAGATGTTAATATATTACTGTTCTTAAAGTATATCAAATCGCCAAGTGTGATTGATTTCATTCAATGTTGAACAGGTAAGTATACACATTGGTCATACACATCTGTCGCTCCTTTCTCAATTTTACACAATTTGCTATTTTGGCAAGTCTATCTTGTGACGGAACGAGTTAAAAGCATAATCATGACCCCGGTCAAAGCGTACAATGAATGTTGACATTCGCCTTAAACTAAGGTGGGAAAAGGCAGGGCCATTCTGACCGAAATGTTTGCCAATTGTGGATGGCACCTACAGAGATAATTATGTACATATTAGTTCATAGCGTGGATCTTTGATATTTTGAAGAGGGTAGTTACCATATGAATCAGCTTGAGTGAGTGATATTGTTGTTGTATCATGGTAAATAGCCATTATGTGGACATACTTATGAATGTGTCTCGAAATGAACATTCTGCATCTCCCTACTAAAAAAACTTTGATTTACAGGAGAGAGGACAATATCATTACATGTAAGGCGAATTTCTTGGCAAATCAATAGTTGTACCCTGTAGAGTGCTTGGTTTTACCGACATGTCAGACAGGAAATTTGCTGTTAAAGTGGGCTTAAAGTAAATCCCCAGCCAACCATAGAAGCACAATAGAGCGGGCAGTGTGTAAACCTGCATAGTCGTTGTCCATCAGACCAATGAGCCGACGTAAAGAGGAAAGAGAGCTGTGCCTGGTAATAGTACAATGTATAGAGCTATATTCACTTCCTTTCTGTTAATCTTTCCAATTGAAAGTGTACACTATCTTGTTGCCAGGAAATTAGCCTGTTTTTTTGCAGTGCTCCGGAGTGTCAAGAGTGTCTCCATGGCTAACACACTAGATGGAATCAGCCTTTTTCCTACACAACGAATATTAGGGACCAAATAATTGCTTTTCTTTTAGTAAAGAATAATTGCTTAAATATCATGTCGTACTGCGAAATCCAATGAGTTAAAAACAGGCCGATGAGTAAAAAAAGTGCACAGTATAATTTCTTTCAGGTTCTGAACGTGGAAGAGCAACATTTCTCCAAGTTTTTTTTTGTTTTGTTCCTGTATTTTTGTTTTTTGTTTTAACACAAATTCGTACATTTTCAGTGTTGAAATCCATTACTCTCATAGGGTTAGACTACACAAGAGATCCAATCAACAATGAAATAAAGATACGCACCCTGAGTAACTCAACACTGTGGTTGCATCAAACAGTGCAACGTATCTGTTGCGTAAACGCTTAGCTCAAAATACCCCTAGTTGCGAAGAGATTACCACAGTTGATAGGACCTGTCACAAATCGCAGGCTCTTTCTTCATGGTCTTGTTGATTGTGGACGACAAAAATATTCAAATTTTGGGTGCAAGGTATGTATAAAAAATTAATGCAACTTCCATTCACTGGCCGGTACGTCTAAGGAATAGGACTGTGATACCTGTTCAAAATGCAAAGAATATGTACGTGCTGCCACCAAAAGTGAGTAATTTATCTTCTAACCTTTTTAAGATAGAGTGAGTGTGCCCTGAAATTTGGCCTGTTTTAAAAACTTAAGTTTCGCTCACCGAAAGGTAGTGGGAAAGCAAGAAATTATGTCGAACGCGATTAAAAAATACGGTAAGTAATAGTATGCAGAATCTACGAAGTTTATTGCATAAAGAATCAGTTATAGTCGATGAGCTACACAGAGAAAAGTGGCTCATTAGCACCATTAGAGATGACCAAGCTTATGATACATTTCGCGAAAGCTGAAAATCTCAACTTTACAGCAATGTATGACAGACATCACAAAGAAGAGGTGTTAGTGTAGATATTAGTTACCATAGAAACCAGGTTATACCTAAATATACATTTATAATATACACGAAGTTTTATTATACCAAAATCATTTTACTTTAGGGCATCGGTTAAGTAGATTATATGTAGGTTCTAAGCCAGTTGCTTTCTATTTATCATAGGATCTTGACCATCAGGTGTCAAGATCACTGTATGAAAGGCAATTTACCGGTAAAGTTGTGTTACCATGGCCACCAAGTTTTGCACCAAAAATGTATGAACAAGTTGGGTAAAAGTATTTTTATGGCCCTCCAGCATATGGATGTAATTTCAGTTTGTTCAAATATGAGCACAACTGACTTTTTTGTTGTTGATTTCATAATTTGAGCTGTGTGGCGGCAAAGGTCATAGGTTCAAGTAATGCTAGAAAGCAGAAATTATGTTGCCAGCGTAACAAAGATTTGCATCACAGCTATATGTAGTATATGATACTGCTAAGTCGGTTGTAGGTAATTCAGTAACTATTTAACGGGATGAACATGAGTTTATTTAGTGTATAAGACTGTATAACCTTGACCATCAAGTGTCAAAGTCATAGGCCAAAGTGAAGAATGCATTTGATACCTGTTTATTATTATTTTTAAAAATTTCCCTGTACATGGTGTGTGGAGAAACTATCATCAGACAGGAAATGCTGCGGAAGATTTTTATGCTGACTTTTTAACTGAATTATCGTTGGATACTGGCATCAGAGCAAAAAGTAGTTGTGCTGTACTGAATGAAATGATAAATATTAGTGAGTCTCGATATCATGCATGTCTGTAGATGTCATTTATGCTGACAACCCGTCTTCCGTTTTAGATGTCATAGTCACAACATCTGTTTAAAGGACAGAGCAAGAATTACGTAACCACTCCCACTGCCACCACCACCACCACCACCACCACCACCACCACCACCACCACCATCATCATCATCATCATCATCATCATCATCATCATCATCATCATCATCATCATCATCATCATCATCATCATCATCATCATCATCATCATCATTCAGGAACAGCTGGAGGTACTAGTTTTGTGATTTACACCTTCTGAATATTAGCCGAACTCAACAAAGAATGATAACAATGATATAACTCTCATAATAACAATATATAAACAGTCAATTTCAGTACAAAGCTGGTAAATGAACTTCTACGCTATCTATACTGGAAGTCAACAGTTAAACAATCTTAGGTAAATCCTAATCCCTGGTGAGATTATCCACAGGTACTGTCCCACAGTTCCAAGTCCTATGCCAGCTTCCAAATGATCTGGTATAAATCCCACAGAGGTGGGATTTGGTTCCAATGTGGTACAGAAAGGTGTGGTGCTGATCCAAATCCCACAGAAGGGCAGTTTCAATGTGGTACAATTAACACCAAAGATACCAGTCCACTCTGTCCACAGATACTGTCCACACTGCACAGGTAATAACAATAGCTCACAGTCCCTCTGACTTGTAGTCACACAGCTTCTATCAAATTTTTCCGAAATTCTCCTTCTCCAGTCAGGAAAATAGCTGCTTTATATATATATATACATACACACACACACACACATATATATATATATATATATATATATATATATATATATATATATATATATATATATATATATATATATATATATATATATATATATATATATACATCCATTGTTCCAGAGATTTCCAATTAGTCACACATCCCAACGTATTGAGTGAGACCTGTCTCTAATCTTTCTAGATCACTTCCGAAATGTGTACAGACAGTACAATGAAATAGGTCATATGAATGTTGGTCAACACTTTGTTTACAAGCTGAGAGTCACCCCAACAAATCAGGCTAGCTCTGTGACCTGGTACACACAATACATACAGTGACCTCTAAAATAAAAACAAACAGGCACACTCACATTCATAACAACTAGCGATCCAGCCATCCACTGCATATCCAAGTTTCTATCACGTCCTCTTGTCCAACCCTGTCCTTCAAAACTTGGTAAAACTGGTTTGCACTGGAAAGACCTGGAGAGTTTGGAATAGTTTAGTGAAACCTCCATGATCTGTCTGACTCACAAAACATATTCTGATATATATGCCACTTTTCCTATAGGTTTAAGTGCAGCCAGCCCTCCTTTAAAGGAAAAGGCGTACTCTGAATGACAGCTGCAAAATGGGCGAAGTCCTATATGTGCATTACAAACATCAATGTCAAGACAGAATTCAAGCTTGGTGATACCATGAACCTTTTTGCAAGAATTTTCTTCTAGTCCAAAAAATGAACTTTGTTGGGTAGCTGCAAGTGATTATCCAGATCTTAACAGACTGATTTAACACTTCGTATACAGTAGAATTTGGATTGGGGCATTGATTGTAGGTAGACAGCCAACAGTATCTTGCACAACCGAAACATTATCACAAACCAATATGTTGGAACCATTCCAGAGAGAAATGGACTAGCCACGGTCGTGAAGACCAAGCAGTGAAGTATAGATAGACATTACTACTGCCAAATTACAATGCAGGATAAATGCCTGAATTTCTACCAAGGGAAATAGAAGAACAGGAATTACACAGCTGCAGCACAATCTGCAAAGGTAAAAAATCTGTTATGGCTACTTGCTCCTCTGCATAGTAAGGAGGTGTGCAGATATGCATCCAGTGATTATGGGTTGATTAGTAATTCCATTTGCACTATGTGATGTACCCTGACCACTAAGTGTCTGTTCCAATTGGTCCATATTATTGCAATGGATGGGTCCGTTGATAAGGCTGTCGACCAATAAACGTAGGCGGAGCCACCACCATGAGGTAGAGGGATCGACATGAAACTGAGAAGAGAGAGTCCAGAGGCAGGACACATAGACAAGGTATAGGTCCTGAGTTTGCAGTCGACATCATATAGTGTAACACTAGGTTTTCCAGAACAAATATTAAGTTGAAAAAAGTACCCTCATGATTGTTGAACTATGGTATCTGCTCCAAAAGCTAGGGTAGTGAAATCAGAACAGCAGATATTAGTTGGCACGGAAATCATCTTATGTGGCAGAGGTCAATTTCTGCATACACACAGCTGTTTCAACTTCTTCAAGAACAACAATGCCTAAGGTGGTTTAGTATTCTGATCAATTCTACATTTCCAGTCAATGATTTTACAACAAAAAGCAACACAAGTAGAGTTTTTGGGGGGTGGGTGGGAGGTGGAAGTATGCTTGCAACACGTAACAGCATAAATTAAGTGCTAGCCAAGAGAATTCAGTATCTGTTCTACCCTTTTCGTGATGATATTTCGAGATCTTAATGTCCTGTCAAAATATACGAAAGAGTTGCTTTACAGAGGCCGGATGGTACACTGGACATACATTGAGTTTACAAGGCCAAATGTGCCATTTTCATACCCATCATGCACCTGTGTGTCAGATACCAAGTTCTGCATATCTACCCCGAATGTATAATTACCCTGCTATAAATCACATGATTGTTCAGAAAAATGGATTCTGCTTAATCTGACAAGAAGGTTTATAACATAAACCTCTGCCCCCAAGGTTGTACCGATATACAACGTGGCTCACTTTTATTAAGTGAATGTAATGCAAATGACTTAAAGTGATACAGTCAGGTGTCTGACCTCTACATATATGTGTATGGATGTATATATAAAATGTATACATATACAACGGAACCTGTCGTAAGGGACCACCCACAGGACGCGTGAAGAATGGTGATTTCTCACAGGTGGTCCCTTAAGACAGGTAAAATTAAATTAAATATGCTAATGGGGCTGTTGAGACATGGCCTTTAGCACAGGTAATGCCTTAGCTGAGGTGAGCTCATAGGCTGTTTCAACTATATATATATATATATATATATATATATATATATATATATATATATATATATATATATATATATATATGTATATATATCCTTATTTCACGCTGTTGTGGGTAAAGGTATCAATATATGATCTGTTTGGGTTTCATTTCTTTATTTTTACATAGCAAGTGAAGATACATGCTCTTAAGTTGCAACCAGACACACAGAATACAATTAAATATCAAGTGATTAATAGTGTGTTTTAAATCCAGTTTGTGGTCCATCTCATGCAATGTAAAGTTTTTTTTTTATCTTCGCCGAGGCACGAATCCAATATTCAAAAGTAGTCAATGCTGCGAGAAACAGGAACTCTCTTGTTTCAAATCTGGTTTAAATGCTTTAGTCCCTCAGTCCTTCCAACCGTTGTGCTGCATTTGCTATTTATCAGACGCAATCTAATCACGTGTCAATATTGTACCTTACAAACTGCACGGGGAATCTGTTTGACGAAATAAAACCTCCTCTGATGTCCTACTGAAATACGATTAGCGGAAGAGAAATGTACAAGTGAATATATCAACTTCTCTCTTATGTATTTAAATGTCAATGTAAACTAAATCCGGTTATAGGTGGGACACACAGATATTACAGTCGGAATACTAATAGGGTAAATTTTATTTCATCCTTCAATTCTCAGCAAAATCGACTGTAAATTAAGCACATTTTCATTTGTAAACAGCAACAGGATGCATATGTATTTCTTTTCTTTCATTTTTTTTTGACTGTGGTTTAGCAAGTCGCAACGGGCGAGCTTGTGTTGAGAGACCTGAATTTAATTTTAGGGAGCTTATCGGATGTGACAATATTGAAATGTGCATTTCAGGCATATTTGATACGATAATTCGAACGCTAGGCCTGACCTCCAAATGATGTAAAGCATAAGTAGATCAAACTTCTAATGTAGCTGGCTCTTTTTGGGGTCAGTTAAAATGTTCTTGACCTTTATAATACTGTGTAGACATAATGTAAACATACTGAACCTTATCGCTAAGAAAATTCTTATGGTCTGGCCAAATCTCATTCCTTCCAGAACTAGTCTCATTCGAGGATTTATGTAACTATTAAGTACGAATCCATCCCCAACAGTTCAGCAGAGAATTTACGAATGGCACCCAACAAGTATACATATTAATGTGTCAGTCCTCACTCCAGACTTTACCTGCGCTAGGCAGTACTAAATGTTACCTTACTTTAAATCCCTGCTGGACACTTGCTGCCCCAAGTCAAAGTCCTATTCAATTTGACATTATTACGATAGTGAAGATTTGATTGTGTGTTGATAAGCACGCCACGTAAATCCACACATTTGCAAACAGTACTGAGAAGACCTGTCCTTTATTTTTTGTGGCTCTGCAGTCGTGGGTGATTTTAACTCTTTCAGTGTAAACTGCACTAGCTACTTACAACGAACTGATCTGAATTACAATAATGATGCTAGATTCATGTCCCTTGTAAAAAGAACTTTAGTACTAACAGGCCTGTAGTTACATAGAATATAATAACCCAGGTCAACAGGTTTGGTCGGCGCACTTCGGCATCATTGAGGCCAAAGCGTACGGAGGAAGGCTGTTGATTCAGTCCAAAATGTGGCACAGAGAGAGACAGAGAGAGAGAGAGAGAGAGAGAGAGAGAGAGAGAGAGAGAGAGAGAGAGAGAGAGAGAGAGAGAGAGAGAGATAAAGCTAGAAAATTTGTTTCTCTGAAAGGCATCGCCAGGACACCAAAATTAAATTAAATCACGAGCCATGATCTAATTAATTACACACAGCATTAGGTACAGAAGGGAATCAAATTGAGAGTATATTTTGAATACCTTGTACGAAGCATATCACATTGCAAGGTCAAAGAGATTGCATAATAGTGTCTAAGGAGAAAATAAATACACAATTATTGTCTCCTCTTTTTGTTCATTGCAGCTCCAAAATTGTAGAAACACTAGTTTAACCGTTAAAATATGTAAACATGTGTCAGTAAACCTAATGCCTGAATCACTACATTGAGAAATGACAGAGGTGCATGTATCATATGTCGATTTGTATTTATCAACTGGCAGAGAAATAATTTATACACATTATTCCTAATTGCAACATCAGTATAATAATTGCATTTCATCAGCAATAAGTGTGATCACTTACATCGTTTTTTAATGAAAATGTGTTTAAACCAAAGAAATGATTTTCCTTGATATTGGAAAAGGGAGATGAAAGGCAGGCCCAGTATTAAATGAAATACAAATGTTTTTAAATAACCCAGACATTACAAATTTAGATCTATAGTCATCGTTGGCACATGAACGTTTGGCATCCTGCATTAAATTGTTGTAATAGCGAGGCACTATTACTTAGGGAATGTCCCTGGTGTATGTAAAAGTAACCCCTTTTATACCTACGTAATGAATATTATTTTGAATCATGAACATTTCTGTAGGTTCCAAGTGTGATTCTGTCTTCTAGTTAAGTTTTCAAAGCACAATTGTTGGAGAAAATCATTGCAAACTGTGATGTATGTACTTTGCTCTGAATGTCATACTGGCAGTATATAGGAAACTATCCGGGTTTTACATTATTTATCCGTGTTTTGGACATGTAAAAGTATATATTGAATAGAGAAAACAAAAGCACTGGTAATTTCAGCATTTTTTCTTTTCCTAAAACATTTTTATATGTAAAACTAAATCCGACCGGCTCCAACTGCAAAACTCACTGCCAGTTGTACCACGTGTACTTGTGTAAGATCTAACTGGGTTGTGCTGCCGCATAAAAAAGCCAAAGGTACAAAAAGCGCACAGCTACTGAGTTATAAAGCACATTCTTGTGGTCTATCAGGTTGTAGCCAGTGATGCAGGTCAACATTGCATGACGGATGACCACTTATATGTCATTAATGTCCAGGAAAATCCGTAAAAGGACATATTTTTAACATTCCAGTAGAACAACCACTCATAATACTCAACAGCTGGGGGACTCTTAGATTAGCAAGGCGTCACATGAAAATATTGGTGCGAACATGTAGATCCCGATGAACCAGACATTTCCTTCAAGACCATTACCACGATTACAAAAAAAGACAATGAGCAAACTTTAAAACGATTTGTCTCTATAAGTGTGTGTTTTTTTTTAATAAGGATTTATTGTAAACTCACTGTTATAGTAGAAATGGCACACTCGGATCTCTGACTTTGCGTCTTTGGGGCATTATTACGAAGCAGATCCATTCAAATTACATGACCTTGGATATTTCAGTTTCAAACGCTTGTACATGTAACTCGGCAAAATCAGGACATGCCGAAAACAAACAAGTCCAAGGCTTTAAAAATAACCATTTACTTCATACTCGAAACATTCTCAAATTGAATGGGAGATGTATAGGTTCTGTTGAATATGAAAACTGCGTTATTGTTGTATAAACGCCAACCCAGTCACATCGTTGACATTATGTAAATAATGACCAGGTTAGTGGGCGACAGACCAAATGTCACCCGAGAAACCATTGTTGACATTCGGTCTGTCGCCTACTACTCTGGTCACCATTTATTATCTTGTATTGAAAGGCCTACTTTGTTATCAAAGTCTTCAGCTTCCCCGTTAAATTTACTTATAAACATCACAATATCTGAAAAATTTCAGCTTTGTCATGGAAAAGTGCAAGGATATGCACAATCTTTCCACAGGAAAGATTTATTCAAGGCATATACCACTATTCAAAATACTAAGGCAAAAGTGTATATCAATAATGGATTGCCATGCACGGGCTCTGTGGTCATGCACTTGAGCTGGCCATAGACTGAAAAATGGTGATCGTCGTTAAGGGTTCTCGTAGTACCAGAACAAATGAGGCATGGCTATTGACCAATCATATGACTGGATTTTCACTTGAAATGCAGGAATCCAAAATGTGGGATTTAAAGTTTTTTAGCTTTCAGAAGGCATATACATATACTTTGCATCATTTTCCCAGAAAATTCTTTTGTTCTAGCCGGCAAATTGTCAAACTCCTTGTAATGTGCCATGTGTCATTAAATACGTGATAAATTTAGTTAGCACAAAGTCTGCACGATACATGACGATTACATGTTCTTCCCATTGTGACTATTGTTGCACTATCATCTATAAATTGACCAACATTTCAATATTGTACGAAGAACATGCAGATGGTATCTGTCAGAACATTGGTCTCCCAACCATTTAGGTATCCCAGACATCGTGTGGAATTCTTATTTGTCTGTTTATAATTTTGATTGTGAGAACAAATAATCATTTTCTTCTCTTTATCATTATTATAATTTGTTGTGGTTAGGTAAGAAATCATCATCATTTCAAAGTTTTTACAAAAGCACTATCACATTGACGCATGTCCCCGCTGTCTCGATGCAGGTTAAAGCAAGAGCGATAGAGATGTCTACTACCCAAGTACATTTGCTCACAGGTAAATACTGCTTGTCGACCCAAACCTTAATACTGGTAGCTATGGGAGCTGCGGCTGACGGAGTCTTGTCTCCCGACGCCATAGAGAGTAAGGCAGGAGTTAGGATATACTGATTGAGAAAAATGATGATACCTCCATTGGTTCAAGATGGGCCGCTCTAAATGTGCCTTTGTATGGAAAATATGCGTGTCGCATGGAACACTAGTATTATGTAACATCAACAGGGCTTAGGGTATGCCTGAGTAGTCACACACACACACACACACACACACACACACACACACGAATGTTCTGACAAGAAGACAACAGGCAGAGAGGTGCAAAAAGTGTGTCTAGTATTGGGGTGCTTATAGGCTTTATAAGGGAGCCATGGCACTACTGGGATAATTGTGAATCCATAATGCCACAGCGAACGGGTCACTTGCAACTGTATATTTGGCAGGGGCAGAATTATTGGGATGTTGGAGGCTGGGCTTTCGTAGCAGGAGGGTTGCCAGGATAATGGGGTGCTCCAGGCCATAAGTAAAAAGGTGGTGGGACCGTTTCCAGGAAACCAGAGTATGCAAGAGGAAGACTGGGTCTAGGCGACCAAGACTCTCAGACGGGACGGATGACCTTTACTTGATCCCGTATGTGAAGAGGCACAGGTTTCTTTCCACCGAAGCATATCGTCAGCAGTAGCACCAGGCCTGCAACACCAGCGCATCACAGTCTACCATTAACAACAGACTAGTGTCGGCCAAACTGAGGGCATACCGCCTTGCCTTCGCATCCCTCTCAGTCCTGCACGCAAGACACGATGGGTACAGTGGTGTGAGGAATATGCAGCCTGGACCAGAAATCAATGGAACAGAGTGATGTGGTCAGATGAATCCCGATTCTGCTTGGAATTTTGGATTTCCATGATGAAAGAATAAGGATTGGACGAATGTCTGCTGAGAGGTTCTCAGACGTAGAAGGACGTATGGTTGAATGACCACTATGGACGGGGCAGTGTCATAATTGGGGGGGGGCAATTACAGCAACAAGAAAAACAGCTTTTATCAGGGTGAACGGGACACGGACAGACAAGTGCTACGTAGATGAGATCCTGTCAACAGTTGGTGAATGGATCCAACAATATCCAGGGCTACTGTTTCGACAGGATAACGCACGACCACACACTGCCCGGGTCAGTATGCAATATATAGAGCAACACAATATCCCATTGTTGCCATGGACAGCCCGTTTCCCTGACCTGTGCCCCATCGAGCACTTGTGGGGTGTGCTTGGCCGTCAAATCAGGGATGAGTATGAAGAACCCGCAGCCACCATGGAACAACTGGAACAGAGGCTCACAGACCAGTGGAATTAAATTCCTCAGGCTGAGATCAACAAGCTAACAAGCAGCATGCTAAGGCAGATCCAAGCTTGCTTACAGAAGGGTGGTGGTCACACCTGCTATTGATGCCTAGAGCCTCACAACAACAACAACAACAACAACAACAACCAAAAAGGTCCTTTTATGGACCACCCTTTTTCCTTCCAAAAGAGATGTGAAAAAGCTATGGTATGATGAATTTAAAAAAAAAAAAACAAACAAACCCAAAACCAACACACCTCCTCACAACACGTGCATAATGTTGAACAAGTGAGGTGGGATCTGTGTTACCAGTAGTATATCTATTTATCGATTTTAGCGATGTTATATTGAGCGAAGACCCAAAATACCACAATGAATAGCTCAAATACGCCATCTCAGGCAAAGAAATTCAAGATTCGGTATCATACTTGGGCCTCGAATTGCCTTATTACCACAAGGTGCATTCGAAGTCGGGAGAGGGCGCCATATACGACTGCACAAAAGGGCCAATGACGGGAAGTTTAACTCAGCCATTTTGATTTTAATGGCACTGGGTTATGTGTTTTCACTTCCGCACATGCATACAAACACACACACACACACACACACACACACACACACACACACACACACACACACACACACACATATACATATATATGTATGTATGTATGTATGTATGTATGTATGTATGTATGTATGTGTGTATGGCAAGCCGTTTTAACATTTAATCAGTTTTATGGATATCAAAAATTGGATGCTTGATATCAATATTTTTTATGGATATGCCAAAATTATTTTTGGTATCGGAAATTTATTAATTGTTACCAATAAATGCTTCTTGAAAATGAGAAAAATAAGTTATTTATATCCAAAATTGAATTTTCGATATCCAAAATTGATTTATGAGATTTATGGATATTCAAATTGAATTTTGGACATCCAGAATTAAATTTGGGATATCCAAAATGCAATTTTTGATATCCATAGATCTGATTTAAAACGGCTTGCTCCCAATGAACCAGCAAGCCGTTTTAACATTTAATCAGATTGATGGATATCCAAAATTGTATCCAAAATTGAATTTTGAATATTCATATGTCAATTTTGGATATCAAAAATAGTTTTTGCACATCCAAAATTGATTTATGGATATCTAAAATTCAATTTCGGATATCCATCAATCTGATTAAATCCTAAAACGGCTTGGCATATATATATATATATATATATATATATATATATATATATATATATATCGTTTAAAGCAATGTCAAACGGTTCAAATAGATGGTACAAGTGATTACAAAGGCACCAAACAACAAGAAAAACAAAGTCTTCCACGTACAATATTCGTGTATATCCTGAAATGAATATTAAATATAGTGCATCTCCAAATAGACCAAAATAACGCCTTTGTCCAGGGTTTTATGTATGTCCGGTAATTTATCATACTACAGGATGAGAAGTTTCAGTGATCATACTTTCAGGTGAATAAAAGAAATTGATTCCACAGACTTGACCTGCATGGTTTAATGTAAGCTTTATTCATCCTTTTGGAATCCATTCATCGTACTTGTGCCCAAACGCCCAGCATACAGGACTGCACACTCTCCATGCAAAACGATGGCCAAATAGCAGAAACATCTGGTCTTCCCTCCTTGACATCAAATATGATGTGCATTTTCACTCCCACAAATCTCTGCATATTTGCTGCTTGCGCGTTTCATTTTCCCACCACACTGATGCATAAATCATATTTAACAAACGCATTTCGGCCTACTATGAACCATTAATGGAATCTTCGCCGACAAAGTATTAACAACATAATTCTATTAACATGCATATAAAAGAGTCTCGTAAGACTCATTTGTCAGACATACAGAAATGCAAATTGTCATTAAGTTGTGCAGGATGTTCCAGTTACTCATGGAATCTATGAATGAACAAAACAAAAAATCAGAAAGACTCCTGCTCATAACTACAAAACTATATCATAAACATAAATTAATATGTCTAGAAATCGCAGTATTTACTCAAATATCACAAACTTGACTCATTTGTTTGAAACATGACCTTAGATTTGGCAACAAAATAGAGCTTGACTTTTTGGAGACTTTCATAGCGAGGAGTAGGTGTCATCATGGGGTTTGTTTTACATTTCTGGTACAGGATGTCCCGTACTTGTTTGGAATTCCCAAGGTTTATACAGGTGTGTAGCTGTAACTGTTCATCTTATAATTACTGCAACTGAGTACAATGTCCCAGTTTATTTCTACTCCAGTTAAAAACTGGCAGGTGGTTGGACTAAGGTGAGCTATTCAGCTAGAAAGGGTACACACTAGTTCAGGGGTAAGCTAAATTATTCTTATCTGAACTTGTACCACACAAATTTAGTACATGTGTAAATATGTTTGGTTTGATAGGTATTCTTTATTCATATTGAAGCTCTGCATTTATAAGCAAAGCTTTATTTATTTAGCTAATTCATCATTTGCCACGTTCATATTTATTCATTATTATGTGGGTTGTCTTCGCCGAAAATTTAGCTTAGACAACGAGCCTCTGCTCAGAGTACTTACGCGCTGAAAAGGGCTTTATTATATTTGGTTAATGCAGCTTATGACAAAATTCTACCGAGGAACTGGGCAATATGTACAACAGTACTGTCATATTAATATAGGCTGGACAGTGACAGGTTAGCTCATAGAGGGTATAGAGATTGAACCTCGGAATATGGTACTAAGGACTAGGAAGTGGTTCTACACCATAAGACTCAAGTAAAATAAAGTCATGATAATGCAGGGTATACCTAGGTGTATTTCATAGATTATTTCGGCAATGACCCCAGTCCATGCGTACTGAAGAAAGTTCAGACTGAATACAGTCCATAGGCAATGTGCTGGCAACAGTCCACAATAACAGGGTAGAAGCACAGTTCACGGTCTTCCGGCAAGGCCAGTCACCTATAGTTGATCCACCATCCACCCCATGGTTCTTTTATTGAAATCGATCCGCCAATTTGGAATAATTTAACTCTTTCAGTGCCAACTGCGACTGAAGTCAAACTACCTAAAACGTACTGCTCTGAATAATTACAAGGGTGCTAGATTCATGTCTATTGTAAAAATACCTTTCATTCAAGAACCAGCATGAATGTAGTTACAAAGAAAATAATAGTCTAAGTCAACAGCTTTCCTCCGTGTGCCTTGGGCGCATTGCAATAGCAACTTCAATTCATTGCTTGTGCGATACAGGTGTATCCAATGAATTGAAAAAATAGTTGTTAAGTATTTAGTAATGCTAATTAGACACACTTGGCAGATATCAATGCTTGCCATTTCAAAACTATTAAACATGAAGGGACGATTTGTATTCAAAGAATTATGTGCATGATAAGTTTGATTATCATTTAACAAAATTTTTAAACAGTTCAAAGTTGACTTATTTGCAAGGCACACAGACAGACTTGCTTTCAAGCAAATATTCTTTTTCACTTATTGACTATTTGCTTTGTAACCAATCATATCAAACACCTTGAAGGTTTGTTAATCTAGATGATAACTGGTTCCTGCCTCCACATTGTGGTACGCATTCACCTACGCGGTTTGCCTTTGCGCATGTAAGACAGTATTCATCTGAGTTTTAGTTATACGACTACGATCTTTCTGTGATGTAAAACCTTAGGTTACCAGTGTATTTTGTGAAGTGGGGACACCACCGCCTTTTTTGTTTATAACAATTATCAGGTCCCAGTGGAAGCAACATTAACAGTTGCCACCCTCATCTTTCTTCAGGTCAAGGTGCCAAGTTTAGTCAAATAAAAATGCCTGGTGCGCTAACCTTCGAGACACACTAACGCGCAAGTTTGTCAATCGAAATTGGAAAATCGTTGCCCAGATATGATGATTTGTGTCACTGTTATTACACATCCGATGAACACGACCGGAGTCAACTGAGGAGTCAAAGGTCACCTAAACAGGCAATATTTTCACAAAAGCGGAGTGCCTATGTTGCAGTTGCCATGACTCAATCCAGTACTCAACCTATAAGCATTTAAGCACAGCCAGCCATCATAGTTGCCCGTGTGATACTGTCTCTTCGCTTGACCCTTTTATTCTTCGATTCTGTTGCATGGAAAATATATAAATCAAGTTCCCAATCCGTTTAAGGTGATGGAAGTTTGTGCACGGTGAGAAACCCCTTGCAAACTGCTGCTGCTGGCACATGCTGGTCCCGGAACTCCTTGGGGCATGAAGGTTGGGATCGGCAGCATCTGACGGCAGGCAACGCAAACTTGGTTCTGGCCAGAGTGTGCTTTATTGCAAAAAATCGTCCGTCTTTATAATGAAATTAAGCTATTTTTTATCCTTTAGTTCCTTTTTTGTGTATCGACTGTCAGAATGAATGTTCGCGATCGTCCCATGACCCAATTGTTGTCATACAAAAATCGATTACAATTTGCCCAGAAAACTGAAAGAAATTTTACTATATTCCTTGATAGGTGTCCTTTTAAAGTCAGAGTGTCACCACCAAATACATCTTCAAAACATCAGAATTGACAAAAAAACTGGTCATTTCATTGCTGTCAGAGACATTTATCACGAATGCCGTGAACGGCTGACCTGGCGTTCGCATTACCAGTCACGCCTTAGGCACCCAGACCGTTTTCTGCTAGAACTGGACTTATTCTATAACTGCCCTCGGTGCTTCACGCAGTTGTCGTGAAAAGAGAAAGTCAGCAAAGTGTCTCGTAAGCCAACTGTGCAAAGGTACCACCGAGCTCTGATTTAAGCCAAAACCAAAAAGCTACTTTTTTATCTTACAAAATCAAATTGCACAATTTGAACCAGTAAAAGCAAGGCGTGAAATAGGACTGTTTTATAATTTAGATTGACGTGGATATGATCGCTCTGCTGTGGATATAAGAATGATTGCTACATCATACCTTGGTGTTGTGAATTTTAATCCTCATGTTTTGGTATATGCAAACTTTTGTTCCTCAATTGGCATTAATTTTTGTCATACAATTAAGGTTTTTAAGTAATATTCAAGCCATTTAGAATTATCTAGCTAACATCATTGCCCAATATGTTGAAGCTATCTGCACGTATGATTGTCTGGTTGACAGAAAGACGTTCCTATTGGTCAGATGTGGCAAGGCAGCAATTCAACAGCCAATCAACAGATTTTCGTTAGAATTAGCGCTGCAGTTGCATGAAAGAAGAAATGGAAATCTACGACTCTCTTCGAATGAGTTTTACACCAGACACTGATAGAGATATGGTATATACATAGTCTGGCCTACGATAATCCTTTCCTGGTTAGAAAGGACAAAGTCAACAGCTTTTTTTGGTGCGGGTTGGGTGCAATGCGCCTGGGTCGCGCCTACGAAAGCTGTTAACCCGGGGCATGCTATCATTATTGGAACGGAAAATTTAAGTAAAAGCGTTAAAGCAGACGACAATTACATTTAGTCGCGTTTGGGTAATTTGAGCGACAAAGGATTAACAAGCGAGAGAACATTTGTAACACTCCAAAGGGCACTGTTAGGTTTTTGTAAAAGTGACATAAATGATATTACTAAAAGGCTCTGAAGTAACTCATCTTACAATATTTTATTAATTTCTTTTCTAATAGATCGATATATACCTAATTTCAGACAAAGCAGATGTGAGAAGACACGCAGGGTGTCTGGAATGTAAAAAGGGTTTTCTTGACACGCGTTCGGCGTGGAGTGGTAGCCATATTGTTAGACTCTTCATGTCCTTAGCGGTTCAGATCAGGTATAATGTCAACAACAACAACAACAACAACAACAACAACAACAACAACAACAACAACAACAACAAAGATGTTTTAGATGCTCTGATTACTTTTGCGAATGACACTCCATTTCTTCGTGTCAGTCCATATGTGAAAGAATTTTTGCTTTTTCTTTTTTTAACACAGAATTACTTTCATGAGAGTAAGAATGCACCAAATATTTAGTGGTAGATAGATAGACAGACAGGCAGATCGACAGATAGAAAGAGAGAGAGAGAGAGAGAGGGAGAGAGAGAGAGAGAGAGAGAGAGAGAGAGAGAGAGAGAGAGAGAGAGAGAGAGAGAGAGAGAGAGAGAGAGAGAGAGAGAGAGAGATTAAAAATTCACTTTCTTAAAACATCACGGGATGTGTTTCCCCCAGGACAAAATGTGTTGGCACGCAACTGTGGAAGGTCGGATGAGGCATGTTATCATGTGAAGATCAGTTCGGATGGCTGACGTGCATTTGCCTCTCCAATGAAACATTAAAAAGAGCTTCTTAATGTGTATGCCATGACACCCAGTTGTACCAGTAAGTCTATGCTATATAACATTTGCAAGGTACTCCGTCGCTGTGGTACTTTTCACGGTCATAGCTTTTTTCATTATCTTTGTCTCGATAAAGCCAATAATGAAGTTGAGAAAGAAAATTGTTCAATATGAAGATCGTTGAATCGCATCCAGGCAGCATAATTGTAGAGCGTAGAAGCATACGGTTATTGGTACATCTGGTATAGTATAAATGGGCTGCTTGGCGAATTTTGTCCAAAGCGGGCAAATCCACAGATACAAATCGTTGCAAAGATTGAAGATTCTATCCCGATAAAGCTCTGCAGAGAGTCATATAAAAGCTTCAGAGATATAACTAAAACCAGATTTTTTATTTCCTACTTGATCACACATTTAGCCACGACAGCACACAGCTTTTGGAAAACCACATTTCTCTATTTGCTTTATAATTATAGTTCAATTTGTCATGACATAATTATTAATTATCATCTAAATATATATCTAAAAATAAAAAATAGTATCGAGTTATACTCAGTTTTACTGTGTATTTACGCAAGGTATGTTCAGTCCTAGCACAAGGCAAAATAAAAAAGTGTTTGGTACAGCTCTGAAATCGACATTGCTGATGCTACGTAGCTCTCCATGTAATTTCATTATTTTCCATTTGCAATTCTAATAGCACCAGCAACATTAACTGCAACGAAAATTGGAGTTGATTGCGTTGCCTTTATCTTAAATTTAGATTCATGCACTGATATTGCCATTGTTGACGTAAAGTAATAATAATGGATGATGATGAGTCAACGCATGTATACATTCGTACCCAAAGGTCGTTGTCAAATTAAGAATGTTAAAGCTTTTCCGAATATTTTTTAATTCTTAAATATCAGTATGATATCAACACAGCAAGGAAAATGTAGTTTCAATGTAAATTTGGTGGATGACGTTGCTCTTACCTGGGGGCTGTGTCTTGATTGTACGTGTGTTCAATTTGTTATGAGTGAAGTGCTTTATAAATAACATTATAGAGAGCGATGTTGTCGGTATTAAACATGACATAGTTCATCTGCTCAATATAATCATAAGAACTATAGATTGTCATGACAATAACTATTACAAGCAAGTAAAACAATGTTTTAAAAAATCTGATAATACAAAATTACACCGGGGAGATCTTTTATGATGACAGTACTGGTATATGATGACGCTGTGTCGTTTATTCCCCATGTCGCAAGTGGCGCATAGTTTCCCGCGTACAACAAGTGCATTGTTCGCATCTTTGCTTTATCTTGTTTGTCATCCTTAACAAAATCATAGCAGAAATGTATAATCGTAAACCAAGCAAGACTGCTTGTGAAATATCAAAGTTTTGAAACCTCATCAGAATAAATTTGCAAAACTACTTTAGTACCACAAATCTTAACACAATCGTCTGCCTGGCGAATGTAGATTCTGTCCAGCGATCAGTGTATAGTGATGTAAAGTCTCCGATTTGGATCGAGTTCTTCTCGTGAGCCATCCATTACACATTTTTTGTACTCCCTGACACGTCAGTCTCATGCTATAAAATTTCTGCCGAAAGTAACTTTAACAAGAGACGTATTGTTTAATCTGGCAGATGTTACCATGCTTGAGTAATAAGTTTTTTGGTCGAGAGATGTTTACCAAAAAAGCCAAAACTCGCCGTCATCTATGTATTTGGAAACATGCAAACAAGTAGTCCATGTTTTTTTCCCTTCATCTGCAAAGATGACCACGTGGCAAGATCGACCACGTGATCATCCTTAGTGCACAGTTTTACAATAAATAATTCATACCTCTCCGTTTTGTCAATGTATAAAATAATAATTCATAATACTGAGCACAGAAATTGCTGCATAACCCTTATTTTGCCTACTCCGACACATGGGGACCCAAAGTTTATTAGCACAAAGAACGGGATCTATAGAAATTTCGTGTTTAGCAGAGTATTGGTCCACAAAGAGTACTTTTTAGTTTAGGAGTTATGACGCAAATACGCGCTTAAATTTCCAAAACCGGTACATCATTTAACAGCATCCCACCTACATGACTGATTAACAACAGGTTATCAAACTTGCGTTGCAATTATACCTTTTATTCTTGAACAATGTATTTGTATAAGGTTCTAATGAATAAATGAACTTCATTTCGCTGTACCTCACATATACATACAGTAGGGGCGTTTTGCCGAAAACATGAAACAACACAGTAGCAAACAAGCAACACCATACATACAATGCGAATGTAAATATAGTGACATCTGTCATTAGCGATATTGTAATAAGTGGAATGCATTTTTCCAGAACCAAGTACATGGAGTTGCAAGTAATTGCACTGTGATAATACGAACACCTCTCTTGTGGGGACACATTTTCTCAGAACACTGGTGTCCTTACTGGACAGGTTTCACTGTGGTACCAACTTGCAGATCGTGGGGATATGTGCCTGGGTGTACTGAAGTGATGGGAGCACGGGCTCTCTCAGTCCGCTTGCTATTGAAAGTGACCCTTCTTCGGCTGTGAAATTGAGCCGGTTTGTAGTTTGAATACAATTAAACGATCGATAGTGTATGTATTGGAGATTACATATTTACAATCCATGATTCGATTATTTTTCCCTGATACACATTTATTTAATGTTTTTACACATGAAAAACAACATAATACATATATATTTCTTTTTCACCGCGGGCAAACATATTTTATTGACATTGGCCGCAGGCACGACTTTGCGAGAGACAGACAAGAAAGATAGCGGCATTTCTTCCCTTTTTCTTTCTTTTTTCCTTTGGTCAAGAGCACCGCCTTATTGAGCTGTCGTCTGCACAGCTGGCTAACAACATAGCTGGCGCTGACCGACTTCTGGTATTTGACAGTCTCAGCCAGCCTAACGCATCAATAAGGTATATATATATATATATATATATATATATATATATATATATATATATATATATATATATATATATATATATATATATATATATATATATATATATATATATATAGTGAGAGAGAGAGAGAGTGAGAACTGAAAGAAGACGTCAGTTATAAGGATTTCAGAGTACTATTATATATGTATACATACATATATATATACATATATATATGTGTGTATATATATATTATATACATACATATTTGAAAATCTGTTAATTCTGTCGAATATAATAACAAATCTATGGGCAATGTGAAACGTGATAATGACACAAATTATTCAAACACATGAGATTTCTAGAAAGCTGTATATTTTTTTCTAATGACATAAATAAGGCTATCAAAGTACTCTGTACTGGAAAGTCTGATGGTAACATCGTTTTGTCTCATATAACATAATTCGGGGATGTTAATTGAGCATATTGCCATTCTGTCGAACGGTATGTCACTACATGGGTTCTCAGCAACTTATTTCAAGCAAGGAACAATTATCATTGTACCCAAGAATAATCCGAACAGTATGAGTGATTTTTACAATTGCAGAGGAATATGTTTGCAGTATGGCACAGATTGATGACTTCAGATTTGCAATTTGGTTTTAAAAGTGGTCTATCTAGTGTTATGGCCCCGCAGCTCTTTTGTCAGAAGCCATTGATTTTTATGTACAAAGAGACAGGAGAGTTAATAGTCTCGCACTCGATGACTCAATGGCATTCGAGTTCAGTACATTATTTCAGGGTCTTCTCTTGAGGGACGTAGATCCTCATCCATCACGGTCTGTATATTATACAACGTGTATGTGAACCAAAAGATAAAAGTCAGGTTTGATCAGTCTTTTTCAGATTATTTTCAAGCGTCAACTGGCGTAAAGCAAGGCGGTGTCCTATCTCCGACGCTATTATCTATTGATGTAGATCATGATGGATTGCTGAAAGGATTACAGGATACAGGGGTTGGTTGTTCAGTGCGTGCAAAATACATAGGTGGAGTTTCATATGCAGATGACTTGCACTTGCTTGCTCCCAAGCATAAAGCACTCAAAACATTATTACAATGTGCAAAAAGTTTGCAGATTAGTTTCTTGTAAAGTTCAGTGAGTCTAAGAGGAAGCTTATAGTCTTTGGTAAAAATGTGCAGTGTATGCCCAATGTAACTGGGGCATGAAAAAACAGCACAGTTAACAACGATGCATTTGTCAATTTAATTACCTTTTTTTAATGGTAAAACGAACAGCTTTCAGGAGACTTTGCCCGGCTGGCACCAAAATTAAAAAGTGAAATATTTGAGAAATATTGATTAATATTTTTTGCATGGATTCAATCTGAGCAGATTGCTCAATGTTAAGGCTGTAAGGAGAATTTGGAGACTACCTTATAATGCTTGCTGTAGACTTTAATTCAACGTCTCAGCTTTGATACCTCCAGAAATGTTGCAGCATATGCGTTTTTGTACCTTTCTCTCCAGTCGGCTAAAGAGCAAGAATAGAATAGTTGACTTCGTTAATATGGCTATGTCTGAGAATGGAATTCTAAGCAGGAATTTAGGACAGATTTTTTTTTTACAATCCTGGAATTACTATCAAAAAGGTTGTCTTAAATCAAGGTCCCATTAAAACAGGATATCTGACCACTGCATTAATGTACTCAGTGCGGAAGATGCTCAAAATTGGCCATCAAATTAAAGATCCAGCTAACAAGACGGATGGATTTGATCCCTGAGTGCTAACAGAAGGAAATGCCATGACATTGTAGACTTCCTGTGCCCTGTGCACATCCATCATTTTGCCATTTTATTCTCACAGTCATATGGTTTTTGTATTTTTTTCTTGAACTGCATGTCTGGAGCATGAATAAAATTACACACAGAGACACAGATACAAAGACATATATATATATATATATATATATATATATATATATATATATATATATATATATATATATATATATATATATATATATATATATATATATATATATATATATATATATATAAAATCGTACTGTGAGTTCCTTGGCCTGATGTCTTCTGTTGATGGTTCTCGCACACAGTTTCGAACACTGAATATGCCAGCACTGTGCGTTGTTTGTCGTCCATAATACTGCAACTCTCTTATATTGTGGTGCACCGTGCATAAGTCATCGTATACTGCAGTGCGGCCTCTTGATTTTCTTGCCGTTAAACTATACTATTTTATGCTAGTCGCACTGGACGCAAAAGACTTTAAATCGCATTGATTCGTTCGTACCAAAATTGCAAGCTGACAAATAAACGTTTTCTTGCATCTTCAATTGCGAATATGATTCTACAAATCCATGTTACAATCTATCAAACTCGAGAAATAAATATAAATAGTTATCTTAATCAGAATAGATGTGACCGTAACTCACAAATGTGCCGTCAGGGTACTAAATAATTCACTGGACATGTCTTGTTGGCTTCCGATATATGAATGTGAATAATATTTCATTAGTTTGTTTTCTCGGGTAACACGCTGACATCACCAGATGATGTAAATTATGAAACAGACACCAATTCATACTGATCAGTTATTACGAATAAAGGAATTAGACCAATTAACTTGGGGGGGGGGTGCTGCTGTAGATTTTTTTTCTTATTTTCTGGAATTACTTATGAATTAACTTGGCCATACGAAGATCATGCAAGACCGCCTTGAGAATTTTTTTGCGTTTTTTTTCTTGGGTTTGGCATTTAGAAATGACTATAGTTTCAGGCCTCCGGCATTAACGTTTGCCTCTGGGAATTAGAACATCAAAATCTGGCTGGTGACTTTTTTGAGACCATGAACTATTTTCCGCAGGAAGCCAAAATTTTCGTTTCGTTTTCTAAATAACTCCAAAAATGATACTAAAGCGATGCACGCTGACAGGCCATCTATGGAAGGTATGACTGAGAAAACAATAAGCTTGACTAAATATTCATGTTGAAGGTGGTCATGTGGCCATATCCGTAAATACTACTACTACTACTACTACTACTACCACTACTACTACTACTACTACTACTACTACTACTACTACTACTTCTACTACTACCACCACCACCACCACCACCACCACCACCACCAATGTTTCTGAAATTTAATATTTGCTGCCATGTACCCCGGAATCTCGTACACCCTAAGGCCATCCATGATGTCCTTGTACCACAGAATGTGATTATCATTGAAGCCAGGTTTTTTGCTGAGCTTGACTATATTTAAATAAACATTTTTATCTCTATCTTAGAACGATGTTTAGTGCATTGAATAGCTCGCCTCAGGGTCCCTTTTTGACCTAAATCGCAGGAAAGTCTAAAGTACAAAGTCACATGATCTCGTTCTTTACATTTGACAAATCTTGCGCGTTCGGAATTTCAAGGATGACTGGGACGCTCAGCGTTCACTGGACAAAAATGACATATGTGTACAGAGGTTTGTACTTAGTACTTGGTTCTGTGACCTTAACCTATTTTTAAATCGTAGGCTTTTAAACATACCTAAATGGTCACCAGTCAGAGTTGGAAATGGTCTGCATATCAAAGTGTACAACGTAAAATGCTTTGTGAAATTACTTTCTTATTTTACATAATCAAATTATAAGCTTCACGTTAAATTAACGGGTATCATGATCTACCCATGAAAAAACATGATACTTGTCCCCATAACTAAAAACATTTCAACTGATATAGAACCAAAGCGATTACCCTATGTATCAAGATGTCATAACATCAGAATGCTGAATTAATACTCAGGTAATGCTGCGTATGTTGAATTAGTGTCCTTTAACCAAGTTTTCTCTGCTCCATGGCGTACTTATGGAAACACGTTTTTGTGAAATATTCAAAACGTCATCAACATATCTGTATGATACTGATTTTATGGATGTCAGGCGTGGAGAACAACTAAAATTACAAGTCGAGATCATTTTGACTTACGAAAAGAAAAAGTGTTCATTAGTCTTACAAGCTCTGGTGCAGTCCAAATTTGTGGTCAAAGCATCTCTGGAAAACAGATTTTAACCCTAACAAAAAAGACGAACTAGTCATATCCATCAAACCCGAAAATATGAATCAATTACCTTTAGAATTCGTGGATAAGACAGTAAAAAGAGTGTAAGAGCACAAACATTGGAGTGTAATTCTTAGCAGTAAATTATCGTGGGACAACAGTCACGCAAGGTCAGTGTGTAACAAGGCAGCTACATGAAGCTACTCTCTCGGGTAAAATAAGGAAACATAGGTACACCTTACCATTGAATGCACTTGAAAGTATACATTATCCATCAGACCGATTCTTGAATACGCGGCTCCCATTATTGACGGTTGTTCAGTGAAGTGTAACGTAGTGCTAAAAACCGCACAATATAGAGCGGCATTATTTGTGTCAGATGCCACGATGAAAAATTCCAGCTAAACAAAATTTCAAGATGCCCTTGGATGGCCGAGTCTGACAGACAGACGAAAGTATCGAAAACTGTCCTCTATTACAAATTGGTCAAAGGTGTTTGCCTTTCTTATATGCATGAGTTATTGCCTGTGAAAATATACAACTGGACACGACTATTCGTTACTGGTGTGGTTCCTATTCGAACTAAAGCTTTTTCAAAAGGTTTCATTCCGTCAGAGACGCGATTGTGGAATTCTTTGTCTCTGGGTATACGTTCAGCCCAGTCTTCGACAATTTTTGAAAACCATGACCTTTTGTTTCCTCTAGACGCGACGGTCTTACACACGGTCCTCAAAGGCTAAATGTTTTACTAAATCGCCAAAGAGTTGATATCAGTCCCTTAAATGCACATATCTTTTCTAGGCGGCGTTTATGCGACACCCAAGCGTGTTGAAACTACAGTACATTTCCTGTTACATAGGCAATCTTTTTTGGCAAGGGTCAATGGAATTAAAGAAAAGATCTGAAACTGGTCTTTCATTTGATTATTTCACTAATATCGATAAAGTTAAGTCACGTTTGTTTGGTCACGACCAGCTTTTTCATGGCTAATTGTGACATTTTTGATGAAATTATGAACTACGTTTGTAAAACGAAGCGTTTCTTTAAATCTTTGTTGGAGTCTGACAATGAAGACATTGAAAATAATATTGATGCCGACTAGCACCTGTTTCTGATATTTTTTTTGTATGTACATTGCACTTCACTGATGTTCTTTTCTATTTCGAACGTGAATGCAACATATATTGTAATTATTAATCTGTATACACGAAGAGAAGACCCATATTAGCCTTTTGGCTACTGGTCTAATCCTCATGAAAGAAATAAAGTATATCATTAAAATCTTAGAAATTGTACTAAAAGACATTTAAAGGCGCAACAAGAAGCCATAGCACGCACAGCTGATTAATTCATTCCATACTATGGTCACAGGCCTTGGTCAGTGGTTCTGGCACTGCCTGGCAAGTCATGCTGTCTGTAATACATGCTGTCTATGACCCTTCGCTGCAGTGCCAGAACCACTGACTTGAG
This sequence comes from Hermodice carunculata, assembly GCA_964020975.1. Classification (NCBI taxonomy): domain Eukaryota; kingdom Metazoa; phylum Annelida; class Polychaeta; order Eunicida; family Amphinomidae; genus Hermodice; species Hermodice carunculata. Next base: position 30,810,677 of record OZ026624.1, read on the forward strand.
ACTCTAGGCAGGTTGGTACTTGAACAAAAGCTCTTTTCATGAAGAATTCAAATATGCAATTGTCGTCTTAAATCTACGTAAATATACGAAAAAATCAGAGACTGGTATGGAATGAGTTTAAAACAGCTCAATGGACAATGAACTCGTGTGAAACAGCTTGAATGTAAGAGATAGATCTATGATGATTTGATCAGTGTCGGCCCACTGTGTCTAATAACTAAGTTGATGGATCATTTAACACAGATTATTTGCTTCTTAGTTTGCCTGTTTGCACACACATCTTCAATCCACACTGTCTTTATGAGATATGTGACCGAAAACTACCTAGAGTACAAAGAGACCATAGATCTGTCCAAACCACACGCTAGATTAAGTTATAATATTTGTAAGTTTCCGTGATAACCTGTTTGGAATAAACAGTAATTGAGGAATGACAATGAAAGGTAATTTAACAAATAAACAACTCATCCCAAATAACTACGTACAAACAGTTAAAAGGTACTGAAAAACCGTGTTGTCATGCTGGTTGTGACAGTAATAGGAACACGTTGCACCAAGTAGTCGTTATGAGTCATGTTTGTCACTTTTTTTTTTTTATCTATTCAGCCCATTTGTTCACACATCTTGTTCGTGCTGTTACGCATTGTATCGCCGGTTCTAGCTGTGCACGAAACAGACTTGATGCATTTACCACTTGTAATTGAAGTACAAAAACATGAAGATGGTATGCTGATACGTGGGTGACAAATGCACACTCTCATTTCGCCAAAGAAGCATATATACAGTGACGATGTCAAATTTGCCAATGTTGACTGTTATTGGTCATCGTGTCTGTGCAATTGTATGTATCCTAACCTTGTTTGACGTAATGGCCAAATTAAAGCTGTAACCGTCTTATCAAATTGCACGTGTTGTAAGATGAGGTTATTGTGATATATTTTAATGCTGTCACGAGTATCTGGTTTATCAATTTTTTGATCGTCCGTATGAAAATAAACCTTTATTCGCTGCACTACAACCCAAACAATTGAAGCATCTCAGTACACATAGACTGCGAGAAAAACATATTGGTCACAGTTGTATCAGTCAACCTCCTTAAGATACACATTTTGCTATGTGTTAAGATGTTATTTTCAACGGTAAAATTGCGTCTTATTCAATGAAGGCTACCACTTCTCCAAGAGCAAAGCTTTGGTAATTCTGTGACGGCATTTATAGTACTCTGAATATTGGAACGCGTTTTTTTCTGCTGACATTTGTATCGTGACAAATGTTTCGTGAAGTCAGTTTATTCAGAATTTTTGTTCTATGGAACCAGGGTGCGGAAATAAAACAAACTATCCATGCCAAACAATTTTTGACCTATTGAACCATAGATTAGTTGAGTTTTTTCAAAATTACCTACAATCCTGACCGAGCCGCCAATACTTTATGCTATCACAGATATTATGATAGGGACTACTTAAACAACATACCTTGTATGCATAAGGTTAAAAAAGACAGTTGCACATGCACAAAATGGTGAATTTTCTTTCACACTGATATTTGCCAAGGTGTACAGTGTATATGCCACCGGCATTAAGCGGAAGTAGCTGCACACCTTATCACTATGGAGCAGGACTGCGCCCAGTGAGACTGTAACTAAGGAAAAGAATGTTGTATAATCGTATCTTGGACATGGCGACGGATCTGTCTAATACATGGGTCAAGACAGATACAATGGAAGAATTATCTTTAGCGCAATGGTAAAATTATCAACGGTAGGAAGAAAAGCTGCATGGAACAAGTTTAAGCTCTGGGATCACGGTTGTCTCGAATGAGACCCAAAGGAGCCTGTCTGTACTGGGTAGCCGGTAGTTGTCATAATCTGCATTGTAGCCATAGATTTTCCTTTCGACATCTGTCTGGACGCATGCACCTCAATCCCAACACGTGCACAATCTGGAAAATCGATGGCGACAACTCCAGGCGGTCTTTGGTGTTTCGCAACGGCGAAGAGACCAGAATGTGGATGAAGTGCGGGTAATTTGTGAGTGCCTCTTGTCACTCCAAGGAGTTTACTTCCTTCATTACATAGCTGTGTCAAGCAACGCCCCGAACACGCGCAGCAGCTAATATGTTCTGAAAGAATGTAAATTCAATAAGCCCCTTGTCCAATTCCATCAAACAGTAATGCCACCATATGTTGACCTCTGGCCAATCACAATTTCCTCATTTTATTTGGCATGTCTGTCATGCAGGGCTACAGCACTACACACAAACTGCAATACAATAAACAGATCTGAAAAACGAGAGGAAAATTAAAAAGTACACGCATGTGTTAACCTAAAGCTGCAGGGCCAAATGGATTGGAATATTTTTGCTTTCAACGATGTAATTGCCATTATGTCTATCCCACCATAAACAAAAGCAATGCAACTAAAGACAAAGGTTGGTCTTTACTTATCATAACACTTGTTCTTCCATAGCGACGACAAGTGACATTAATTCTGTTATTCAAGCTACATGTGTGTGATGAGAGGAGGCTTTTCTTTGAGGAAACATACTTGCCTATGACACATGTTGTGGGGTACATAAGATCTCGGCAGGAAGAAAAATAAACACCTAAAATCTACACAGCCGACATATGCTAAAACTTACAAAAGCTGTTGGTAATATAAACGCAGACATTGTGGCTAACATCAAACACAACGCATGTGGCTGCGGTACAGCCCCCGCAAAATAAAGCAGGGATGCCGACATTCAAAGTGTCATTTCTGGAACAAGTAGTTAAGACCATTGGGGCACAAAATAATTAACAAAGAATATAGCTGCAAATACTCAATTAAGGATGGGGATACACACCGTAGATTTGTCAAATTTTTAGGAAATCTTAGTGATTGCTCTGATGATGAGGGATGGTTGGCATCTCTAATATTGCAATTGAAGACTATTTTAGAGAAATGACCCAGTGAAGACCAGGTAGCCTACCCAATCAACGTGCTATAAAAAACGAGAGATGTGTTCACTGTAGGAAGTGAACCCCATTTCGCAAAAATGGACTATTCCATTAAACAAAAGCTTGCCGGTGGTTCTGAGTCTGCTGGACAGCGACAATGAGAGGCAGGTAGGTGTGCAACATCAGCTGATCTCTAAGACTGCAGGATGAGTATTATCGAATACGCACGCAATGCTTACTGGTGATGTGGAGGCTGCACATCAAACGGACATTGCTTTTGATGTCCGTGCTTCTGCTGACCACTCAGTTGGTCAGTAAATGGCCCCAGGACGACCAAGAGGAAGGGCAAATGTACGGAAAGTCCAGTGAGCAAGATAAAAGGCCCATCCCCAGAGACGATGCTGCTGTGGGTCCAGGTATTAAACAATCAGCAGATTTGGGTCAGTTACGCCCTGAACAGGTGCACATATTAAAAGATGCAGAGCCCCATGCCAGTGACCAAGAACAGCGCCATAACGGACCCTGCAATAAAGAACTGGTGCAACCAGATGTGATACCAGACCTACATGTACCGACATGGCAGAAAGTTGGGGATCCCAGCACTTATGTGTTCTCTGCGTACTACGATACTCGCTCTCACCTGCCCGTGGTCCGAATAATAGCCATAGCAACCAATTACATGGGCGGCATCCGTTTCTGCCAGGTTTGGCTGCAGCGTGATAGACAGGCCAAAATTGTGCCAGCTGAAGTAGGACCCATCCCCGAGACTCATGGACGCAGGTAAGGGGCGTGCCATCTTTTTCCGCTGCTTTCAGTGAACTACCTACTTTAGGTTCTTACTGTCTCCGTACTACAATGTACAGTTGCAAGTCAACCATTTCCAAGCTCTATCCTGACTTCCTCTGATATAGGTTCTAAAAATCCTTCGTTTACAACACACATACAGACTTATATATATATATATATATATATATATATATATATGTATGTGTGTGTGTGTGTGTATACATAATTTAGCTCGTGGCAACGGGGCAGTATATGCAATAAATGTACACCTTTCTTGGACATTCTTTCAACAGAATATTTGAATATTGTTTTATGGACTTCGTAACAAATGATTTCCAGTTTGTATATCGTAGAGTAATTTATACGACATCAACTATTATGTTCTACACAAAATAATAACACCAGCGTGCTGTCTAAAAGATCAAACGACTTTTTGTAATAGCCAGACAAGGTACGGCCAATCATACTTTTACAATTGAGCAGTCAGAGCAGAGCAGCAGAGATGCCTATCTTGTTAGTTCGTTTGCCGAAAGCTTTCCATAGTGCCCATTTACCAATAATGATCCATGCAGTGAAGCCAATTGTCAAAACTGATTTTTCAAGAATACCTAATTTTGAAATGAAAGGCCTGCTTACAGATTAAGTTAAGAGTCGGGAATGCCTAAGGCGAGTAATCATAGGATTGTAGGCAAAAGCCAACAAGCGAGAGCGCTGGAAGGATTACAATTTCTCTGACTTAGCTGCCAATTAGAACCATGGTTGCCGCAAGTGAGATGGATTCCTTTGCGTTTAATTGGATGCAAAAAACAATTAGGCACTGCAGTCAAGGATTTACTGCGATCAATTAGTCTTAACAAACATGAGCTAGACGCTCTTCATAAGTCAACGACGATGACGACATTCACAATGCAGCGTCAGCAAATCCCATCCATAAAAAGGAAGCGTATTGAAACTGCAGGGTTTATGTCTACAAGAATGCCCCGAATTTTGCCATTGTACCATGGGGATTTCTTTGGTCTTAAGAATACAGAGCCACCTTTGAGATTTTTTCTTCTTTTCCCTTTATTTTTTCTTTCCTCCTTTTTTTTATTATCTGGCGATGCCGGAGCTGTAGCTTAAACCTCCCTGGGTCTCTCAGGATAAAAGTTTTGCTGAATCAGGGGGTCAAACGATCCTAACTGGACATGATTCTATCTGACCTTGATCTATTTAAAGGCAAGAAGTGGCATTATGCCAAACTGTTGTCTCTTCCTAGAGTTTGAAAAATTAATAACCGAACCACACAACCATAAACTCTGTGCATGGAATCCCTGATTTGTGGTGTTTTTTGTGTGAGTTTTAACATTCATAATGAGAGATCAAGGTCATAGGGACATCTCAGCACACAAGTGCTCGTTTTCCTTGTTTTAATTGCAATATTTTCCTTTAAGAATTATCAAAGAGCGCTATGCTTTCCGATGTGTGCTTGTGTGACAAATGTGCGAGTCCACCAGAGTTATGCACGTGACGTTTAGTTATGGTCTTTTATTCATTTGTTCGGATCATGAACCCTCCACAATAGAGCCAGCGGCAACATTAAATAAGAACAATGCATCCATATGAATGTGAGGCAAGATATATACTAAAAGAAACACTGGTATGTCCATTTACAACTTATTTATGAGAAAACATGGTTTTGTCCATAAGGACGAAAGTTCTTGATAATCAAATATGATGTTGAGCACTATGAATGTCCGACACCGGTCCACGTCTTTGCATAATGCAAACTTCAAGGGCAAGACATATTGCCGTTCAAAAAAAGGTGTGCTTTCTTGATCTATTCCCTTTGCGTGACCAGTTTTGTGGTTTCGGTATATAAGAGGCAGCAGACCATTCTGTGATGATCTGACATCAAAATAGCGTACTTCCACTGAAGTTGCCAGATATACATGATTGGCGTCCCTGTTCTATGAATACACATACACACACAAAATTATATATGCATCTATGTAGATATATAAATACTTATATATATGTATATATTTATGTATATATATATATTTAGGTATATATATATATATATACATATATATATATATATATATATATATATATATATATATATATATATATATATATATATATATATATATATATATATATATATATATATACACGTTTTAACGGTCAAGCACAAAAATTCACTGCCATGCAGTACACATGGACTCTATGATGTCCTTTAAGTCTGTGTGCGACATGTTCAATTTTAGTTTTCCGTCCGTTACCTCACTAAGCTTATGTATAAACGCCGCAGATTGTTCTTCGTTGCCAGATTTCAAGAAACGCTAGGACCCAGGTACGCCGAACCTCTACATCTGACAGAAAAAGAAAAACAAACTGTAAGATATTTTGTTGCAAAAACCGTCATCAGACAAATAACGACATTGGACAATCGTCCCAAGTCCAATACTTTTTCTGTCAGGTATTTTGTCCGATTCGTGTTGAATTGTGTTTGTTTTTGTAATCTTTGGGGGCGCATGAAGAACAGCCGGTCCGAACAAGGTACACTCTGCACTGGATTCATCGATGTCCATTCGTCATATTTTTCACGGCTTGATCAGCTTCATTGTCATTCTGGTCACATAGATCCATTTCCATCAAATCAATCAATTTTAAAGTCCTTGCTGCAAGTATTACATGTTGCAAATCTATCCTTCTTGATGAAGTGATTCCAAACAACACTACCAGCATTAGTACGCTACTCCATTTTGAAAGAATATATGCCATGAATGGTATACCCGCCAAAAATGTGTGAACAATTCAATTAACACAGCACTTGTAAAGGTAAAAACAAACACGGAATCGGATGTAGTGCAAGTAATTCATATTAAAACTCGACAAAAAGGAACGCAAGCGAAATCTGTGTAAGCATATTTTGCACATTCGTTTCCTTTCTAAAATACCCAGGTACAACAAAACAGGACCCGGGACCCGCGTTTCCATGTTATTTCGGGCGGGTGATGGAAACTCGGAACCCGAGTAAATGCCATAGTCCATAATTCAAAGGTTTTCAGGTGATTTGCAGTACTTTCGCATTCACGATAATCTGGTTTAATAGGCATCTTTTTCTGACTGCTATTTTGTCCAAAAATGAATATTAAAGTCAATATAATATTCATATAAGAAATACAATATTTACTCAGATGTTTTCATTTTTTATGGATGATAATAGTACTAAAGGATCAACAATATCGAACACAAAGAGTAAAGATTTTCAACTAAATAGATAGATGGATAGATAGATAGATATATAATAGACACGAAAAGGCGTTTTATATATATATATATATATATATATATATATATAATATATATATATATATATATATATCGGGAGCATCCAGTTGGTTCGGATGACGTAGTGATCCCGTGACATGTGAGGGACTCACTTCATATTGGTCTGACCTATAACATATATTCGTATCAAACTTAAGAACTAAATTTCTAATTCAAGAAGTCAAAGGACTCTTTACGGCCAGTTATTTGTATAAAGACAAGGTAACTGTACCCAATGGCTTTATCATTTTGAATGATCATCTCATGACTTCAATATCAGACCAAATTGACATCATAGAGAGTAAGAGGTCAACTGTGTTATCGTCATTAAAAGAATTTAAATGTTGCACTGTTTTGACAGATACGCCGCCTTGTTTTTGCTGTGCTACCTGCCGGGAAGGACACCAGACATACCTGTTGCTGTGTCCGTGGTACGTCATCAGTGTGAGACAGCCACCAATTGGCTGCCGGTACATTACACCCTCACTCCCAGCATGCCTCTCTACAACTTCACTGTCTGTGTTACACCTCTCAACCGTTACTATAACAACGTCAATCAAATGACGGAAATGGTGGAGATCAATCGTATGTTTGGTGCTGAGAAGTTTGTATTCTACAACCAAAGTAGTGGACATAGAGTTCAACCTCTAATGGAAAGCTACATGAAGGAGGGATTACTTGAAGTTGTCCCTTGGGATTTGCCCATAAAAACAGAAACTTCACCTCCTACACCAGGCGTAGAAATACACTACTTTGCTCAACTTGCGGCCTTAAATGATTGTTTATACAAAAATATCCATAAATCTAGGTACATAGTTTTCAGTGATCTTGACGAACTTCTGGTCCCAAGATCACGTGACACATGGGCACAGCTTCTTGCTGAGTTGCAAGAGTCACATGATCTACAGAGAACTACTTCGTTCTTATTTAGATGTACTTTTTTCAAAACAGAATGGCCAGACGATGATGTGATGGCACAAAATCATACAGTTAAAGGTTTAGGACCTTTGACCCTGCTGAAGACAAAGCGGGAGAGGAAAATATGGCTGGCTGGCATGCGGTCCAAGTACATAGCAGTGCCAGGTAGAGTGGACACTGTGGGTGTGCACACGGTACTTAAGTACCACACAGGTCACGGCACTGAGGACGACCTGGTAGTACCAGACCAGTTGGGGCTACTGCATCATTATCGCTTCTGGAACGATCCCCGCGACCTCAAGTGGCTGGTTGACAAATCTATGCATCGTTTTGCAGGGACTATTTTAAGAAACATGGCCCGAGGAATGGGGATTGTCGATAATGTCCGACTCAGGTGACAACAAAATAATTGTTAATGTACTGCTACACATAGACTAAGCTTAGAAAGGCAGTGTCTATATTCTTTGTTCCATACACAATTATATAACGGCACTGCAACATCATTTGACGTCATGATTTGGATACATTCAAGATTGGAATTAGAATGCTGCGATATATGGTCCCCGATATGCGACGTTGATAGCAGATTTGGAATTTATTGTGACGTAAATGTCCCAACAGGACGTTGTGATTTAATTTGTTCAGACGGCGTGTCAGGGGTGAAATGGGAATGTGTAGACCGAGAAAAGTCAAAGAGACCATCCCGTTACATGGTGCCCTACAGTTTGGAATTCTTCCGTAATAAGATTTTTCAGGTTTTTTTGGTGTTAACTAAAACCATGTTGGATACAATAATCTCTAAATGGCCGCCCACGATATATATGTATAATGATGTTGTTTGTTTTACCTACTGTGTAAAGCCTTACTTTTTCATGTATTGCATCTCGTTATAAAAGGGTAATCTACTCTCGTGCATTGATTGTATGTGATTTGAAATTGAACTCCGACCACACTATCGTAATCATTTCGCTAGGTAATGGTAATATAATTGAATGAACTAATAGGTTCCATATATAGCAATATTAACCTTGCCCATTTCCGAAAGTACGTTTCAAGTGCTTATGTTGACATGAATCAGGGCTGTCCAGGGTAAAACATAGCCGCGTTCGTAGGATTTTATCAACCAGCATGACATGCTTGGGCTTAATGGTATCAAATTAAAAACTGAATAGGTTTAGCCCCTCAGTGATGACAGAGTTTGAAGAATAAACCAAACCCTGGGTACAGATTCGGCTTTTATACTTATTTGTTTTTTTTCCTTGTGCAATTTAGCGTCTCCGCGTTTCTTTGATTTTCGTCTCATTACATTTTTAGAGGATGACAAATCAAGTAGAACCGCCCCTCTGTGTTCTAAATCTCTGGTTATAAATATTTCTGTACCAACCGTACTTACATGACAATGTCTATCATGGATTCAAGGTAATTATTTGAAACCATGTGGCAGGAGCCATTAATTATTCACACCTGCCAATTCGAGTCGCACATAATATTTGTCTAAATGCTTTTTCGGTGCACAACGGGTGTAAGTGTGTAAAACAACCTTTTTGGCAAACGACCACAAAAAATAATGTTTTCTGGACTCACATCAGATGAAATTTTACACAGAATACGGCGTCGTCTGTAGCTGTTCCCGGATGGCTATACTACCTTAGCTTCCATTGTGTTCGATGGTTTGCGACAGCTGTCGTGACGGTTCCACATGCACAACTACAGAAACGTTGATAAGAATTTTGGCAAAATTCAAGCGCAATCCCTGGTGAGATCACAATTTACTACCTACGCCCCCAGAGCACAAATGGATAGGCAAAAGGTAAACGTTGCAGTGTCAGCGTGAAAGTACGAAGAGGTGTCTGTCTCTTCCTTAGTTCACCCTTGCAGAAAGCTCAGAATGAAAATGTTATGAGGCTCATGACTCTACCAGAGGCGCACTTAAAGGGCCTGACAACGTACACTTTAGATGCACATGCCAAATGTTCAAACGATCATCGTTTCACTGTCTCTCAGGAGGCGTGCAAAAGTTACCGAAGAGAAACAATGCATGTGCAGAACACTGTATAGAACAGTAAAATAGATCCACCGATGCATGCTTTGTGCCTGCCTGGCTTATCAAATGCACAGGAAGGCGCAGTATATATTTGCACATCAGTACACTGACTGCTTATGGCAAGCCGTTTTGTCATAGTCCTACTAGGCGGTAACGCTAAATAATTTGGCGATTTCGCTAAATCGTTTAAGGACATCCCTAAGTCATTTAGTGATATCACTAAATGATTTGGCAATGCCTCTGAATCATTTAGCGATATCGCTTGATGATTTAGAGAATCGCCAAGTGATGTAGTGATAATCCTGAAGGTTTAGCCAAATTTCCAAATGATTTAGCGAGGTCGCTAAATTGTTTAAGGATATCGCTGAATGATTTAGTGATATCCGTTAATCTTTTAGCAATAGCGCCTTATAACACATATAGCAATATCGTTAGGTCATTAAGCGATATCGCTAAATCTATTCGGCTTCCTGTCCTATTTTGGTCAAATGTAGCTCTTGACTTGTTGGGACGTGCGATAGCATCATCCTCCTAAGTGTCCTGTCGAGAATTCATCACCTTCACCGGCATGCTCAATGGGTTAATTACCGTGCTGCAGAGATACTGAATGCGGACTATTAATTTTGTCCACAAACTTACCAGCTAGGCATGCAGATCTAAATGCTTGCTCCTTCATGCCAATCACTTTACAGGCACAGTACAATTATCCAACATGAACCGATTCACCAATGTAGTGATATTTGCTAAATCATTTAGCAATATGCTAAATACATCTTATAAGGACATATTCCAATATCGTTTGGTGGTATTTCTAAATCAAATAAGGATACCTCTAAATATGGCAAGTTGTTTTGACAGTTAGTCCTATTTGGCGATATTGTTAAATCATTTAGCGATATCGCCAAATCATTTGGCGATATCGTTTAATATTTACTGATGCCACAAAATGTGTAGCGGTATCTCTAAATATTTAAGGCCATCATTAAATATTTAGAAATAAGGCTAATTTATAGCGACATTTATACTTTATTTAGCAATACCGTTAACTCATTTGGTGCTATCGCTGAAACATCTGATTTGGCAATCTCTCTCAAAATGATCTAGCGATGTCGCTAAATCATTTAGAAATATCTTTAAATCATTCAGGGATATCACTAAATGATTTAGGGATATCTGTTAAGGCGACCATTTAAAGATATCACCAAACGATTTAACCATATCGCCAAATCATTTGGCGATATCGGTAAATGGGTAATTGATGTCGCTAAATGATTTAGTGGTATCGCCAAGTCATACTTGATATCAAAACAGCTTCCCACATCTAAATGATTTAAGGATATTACAAAATTATTTAAGGATATCACCAAATAAGATCGTTAAGCAATATGGCTAATTGATTTTTAAGAAAGCGCTAAATGATTCAGATGTATTAACAAATTTGGCGATATCTCTAAATCAAATAAGGCTAAGTGTCAAGAAACGACTCACCATAGCTGTATGGGTAAGCCTCCAGGTGGGTGGAGAGGGAGTGCAGAATAGCAACAAAAGAGGCACATAACAACTACAATTGGCAGACACAGAGAAAAGGTAAAATGTAGGAGCAAAATATGGGTGCACGAAAGGTCAAAGGTAACCTCAAACTGGTACACTGCAAGGCATGCCTATATAATCACAAGCACAGAAGATTTACACACCACAAACACACACTGAATGGAAAACTATACCAACACACACACACACACACAAATATATATATATATATATATATATATATATATATATATATATATATATATATATATATATATATATATATATATATATATATATATATATATATATATATATATATATATCAAAGCTGTATTTGGGTGTCCTTTAACATAGAGGAAATTGTGATACCAATTGTCTGTTGGAATAATACATTCACAGTTTGATGCCTTGAAGGTGCAATAGCCCTCCTGAGGCATGTTTCCCAAAGTATAGACCCATATGTTTTTCGTGGATTGCGAAGTAAGTTAATCTTATATTAATAGCTCTTTATAACACAGAAGTTGGCGTGTACTTTCGTACCTAATTGTAAGATGGACGAAACCTAAGAACTTGCATAAAACCACCGTGAATTGCCAGAGCGATTAGAACTCTTTACACTCAGCACGTCTCCGATTAACCAGCATAGAAGCTATTTTTGGATGTCGCAATAATAATCTTTCCAGCATTGGAAAAAAAATCAAAGGTATCCTAGCATAATCCAAACTTCTGTTATAAGCTCATAAGACGCGGTCTTACGTAGTATGGCACGAGCGTCATTGCAGGTTTCGACTTACAACCGGCGTTTTACTGAATACATATTAGAATAACAGTAGTCTAGTCTGTCTTCACATGGGAAATTGTTTCTGTTTTTTTTTTCTGGTGGCGAGCATATTTTTCTTTATTGAAATGCATGTAAAGTGTGTTTCTCTCGTGTATGTTTAAAGTATAGCATGTTGAACACGCTATTCTGCATGATAGCAGCGCCTATATCCTGCGTCACATAACATTTTCAACCAATACAACAAGCTGCAAGCAGCATCAAACGGTACTTTCAATTGGGTACCAGGTTGTACCAAGTTTGACATGGGAAAAGCATTTAGTTTTTCACGCATTGTATTGGTGCACTCCCATCTTAGGCTAGCTTCCCAGTGCAGTCACAGGAAGACAATATTTAAAGCCAGAGTACCAATCTTTATACCATTTAAACCAGATATGCTGCTCAGTTATCATACGTTTTGAATGCATTTCAAAGGCGATTCAAGCTTGTGTCACATGACTATATAATGTATGTCAAATTAGAATCGCTGGATAGCTTCATTACAGCTGTCATCCCTCTCAAAAGTGTATTGTATTTATGATTCCATTAGGCTGAACAAAGCACAAAAGGATCTCTATGTAAAAATATCTTTTCATTGCCGTAGTATGAGGAATACCCTAATCATCAGAATCGATATGACTGTGCTGATTATTTTCAAAATCTAAAATATAGTTTTCAGTACTACCTTTCATAAAGTAACTCTTTGGTAAATATCAAACATAAATCCAAGCTTGAAAGATGTTCAGCTTTGGTCTTCGGAGTGTGACCACAGGTATGCAAGGTTACCTGAGAGCATAGTAGATTGGCACTGAGGTAACACTGAGGTGCAAGGAAAGGCTATGATGGAACTGCCATGGATCAGAAATGCTAAGTTCTGCATTTGCTCGGCTGTTGTTCTCGTCTCATTTCGGGTTGTTAATTGTATCCCTGTTGGTAATATCCCCTGATTATTTATTATATGGAATTTGCGACATCTTTGGCATATGCCAGAATTCATTTTGGCTAACTGATTTGCTTATCAATCTCAGAGGGAAGTGTCGTTTCAAATTCTAAATTTCAAATATGGCAGCAGCTCTCCTTATTTGCGTGTATAGGCAGAGCTAGCCAAAAGTGGTAACATTTAGTTTCACAGGAATTTACCGGTACATCATTGTTTTGTTTGTCTAGAAACTTTGTCTAAATTCCTTGTAGCTTTACTTTATTGATCTGGCTTGATTGTAACATTGTAAATTTCTGGATATAGGACAGGATGGTTAATAGAAATCTTGTGGTATTTGACTGGATGCTCTGACCAGGTAAATATCATTCATGCGCAATCGTGAGAAATTGCATTCATCACGGTTTGTTGTACTATATGGAATAGTTTTTGGGACAGAAGCTATATTTCATTTAATAAACTCTGCAGACTTTATTACAACTTCACAGCTGGCCTTTTGTTTTTCCTGCAATTGTTATAGCTGAATAGGATTGGGTAAAATTGGGTGCCACAAGTCAGCAAGGCAGACTACCACTACATAAAGCTGAAGTGACAGATATTGAGAACCAACTTTTCCACTTTAACCCTCTGCTGACCAAGAAGCCCTACAGATAGAAAAATAGGAAAAAATATATTGGTGGCAAACTACTCTACGTATTGCAAAATGACACGTGGAGTTAGATGAAGAGGATTAGTGTCGATCCTTCATGTAGAGTTAAATGCATTGGAATGATGACAGTCCTCTGGGTGCCTTTCTTGATCACTATGAAATTGTTGGTGAAGTTTATATTTCAATACCATTGTAGAGAGAAGATCTTGTTCAATCAGGATTTGTTCTTTTAAACCTTTCTCAACCTTAGCCTGAGACAAACTTGTTTCGTGGTTGATTGCGTCGCCACTACATAACATGTATCTATTCCTGTCGGCAGACACTCGACGATACATTATCCACAAATAACACCAAGTATCACTGATTTTCACTAGCAAAGCTCCATACACGATTTTTTGCCCTTAAACAAAGCTTGAGCCTAAATTGGTGTATTCATAAAACTGATGCAATCAATTTTACATCTGGAAACGATATTGAAAAGTGCAATTTTGTCAGCAATCCATCATACAAAATTTTGCTGTCGACAGTGCGATATTTAAGTGTAAGAGGAGCACGAAAGGTGCACCTTTTAAGGTCGAAGCGGTACCCCAGATGGGTACAAGAGAAGCGCGCACCTTGCATCAGGGCTTAACATTGGTCTCGCCTACCCGTCAATCGCTTTACCAAGCGCGCTATTTTTGGAGTCATGTGCCATAGAGGGTCTGCGAAAGGCGATTATTATTATCATCATCATTGCTGTTGTTGTTGACGCTGAAATTGCGAGATTTGATAAGTTTTCCCATGCAACAGCTATCGAGCAGCGACGTAGTCGTTACTTATTGGTAACTGCTCACAATCTGCTATGAAGCTGCGTCATGTTCCCGCTCAAGTGCATTTGTGCTGACTTGTGGCAGCTTTATCACGCTTTCCGTTGGATGTAAATGCGGAGGCTGAGAAAATTTTCAGTACAATTCTAGCTATTGCAGCTGTATCATTTTTTACACTAAGAAATCCCCATGCCTCGCCTTGGTTTTAACAGGTATTGGATCCTCGAGGTGTCATCAGTCATCTATTGTTGAGTCCAGATTTAAAATATTGGCTGTTTGAAATTTAATCAATTGTTCCGGTAACTGGTAAGTTGATAATGAAAGATTTTGGGAAATTGAAATACATGTTCTCCTCTGCACACCACAACCCACTTATTTATAAATGTATTTATGGTGTTTATGCTTGCCCGAATTGCCACAAGATGTATTGTAATTTACTTTGGGTTGATGTTTGGGCAATAAAAGAACCTGAACTTGAAAGTTTGGGCACAGATCTGGTGGGTTAATCTGCAAGTGGTTCAACGAATCAGCGTTACGTTACAACTAAAAATAATGCTTTATCACGTAGGACTCCTCAATCAATATTGAAGTGATGTTTCCAGAGGTCTGAATGAAGTCAGCTGATTCACTACCACTTGGTGGTAGCATCCAAGGAAGTCAAGTGGGCTATTTTGAGCATAAAGCTAGCATATTTAACATAATTGACACTTGAAAGAGGAAGATAGAGACATTTCATTGATTTGTGTCGTTCTATTATGTTTAGACTCTGCCCGGTGCATATATATTGCGAGTTTCCATAACAAGTGCAGCATTGATGAAGGAACTAGAGTCAAGATCATCGTGTATCGAGTTGCAGCATTGATAATTCATAACATCTTAAAGATGTTACGGCGTGGAATTGTCACAGCTATGTACCAGCTCAAATACCACAATGTAAGAGCTATTGTTGCCGCCATAGCATCCCGCTAGACTCGGTGGAGTTTCTGATGAGTGTATTCGTCCCAATGAACATCCCGCTAAAAGTCATCAGCGAATAAGAAGGATGCTATGGGTGCAAGAGCTGTTGCGGGATCACATCGCAGCTAAATAACAGCTGAGATTTAAAAATGAAGGGAGTAGCCACATCACAGCAATATTACTGTTCAAACACAAAACAAACAAAACAAAAACAAGACCGGAAAAAGACAAACGAAAAACAAAACAAGACAAGAAAAGACAAACAAAATTAAAAGGAAACAACCTCCCCCCCCAAAAAAAGGCAAAAACAAAACAAAACACCCCCCCCTAAAACATCAAAAACAAAAACAAAAAAAAACCAAAAAAAACACCTCCCTCCGCCTCAAAAATATTTAAAAAAAACAAAAAAACCCGGAGACACAGTGGCGATGTTGCTATTCACCTCATTTGCACGAAGCAATATGGCAACATACAGCGGTTATGTAACCACCACGTAGCACCCACATACCTGTGACATGTCATTGTTCCACATCTATATTCATACCACCGTAGCCATAATTTACCCGCATTCAGTCGGCATGTACCACGAATGTAGACCTTTTATAGCAAATAATTAGGTAATGCTGTTGAGTTATTATGTGTTCAAGTCACAAAAGCTCCCGTCTGTCTCCCATTTTGAGAAACGAAGTGGTCGGCTATGAACGTGCGGCTCAAAATGGCTCAAAACGGCATATAGAATTGTATCAAGCAAAGTCAAAGGTTCACATCCATCAGGGGAATATAAAATGATGAAAACTCTGAACTTCCTGTCAAGCACATTTTATAAACAAATGACAAAAATATATTTGTGTAAGCAGGCTTGCTCAACCAAGATTCAGGCTTGCTCAACCAAGATTCATCCGCTCTGTCTTTAGGTGTCCGACTTTAAGCATACACCGAGCGCAATTGACACTGTTGGTTGGTGAAAATTCATTCAGCGGATGACAGAAGCGGTGACTGCATATCACTTAATTGTGTACAGTAGCACAGTGATGTACAAGACGCGGGCCCCGTGCTTGCTACTCTGCCCCATTGCTCATCATTACTAATCGATCGCAGGTTTTATCACAGATTGCTTTTCTGTTCAGTAGATCACAAACACACAAATACTCTGCTTTAAGCGACATTATACGGAATTGGTTTGTCAGAGCAGGCATAAGATTGTATCGACGACCGCGTGAAGATATGTGAGGATCCAGTTATTAGACTGTTTCTCCGATGTGTGTCGTTATTGACTTGTTTCTCGTCCGTTGAGGGCTTTTTACTCTGGTGAGGCCATTTTGGTTTAAAGCATTGCCATTCTCTTTTCTTCAGGTATTGGTACGGACGTTTTACTTTTGATTTTTATTGACTTCATTTGTTAACCATTTCAGTCTTTAAGGTATGAAATCAATCCTTTGGAAGAAGAACACAGCCTTATTGAAACAATCATGTGGAACTTATTGCCCTGTGATGTTCCAAACCATTCAGCGCTATCTCAATTACGATACATTCATCTTCTCTGTTAGGTTTAAATATATGTATAATATAATTTACACGTGAAAATCAAACGTGTCTTATGTGTCCATTTCGATGAACAACCGAACCTTATGTATAATTTTGCTTAGTACTACAGTGCCCCTTTACTGTCCTGTATCGGCTTATATATCTTTATTCATTCTGTGTGTCCCTGATTGGCCACGTACCATAGTGTGGATTGTGATGTTTCCTCTGTACCGTCTCTTGACTCTGCTTCACAAGAGCAATTTATTCTAGGCGCTACCCTCTTCCCGATTGCGAAATGAAGTAATGTTTAAATCACATTGCAATTCAAGAAGTAGAAGCGCACTCTGCTGTCTACCTACACAGTCAGCCATCTGGTTGTAATAAAACATCATCATCGTCATCGTGGTCGTCGTTGTCATCATCGTCATTATCACTATCACTGGCGTTATTATATTATCATTAGCATCATATTCATTCTAAATCATTTATCGGCGTAAGTATTGTAGCCCTTATGCCATACATGTGAACTTGTAGTAGGTTCTGCATTCTGGATATTCAACCTGATCAATTGTACAATATGAACGTATACATTGCACTCTGTCATTATCTATTCATTGCTTCACTTGTAAACAAGCTGTTTCAGACACGCACATTTAAGATTTACTGCATGTATAATATTTACTTTGTGAAAACGTATTTGCCATGTGTAACTTCATCAATTGTAAAGTTATTCTAACTTGGGGGACCTTGCATCTATTATGCACAGCACAATTTTCATCTCTGTACATGATTGTAAGACACAGAATAGAAAAAAAGATTTCTTTGTCGGCAAAGCAGTCTGTGTGCATAGAAGACTTTTAAAGATTAAATTTCATGTATTTGCTTAATTTATATAAATCAAACTGCTACAACGTTATGTCGTGTTCAGTGAATGCATCTATGTCACAAAATGTACAATTGAATGACACATATATCTATAATAGTTTTGAAGTTATTCCAGATTCAAATTTTGTGAATTTGCCTAATTTGCATATACTTAAACCCTGCAATTTTTGTTCATATTTCAGCAGATGCCGCTTTCAACAATCCATCAATTGAAGTTGAAATGGCACCTCTATGTGTTTTAGTTTTTGAAGTTATTCGAGATTTAAATTTTGTGTATTCTCCTAATTTACATAAATTAAAATCCTACAACTTTTTATTGCGGTCCATTGGATGTACTTATAGCATAACCATATGAATTAAGTTTTGAAATGCACCTCTATTTATAATAATTTCGAAGATATTCAACACCTAAACCTTTCACGTTCCCCTTATTTGCATAAATTAAAATTCTACAGCTTGGTTGTGGTTCATTGGATGCGTCTATAGCACAAACCCATGAATTAAAGTCGGACCTTTACCTTTTATAGATTTGAAGATATAAAACATTTCAAATGATCCCAATTTGCATAATTTTAACATGCTTTCTATTCCAAACCAGAGGTTTCATTTCACTACTAAGTTGATAATCACGCCAAGTTTGGTATTTCTCGGAACAATTATGTTATTATAAACTGAGAACAAAATGTACAGGGAATTGATAATAGAATAAATAAATTAAAAAATATATATAAGGAAAGAAAGAAGAAAGAAGGAAAGAAAAAAGTGTTTGAGCGAAAACAATCATGCTTAGACATGGCTAAAGCTAATTCGGTTTCAGTTAAATGCGTGTCCATGAAAATTAGATGTGAACTCTTCAGGAGGATACCATGGTCTTTTCGTCCAATATATATATATATATATATATATATATATATATATATATATATATATATATATATATATATATATATATATATATATATATATAAATATATCGCACTTCCACACCGAAGGAACAAGAATAAGAATGTGAACCGAATAACATTTCTGGCAAATCTTTGCACAATTGTCCTTTGCTATTAAAACAGGCGTCTCCTCATTAAGGTTGACGCTAAGTTTGTGTGCATTTGTTGGTTGACGAGTTGCTTGTGGTGTTATTAAAGTGGTAATTAATGATCTAATGAGGCAATCTATTGTGTTCTGTGCACATCTTGATGTTTTGATGAAGACACAGGGCCTCCGAGCTCAGAAGAACGGCACCACATAATCACTTTACCCAGGACCATCCTTGTGTATATAGCATTAACAATCCATAAATTCCGTAATATACTGAAAAGTAGGGAGCCAATAAATACACAGGAATCATGGCGTCGGCATTCTAAAATCATCAATTTAACATGAATTCAATGGATGTAAAACCCAGTCAGAACGGTGAAGAGAATACGTCCTGCTTAAGCGCATTTGTTATATGTATGACAATAATCGCAGCAGAATTGACAAACTTCCTGTCCTTTAACAAAAAATTAAATACTTTTACATACTGATATTCCACAAACGCTGTTGACATATTTAGAAATATCCAGTTCACCTTGATATCATTAGATTTACAGTTATCCATGTTCGCCTGCGTTTAGCCAAGTCCAAGCATCTGATTTTCTCAGATAAATTGGCATGGCTGGTTCAATGCATTGCACCTCCAATACTGTATATCGACTCCAAAATCAGGTGCCATATTCTAAGGTAGCTCTTATGAAGGAAATAGGCATAGCTTCTAAAGTTTTACTAACGAACACGAATTTGAGATTGTTCATAATTTTATGATTGATTTATTAACAATTTCGGAAATATTATCAGACCGCTTTAAAAATAAACGTAATTTAAAGCCAATGTGCCGCTGTACGGTAACGTCTTGCAAGACATGGCCTTGGAAAAGAATAGAATGGTGATAAGCTGCATTCGTTTCCCTCAAAATAAGCAAAGAGTCTGCTTTTGATGCATTCAAAGTTACCAACTAATCTTTAGACCATTGATCTATATTTGAAAGATCGGTATTAATAATTACAGCTGTATATGCAGATAAAGAGAAGTATCATGAGCAAATAATTTAATGTTGGATTTAACAAGGTCAACCATATGGCTAATAAAATTAAGAACATTAGAGGTCCGAGTACAGGACTTTGTGGTGCCCCACCGCATATTTCCCTACACCTGGGGTCTGGCCCTGAATAACCACAGGTTGATAGCAATCATGGAGGTGATCAGAGAACCATCCACGGAGATTGCTTGCATCACCAGCTTTCTTTAGTTTGCACAAGAGACCCGAATGCCAAACTTTATCAAACGCCTTGCTTTTTTCAAGGAAATTGATTCAAGCCTCTTTCTGCAGATCAACAGCTAAACATGATTCGTAATTAAAGGGAGGGGTAACTGATTTATAGATGAATCATCCGATAACCAGATTGGTGAGCAGGTATAGGAGATTCTGGCGAAAAGAATAAAAACATGTTTAAAGACTATTTTTGAAACACTTCACAACTATTCAATGGTGCAGGCCTATAATTATTACATAATTCTTCAAGTATTTTTTACAAAGTGGCAAAGCATTTGCTTTCTTCCAGGCTGATGGACATTTTGTATTAACCAGCGAAAGATTAAACCGTTTAATGCGAGAGAAATAAGATGACCGGTACAGCTTCTTCGAGAAGGTAAGCACGTATGCCATAGTTGTTTTAGGCTTAGGAGTGTATTGAGGACCTCAGTTTCTGTAATAGTTAGAGTAATAAAACCAAAAATAAAAACTTGGGGGTCTGTGATTTCAGGTAACGTGGCTTGAGTAGAGTCAATTTTGCATTGTTGTAAAATGAAAGTATTGAACGTTTCAGTTTTGGGGACAAGCTGTCAGATATATGTTTACCATCATATGACAAGGAAGGGATAGTTGTGGAAATTTTTTATTGAAAAAATATTTGACAGCACGCCACCAACTTTTATTTTTACGAGCAGAATAGTTCAGGTTTGCAGACAACTTATATTATTATTATTATTATACTCCTCCGCGGCTAGTTTAAGTTTCTGCTGGTACTCATTGCGGATATGAATGAAGGAAATTCATGCATTGGTTTTGCAACCTAGACTTTTACCCTGCTGTATTTACCTTTGACTTTACGTTTAAAACAATGGAAATGAGAATTAGAACATAGCAAGTCAAAAGGTCTCATTTCAATGTGCTTGTTAGGACTGCATTGAATTGCGGTTTCCATAAATAATGTAGTCCAAGAATTACAGCATACATCCTCATCGTCTATAACAAAACATGAATTCCAGTGCACACTAGAAAGAGGAGTTCCAAAGGCCCCAAGGTCTGCTCTATCGTAATTCCACATGTGACGTTTGAAAGATGCATCTTTTTTTTCGATCGAAGATGTAAATTAGCCCCCATGATACTGTGATCGGAGTTTCAGAGTGGAGGAAACACACGAATTTCCTGTAGGTAATGAGGTTTATTCAACAATATTTGATCTAGACATGTTTCTGAGTGTTCAGTAATACTAGTGGGTTCATTAATAAGTAAAGTTAACAATTTAGAACGTGCAAATTAATAGAGCTTAATGCCAGTTTGATTGTTGAAATCGCGGTTTAGATCTCCGCATAGAAAATACGAGAATCATCTACACAAGAACGTATTGTCATACAAAGAGTGGTATGCATAATAATTTGTATATCGTCAAGAACCAATCTCCTGGATGAAACAAGCTGGCATGAAAGTTTAATCATGAGAAGAATAAGACATTGAGACCCAGCATCTAACAGAACATGAACGCACATGAAACAAACAACACATACTGGTACTGATGACAGAAAAGATAGATTTCTTAAGCCCTCCATATGATGGCCCTCAACAGAGTAATCTAATTTTGAACGCCGCAGTAGTTGCGATCTGGAGAAGACAGGTGAATGTGTAAAAACCCCATATTGGTGCTTCCCATGCTGAATGCTCAGCAACAAATTAAAAGGCTTTTAAATGCAGGTTGCCTCCTCAGCAGACTAAGAGCCCTGTGCTATCAATGTCCACTCGATCGGAGCTTAGACAACACGGAACCTGGTTTACCTACGTGTAGGAGGCAGCATTATGGATACACGCTCTGAACCATTAAAAGTTCTAATTCGTATTTGCTGTGTAATAAACTAAATTTGATTCCATGATATTATCCGAGTAAGCGACAACCATGAAAACTCGTACAAAATATCATGATTACCAAATATTATACACGAACACACCGGCCAATAGTGGAAATTGATGTTTTAGCATGTAACCTCGTATTAGTTGGAGTTATGAAGACTGAAACGACTCAGAATTGCAGCGGTGTCGCACTGTAATGGTCCAAAAATACTATGTTAATAGTGGAAATTGATGTTTTAGCATGTAACCTTGTATTAGTTGGAGTTATGAAGACTGAAACGACTCAGAATTGCAGGCGGTGTCGCACTGTAATAGTCCAAAAATACTATGTTGCATCATGGAGCCAAAATAAACTACCAATCTTTGCACTCTGACTGTAGTTCCATGGCTGCATTTACTGGACAGGTGCTAATATGTTAATAGCCGTCATCATTGAATGAACGAAATCAGGGAAGCATGTTTGTCAAACGGAAAATGACGTGGACGTAGACAAGAAGTACATCTGGAAGACTAAAATGTGAGAATATTGAAAATAAATTTATCAGTTCCAAAAAAAAAAAAAAAAAAAGCCAGCAAAATGGCATTGAACATATCTCGTTAACTTAATATCCTACAATAATCAGTTCCAATTAATTTCACAACCCACTCGTATAAATACTGTCTGCTTGATTTTATAATTACAGATTCTCCCGGCTACTTACTTAATTCTGTCCCTGAAATTAGCTGGAATTTTGACCAATTTATGGTATTTGCCCCGCATTGAAACGGAGTATTTTCTTATATATTCTTTCTTAAATATACTCTGTCCCTGATGTTCTCACTTAAATGTCCCTGAAACGGAATTTTGAAATTTGGCATCTCTGCTAATTCTGACCGACTTCCATGAGATTGTATTTCGCTAAACTTCGCAAGGAACTTGATACTCAAGATGTCAATGATATCAATCAGATTAAAGTAGTGGAACTTTAAGTAAATTATTCTTGGGTCGAGAATTAACCATGCTATTCCGCCTCTTTCAGAGGATGGAAGCCTTTCACGAGTAATGTTGAAAAGTGTGAAATTTGTAATTAATATTTTGCGGATCGGTGCAAACTTCCTCACATGATAACCCTATGTCTCTCCCTGAAATCTTGCGTACAGAAACTCAGCTGAACTCAATCATTGTCGATGAAAATAGTGTAGAAAAAGGTACTTCGATCTCTCAAGACATCATCTGCTTCTGGCCCGGACGGTATCGGCAACTTCATACTTGAAAATTATGTCCCATAGTATTTGTGGATCACTTACTAAATAAGTTAATCTTCTATTGCTTTGTCCACTTATTCCGTTTTTTTTCCAAAACTTGTCCTATGTTTGTAAAAACTGATAAGCAAGTGGAAAGTAATGATCGTCCTATTACTCTTCTTTGTAATGTTTCTGAAGTTTTAAAAGACTTTCAATATTTTGTATGTCTTTTTATGTTTTATTAATTTTTGACTGCAAATAATTCAGTGTTTTGACCAAAATGACAGAACGATAAGCCAACTTATAAAGAGTGTCCATGATATCTATAATGGCATGGAACTAAATAAAGAGGTCGGGATGGTCTTTTTAGATGTAAGCAAGGCCTTTGACTGCATATGGCATGAGGCCTTCAGACTTAAAAAAAACTCGGTATTGGTGATCAGCTTCTAAGTTTAATTAGCAGTTTATATATCAAGTCGCTTTATTCTTCTTTACCCCCCATTGAAGCAGGGATCCCCAAGGTTCCATGTTTGGCCCCTGCTGTTTTTGGCTTATATTAATGATATTTTGTCTTTCTTGAACGATTAAATGATAACCTGAGAAGATCATTCATCTGGGGCAAACAGTAGAAGGTTACATTTTTCATGTTTAAGAAAGGTGAGATATAGAAACAAGCTGGCAAAAAAGGCATCTACACTTCTTTCCTTGCTATATATAGAAATATGTTGTGTTCCTATCTCCCATTACACATCACAAATAACTTACATGCTGCTGTCTTAAGATACCATCATTTATGAAATATATATGTGACCTATCATGATTTGTAGCTTGCGTATATGGACGGAAAAACCTTTCTGTTCATCTCCATATCAACTAAATTTTATCTCTTAATGTTCAAATATTTTTGATCTGCTTGGCTACACAGATTTTCGCTAGTTTGTTTATGTCAATATTTTTCTCCAACAGAGCCTTCCAACATTGCTTGTAACCACAGATTTCAAATTGAAATACGAACACGTAATGCTTGATGTGCACAACACTGTTCTATTGAAAAGCGACTCAAGCCCCAGCCTTCCAGATTACGATTAGACAGTTTCTTCTAAATGGTCTCGACAGTAATATAGACCAGTTACAAGATAAATTTTTTCTCATCGTAAGTCACAAGTTATAAAGATGTAAAATCTTTTGCCCAATACCGTCCTAAAGGCACATACTGGGCTGCTTTTTATAGCAGTACTTTTGCTGCCTGTCGTCCGTGTGTGATCTGTTTGGCTTTTCATAAAATTGTGTCTGGCATATCTTAACCCATTGTATGACGCCTTGTCCCCTAAATAGATAATCTTAATGTGCACGATACGCATTTTATTTGACGATGCTAGCGGAATGCTGATATTCGCTGGCGTCATCTTCAGAAAGACAGAACCTTCAGAACCAGTCACTCAATCAATTTCGTAGGCAGACATTTAACGCGAATGTATAAAAGGTCAGTCTATGGAAGTTTCATCCATTGTTTCCGTCGGTTTGTTCTGAGGGCGGTACCATAATTTCATGCAACCGCTTTTCCATTTGAACAATTACCTTGAAAACTTATCACGTCACAGCATGTTTACCCGCAGTGCATCTTGGAAGATCGCCGGGGACAAGGTCAAAGCAACGCATGTAATATAACACGGTTGTTGTTGCAGTGTGGCTGATGTCCTCGGAATATTAAATGAAAACAGCGTCCCCAGTGCAAAAATACCTTCTGTAATGGCTGAAGACAACTCTAAGAAGAGCTACAACGATGGGTGCGCCTCAACCTCGAGGTTTTCGTTTCTGATCAGTTTGATCCAGGTTTTCCTCTCTGTTTTGTCGGACGGCAACTGGTAAAAACTGAGTCCAGGTGTCTTCATCTTAGAACTTGTTCACTTCGGCACACGACAGTTAACGTTCGGCCTTTTCAAACTTTCTCTCATCGGAACTTGAACATACGTGTATCACACCGACAGGAGTCAACACTGCATCCAACGTACTACTCCACTGTGAGTCTGAAGTGTTGGATGAGTTTGTCCCCGGCGATCCCCCACGATGCATTGCGGTAAACACGCTGTGCTGTGATAGGGCGACAGAGTAATTGTTCACAGATAAACTCTTTTGGGACAGGGAAATTGTTCATAGATAAACTCAACTTCTATTGGAAGCTGATCACATGGGTTTGCCAGCTGTTTGTGTAGCACATCGATATCGGAGGCCAGGCACATTGTTTGTGTCTGACCTTGCTCAGAAGCAAGAACTTCCATATTTCAATTTTATATATTTTATGGTATGATGTAATAAGCACGCAGCACAATTTTATACAGCAAAGAGGAAGAGTCTTGGCCTGTATATCCTATTGGTGTCCAGTGACGACATGTCCTTTACAGTTACGGTGCTTTTTTCACAATTTATATTAGTTTTTAAGCGCGGGGGTGACGTCAATCTAGAAAGGTATTCTTTGTATCAGTGGTCAAGTTCAATTGGCGTCTCGATTTATCGAATTGACAGGTCGTGTTTGTTGAGGCCAATTAAAAATACAATCATCGGCCGGGTTTCAAATTGCTATCTCACATTTTTTTCAGAAGAGCAAATAGCCTCTGCAATCTTTTATTTTATTGCATGAAACTTGATGCTTTGTATCTGCATCAGAACATCGTGTTTTCTACCAATCTAGAAAGGTATTCTTTGTATCAGTGGTCAAGTTCAATTGGCGTCTCGATTTATCGAATTGACAGGTCGTGTTTGTTGAGGCCAATTAAAAATACAATCATCGTCTGGGTTTCAAATTGCTATCTCACATTTTTTTTTCAGAAAAGCAAATAGCCTCTGCAATCTTTTATTTTATTGCATGAAACTTGATGCTTTGTATCTGCATCAGAACATGGTGTTTTCTACCTATTCGAGTAAGCTGTCATGGAAACCAGGAACTACATCTGTGCGCCAAAAAGCATGTTTTCAAGCAAAGCTTAATTGCAAAAAGGAGGTTTTCCATTATACTACTTGAGAAAGACGAAAGCTAAACTGCTGGTAAAATGGCTTCCTATTAGTAAATGGGGCGTTTTACATATATGATTCAAATACGATGAAGAAAAACAACTGATTTAATGCCACAATACCCGCCAAGAATTTTCCAAAAAATTATAAGCCAAAAGTTCTGCCCAAATTTAGTTTTAAATAAAGAAATAAATATCATGAGTGAAAAAAATCAGGAACATGGCTCCTTCTCTGTCAATTCAAGACCTCGTGACAACATCAGTTTTCCATATTTTTCAATCAGAGAATCGTATCAACAACTTTGAACCTATGCGCGGCTATTTGGGCCGTCACGTCCTTCTGGGTCTGTCTTCATTACATGAGATCAAGAAAAAGAAGGCAATTACAAAATGCAGATGTACCTAATATCTGGGATCAGTGGGACATTCGTGGAAAAAAGATACACTTGGGTTTGAGCACCACCAGGATAAAGTTATGCACCTGCGGGGTTTGAAATGTCAAATAAACATTAAACAGACCCGGGAAGATGATATTCTTGTAGAACGTGATTTCATCTGTAAAAAAAATGTTGAAATGGCGAGACAGTTCCCGGTAATTCTGGCACGGCCCTCGCTTTCTAGAAAACATCAAAGGCTTTTGTACTTTATTAAAAAAATAAAAATACAGAATTTATTGCTGGCGCACTGAAAGATGTGTGTTTACCGAGTGAAATCAGTAACGGAGGTCAAAGATAAATTCCTTTCTGACGCCTAGGTGACATGTCCGCCATAGGGCATCTCAATACACGTCAATTTGGACCCAGCTGCTGTGAAAGGTGCCACACCACATAACCGACAGGACGTTGTTCCAGCCTTCAGTGTCATTGTCCCACAATTTTACTTCATCGAAAGGACACAATAATTCAGTTTTATTCACGAAATAGTGAAGAAATAAGAACGCTGGGGTTACAGGTCATCTACTAAGCTCCCACTGGGTAATAGGTCAGTAAAAAGGTTATACTGCACTTCTGAATCATAATGCAGTTTTATGCATAAACCGTTATTCATGCAAATTGTCTGATGGGATCTTGGATGCCAATACTTCAAATAGCCTCCTGTGATAATCGTGATAATATAATTTGCGATAATGTGTGTCTGGCTTCAGCTATAAGTCGTAAATACAAACGATCAAAAATTTATATAATTACGGGCGAGGAAAATTCCCGCACGAAGTTAATACATCGTGTCCCAGACGTCAAGAAATTTGTACGTAAAGGGTAACTTGTCTGTATTTTAAGGACCCATCAGAACCGATACACGCATTTATTATCCACGGCCCTGTATATATACACACATGTTGATCAATACAAGTCCACTGGTGCAAAGTGACGAAGAAACGTACATTTTTTACTGTTTGTGTGCATACATACATATATACGTGCTACTTAATTTAAAAATGAATTGGGCCGTGTCGATTATGGCATCCACGCATACCTGCCTCCATTGAATCATTCTTTTTGAATGGGGATTTGGTGCAGTTCTTATGTGCGTTTCCCATTTTCGGCTAGGTGACTGGTGCCGAAGGTTGCTGGTTCGAGACCCGACCGTTCCGTTGTCACAAAACATAATACACTTATTATGTGTATGTATGTATGTATGTATGTATGTATGCATGTATGTATGTATGTATCTGCCTATTTATTTAGCTTGCTTTTTTGTCGCCAATGTCGAGACACTATATCATTGTTCTTATACTAATATTATAATGTATATGTAAAATTATATAAATGTGACAATCGGTAAATAGTTTGATTTCTTTCAACCATGAATAATACCAGCAGACAATACCCTTTTGCATCTGGGATATCGACCTGTCGATGTGTATTGTAATTAATTTGGTCAAACGTAAATGTTAACACATTTTGGACAAAAATTAAAAACAATCGTTTTGCAAACAACAAACAGTACAAGGAAAGTCCACATGTGCTGCGTGGTATAGATCCCCGTCAAGACCGTGTTTTCAACACAAATTACCAGCTTTTGAAATACATTTCACTTTTCAGAAACAATCACGTCGAAAGTATCGAACGTTTTGTTCCTTTTCATCACAACTGTATTTGTTGTCCTAAATTCCCGATTGACTAGGGAAAAAGCTCATTTTTTTTTTTGCTAACAAAGCGACATTTGCCTGACTCAGTATAGTGGGTTAACTGATAGCTTTGTGGCCATTTTGCACCCCTTTGCAGCCAACAGGGTCCAAATTTCAGCTCGGTGATCCCTCGTCCGTGTGGCCCGAATTACAAACATGCGTCCCGGGTTGTGGCCTGGCAGAATTGTTATGTGCAGCCGACCGTGTTGATTACTCGCACTGCCAATGAAACATGGAGATGATAGAATGCTCAAAGGACGTAATATCAATGCTATTCAAATCATATATATAATGTAGAAAATCTCAGTCTGCAGATTGCCTAGCTCATGTTATACAGTCGGGAGCAATATTTACACAGGAAATCCCATATCCATTAAAGGGCTAAGCTGCCGGATGCATGTCATTCAAAAGGCAAGTGCGGATGAGCTTCCACTTGGATTTAAAGGGGTTGGTCTTAAACCATTTAACAACTTATCACGTGTGGACTCCGGGTCCATTTATATTATTACAAAGATTCCAGTTTAAATTCTTAATAAAAAAGGCCTTTGGTACTAGCATTCACACGCCTATAGTCTTAAATAATGCAAATTATTTTTTCCCTCGGCGTTCTTCAGTAGCTCTGCGTCCAAAGCACGCCATGAAAAGCTGTTGCAGGTCTTATGATGCTATCAGGGTTAAGGATACTATCAGTTACCACATGTTTGGTGCCGCGAAATAGAAAAAAAGAAAAAAAAAAAAAAAGAAAATCCCCGCATAACAATCTGTGTCCCGTGAAGCTGAAGTCGCTTCGCGGGACACACATTGCTGAATAGAGCTACTTTTGTCTTTGTCATCATCGCACATGTGGTGGCAGCTTTATCTTCCAATAGGTATTTATTTCTCTTTAATTAAGGCAGAAAGTTAGCACTAAAAGCTGCAGCAGTTTATTTTTTTATTTCATTTTATTCTTTTTTTTTTAATTTTGAGCATTTCGGCCGGCAATAATTAAAGTGTGAAATCCATGACATATTTGCTTATCATACAAAACGAAACTCCCATATAAAAATCGGATCAATGGATTGAAACAGTAACAAAATCGAGGTTCCGGTGAGATACTAAATCAGGGACAATGAAATTGAAATGGACGTAACTGAAGTAGGAGCTGAACAGAGCATCAAAAACGCAAGACACTAAGTCACACTTTTAACGCACGCATGTAATGCCGCCTAATGCACTACTATACAAAACGTTGATTAGAAAAAATCGATTCATTTATTTTCTAATTACTCTGTACTTATACTATTTAAAGTGCTCAGTGGTTTTGTTCATTTCATAAGGAGAATCATAGTTCTACTGTCTCCTTTGGTCGTGGAAATAAGTAAGCCGAAGAGATAAATTTGCAATTTCTTAATGCGTGATAAGTATATCACAAAAGGCTCTGTATCCTTGTCTTACGTATCCGGCCGAAGTTCTTTGTCGATCTTCGCTGGGCCAGAAAGTGCGCAAGGATTCGGGGTGTTCATAGACAACCGAGCTCGCGTGGGGTGGAAAAGATTATGTTTGCCGGATCTTTATTATATAAAGTGCCCACATGATGACACAGCTATTCTGGTCGGAATAATTCAGTTGCACCCAGGAAACACGAAGGGGACCAATTACTGCTTATGTCAAGCAAATATCTGCTTAAACGGGACAGCTTAGCATTGAAGCGAGCGACAAATGATAACTCAGAGAAAAATAGAAGGACTCTGTGAATGACATTCCATTTGCAGTTTCTGATAAACACCGCTCTCTACCGTGATGGATGCATAGGCTTGTCACACAGTTGGGTCATTAGTGCTTATGAGAGTATCAACAAACCATACCCCTCTAATCCAAGCACATATTATTCTAGTATACCTCATTATGTCAAGGTAAAGTATAATCTGTCACTATAACAATATACATGTCACTCTTTCCTCGTTTAAGCAATACCACTCCTAAATGTCAGTTTTTGCTTTAAGTCATAATTTGTCCCGGGTCTTGTACATTAGATGCAAGGTTTTATGTGTATTTCTGCAGTGGCACAGTTACCCCCTTCCCTTCTTGATTATCGGAATGATGCACATGCAATGCTATTATGGTATGCTTTTTGTGTTCCCATTTTGGTTACCTTGATGACATAAGCACTGTGTACTGTTTCGGTCAGATGTAAGTTGTAATTTTGTATACAAAAACAAAACAAAACAAACAAACAAACAAAAAACAAACAAAACAAAAAACAAAAAAAAAAAAACAAAAAAAAAAAAACAAAAAAAAAAAAAAAAAAAAAACAAAACAAAACAAAACACACACCACTTTATGGCTATTTCAGTCAAAAATGAACATACCGGGATTGTGGTTTTTTCTTCAACCCGGTACCATACGCTGTACGGATTCGAATGATTGATTTTAGTATTTAGAGAACAAATAGATACCGCTGTATATAGCTAAGCTGTAACCTGCATGTATGTATTTACAATTTCAGAATCTCTTGTTGCTGTCTTCTGCACACAATATGTAAGCTTTTGGAGACCCAAATGTTTAGTCTAAAACTACATAATCGAGGATTTTTCAAAAGTTCACTTTAAAATGTGTTTCTTATAATTCAGGAAAGATATGAAATATTTCATTCAATTTAGAACGCAAAGACAAAAAGTATTACAAATGGATATGGACGTGCTTACACCATTCTTGTTGACCAGACATTGTGTCACGTCAAAAACTAGTTTTCAGATTATTTAAATTTTTATCACCACTGACATATCAAAATTATACCTTTCATACAAAAAGTTATTGCAGCAGTGAATTTTAATATGAACATCATCCTCTTGGAAGTCAATTGTAGAACGAAAACATTGGTGTCATTGGACTATAGTGAAAGAATATCTGTTTTCTGTTCGTGTCACACGTACGTGGTTTAAAAAGTTTCCATGCATTCCGCGGTTGCGCTCATGCAATATGCACGTAACATCAATTTTCCATGCAACCCATGGAACCCAATAAAATCACATTGCATTATTGACTGTAGCTAAATAATTTTTCAGTTGTAAAAAGATTTAGGACTTTAGATTCAAATATACACATATAGCCACTGAATGCGATATACACACAAACATCTGAAAGAGAAATCTGGGGGTAAACAGCACTAAGTACAATCAACCATTCGTGAATGGAATTCATTACCCCGATCAGTTAGGATCACTAAGGAGATTAACCACTTTAAACGGGAAATAAACAGGAACAGTCCAAAACGTAACGAGTTGTATTACTTTGGAAATAGGAATATTGCCATAATCCATTCAAGAATGAGAGTGGACTGTATTCAGCTGAACAATGATCTGTACAAAATTGGAGTTGTAGAGTCTCCTTCATGCTCATGTGGAGCTAATCGGGAAACTATATATCACGTTTTCTTCGAATGTGACAAGTATGCAATTCTACGGAACGAACTGCAATGTAAAATAATAACTCTTGGTAATTTTAACTTGAAAACTTTCTTGTTCGGAATAGAAGGAAGAGGAATTTCAAAAGGTCAAAATGTAGAAATTTTTGAGGCTATCAATAAGTATATTAAATTATCTGGTAGATTTAAAACGTGTTTCAAATCTGGTAATCTGGTACAACTATTTTTAATTGTATTTATGCTTACACAGCAATTCCTTCCCCCTTTTTTGCTCTTCCTATTTGTGGTCCTGTGCGTGACCTGTTTGTGTAATGGTGCTCGCAAACTCATTGTAGTCTTGTTATAAATGTACAAGAGGCCCTCATATAGGCTGGTGAGCCTATGGGCCAATTGGTTTTTCCCAATAAAATATGTTTGAACCAAAAGTAAGGCATGTAAAATTATAATACATACTGAGAGCGCCAAACAGCGCAATCTGAAAGCTGTTATGAAGAAATTATTATTTCAGAAAGAGTATCCAGGTCCAAAGTTCTTCAAATACAAGTTTAAATAAGGTCACAAAGAATTTTTTGACAGTGCCGGGGCTAACTACAGCTTAAAGTAAGGAAATTGACAATCTTCATAATTTCTTGTACGGAACAGCTAGAGAATACTATACAACCCTGAAATACGGTTGCAAGCAATGTCCATACAAATATTAAATGAAAACAATTATTCTTCCCGGAACTAAAGGTCAAAGCTTCTACACATGTTCAAAGCTTCTACACATGGCCAAATCAATAGGAGATTCTAGGGGTGGTTAATCTTCTTGACACACCGCTTCCAGGTGGCGGTCCTGACAACAGCTGGCCTATCAGAAAAGCTAGACTTATTTATCCTCCAGGTGTCTCCATCAACATGGGTTATATGTATCAGTGCTGCCATGCAAGGTCAGCACCCTCTATTAATCACTGGGAACCCCCTACGCCATTGCATTGATCCACTTGAAATTAACGATGTTTACTTTTGCTGGTGCGTTGAACTGTCATAGCCTCATGTACATGATGAATCTGCTTGAAGTCTGCTTCTTCTTATAGCTACATTTTGCAGTTTGGTGTTTCCTGTTATATTTACATCAGGCATTGTGGACGTAATTTCTAGGATGATATGAGTTAAATCACGCTTTAACTGTGTATAACAGTGGATAGCATTGAAATGGTTGCTGAGGGTTTTTATGTGCAAACATTTCGGACACACATAAATTTTTTTTGGCACATATATACCTCCTTTAAAACTAGGATGACCGTGCTTCACTGGAACATATGAAACACCTACACAACAACAGAGAAAAGGAATGCGTTCGTTTTTATTGAAATTAAATTTACATGTTATCAATCCGACACCCACTTAGAGGAGCACACTCTCAGTGGTACTGGAAAACTGGTATTGTGGACGATCCTGATACGAGTGTGAGTGGGGATGAGGGATTCTGCATATACTGCATAGTACATTTACAATCTATAGCACTGTGCCCGAGCAAAAGTCCCTGGGCATAATACGATTAGGAGAGAGTTTCCGAAGCAGGCTAGCTCTAATGGTCCTTGATATGAACACATTTTTCTACTCAACTGATGGGTCTCGATATACGGTGTCTCGTAAATGCCACATAAATAGATAAGGGTCCCTAACTTTGTGAAGGAAGCATCCAGGGAATGCTGGCTTTTAATTTTAGGACGTGGTAAGAACTGTTGCGGTTTATTTTGTGATATATTCCATCAAACCGCAAAGGGACTTGCTCATACACTCTTGGTTTCAAGTTTATTGAAGCGACTGATGTCTTGTGTATCACGTTTTAATGAACGTTCTTGTTGAAAAAATGGACTGAAAATCTTCATTCTTTTTCTTTGTTTCATCAGTGGCTCTTCACAATTATTTATTTTCGAAAAAAAGTGGAAAAAACAACGGTTGACAAATGTGTGTATGGCAGAGCAATATACGTACAGGGCAAGAATTAATTTTCATGGGACCCTGTACATGTGGCTGTGAATAAATACAAGACTAGAGACGCGCCTCTATATGTGTGATTAGTGTAAGGGGAAGGTTAATTTGTCGAATGAAAGAAATGAACAATATATAATGGGATCTTTCCAGCGTATGCATTACGCAACAATGCCTTGAATTTACCAGTTGGGGGGGGGGGCTCCAGGATAGTGCGGAATATTGTATCTGACACTGTAGTTTCCCCCAGGCTATGAATTAAGAAGCAGCAGAGGGCAGAAGGGCAAAGATGCGTTTTAATGGAGAAGGCTGCCCCGATAATGGATACAGGCCCAGAATATCTGATGGGTATTTAGGTATTTAGTAACAACAGTTTCTACCTTGCCAGTACATATATACATATAAATATGTGTCTGTAAATCAATGACAGAAATCTCCATATTACGGGCGTGTAGTTTCACAGGATGAAATTTGAGATGTCAGACACAAGGCTATGTAAGCAAATTTTTGACACTCTTTGGCAAAGAAATGATGACAAACCTGCAAAGATTTGGCCATATGTTGACGAAATTAAGAAGGTCTAAAAAAACGTAGCCATAGACCATGCTCTGGAATCAAGGAATCCAGAATGGCTGGGATGCTTTTTAAAATTATCGCTAGAAGCATATAAATTAGACTTTTCCTAGGAAATAGACTTGAAAAAGTCTTTAAGATGGTATCAAATGTTTAAACGGTCCTCTTTCGGTGAAAGTTATCTGTTTAATGTAAATAACTTTGCCGGTGAACGATTAAAATTTTTGGCCCGCACTGGGTGTCTGGGTGTCGGGGAAGATCTGGAAAGATGGGGTTTATCAGACGGAAGATGCCCTTTATGTAAAGATAGTAGAGAAGATTTATCACATTTTCTATTTGTCTGCTCAGCACTAATTGATATCAGGTTACAGGCATATAGAAATTTGGAAGTCAACTCTCTGAATGAGAATTGTAAACAGGCATGGCTGCGTTTTTCCGCCTCCTAGCTCAAAAATAAAATATGTTGGTTCCTTGGCGAGCACGCATATGATTTTGGACAGGACATTGGTGAATTATTTGACCAAACATGTAAAACAATTTTGGTTGAGGCTTGGCATTACAGGAGACAGTCACTTAATGACTTCTCGGAATGACAGACTGTATCATTGTTCTACATGTACCTCTTGTAAATAGACCTGCTCCAATGTATATATACCTGATTTCTTTTTCTTAATAATGACGCGGGAGGCTATATGTTCTGCATTGTATATGAAACATGTATAATGTACATGTCCTTACGCTTTCTAGAGTTTTGTCCCAATGAGTGGTTTATCTCTAGTTTTGGTGCGGAGGACATAAACTTTACTTGTACTTTTATAGTTACTATACTTATTTCAACATACGAAGATTATTTGATTAATAATAAGGATGGCTGATTATGTGTGTATAACTTGGACGCATCATGGAATTTCCCCGGTTCCGTTGGTGCCCCCGCTGTAAAGGAGAAGTTTTCCTAATAAATGATTAGATTAGATTAGTTATAGCAAGAGCAACAGTTTCCACCTCGCTATTATATATGTGTAAAGCAAGGGCAGTAGTTCTCACTTAGTATATACGTATATATTAAAGCCAACAGTCTCCACATTGCTAGTATGTATGTGCATATCAAAACAAGTCTCCACATTGCTAGTATATATGTGTATATCAAAGACAACAGTCCCCGCATTGCTGGTATATATGTGTATATCAAAGACAACAATCCCCGCATTGCTGGTATATATGTGTATATCAAAGACAACAATCCCCGCATTGCTGGTATATATGTGTATATCAAAGACAACAATCCCCGCATTGCTGGTATATATGTGTATATCAAAGACAACAATCCCCGCATTGCTGGTATATATGTGTATATCAAAGACAACAATCCCCGCATTGCTGGTATATATGTGTATATCAAAGGCAACAATCCCCGCATTGCTGGTATATATGTGTATATCAAAGACAACAATCCCCGCATTGCTGGTATATATGTGTATATCAAAGACAACAATCCCCGCATTGCTGGTATATATGTGTATATCAAAGACAACAATCCCCGCATTGCTGGTATATATGTGTATATCAAAGACAACAATCCCCGCATTGCTGGTATATATGTGTATATCAAAGACAACAATCCCCGCATTGCTGGTATATATGTGTATATCAAAGGCAACAATCCCTGCATTGCTGGTATATATGTGTATATCAAAGACAAAAAGACAACAATCCCCGCATTGCTGGTATATATGTGTATATCAAAGACAACGATCCCCGCATTGCTGGTATATATGTGTATATCAAAGACAACAATCCCCGCATTGCTGGTATATATGTGTAAAGCAAGGGCAGTAATCCCCACATTGCTTGCATACGCGTGTATATTACAGACACATGCAGTCTCTACATTGCAAGTGTATGTGCCCATAGTAAGGACAACAGTCCCTACAGTGTCAATATATAAGTGTATAAGACAGACAACAGTTTCTAAATTGCTAGCGTAGAGGTAAATAGCATAACACAAGTGACCACTATCCGGTTCATAGCAAACTCTTTGTCTTATGAGCCTATAACAGAAGTTTGGATTATGCTAGGATACCTTTGATTTTTTTTCCAATGCTGGAAAGATTATCGTAAAATGGACTACGATTCAAGCATGCAAGAGTCATTCCAATAACCAGCTGAATACATGACGGTAAATACGTGGTAAAATGATTCAGGGAATATCAGTCAAAGATCACACAGATACATTAATACAGATAACATATTCTATGTGGATGTTCTCTGTTACAAATTAAGTCGATCATCTCTGCTGTATAATATTTCTTTCATTTTTAGGTGGTCCAGAATCTCCTAACATTTCACGTGTTCCATGTCACGTAGTTTAGTGGATTGTCTGCAATGAATGGTGTTCGAGTTGGCAGCTACTCTGTGTGTCACTCCGAGTATGTACATGAAACTGATATTTGCCCTGGTCTTGTCTGTCATCCTTTGGTTCTTTTACACTATATATATATATATATATATATATAATATGGTTACTCGTACAAAGCGGACTACCTGGAGTGCCATATACTTTAGTAATGCAGAGAAACGCTTATTTGTTGATGTTATGAGCTGCTCTACATGGAAACGGCGTGCATAACACAATATGAATTCCGGATCGAATGTCGCTGGATCACTTTATGTTTTCTTTTGCAAAAAGTGAGAACGCCTCTCCGCGCCCATTTATTTACTTTTTGGTCAACATAAAAGACCTAGATACAGGACGAAATGTATTTTAAATTTACCTATTTCTCAGTAAAATCCAGTCTGAAGTTCTAAATATGATGCTCTTTTGTTCCAAACACAATGAACCCAAAAAGTGTCCCCCAAATTGTCCCTTTAAGCCCGTATTGGAATGTGTCTTCAATTTTGAAAATTAAACTTTCGGTATGCAAATTTGAAAATTTTAACTTTGCTGCAGTCTCACAATTTACACCCGATGCAGATGAGAACAAATTCAGGGACACTGTTAGGTTTCATAGTATTTTGAACATGGACCTTGTTTTCCCTGTTTTTCCATACGGTGCTATTTTTAAATACACAAAATAAAAAAGCCACTTCAAAGCGCTTCCCTATGTTTCACCATGTTTAACAATTGCGACAATAATTCTTTGACATGTGCCCCAACCGATAGATCAAGACCAGACAACTCCAAAAAGTATACTTTCATAGACAAAAAAAAAAAAAAACAAACAAAAAAAAAAAAACAAAAAAAAAACCCGAAGAGAAAGACAGCTCTGAAGTTGTACCCAACGATACTACACAGATACGTGTCAGGATAGAGACGAAATGACTGGCCTCCTGTATTAAAATTATGCGTGACTGAATTAGCGATCTGACGCATCTGTCGCTGGTTTCAAAATAGAATGGACAAAAGTCATAAGCGTGATGGCAACATCAGTAGCATGAGTTACACTACAACATTGCGTAGACCAAGCCTTTGATGTAATATATAACATTTTGATACCAAAAGCACACAGAATGTATATTCAAACGTAACGATTATATACATGTATATGAAAGTATGAACAGTTTAAAGATCATAGATGTTTAGATACACCACCAGACATTGAATTTAATCTGAAAGCGGCGGTAACAGGTCAAGTTGTTTGATATAATCTTCCAATGTTTTATTTTATTTCACTTTAATTACCATTTTTTTCTCATTATTTATTTATCCAGCTACAGCAAATAGTTCCAAATACAAAGGAAAATACAGAAGAATAAGCACGAGTATGAACAATAGAGGGATAGTTCAAACAACGTGATCGGTTTTCGCCGGACAGAGGGTATAACAGGAAGGGTGTAACAAACACACAACAGGTCAAGGTATCAGATCACATTAACCATTTACACTATGCATGATGAACCATTATTTGCACAGATATTGACCATAACTTTAGCATTAATGGTTGCAAACAATGTACTGAGGCTATGAAATAAATATTCTGTAGTACAACATTGATCGGTGCTTGTGTGTCTATGAAAGAAACAAATGCACATTAAATCTTCTATTTCAAACAACAATGATTGCAAACAATGTACCGAGGCTATGAAATAATTACTCTGTAATACAACATTGATGGGTGCTGATATGTCTATGCAAGAAACAAATACCCATTATTAAAATCTTCTATTTCAAACAACCATTGAGCATTAAATAACGCGAAACTCTTCCACGCAGAAGCAAATTTGGTCAATTTTGCAGTAATTGACTTGCCACTTAAACGTTAGAATCATGACTTGCGATTTGTCAGGTTGCTATAGCGCGTTTACCATGTACGTTACAGTCCCCTTATCAGCAGATTCCTGTGAAGTGTCAGAACGTTATTGCTATTCATAAGCAAATTCCTCCACCGATACAGTTGGTCAGTAGAAAAAAGGCAGGTCGCTGATATAAAATACTGCAAGCAAAGTTTCCATACACATGCAAATAAACGAAATACTGTCAGACTTGGTTGTTGCCAATGTAATATTTCAACCAAATGCTTCACAGTGTTGGTTATGCGCAATACAAATAAATGGAGGTTCAATTCTTACTCGTTGTGAACTATCACCAGACTCTGCGGTGAAGAGACCCATAATAGAACAACGTTAGTTTGTCCACGTTGGCACTGTAGGACAGGGAGCTGATGGGCTGGTCATGATTACTTCTACAAGAACCAACTATTCCGCAATTGCGGGCTTAGGGTATTCAGGATTGCTTCAGAAGAGTTCAACGCAACCAATGACACTTAGGGAAACCTTTCAAGGCGTCTGCAGATGTGCCCCTCTTAAATTGATCATAGACTGATCCAGGTTCCTCCATCGCCTCGCGTGGAAGCCCACGTGTTAGACAGCAACGCTTTGTATCTTAACCCTTTCGGTGGCAGGATTTTAGACACAGTCAATGCTTTAGCAGCTGGATTTGGGAGCACTCGTAGCTACCAATGTGTAGGCTGAGGGGCTCCGTAATTGTTTTCATTTTCACTTCTGAAAAAAAGATACATAACTTTGTGACCCCCCTTCCCCCAAATTAACACCAAAATGGTCGTTTTACAAGTACCAGGCACACCGTGGAGGAGTCTAAGTGATTCACACGTCACGTGGGATACCATCTATATAAAACGATGAAAAACATCTATAATAGTGACGTTATCTTGTATTTTTTGAAGAATCATTTGTGACCACGAATCAGCATTCTGAGCCCTTCCCCCTACGAATGTCCCCTTCATAAGTGGAAATGATAGCAATGGATGGCCTCCATCAACCCCAATGCAAAGCATGGCAGTACAAAACGAAAAAACTCCGATGGGTTCTGACCAAGTTTGAAATTAGCCAATAGTATTATGGTGTCAGAAGTCGGTATTAATTTATTGACCCACTAAAGCGTATCCAGATTTTTACCACGGAGAAACATTTTAAGATATTCCAATGGCCTCAATATTCCCAGTAAACAGTAACATTTATATAATGTTTTGCCCCTTCGCATGAGAAGAATGAAGCTTACTAAGTAATCTAACACGTTTTTGGGTGCTCGGTTGCCATTTTTCTCTCGATTTATTGTTATATCATGCTTCCTTTACAACTTCATAGTTACTCTTTCGTTTTTCTTCGTTTGTCTTTCTTATTTCTCCTTTCTTCTTTTTCTTGTTTCCCATACAAAGTCCATTGTTAATCAGGCACAACCAGAAACAATTCGATCTTGACCCATGTAGCTGAATACTTATTGAGGCCGTCTTTCTTGGTGGTGCATGAGAATGTTTTCAATGCGCATAAAGCATTTCTTTCTGTACCCGTCTACACAACTCTGCCCGCGTGTTTTAAGCTCCGCAGGTGTTGGCGCATAGGCTCAAATGTACATTTCATACAGCCTCCGATGCTTATATTTTAGAGTTTGTCCCCCTGAATCTACATGCGCTTCAATTCGTGAACCTCTCCATATTTGAAGATGAGACAATTCAGGACAACGAATGTGATACTTCCTGTCCCGACATCCATGCAGGTTGCGATTCCAACTTGGTGGACACTGGTCATGTTGGTTTTATGCCGCATGTGACACTAGATCTCCATACCCAGATAAAAGAATTCATGCTAGTCAACGATTCGACATTGGTGCTTGGTGGTTCTACGCTGCATTAAACAATTGATCCGTCTGAAGACAAACGTATTTTCCTTAACAATACTTGATGAGTGTATAATTCTGAGCCCAACACGTAGTTCTCTCAAATCTATTGTTTGGCATATTTACGTCACTTAAAGCTTCCATCAGTCAGAATCTTCATAGCTCTGATAAGTAATCAGTCACTTAGCGCGATATCTCAGCATATGAGTCAAATATTATATTTAGAAGTGTTCGAAGACTATCTAGTAAGTGAATTGCGTACAAGCATAGCACAGCGTCTGTCCAAAATTATTCAGTCGGAAAAGTATTTTAAATCAAAGGAACTGAACGTCGTGTTGGGAAACAGGTGAAAAATATATTTTATACGTTGTAATGTATGTTGTAATTTTAACAAACTATGATTCTGTGAAAATGTGTTATCCATATCATGGAGTTTTAAAGTATCGTCATCTGAGTAGATTACAACATAATGTGGTGGACATTTAAACGATAATACGTCCATTATAAAAGCATCTGCAGTTTTCATGGCGGCCAGAGCTGGCAGATTGAATGAATTTAAGTTGCCGAGCAATCTCATTAGAGCAAGAATGCAGCGCCGAATGAAAGTGCCCCAAACGCCGATTGTGGATAGGCTACCAGCGGGCAATAGTGTAGACGATGTCCAATTGATCTATTTCCTGCTGACCTGGATAAAATACTAGCATTTCTCATTTGCTGAGTCCATGCATTAAAGTAGTAACGTGCAGTGAATTTGGGAGCGGTCACTGAATTGCCAACTTGGAGATCTGTTTGTGTTCCGAGGAGGGGGTGGTGGTGGTGGGATGCACTGCATGACAAATTTAATGACAATCAGATTTACAACTGCCATTCCAGCTGAGTGGAATCGTATGGGAGGCAACTGGCGGCAGTCATAGCAAGGAAGAAAAAGGAACGTGAGACAGCGACAAACACAGAGAGAGAGAGAGAGAGAGAGAGAGAGAGAGAGAGAGAGAGAGAGAGAGAGAGAGAGAGAGAGAGAGAGAGAGAGAGAGAGAGAGAGAGAGAGAGAGAGAGAGACTCTACAAAATATTTTGTTTGGTTTGTATCCCGGGTCAGTTTTGATAACATGATGATCGAACTATGTTGTTGCAAAATGATGTACGGTGACATTCCGTAAGCTTCTTACAAATTGATGTATGACGTCGTACCTCATCATAACGTTCACACAAAGTAAACAAATAGGCCTAAGAATAAAAACAAAAAACAAAACAAAAAAAAAACAAAAAAACAAAAACCAGCAAATCAAAACAAACAGGCTTTAAAGTTGTTAAGGAGCTGTTTTTCACTGCGGCACACCGCCTCTGCAATTTGAAAAAAAAAAAAAAGAAAAAAAGAAATCCTGGGCAACATTGACCAGGCAGAAATAAGCAGGTAGAAGTCAGCTGCGACAAGGTAGCTTTTTCGCTGTATTTCATAATCCGGTGTCATTCCTCTTCTGGCTTGTCATATTATGAAATGTTAAAAGGCAGTCTTGACAGCAGAACGTTTGTAGCTGGAAAGGGCATTCTCAGGGATTCCTGGCCTTTCAGAATCTTGACTTTGTTTCGCGAATGAAAGACCAGCTACACAGGGCACAATGATAGTATGCTTTGGCAGATGCTTCCATTTTTCTTTCTTTCTTTCTTTCTTTCTTTCTTTCTTTCTTTCTTTCTTTCTTTCTCTTCGTGTTTGCTGGAAGATTCACGACGCGTATGCAATCTTTTGATAAACAAACTTGCATGATCAGAGGACATTATAATTCAAATAATGCATCTCTGTCTTTCGATTAATGCTACGTTAGGCATCCAGTCATTAAACACAGTTGGCATGTTATTGGTACGACCTTTACGCAATACAAATATCTTGTCTGGAAGGAGAGGAAATCGAGATCCACTCAAGGTACGTCTCCTAAGTTTGTGGATGGTCCGACCAACGGTATTAGAAAAATTGCAAACGTTAAGTGTGGATAACGGACGACACACACAGAGTGACGACCTAAGTACAGCCGTCTGACAAGTCCGTGGAGATGAAAGGCGCATTGACTCCCGG
Organism: Hermodice carunculata; assembly: GCA_964020975.1. Classification (NCBI taxonomy): domain Eukaryota; kingdom Metazoa; phylum Annelida; class Polychaeta; order Eunicida; family Amphinomidae; genus Hermodice; species Hermodice carunculata. The sequence goes on from OZ026624.1 coordinate 30,853,455, forward strand.
AGGTTGACATTAATCCACAATCGGGCACATACAATTGTAGCAATAACTGAATTAGAATAAAGCCACTTAAGAGCCAATCTTCTGTTTTCACCTAAAGGTTTCATTCCATGCTTGGGTACAGCGAGGCAATAGCAGTACTTCTTTCATCTGTCAGTTCTGTTAATGTAGCTGTCTCGTACCAATGGTTCACTGACGCAGAACTTTTGCTAGCGATAATGAACGTCTTAAGTCTGCATTCCATTATGATAGTTTGGCACATTTGTGGCATTTTTTTTACTTGGATTATCCGAACGCCAGACCATGATTACTATGCTTCACTAGTTATAACAGTAAAAATTCTTTAAGAAATGTCATGATCTATTACCCCGGTAACACGTATAATTTAGAAATACGGACACATGTTATACATTATATCACAAGGTACATGACATAATTTCGTCACTGTGTTAAATGATTGTTGGGATAAATCATGCCAACCGCTAATAGAGGAGTGTCCATCATGGGTATTACTTCTTGCTTTTCCTTCGCTCTCTCTCTCTCTCTCTCTCTCTCTCTCTCTCTCTCTCTCTCTCTCTCTCTCTCTCTCTCTCTCACTCTCCATTATATAAACATATTTCCCAGTGACAGATTCACACAATCTTAGCAATTTTACCATTTTGTCAAGAGCTGGACTATATTCTACAGCAGGTATCTTTATCAGCTCGACTGGACTGCTGGATAAAAAAAATTAGTTGTACCAAAAGCATATTGTGTAGCGTATTGTACTTTTAGCTTGAGATTAAATTATATAGCTTTTGTGTGTTTCCTGGAGCAAAGCAGACTGCTTTTGACAGGGGCTCCATCCACCTCATTCGGCAGTATATCTGGAAATTTCTCAACTTTGAATTAATGTTCAGATGAATCCGTTTTCTGAAGGTACAGGTTATTAGCCAGGTGGTTTAATCACCTCTAAACAAGGTGACAAGACGAATACTTTATGAACTGAGGATTCCATGGCTATTGGGATTCAAATAATAGCTATGTGTAAACACATTCAATAGTGCTAAATCATTTCATCATAAATAACTGAATGGTTTTATCAACCATATGGGTAGCATCTACCCCACACGACAGATATACCCCTGCTTTTACCTGACGTGGTGCATGTTACCTGGTACGTTTTTCATTAAAATATCCTCAGTGTTGTTTTAACAGTGGGCACCGATGCCATCAATGTCAACGCAAAACAGTGTCATCAAAATAATAGAAATTGGTGGTGGATTGTACAGCATTTCAGTGGTCACGGACTGCAGGTCATAGGTCACAGGTCATGGACTACAGGTCATAGGTCACAGGTCATGGACTACAGGTCATAGGTCACAGGTCATGGACTATACTTTCTATGGCTGCTGTTGCCATTGAATAAAACTGACAGACAATTACATGATGCTTGCGCAATGTATATTTTACCACTAATGCCTTGGCCTTACCACGTCAGAATCGTTTTTCATATGTAACTTGTTTATGTTTTAAAAGTAATCAAAGGCATCAGACCTTTGTACATCTAAATCTCACCTGAATCAGTAGTGTCTTAAACATGTTATTTCCTGTGTGTACTGGAGTCCCAAACAGTATAACAAATGTGCTGGTCTAGAATATATATATATATATATATATATATATATATATTATGGAACGCCGTTTCTTGTTTTATTCAGTATTTGATCAGGTGATTAAATATTTGATCAGAAGAACAAATCGATTTCATGATTTGAACAAATGCATTTGTTCACGTGATTAAATACAGTGTATTTGTTCCTGTGAATAAATTGATTTGATCTTCTGATTAAATCGATTTGTTCTTCTGATCAAATCGATTTAATCACATGAACAAATATATACTTATTTGATCACATGAACAAATATATACTTATTTGATCACATGAACAAATATATTTGTTCACATGATTAAATCGATTTGGCCAGAAGAATAAATAGATGATATTTGATCATCTGAATAAATCGAATTGTTCTTCTGATCAAATCGATTTGATCTCACATCAAATGTCCCCAAACTTAATTAAATTGACGCTCCCTGTCTGATTTGTTCCCCTGATCAAATATTTATACTTCGGAACAAATCACTTCCGCCAGTATTTGATCCCGGCAACAAATAGTAAAACACGCAAAAGGCAGAATCTCGAAATGTCCGCGATGTCTTCAACACGGACTTCGCGGACATTTACAACCCGGACATTTTATGGCTTTGTTTAGAGATTAAAGCGGGTAAAGCTGGCCGTTCACAATGCATCATTTATTATTTATCATTCAAATATGATCATGTTTTTGGCGGGATTAAATGTAAATTTGGACGGTGGTTGCATGATCTTTCGCCATTGCTTTCGGGATGGATGTGAGGATTTTTTTCTCTCTCACTCTATCTTTCTATAGTTAGGCCCTGCTTTTTGCCATGCCTTTCATGGTCATGGATATGAGCCTTTTTCATTCACTTTTTTTTTCTTTCCAAAGTTTAGTGGTAGGCAATGCTTTTGGGAAGGATGTCAGCATTTTTCTTTCTTTCTCCCTCCCCCTCTCTCTCTCTCTCTCTCTCTCTCTCTCTCTCTCTCTCTCTCTCTCTCTCTCTCTCTCTTTCTTTCTTCGCAAACGATTAAAACGTGCCTGCAGCTAGAAATCTGATTTTTTTTCTCCAAATGTTTTCAACTAGGAATTGGAACCCAGAAAAACCAAGCATTGTCAAATGGGATTCTGAAACAGTGGATGATGACAACCTACCCCTGCGATGTAGCTCGATCCGTTTACCGGCCCTTACTTGTTGCTATATATAGAAAATGTCAAAGTTCGAGATTGTACCTCTTGCGTGTTATGGTGACACAGACTAACGGAAGTGCTGCGCGGCATACAAGAGGGAGTAATTATTATCTGGTAATGGAGAGACTTGTATTTATTCAGGAGATCAAATCGATTTGATCACGGGAACAAATATATTTGTTCAGGTGAATAAATCGGGATATACCGTACAGTCGAAATGCTGAGACATGGATGAGATTGATTGGCTACCAGCACGCCTCGGTTCCAAGCTAAGCCTTAGGCTGTGACGTCACCAAAATACACAAAATCCAACATGGCGGCCATGATATTAACTGGTATCACATACAAATAAGAAATTTGTAAAAAGTGGTAAAAAAGATGTGTTATTATCTCTTACCTTTATATGTCCTCTTTCCACAGATTTAAATCCACATTATGGTATTATTCCAGTCTAATAATAGGGCCATGGTAGTCCAATATGTCCATTTTATATCTGATCTGTCAGCCATTGCTGACCCAATTATCCATAAGTCATGTGCATGTAATTTGATCAAATTTTATACAAACAATGTGATGACAAAATATTTTGCCATCTGCTGCAAAAATACTTTCCTGATGCAAGCAGTAAGATGTAGGTCCAAATTAGAAAGAAATAATCTTGTGACCTGACTTTGAATTTCAACCTCTAAAATCCCCCATTTTGCAAAAAAAAATCCACTTTTTCTACAAAGCCTCACTTTTGTAACATGGGGTCTATTCCCGGCAATTTGCACCAAGAATGCACTGCCCAAGCATACAGATCCATAATCCAATCGGGGTGGTGGGATAGTGACAACCCTGTGTCCACCTTTCAGCCAAAAACGAAGGAACCCAAAAATGACATATTTAGGGGGTAGGGCCCTTTGAATTTTGATCAAATTTGTACAATTTGCCGTAGAATGCTCAAATATATTTTTTTCACAACTTAAAATATCAGTAAGTATGAAACTCAGCCTAATCTATGTTATTACAGAAAAAGTTTTATTTTATCAGTAGTTCAAAACCCCCATTACTTCTGATAAAATGGACTGTTCTGTTATTCAAAATGGACCACTTGTATCTTGAAAATTTAACTCAATTCAGCCCAAATTTATACCCTCTTGAAAAGCATGAACACTTGTTGGTCAAGTTACAGCGTGAAAGGGTCATGGATCTGTTTTAAATTAAAATGCCAGAGCAGTATCTGGTTGGTGGGTGTTCTAAACAGGCATCTCTTGTGTCTTCAGTCGGGTATCGGGTGACAGGATGCTTGTAAAATGACCATTAATCGTAACCCAATAAATGCACTGACTGTTATTTACAGTAAAACCTCTCTAACCGAACACCTCGATATACCGGACACCTCTCTATACTGAACACCACTTCTTGGTCCCGAATGTACACTTCCAATGTTAGCAGACTTCCCTATACTGAACACCTCCCCTTACTGAACACATTTTTTTCAGGTCCCAAGGGTGTTCGGTATAGGAAGATTTTACTGTAAGTGGTAAATGACTTATCACACCCCTTTCATGTGATCTGCGAACACCTCAACACTCCCAAATAGCAGGGACTAAGATGTGCCCATGCGTCTTTGTTTACATAAGCACTGCCCAGCAATGGAACGAGAACGAGGCTGCTGATTTGACCCCTAATCTCGCATCTCATTAAACCCAGGTCAGCATCTCGACTGGTATTCTATTTAATCATAAGAACAAGTCGATTTAGTCATGTGAACGAATGCATTTGTTCATGTGATCAAATTCATTTTATTTGTTCCTCGGAACAAATCTATTTGATCTTCTCATTAAATCTGTTTGTTCTTCTCATCAAATCGATTTGATCACAAGAACAAATATACTGTATTTGATCACATGAATAAATGTATTTGTTCACCTGATCAAATCGATTTGATCATGTCATTAAATATTTAGTCTTCTTATTAAATATTTCTTCACCTGATCAAATATTTGTTCACCAAAATAAATTTATTTTTTCTTCTGAACAAATATTTGATCATGTGATCAAATACTGAGTAAAACAAGAAACGGCGTTCCATAGTATATATATATATATATATATATGTGTGTGTGTGTGTGTGTGTGTGTGTGTGTGTGGTGTATGATTAAACTACGTTAAGGTCAACATGTACATTCGTTTACCTTACCTAAGATACTTCGCTCAATACGAAACCGTTTTCCAACAAGGCCCTGACAAATGAACCACACTTCAATGTATACAGACCAACGAGAATAATTATTCAATCACATGCATGCAGGGCTGAAATGTAAAAAAAAAACCCAACAAACAAACAAAAAAAACATTGCATGCCGAGGAATGTTGACCTTGCTGGCTGAGACACAACATGCGCCTCATTCTCCTGCCAAGAATGTGCACACTTTCCCTTTGTTAATATGTATGAATCGCAAAATGGTGTAGTTAAAGATAGTTCAAAGCGACATACGATAACTAAATCGGCAAGAGTGAGGACAGATGTATTACAGGCATACACATAAGCTTCAACGCACTTATAGTCTATACACCGGTTATCTGTAGAGTTATGGCACAGCAAACCGCCATAAGGATGAGCAGAATGGTGTCTGATAATGTAAATTAAGTATATGTTTAAAATTGAAAACCAACATAAGATTGTGTGAAAGGAGGGGCCCATTTATTAAACTGGAAAACTGCTACGAGTGAAAATCCAATAACTAAATAATTTTGTTGCTCTATCTATGACTGTGTGACCACGATTTTCCTACTTTCCCATAATTGTGCCCTAGATATTTGTATGCTAATTTGATAAAGTCCGTATTTTGGTCTCTGCATTGTAAAATACTATTGAAATAATTGCAATTCGGAAAAAAAATCGATTCTGTGCTCTGTAGGTAAATCACATTGATAGTGCTCATGCCAGGGTCCCACACACTATGACAAAAGACAACTTAACTTTTGAAAGTGGATCATCTTGAGGTTCCTAAGTATGCCTCAATCCTAACTTCATGTCATTACGAGTCATTACCTCATTTATGACCATGTTTTCATACAGGTTTTTCAGCAACAATTCCCATGTATTTCGATTCACTGTGCTTTGTTAAATTATTTATTGACAGCGAAACTGGTGCGCAGATGTACAAAAATGGACAAGTACTGAAGATTTTTTTAAAGTCCTGTTGATTTAAAGATAATAAAAAGTTGTGTTTGAAAAACTGGGAGAGGGCATTTTTTGCTCTGGTTCCTTTGATACAAATGTTAATTACCAATTCTTCTTTGGAAAACACAAGATTTTTCTCCAACCGGCAAGGTATTGTTCACCACCTGTTTAGAATGTGGATTTTGCTTGCGTAATGAATCCTTCAAAGTGAACATTTTTACTTTTTAAAGGCTTCGTGATTACCAGTCTTCCTTTATGAAAAATAATTTTGTCACATCATTGAGATCGTTTTACATTTTCATCGTTATCAAGACATAACTTGCCCTCATCTTAATTATTGTTACTATTTCTGATTCAAATTGCTTGTAAAATGACATTTCACTCAAAGTCCAGTATTCCACTATATTTAAGGAAGACAAGACCCAGTATGTCTTTGTTACAGTCAAAGCCTAAGTCACAAAATCTTGCCATGACCAGCATGGTTCCCAAAGGCAGAACATGGGCTCATAATGACAATACGTAAAACATTACTGATTTTAGATTTTCGGAGATGCTATCTTAAATACCAAAATGGCAATAAATCATACTATATTACAGTTACGGCCTGTTGTAACCAATAATCATTTCAAACCCCCAAAATACCTTCTGAACTCTTATTTAATGTATACTTGTCATTGTACATTGTGTTGTGAGCCCGTGTAGATGCATGAATGCAAATCTGCAACACGAACAAATTTCCCAAGTGACATTTAATGTAGTTGCGACTCTCTCTGACATGAAATGATTGTGTCAGCGGGAAAGCGGTGTATGCACTAACCGTAGTGCTCAGAATCCACACATAAGCTAAAAGCAGTGTGTGTGTGTGTGTGTGTGTGTGTGTGTGTGTGTGTGTGTTTGTGATAGCTAAATTTCAATGGGCCCTTTTCACCATGCCCTAAGACACATATTCTTCAATCATTGTGCTTATGTACAACCTACGGTAACGTGCAATTAGTGGACAGCGGTAATTTTTTTTTTCGAAAAAGCCAAATGTGCCGCAACACTTACGATTAATGTCGGAAATCCGTTAGGCAAGTTCCCCATGCCCGATCCTATTGTTCTACCATTGCCTCCTCAACAGAGATAAACAGTTTCCTATGTTGGTAGTTTCCTTCTCTCCACAATGTTGTGTAGCAAAACAAAGGGAAAATTCCTGATGCCACCCAACTTAATAGACACAACAAATTTGTGCTGGATATGGGCTTGGTAATTTGATAATCAAGAAGCTTAAGACATAGCTGTTTAGGCCACAAATTAACAACTTGGAATCACTGTAACTAGGTAGATACTTGATGTATGCATTAAATGGCTTGTTTTCGCTTTTACTCATGCAATATTTGTGTAATTTGGTAAAAGTAGTAAAACATGTTTACACATCGATGCGTGCTTACTGTTTGGTGTGTAATTTCCATTATTCTGATACATGTCAGTTTGTCAAATTACTTATTTCTTTTAATATTTACTGGCTAATGCAGTTAGTTGTAATGGTTTCTTGTGAGAGATCATGGCTGTTTGTCTATGATCATTATCCTTGCACTCCCTGTTTCAAAGAAGGTGGCAAATGTTGCTCTTTCAACGGGTAGGGTTTCCTCTTCAAAACGCTGAAAACTGTTGGAGTGTGAAGTGTTTTCAGTGTATAATAATGAGTGAAAACGTAGCTTATAAGGGATTAAATAAGAATCAAGAAAAAAGAACAAGAGAATAAGTAATGCAAGAATATTTCATTTCAAAAAATAAACAGAACCATATTCTTTTTAAAGTATTATGATAAAACATGACGATTGATATAGTAATATCCATCATTGAGCCAGGTTGAGAATGGATCAATGCACAGTGGTTCGCCTATTTTATTGGTGAGAAGACGTAAAAACTTACCCGACTGACCTTATACGTGTCGTCGAATGGCATCCGGATAGAGTGGAAAATACTCGTGGTATTACGGATGTTGTGGCACTGCGTATGGTTTAAAGGAAATTAATTTTTACCTTATCATCTGTTTGTTCTGGCATGATGCGGGTGATGAGAAATCTCACATGGCCCCTGCAGTGTCATCACTAGAGCCTCGTAAGTTTACTTGACGCAAACTCTGGATAATGTGCACGCCATTGAGAAACAAGAGTGATCTTCCTTTGTTTCATTTCCTTTTATTGTCGTGATACGTCCATATTGTGAGTGATGTATTTGTTCCTAAACTGGCAAATTGTCAACATGTATCAGCTGCATATCGCACTGTTCATCTACATAGTTTCCAACCCGTTTAAATGCAATTTGTTGTTGATAAAATTGCAAAATACATTAATAGTGTTTGCAGGTTAATACTCTCATATTATTTATTATTTGTTACGTCGTATGCAATTACATTGATATATAACTATGTATTCTTTATTTTCTACCGAAACATTTTCTCTCTATAGATCCGTTTGTCTGCCTGTCTGTCTCTCTTTCTCTATCTATCTATCTATCTATCTATCTATCTATCTATCTATCTATCTATCTATCTATCTATCTATCTATCTATCTATCTATCTATCTATCTATCTATCTATCTATCTATCTATCTATCTACTTATCTATCTATCTATCTATCTATCTATCTGTCTGTCTGTCTATCTATCAATCTGTCTGTCTGTTTGCCTATCTATCTATCTATCTATCTGTCTGTCTATCTATCTATCTGTCTATCTATCTGTCTGTCTGTTTGTCTATCTATCTATCTATCTGTCTATCTATCTATCTATACATTGCTAACTAGTTAGATAGATATGCAGAGTAATAGAAATAAATATAGATACTGAAGTACAATGCATAAAAAGATTGTTATTTGTATTTAACACTTTCAACTCTATCATTTAATAGGAGTATTCAATGTCTACACCTATTACTGTTAAGATTAGAACCTGGCGGTTGATCGAAGATCTTGCAGAACCTATGAAAACAGCCAAAGTCAGGTAAATAGGGAAACTTGTGTCTTTTTTGGCCGCATAACAACATACAACAGGAACATTTTGTTTCAAATTTTTGTATTTCATTTTATCAAAAAATACATTAAGTCTGTTCCTGTGTCAGTCCGTATTCAGTGGTTTAAGTAAGATTGGCCCAATCGTTACATTATATGAAGGAATGAATTGCTTTGCAGCCACCTAGCTAATGTTCGAGAACAAAAATGCTAAGAACGTCTCTTTTATATTAATCATACTGGCAAGTCTGGTAGGCTGAGCTATTTGATAAACGTGCTGTGTTATATCTCATCATGGAGATATATATGCTTTTCAATGTTCAGTCTACTTTTTTTAACTAGTTAAAATCATAGGAACTTGTACTATTGTCTTTATGCGTAAGGTTACATATTTGTTTTCATTCCTTGCCTCAATTCATCCCCACGTGCTTTAGCCAAATTTGAATAAGTGTTGAAATGAAAAGGGTCTTAATCTAGGGGGCATAAGCCAATATATTCCTAAGATTTTGCCTTGCCACCCGCACCCCTCCCCCTTTGCACACAAGTGCCTCCGGCTGTGCCCACGTAACAAATTAAACTGACCTCAAAGGAGGTAATGTGCAAAAGGGTAAAGAACATCTATTTCAAAAATGTCTAAACAAATGTCCAAGTTATCTAAGGCGTCACAAAAATGTATGTGTGGTTCCGGTAACCTGACAAACCTTACTAAAAAGGCCCAACCCTAAAATTAATGGAACAAACAAAAGTAATGTCAAGCTGCCCTTTCCTAATAAAGTTTGATTGACCCAGGCTGAAAGATTTTATCGAGAAAGTGGCCATCGTGTGCCGTTATTTTGCAGTAAAGCCAACTCAAACACAGCATTTTATTCAACTTGTCTGGAGGGTTAACTTGGGCTGGGGAAACAGCATAGCCCTGGTTATTCAGTGATTCAACTATCGTAACTCTAATCTCTAATCTGCCCGCTAGGTTGTGTCTGAAGCAGTCATTGCTACTTACAAATCCAAATGCGACACCATACATTGAGCAGAAAATGTCAATACAACGCCATAAAGTTACCAGTTGTAGGCCCCAGAATAGGGAATTTGTATCAGACACTGTAGTCGCCCCAGGTTATGAATTAAGTAGCAGCACAGGGCACACCAGGCAAGACCTCTGGCTTAGTCAAAGACAGAGCTTAGGGGAGAAGGTTGCCCAGCTAGTGGATACAAGTCCGAAAGTACCGGCGGTTTGTATACAAATGGTAGTAAAATTGGGTTTCACAGTAACTATATTCACAGTAAATGCTTGAGAATGTGAACCAGCCCCCGGGCAGCCAACAGCATCATGTCAGCTGGGAAGGTTTCCATGGGCAAAAAACACAGACATATTACAAAGTCACAGATGTGATGGAATTCTAGATTGTAGAGACTCAACAGATGAATCAGGCTGTATCCTTATCTCCTTCCACCACAGTGGACGTGCTTACAGTATGGCATTATGCCACAAAGCATGCGTTAAAGGTCCTCTTGATTGAGCATGTGTCAAATGGATACATAGAGGACACATGGGTTGTTCTAACCATACGATGCACTTAAAAATCAAATGTGAAAATAAAGCTTTTGTTCAATTTATTATAAAAAAAATCACTGCGCCTTCTATCCTGCCTTCTGTTCATTTCCGACACCCTCAAGGCACGAAAGGTTAGTGACGTCACAAGCACCGCGATAACGATCTCTTTCAGTCATGTGCACTATTTGTGGCAATCCACGGCCACTCCCAATAATCGGGTGTCAAATTTTCTTGTTATTTTATCTTTGTCGTTAATATGGACCCAGAAAATAAGTCAGTCGGAGGAAAATATTCACCAGAGTTAGGTAATTGATACAATCTGAAATAAAGGATCATAGGCACGTGTACAGATGACGGTTGTATATGGAAACGTAAAATACTGTTCTCCAAGGGTCGCGAGGTTGCTGCCAGGTAGGAGTTTTCATATTGAAAGCCATTCATAAATACAAACTTATATTTAATCACCCACATACCATACAGACGGGACAGAAAACTTAACTGTCTGTACAGACCTTTACATGCCTAGGCGTAGACTGCATGGAGCTGTTTCTGTGAAGGCTGGAACATAAGAGACCTGGCCCATCCTAACAGCAAATTCCATTTTATTGCATGTATGGTTGTTCTTGTTAAATAAAATCTAGTAATTTTCGATAGGAAATATCTCTTTTGCAACGAATTATTATTGCCAAGACGGCAAGTTGGGATGTTCTGGCTTTCCTACGGCTGCACTCTCTACAGTATTAGACTAGTGACGGCAGGGTTCTGGGCATCCCACTCATGACTGTAAGGCTGAATGATCTTTTCCTCTGCTGCTACAACTTTTCTTATTAATTCTTCTTCGTCCTCATGACACCACGTATATGTACATGAAAAACTGAATTCAGACAATCCGAAATTATTATGTTGTGCTGTATCTGCCATGACTCTTGATAAATGTGGCTTATAACACATTCACCCTGGCCAGTGGGTTGCGTTTGTGACGTCACTAACACTTATCGGGCCACGATGGGAGAAAAATTCCCGCGCTTTCATGTGGCAAATGTGGTGCACTTTGGGAGCTAAAAAACACTATTCGAAAATGAAATTTAACATTTTGGTTTTTAGATATTATTTAAAACCACCTTAAACAACATCTTTCTAATTTGTGGTACCCATTTAATCAAGAGGATTTTTAAGCGTACCTAACTTTTCAGCTAGCGGCTAAAGATTGTGGATATATATAAAAGGTGCCTGACCACCCGCAGCATAAGTCTGAGTTCCAACGTATTCCAGTATCGCATTATGCCATGAAGCATGCGTTAAGCCACCCTGCATATGTAATTACACATGTAACTGTATTTTCAGTACGCGGCGTAAGACTGAGAACATATATATCAAACTGGCGTGACCAGCAGCAGCTGATGCACTAAAACGTTATGACAAGATTGCTTCTATCCAGGAACGTAATGCCTTTAAACACAACCTCTGTTGGGTCTGGTAAAAAATTATATTTATTTTTTCAAATGACTGAGAGGCATCACGCACCTGCACTCTTTTGAAATAGTTTCCATGTTTTGATGACTGTTAACTCTGACGTTTTCAAGGATACTGGTCTATATGTGATTTAGGAAATTAACGAAAACAGCGTTTTTTTCATATAAAACATGGATATATCATCGTTCAAGATGTAAACCAATGGAGTGAACAGGAATTTCTATATATCGACAATCCTATTGTATTTCGTTGAGAGTGTTATATTTCATGTTCGGAACGAGCGGGACTCGAACCTGCAACCTTTGGCACCAGTCGCCTAGCTGAAATGGGAAACGCACATATCCACTCGACCAAATCCCCATTCCTAAAAAGAATGGTTCAATGGAGGTAGTTATGTGCGAGTGCCATATCAACACGGTAATGCAGTATATTTACTGAGTCGGCATATATTTCCAGAATCGGGGACTTAAATCCACCAGCATTAAGGAAATGCCGAAAATATATATTTCATGTTCGGAACGAGCGGGACTCGAACCTACAACCTTTGGCACCAGTCGCCTAGCTGAAATGGGAAACGCACATATCCACTCGACCAAATCCCCATTCCTAAAAAGGATGGTTCAATGGAGGTAGTTATGTGCGAGTGCCATATCAACACGGTAATGCAGTATATTTACTGAGTCGGCATATATTTCCAGAATCGGGGACTTAAATCCACCAGCATTAAGGAAATGCCGAAAATATATATTTCATGTTCACCTTATGTGATGGTAAAAATAATTGCCCTGTCATGAACATGGGTATCGCCTAGGCGGTATCGCCATTTTAAATGTCCATTGCCCTCCACCCACACACACCTTGTTCTCTCTCATCTGGACCTGTCATCAAACAATAACACAATTTTTAAAAGCAGATGTTTTATTTCTTGTACAAATCTTTAGTACCTTTATCATGAAAATCCAAACTGGGCCCTTTTACAGCTTAACGACAACTCACTATTAGCCATTTGAAGTTATGGATTGCGTGGCTTGTACTCTCTTCTAATTCTAAGTTTCACTCTTTTGCAGCTAAACTACATTCAGCTCGGAGCCTTCTGGAAATCCGTGAATCAACATTATCTTGATTTATCAATGAATAATATATGTGCTATGGCCGGCGATCACCACTTACAAACAACAAGTCCGCGGTATATGAAGTAGATGAGTAATGCCTTCTCGATTTATTATGCAATGATATATGGAGGCTTGAGCCAGCAGTATTTGAATGTTTGGCGAAGGCCGTCATATACAAACTGGTCATAATTACACATGCTGCTTTGCTTAAAACACGCGTGGTACCAATACATGACAACGAAGCATGTTTAAACCTTTCACATGGCAGCACTCTACGCTTTTGTGTTCGATATAATCCAGCAGTATTTTAAATATTACAGTAACCATTTATTTTTACTTTCCGTTTTTTTTTTGTTTTTTTTTTTGGGGGGGGGGTCGACCCAAAATATTATAAGCATCTCAGATATATTCTTGAAATTATGCTTATGCATAATGGTGACATGGCAATCGGGTATCAATGTCAGAGCAATAGGTGCACAAATACAAATCATTTGCACCACATCTGTAGAGTCCAAACAAGGAGTAGCTCTACCCTCCTGGTCCAAGTCCCTATCAGGAATCCCGTGGAGCTCGCGGACCACAAACACACACACACACACACACATACACACACACACACACACACACACATATATATATATATATATATATATATATATATATATATATATATATATATATATACATATACATATATATATACATACATACATACATGCATGCATACATACACACACACGCACACACACACACACATATATATATATATATATATATATATATATATATATATATATATGTATATATATTTGTATATATATTTATTAAATACACGTTTTAATGCATTGATAATTTGGTCATGATGTTTGCACGTTAACTCTACGAACAACCATGGTAATCTGACTAGCCTGAACGGACACTTCTTTATTTTTTTGTTCGACAAGATTTAAAATTTCAGACTATTACATCGCATGAAAAAAACAGACACTTTTAAAACGATTCAGATTGGTCGGAAGCAAAAATCAAAACAAAACAAACAGACCCACATCCACATGCACACCCACACCCACACACCAATACATCCACACACCTACACACCCAGGCACACGCACGCATGCAAAAAATTCCGATGACACCGTGATGGAAGCTCACCATCGTATATCTGATCGCGAGGCGCCGGGCATCATCAGTTACGAACAGCAAGTTAAAGATTAGCCTTCATTATCTCTTTCTGGACACCAAGTTTAAGTATAAGTATGAGCCTCTTTGTTTTATTTAGATTATGGGAAAGTCACATATTGAATTATCGAGCCACTGACAATTACGCGAGGACGCAGAGCCTACTTCCTTTCTACTTTTTTTAAGATGTGAAAGACACGAAAGGACTCTGTACAGGGACAAAGTGTAAAGTCGACGCAAAATGCAAAATTACACTTTGCGTATAATTTACGTCTCGGGCTGCACAACACCGAGAAAACCATCATGCAGGACATCTATGTCAGACAGAGCCAAAAAGACATTATGAACGGTGAACTAATATTCTACTGTAAACACATGCTGAGCGCGAATTATCCTTTGATTGGACGAAGTAATCTTTATCACTACAAATTACCCTTGGTGTATCCATCAATGCACCCATATCACAGTGGATAATTGTCGCCGTTGCCTAGCAACAGGGTCGGAGATATGCATGTCTTGTATTGAGTATATCAATCAGAATTGTTTCTAATCAGATTTTGTTTCATCATTGTGCCTTCAATGATTCAACATCAGCTTCTGAATAAAATGTTTTGAATATACAAACTTGTGATGTACCTCTAAAACTAAGAACTATAAAATATGTACAGTGAAATCTTCCTTTTAATTCTGAAAAAGCATAGGTTAACAGGACATAGAATGAGTCGCCGTGGTGACTGAAGGAATCACGTTCCATTAATGTGTTTTATGAAAACGATATTAAAATTTTGAGATTGATCGTATTGTGCATGTAATGTAATGAGATTATTCAAATAAACGACAAAATTAGTCAGATGGAACAATATCTAATGGTCTGAAAATTGAAGAATTAAACTTGCTTTTTAGAAGTCTTTAAGTATCGCTTGTATATTCTCAAAAAAGATTAGTTTAACATGTGTTAATTTATAGTATTTCATGAATTCAAACAAAGTATTACCTAACATGTTTGATTTGTCTCCTATCATATTTCCTTTTTAAAATTCCACATATAAAAAATCAAGTTTTTCAAGCTTCATGCTTTACAGAATTTTTTCAAAGAAGTAAAAAATTAAAAAAGCATCTAAATAAGCTGATTCTAGAAATTCTATTTTTTGTTTTTCTTTTCATAAAACATACGGCTCAGAATATTCTAACTTTTGTAAATGTAAAGGCAAGCCACGAAGTGTTGAAGAGGATAAAAAAAGAGAGATAAAGATATAGACACATGAACAGATGGCTGGATAAAGGAATAATATATATATATATATATATATATATATATATATATATATATATATATATATATATATATATATATATATATATATAATAAAGATGGTCAAAATCGCAAAATACCTAAGAACAATGCAAAACTGAATTGGACAACGATCCTTATAATATGATAGATAAATTTTCCAAACTGAGCAATATGCTTATCATATTATGTTGCTACCGTTAGTTGATTTATCAAAATGTTGATCATCATGATTGCCATGTTGGCTATTCGTCAACAAATCAGACAAGAGTAATGCTCTTTCAAGACAAGTATGTACAGGCCACATCACACACTTACACACACACACACACGCGCGCGCGCACCCGTTTCTTCTTGATCTTTCAATCGTCATTACATTTTCTTGAGAGGAAAGTGGGAGAAAAATGATAACAGTAAAGATCCCAAGTATCGTACCCTCCAATCCTAAAACCAACCAATGATAGGTTTGTCATCACGCAAGGATTCATTCAAGCGTGAGGTTTTCTCCCGGCGAGCTACCCTCAAAACGACAGCAGTTGAATGACGATACGGTTAACAGGCAGGTGCATTGCTACTGGTACTTCACCGGACTGTCTGAAGTCTGAACAGTTATTGTATGCGTGTAGAATATTTGGGATCTTCTTTTAGTCATGGATATAGTGGCTTGTAAATGACGGCGTTGTGATCAGTATCATGTTATGTTTTATCGTATTGTACCTTTGTGCAGAAGTACTATTGTTCACCGTGTTACGTCACGCTAAAATACGTCACCTTTATATATTTTAAACTTACCTACATGTGCTCATGTACATGTAGTCATGTACATATATACAAAAGTAGTCACGTTTGAAAGGAAGGAATCAGGGCGTGAAGGCTAAAGCCGGTGGACCCTATACAAACTCATAACAAAATGGTGACCCAAAGGAATAAAGATGGAATGGACGCACAGTGAAACTTTTGGGTCTCGTCATGAGATCGCTGGTGAAGGGACACCTGTGGAAAGTAAAGTGTCACCCCAAGAGACTGGTCGTGTCGGTCTTGGCCGGCTGTCTAACCAGTTTTGTGATACACCTTCCCTGGTTGGTCAACGGTCGGCTTGCAGATGTTGCCTCCAAGCAAAACAGCAGACCGCCGGCTTATGACGACCTGCTTCAGCGGCCATGGCGCGAGCTGGACATTGAAGGGAAAGACCTCGAGACGAATGAACTTGTGGATAGCCAGCTTAAAAAAGTACTGCAGCACGAAAGTAGACCCAGGAACGCAACCTGGGTAGCAGTCAGTATCGACAAGAAAGCTGAGTGTCCTGGTTTGTTGAAGCCTGTGGACGTATGGGACTACCAGACTTGGCAGCAAGTTAAAAACCCCGGAACTTACATATTTTCGGCATTCTTTGATACCCGATACTCATACCGTCTCGTGCGGATTATTGGCATCACCAGCTTAAAAGACACAGGAACCAGATTCTGTTACTTGTGGTTTTGGGACGCAGACCATCCTCAAATTGTGACGGGAAAAATAAAACTTTTACCTGAGCACCATGACCGCAAGTGAGTAAAAACCAGCGCTTGAATGCAGTTGAATGAAAACTAATAACTTATTTATTAGACCAAAACGCACAATACGTAGAGATATCCCGCCACAATAACTAAAGACTATTGCTATGAAGGGATTTTCTATGGTTTGTATTCATGACGCGTTAATTATAGTACACAACATTTGTAACTGTTCCCTTAGGGCTAGGACCTATATGGGAGCGTGAGTCAGAAATGCTTTTGCGAAAACATTGATATTTTCACGTCCGTATTCTTTTTAATTACATAAAATCTATTCAATGGAATTGTATCCGTGCAATATCTGATATAGTAGTATGTTATATTTGACTTATGCCCTTGCGGGCTCATACAAACATACAAATATGCAGACACATCATGTGGAAAAAAAAAGAAAAAGAAATAAAATTATAGGTTAAGACAGTATACAAACTACTAGAATATAATTGTACGATTTTCAGATGGGTGAGTAAAAGATCGCATTCAGGATTTAGTTATACCACTGGGTTCTGTATGTGATGTACAAGATTTATACAAGCCAAGCCAGAAGTACATGATCATGGGCCGACAAAGATGTGCATTGCTAAGTGCACTCCTTCCTGGATCCAAAAAATTGGAACACAAATGAAGTTACAATTTGACAATGCTTTTATATTCCCCCGTGTTTTCTTATTGTCAACACGCTTTACGAACAGTGACTTCCTTTTAGTTGGCAACCATCGCGCTTCCAAATACACCCAAACGTTTGTGTTTGGTTCCATTTTTGTATTCACTGCCACGACAGTCTGTTTCTATCTCATCTCAGGTATTGAGACTCAATGAATATAATTTTTTATCATGGTTTTCATTGCAGATACAGAGCTATATTCATTGACTGCCAGTGGAGTAGCAAATCGCCACGGAAACCGTACGGTGTCTCCGTAGTACGTCGGAAGTGTTCAAAGCCTGACAATGCTGTTGTTGTACAGCACAGTGAAGAGGAGCCACCCAAGTCATTCACTGTTTGTGTTCCGCCTCTTAATCGTAATTACGATAACGTTCACCAATTCACAGAAATGGTAGAATACAACAGAATGTTTGGGGCTCAAAAGTTTACATTTTATAATCACAGTATGGGCGCAGGTATATACCCACTGATTCAGAGCTATATTCAAGATGGTGTCGCAGAGATGGAGCTAGTCCAATGGAAAATACCAGTGAAAACTGAACATGAAATATCTGAAAAAGAAGTAGAAATACATTACTTTGGGCAGATCGCGGCCATAAATGACTGTCTTTATCGTAACATGTACAAAAGTGAATATATATTATTTTCCGATCTTGATGAGCTGGCGGTACCCCGTGGGGAAACAACATGGAAGGATCTGTTGTCCACCATAGGAACCCTTCGTGACACCAAGCGGATCGCAGCGTATATCTTTAGAAGTTCAACATTCAGAACAGAGTGGCCCAGCGACCCCGTGGAAGAGAAAAATGAACAGCTTCAAAACATTACTCTTTTATCTCTGTTAAAAATAAGAAGAGAAGAAAAGATTCACTCACACGGAGAGAGATCGAAATACCTTGCGAACCCACGGAGAATCGAAAGCGGGGCGATTCATCAGGTGGGAGAATTCATGCAAGAAGACTTTATTGAATATGCCGTGCCCATTGACCTAGGTCTCTTGCATCATTACAGGTCAGGTCAAGGGTCACGGAGTCGAAAGTGGATGAACGATAGGTATATGCAGATAAAATTCACGCAACAGATAGTAAAATCTGTTCGCCAGCGTCTGAATTCGTATCAACAAGTTATTTGGGCTAATAGTCAAGTACCTTATAATTTCACTGCTTTAATTGAAGGCGATGAACTAAGTTGACATCGATTGCATTGTGATATGTAGGTCCTCAGTTTTGTATACCATGCCTCTTTACACATTCTTGAAAGTATACTTATTTGGAATGCAAATGCTTGCAGATAATTTATCGAGCAACACTTTCAATATACATTTACGGGGTACATTTCTGTTTGGATGGTGGCTTCAGCTCGCGTGAGGGTTGTACAAGTCTAATCCAAAGTACTTCAAATGCTAATCATGGTATAGATAACATCTTTCTTGTATTCCCTTGTGTCTACTCATGCTAATTAATCTGATAAGGAAAGTTTTTTCTCGGTGATGGGCTTCTTGGTTGCTGTTACACATTTGGTGCGTAATCAAAATGCAATGCGCGGTTAGATTCTGTTTATAATGTGACTCAGTAGTTTAATTGTTTGTCAATGATATGAAGGCCCCAGAGGGAACTTAACACTGCATACAAAATGAACAATTCTTGTTCCAACTTTTAGAGGGCTGTTACCAGCATGTAAGACAAATTAATAATTTTTTATCAATTTGAAATGTTCGTGTCCTTGGGTTGGTGTTCACTATTTGCCATCTTATGGCCCAAGTACATCATTTTTTTAGTTATTGTCATCGTCATTATGATCATAGTCATCTTCGTCGTTGACACTGTCATTATCATCATAGTCATCATCATCTCCAATGTCATCGTTATTGAATGAATTTTCAGAACCTCATGCGATTGTCAATATGGGGAAAAACTTGACATAGATAATAGCAAAACATGTTAAAAAATAAATCAGGATATAACCTGGGTTAAAGATGATGTACAAGCTATACTCTCGTTATTGTTATTTTTTAAATAAGATTTGTAGACAAGGAAGGAAAACTAACATGAAATATTAAACTGCTTCTCCCATTATGATTTTTATTTGGGATTTTTATGCAAACTTTCATCATTTGTCGACTGTAGATTCCAGAAATACACGTATAAACGCTGAGTGGCTTTACTTCTGAGCGAAATGGTTCGACATTATCACCACAGTAGAGCCAAAGAGCATTTAAAAGTCGTGTTTATCCAGCCTGACCAAAACCTGTAAATTTCTGAAACAATGTTACAAATATATATGCAAAGGGTATATTTGGATCAGTGATTAGATTCAAATACTCCATGATAACCTTTATGCACTATAATTGTCATTGTGTGGAATATTTTGGCATTGATTATTGTGAACTATAAAATGTATGGTGTAAGTACTTAGGTTGCCTGTTTAATATTTCTATTACTGGTCAAATATTCTTTGTGTCGGGTGTGATGTTACTGGATCCCATGTAAGAACAGTTTTTTGACGATTGCACTGACCAGTATTGATATATTTGAGTAAATAGTAAATATTATGATACTACTCATGAGCCTCGTTGTGATGTTCCCCTCAATCAATCCACAGTTCTCACCCCAGCACCATATATATATATATATATATACATACATACAACGGCAAACATTTAGATAAAATTATTATTAAACTGTACTCGCAACTATAGCGTTGTCCACTAATTGCTAACAGCCAAACTGTTACAGTAACAGTCTCCTCCGTAATGACAAAAACACATCATAAAACAAATTCATTAATATTAAAACATGTAATTGTACTCAATGCACGGTATTTTGCATGCTAAGGTAACATTATGTGTAGTCTACAACAGACTTGAAAGACATCCAATGCAAAAATTTATATTTTTTTTACACGCATTTGCTTCATGTAGATCAGCACTTGTGGTGGCGTTTTTTTAACATTCAAGGACCTATCAACTTAAAACCGGTAGCTTCATTTTTTCAATGTTTTCTAATATATAAGGATTTAATTAAATGTATTTAACAAAGTTCTGGTGTAAAATTGTTGTTCACAAAATTTTTTCCATGGTCGTCAACGTGACACCCGTGCAAAAATTCGTCATTGGAGTTTGGCCATATTTGTTGTTATCATTAAACATTTGGTTCTGATGAATCAATGATGGAAATCCGGGCTAGCAACATGGGCAACGCCAAAAAAGTGGGTAACATTACGCCACCAAGACGTATTTCCTTTCCTTTCGTTGGGTAATTTATCATCACATTTGTGTTTATTTTCCTCTTCGTCTTGATTAAGCAGTGTTTTATACAGACTGAAACGTGATTTGGCAGGCAGTAGATTGTGCAAACAAATATTCAACAAATTTTACGAATCCTGTTTGGAGGATGATTCGAAATCGCCATGGTGTTACTTTGAGGAAATGCATCACATTCTCAGAAATATTGGTTTAGCTCGGGCCTTTACGAGCCAACGAGACTCCTGGATGGAGCCACATCAAAAGTTAAGTTAAGAGAGTTATAAGATGGAATTTTATCAAGACATTTATGAAAACTCTTTGTTATATTGGTATCAGCCAATGAAATGTTCTACTTTTGGTCAAAAACACATGCTTGATATCAGTAATTACAATGGAACGAGGCTAAAGTTCTTGGCCAGGGTTGGATCTTTCGGTATTAACGAAAATCTGGCTAAATGGGGAATGACAAATGAAATATGTAGTTTATGTCAAGAAGGGAAGAAGATGTATTGCATTTTCCTTTTCCTTTGGCCTAAAACAAACAATACAAGGTTAAAGTATACTTTGTTGTTGGAAAGAAAATTGAAGGAAATTAATGGAGAACAAGTGTGGCTCTCTTTCAATAGTTCCTCTCTTGTAGCAAAACTCTGTTAGTGGCTGGCCGAGCAAGCAGTCACTTATGGAAACACCGTCGGTTTTGTGTTTGACACTGTTTGCAAGCAATTGTTGTCAGAGGCGTGGTGCTCCAGCCGTGATACACTGAATGATGACGCACGTGTTCCAACTTGATATTGTATGTGGGATACATTACCTTGTGTTTCTTTTTAAAATATTTCTTTCATTGTAGCCACATGAACAATTCTGTTTATTTTACCCTTATGATGTTTTATGTGTATAATTACGTGCTTTGTAACTGACGCATCGTGGGTTCTACCCTGCATGCGGTGCCCCCGGTGTAAAGGGGGTAGATTCAGTAAACAAATTATTAATATTTCTTCATATAATATATGTAATATATTTTCAAATGTGCCTATGGTACGTCTAGGATTTAGAACCTAATTAACGAAGATGCTGTAATCGTGTAGTCATCGCAATGAGCTACTACTGATGCTACATCGGACGTCCGGACATATCCGGAGGGAAGCCAGATATTATCTGATCCAAGCATGTGGCTGTACTTTCAGAAATACAATCTGGTTGAGATATCAGAACATTTGCCGCGGACAAAGATCCAGTATATTACTAGCTGGTATTCCAAAGGCGACATTTTCATATCCCATCAAAATACTTTCGTCATTGTCGTTATTTCTAGCTTGAGGAAAATTTTGCTGCAATGGTACATTTTCAAATTTGGAGGGCGATAAACCACAGCTAACAAAGAAAAGTGTAATCATAATCCTGTGTCCATCAACTCCGAATGGTTATACTCTAAATGTATTGTCCGCTTGATCACAATCTCACGGAAAGCAAATGGACCGACGTCGCCGCCATGGCCAGAGCCATCATCACCACGGAGTGCCGGGAAGCGTACCCCCTCCCTCGGGGGGGGGGGGGGGACTTGGTCTCAAAAAGGGTATGTAGGTGCCCTGGAAGGCTGAAACCCTATCCTTTACATGCGATTTTGATCCCAATATAGGGGTCAAAATTCTACACATTGTCAAAAAACTGGGTCATTATTCGACATATTGCCGTAAAATAAGGGTCAAATTTCGACATTTTCATTTAAGAAATGGTCATTTTCCACAAGTACAAGACAAAAGTCGGTCAGAATCAGCATATTTCAACCTTTGTGCGAAGAAAATCCAGCAATATTTCTCACTTTTGAGAAAAAGGGGTCAATATTCGATCCCGATTTCATAAAAAAAGGTCAGAACTCTACATGTGGGGGAAAATAGGGGTCATTCGCGCGGAGCCTATATATCTACCACTATAGTTGGAGTACCGTCCCCCCGAGCGTAACATAACGGCACGATATTTTTTCAAAAACAAAAAGTTTCAGAAAAAGCCTTTATGTCAAATTCTGTTGCCATTGTTCTTTGACTTACCTTAATTTGTCCTGTGAGACACCAAGCATGTTTGCATCGCAGAGCGTGAGATTCCATCTGTCTGTCTGTCTGTCTGTCTGTCTGTCTGTCTGTCTGTCTGTCTGTCTGTCTGTCTATCTATCTATCTATCTATCTATCTATCTATCTATCTATCTATCTATCTATCTATCTATCTATCTATCTATCTATCTATCGATCTACATGTATCTATCTACCCAGGTTCGTGGGCACATCACCGCATAGACCCAGTAACAGCATCAACATGTAAGGTAAAAAAAATCTAGAATCTGTACATTTTCCTTGACCATATAAAGACCAAAAAAAAGCAAAAAAAAAAAACAAAACAAAAAACAAAAAAACAAAAAAAAAAGCACCCCCCCCAAAAAAAACAAAACAAAACAAAACAAAAACCAACCAAACAAACAAACACAAGAACAGCAAAAAAGAAAAGAAAGAAAGAAAAAAACCCAAACAGAAAAAAAAAGCTTGCGAGTGGTTCAACCGGATGATCAACCCGAGGGTGATGAAAAGCCGGGATAAAGTCAAATAAAACATATTCGTAGAGAAATACACAATGGTAAAATGTAGTTAGCAGAAGTTGGCAACAAGACAATCGGGTCATATGTTCAATATAAAATACATTGGTGCATCGTTATACATTAACCCAAATGTTCAATATCAAATCAGAGGATTTAACTTTAAAGTCAAAGGGTATAAGATCATTCCTAAACAAGCTGCAGAAAACATGTAGAGTCTCACTTAAATGACAGTTGTATGGTACAGGTAACGCAAGTGCAAGAGGACACCGTGAATATGATGAAATCAAAGAGTGTTGTGACAATGATGGTATAGAGTGTCTGCAGATATAATAGGATAAACTCACCCAATGGAACTATCCCATTCAAGTGATCTGATACCAGGCATGCGTGACAGTGTAAGCATATGTATGGTAGCGTGCCCAGTTTTCGGCAAGTGCGAATTAAGTGCGTTGCCTGGAGAAAGGAAGTACTTACACTCGTAGAAATTTATTTTGAAGTAAAGCAACATGTGTTCACGAACTGGAGAATGAGAATTTATTTCAAATTCTGAACATCAGTGTTTTTCCCTTGCATGTATCATTTCGTCGTCTCTCAAATGATGAAAAAGTTATTTTTGGGTGTTTTAATTTAATTAACTTTCGTTCCCATTACATGAATTCGCTTTTGTTTCTGTTCAACATTATTTGTTTTCCAGGATTTTTTCCTAAAAAAAGTACACACAATGACGCTGACGTTTCAAACGATGTTTATCGTTTGATATAGATTAATTACCTTACCAAGAAGTATATGTTTTGCGTATGGCAACGCAGCTTGTCAAACTGGACGAACACTGGGCTCGAGTGTTGACATTACTGCACATGCGCGACAGTCAACATTTGGCGTTTGATCACTGAGGATGGGAAGGATTAGAGAATGTAAAGAGCTTTCAATAGTAGCACAAAGAATACTAGATTAGTTTCTGTGTGGGAGAGGATGAAATAACATTTTAAACAAATCTGGCAGCTCTGAGAACTCTTAACTGGCCGAAAACTGGGCCTCCCTTCCTGATGAACTATATTTTCATGTGGATAGTGCTTCTGTTTGGCAATCAGCGTAAACTGGAGTGACCGCTTGCTGGATTGCCTTGGTGGATATGATGAGTTATCGTGATCTGTCACGTATCCTTCTCAAGGAGATTTTCATCTGAAAACGTGATAATTATCACATCAATTTCAAGTGTACGTTTTACCCTTGTATAGTCCAACCACGTATCTGTATCTATCGTGACTGGTTTCCATTTCTGGCGATGATCACTCTTTGTACCTAAGGAATTGATCACAAACAACAAACCCATTAACGTTTCCCTGTTGGCAATAGGTAGAGTAAACTACAATGAGCACCTTTTCTTTCAGAATACCATATGTACATTCCTATAAGATAATTTACAAAGACAGACGTCATCTTGCAAGATAAATCTCCTGTACGTCGTTTTTAACCTCGATAACTAGGTAGTGACATTTTCAGTTTTTCGGTGCCACATTTTGTAATCTTGCCCCATGTATTGGCCTGGACCTGTCTGCCGTCTGTGACACTGAGAGCGTCCTGGTACTCGAATGGAATGTTAAAGTGTTCATAAAAAGGCAGGATATACAAAAGGGTGAGGTAAGATCTAGAACAATTTGACTTAAAGTACATTTACATCAACAGCGACCATGTTGAGAGCCAGTCTAGGCATACAAGTGTTGAAGAGACACAGTTATTTCAGGAAGATGGTTAAATCAAACAGAGAAGTTTCGATAGGGCGTGCGGGTGCGTAAAGAAGACTTCATCCAGTGGGTGCACGTTGGTGCATGCAGTTTTGTCAGCGCTGGTTTTGTATTAGCGTTATACTTCTACTCAGTAGGTCTGTGCACAAAATTGTCCATAAAATACAATTAACTAAAAAAGAAGTCCAACAAAGTATATATTTTTGAAAACTACATAAAATGGAATGTTTTGTCATTGTCACCTGTGTCACTTGTGTTGTGTTAACACAGCATTAAACAGCAATTGCGCAAAGTGAACGTACATTTTTACTAATTTTTCAGTTTGAAATGGATTCAACTTTTTAATTTTTCATTCAAACTTTAAAATTCGTGTGGCAAAATAAACTGTAAGAAGTGAATACAAAAAGCGGGTCTCGCTTTCTGCAAATTTTGATTTGTTTGGTTTCTAGGACTGTCATAGTTTCACTCCAAACAATAAGCCCTTTGATGCTCAAGTGAGATGTCCATCTTCCAACATCAAACAGTACTAGACCCCCCCCCAAAAAAAAAAATGAAGACTGGTCCGATAAAAGTTTATGAAAAATCAAAGTATTACCATATTTTAAGTGTTAAGTCGTATTACCATGCCAAGTTGAAACAGTGCAATTCTCCTAATTTGCATAAATCTAAATGTTACAACTTTGGCTAATGGTTCATTGGATGCGCCTATGGCACAGACCTATGTATTGAACTTGGAATGGCATCTCTATCTACAATAATTTTGAAGATAATCGTGATTTAAATTTTGTGTATTCACCTAATTTGCATAAATTCAAATCCTACAATTTTGGTACCTGGTTCATTGGATGCGCCTATAGCAGAAACCTTTATGCGGAAGTTAAAATCGCATCTCTATCTATAATATTTTTGAAGATATTCAAGATTTAAATTTTAGGTAATCATCTAATTTGCATAAATTCCAATCCTACAAGTTTGGTTCATGGTTTATTGGATGTACTCTATCACAAACCTATATATTAAATTTGAAATGACATCTCTATCTGTTACAATTTTTAATATATTCAAGATTTAAATTTTCAAAGTGCCTTGATGATCATAATTTAAAAATTTTATAACCTTTGTGTACTGTCCATTCGATTGGCAGATGTCAGAAACCTATATGCTGAACTTTGAATTTTGTATCTAGCTATAATAGTTTTGAAGATATGGAGCTTTCAAAATTTTAATTGCCCTTATCAGCATAATTTTGAACATCATGACTATTCCAAACCAGAGAGACAACTTCCCTACGAGGTGTATCACCATGCCAAGTTGAAACAGTGCAGCTTGCACGCTGTCAGAGAAAAGCTCCGGACAAATTTGGCGGAGATAAGAAGAAGAAGAAGAAGAAGAAGAAGAAGAAGAAGAAGAAAAAGAAGAAGAAGAAGAAGAAGAAGAAGAAGAAGAAGAAGAAGAAGAAGAAGAAGAAGAAGAAGAAGAAGAAGAAGAAGAAGAAGAAGAAGAAGAAGAAGAAAGAAAGAAAGAACTTTGCAAAAACAATATGTCTGGGTTGGCGGCCAGACATGATAAATGACCGTTCTCGCATGAACTTTAATTATGCTATTAGACAGTGCAAACAGAATGAAGAGAGAGCAGGCACTGACGCCTTAGCAAACAATGTTTCGCATAACGACCATGCGGGATTTTGAGGAAATTTTTGGTTGTGAACAATAAAAAGATACAACTCCATGAATGTATAGCTAGAGTCACCGGAGAGCAGGACATTGCTAACTTGTGGAGAGATCATTTTAAATCAATTATGAACTCGGTCGGGATATCAAGTACAAGTCATGTGGTTGAAGCTTTAACCGTGTGCGAATATTCTTCTGACTTTGAAGTTAAACGGGTATGATAGGGGACGTTGTAAACAAGCTCAAGTGTGATAAAGCGTGTGGCAACGATTCTCTCTTTGCTGAAATCTGAAATGTGCTGACACAAGGCTAACCGTTCTCTAACCATGTGTTTTTCAGCAATACTGGTGCACGGACATTTGCAAGAGGATTTTATAAGAACGATAATTGTACAAATAACTAAGGACAAAACAGACAGTTTATGAGACAAAGGAAACTACAGACCTTTTGCACTGACAACATTTCTATCGAAAGTGTTCGAGCACTGTCTCTTAATTAAGTGTAAGGAGAAGCTATCATCATGTGACAGTCAGTTTGGCTTCAAGAATGACAATTCAACTGATTCATTCCTGTCTGCACTAAACCAAAGTATACAACACTATAAGATCCATAGTAGTCCTGTTTTTGTCTGCTATCTGGATGCATCGAAGGCGTTCGGTAGAATGAAACATTGGACTCTTTTTAAAGCTCTGATTGACAAAAGAGGTGCTGAACAGTTCAACTTTGTAGTACGCATAATGGTATACTGGTATGATTGACAGACTTTTTGCTCACTTTGGGCTTCAGCAACATCCCTGAGGTTTAGGACCATGACTAGTGTTCGTCAGGGTGAAGTGCTTTCTCTCAATATTTTCAAGTTATATGTGGATGGTTCCAGCTCTCGTCTGGAGAGAAGCCAAGCCGGGTGCAACCTGAATGTCGTATGGATGAATCACCTCATGTACGCCGATCCCCTCAGTCTTTTAAGCCCTTTTGCCACTGGTCTACTAAAACGTATTGATATTTGTGGTGAATATTTCAAGTACTTTGACATCTTGTTCAACATAAATATATCAGTGTGCATTTACTCGGAGAGGAAGGCTACGAAGCTCACAAATGTCCCCTACGTCTACTTGGATGGGGAGACGCCCTAAATATGTAGAGGTAGACAAAGTTCTAGGAATGGTACAGTCCAACTCGGGCTCTGCTAATGATGATGGGTCGAGACAAGTAAGGAATTGCTATTGTAGAGGTAATATGATTGCTTTTAGGTTTACCATCTGTTTCTATGCGGTAAAAAGACAACTATTTTGATCTTGGCGCATCAGTGTGTACTGTGGGCAATGGTTGTCCAACTTTGAGGCTGGGCAGTTAAAAAAGCTGAAGGTAGCATGCAACAATATATCTAATTGATTTTTTCAGCTGCCTCTGAGATGTAGTGCTGGCGAGATGTTTATTGCAAACCATGTTCCCTCTCTTGATATGCTTCTTTGCCACAGCATTTTTTGCCTTAAATAGAGAATGACAATGAGCGGTAATGACATACTGAAAGCAATAATGCAAAGTGACCTGTCTTATGACAATGATCTGAGAAATCATTTGAGTACTGCTACACCATTTTTTGACTCGTGGGGGTTTGATTATATACAAATGTTAGTCATTATTTCGATTCTGTCTATATATATATATATATATATATATATATATATATTTCCTCTTCCAGTTTGTTTGTACCTATAGGCCATATGGGCTATAGGCCTGAAATAAAACCTTGAATTGAATTGAATCAAAGCACAAGCCTTTGCATTTTGTTTTCATTTGCTGTGCAATTCAATAACTGGAGTATGTTACAATCGATCGTTTTTTTCCGGTTTTTGCTTATGAAAAAATTTAGAAAAATTATCGTCCTCTCTTGGACATGACAAAAGGGGAATTTTTGCGTTCCTACTCACTTAATTAAGAATTGCATTCTAAATCAAGTTATATCACTGTACTGGGCATTCTCCCGACTTTGCATTTGTAGTGGCATTTTGTGCTGGTATGCAAAAGAAATTAAAATGCACTTTTCATTAAAATACCACCTAAATTTGTGGTCCTCTCTCGGACATTGCAAAAAGGTATTATTTGGTGTTCCTATGATGGCAAACCTAAGAATTGCATGTTAAATCAAGTTATATCACTGCACAGGACATTGTGTCAATCGGTCATTGGTACCAAATTTTTGGACTGTATACAAATGTAGCAAAATTATTAAAACCTTAAAATGCAATTTTTCTGGGAAAAAACCCAGTCACTCTTCGTAGCAGATTTATAGAAACTGTTATCAGCCAGCCAAGGCAGTGAAACACATAGGTCACTGTCGGTGCCTTTATTGTTATCCTTTGAAATCCGTGAGTCACTTGTTCCTCTGTATGCACGTCTCTGCGTGAAGTACGCTTTGTAGGCAGTCCAGTCCCTCCGAACATTGATCTTCTAACTGACACTGTAGTCGCCCCGAAGGCATGTATTATTTAGCTCTAAAGGCATAGTTTCAAACGATCTCCAGCAAGGCTGGCGAGACTGGCCAATCAAGATGACGACCATGATAATGCTACAGACCCGCAAATTTCGCCAAGTATTTAAGTGCTTTAGAATAAAGTAATTTCTGCTTCAATCATTTCCATTGTGTATGAGAGATACTGGTGGGCAAAGCATGGCTCTAATATCCAGCTGGTGATGTAAAAAGTAGACTGGATTGCAAGTAACATCGGGAAGTCAATGTTAAAAATGAACATCTTTGAACATTTTGTCTGTCTCGCTAATGTGATATGTCTTCATTATTTTTATTCAACCGTCACAAAAATTTGACACCACGGGGACTCTCAAAGCACACGGGATCTCCGAAATTAATCTTTGAGGAAAGTACCTTACTTGAAGCAAAGCTAAGGGTTTTTTGGTGATATTTTGCTTGTCAAAATCACCTGTCGTGTTCTTCTGACACCTTTTGGGGGAACTACTGGTGAGGCAAGGTTGAATTGTTGCAGCGTATACTGTCAGACTGACGACATAAATGACTCCATGTACACGTATAGCTAAAAGGTGCTCGTGTACTTGTTAAAATTTGCAACAATACATAAAATATCAAAATAGCAGTCACGTTTTGCCTGGTTTATGGATAATATGTTTCTAACTTCATCAGACACACTTGTTACAGGCAGTTTCTACAATCTCATAAATTTTAAAGTAAGACAGCATTGAAGCCCCTTACGCAAATAGTCGTGTCTTGTCGAATGCAGATGAAACAGTTTTGCAAATTGCTTCTGCAGATATTTTGACACTATTGTTCAATCATGGTCACCTGAATACAGATATATATATTTTCTCTCTCTGCGAATGTAGATTTAATCAGTCAGAACAGAAGTTTGCTTTGGATGTTTCTGCATGAGGACAGGGTGTACGCATAGCAATTACCCTGCGCATATTTACGCCAGAGTCCATGTAAGTTATTTGTTTCATACGGCTCAGCTGATCAAAAATAGCAACAACCTGCGTATGTGCACATAAAAAGGTGACATAGGAACATGAGCCCTGGTTTATTCCCATGAGCAACTTGGCTTGACGCTTCTTTAGCTTGTTTTCAAATATGAATCGGGCTATCAAAGTCAGGTGCAATGGAAATGCAAAGAGAGTATACGCGTGACCTTGGTGCACAAAGGGTGTCTCGCTTGAAGGGGGGATAAACTCTTATTTCTAAAAATAGCTTTAGCTAGGTAGATTCAAATCAAACTATATTAAAAGAAGAAGAAGAAGAAGAAGAAGAAGGAAGAAAGAGAGAAGAAGAAGAAGAAGAAGAAGAAGAAGAAGAAGAAGAAGAAGAAGATGTGGACTTCCATATGCTGACAGGCTCCTTTGAGCCTATCTTTAGAAAGTAATATTTTGCTGTGTTCTTGTGGTCCGCTGAGCACCTTGTGGGATCTGACAAATGATTGCCTGTGTATGCTGCGTGGCAGAAGGGAAAGCACTAGTGCCTCGTTTACCGGCCATCCGTACAGACCCTGTATCTCTGGACACTGGGATTAATGAAACGGCCACATGTTATTGTGAATTGCACTTGAAGGAGAGATACATAAAAAGTTTGTGTGTATAGAAAATAAATATATAGCTAACAATAATATCCATACATTTTGCACGGAATGTATTGGATAAAAACCACCGGCTTCTGTGTTGGTGATGGATTAAAATGATATGACATTGGGTCAAACGAAGATTCAAAATCAATCACGTAGTTCGTGAATTAGTGGACATCTAAGACAAGAAATTCGTCCAAATGGATGGTATTGTCCCAATACCAAATCCTAAGCAGATGGTACATAGGTACCCCTGCCACAGCCCGTGAAGCTGGTGGATGTCTAACAACAACGTATTGTGCACAGCGATAAGATGAAAAATTACCTGACCACATACCGTCTGGGAAGAATCATTGACGTCCGAATGAGCACCATCAACACAATACAGAAGAGTAAGTATGAAGAACAATTATCAACTCTGCGTGTAGATAGGTCTGACTTATTAATATATCATTCAGTGCTTGTAGATTCGGGTGGTATATAGCTTACAACATAGTGCTGCACGCAGCAACCAGATGCAAGAATACCATACCAGATCCCCATTGGTTGGCATATAGATACTGACAACACATTGCGTACAGACATACAATAGAGACGGAGTTTACCGCACAACAATGTTTACACAGGTGACAACTGTTCCTCATCATCAGGGACAGTCTTTGAATGTGGCTGAAATTTTGACTACTTAACAGAGTTTTTCTCAGATTAATATTTAATATTTCATTGTATATTCTTTGTTAAATATTCACTGTCGCTTACGTTCTCACATAAATGATCCCTGAAATGGCATTTTGAATGTTGGCTACTCTACATTACGTTCAAATGGTACGGACCTTAGCATACTACGCTCAGCGCATGCGCGTTTGGACTACAGTTTGTGGGCCTACCACATTCGTTGCTGAACGTTATTTGTTTCCCACGAAAAGTGAAAAATAACATATGATATGGATTAATTGATTCATGTACATTCACATCACAAGCAGACCAAAATCCTGTGTCCAGCACGCCCATAGTCACGTGATTTTATTTGTTGCGCCATAAATCAAACTTAATCAAGTACACTCGATGAGTGATCTATATATTCAATGAAGTCCTGCCAGGTCATTATTTTTGACGCAAAACACAACCACATGTCCTTGATATTGGATGAAAAATCCACAAAACGTGGCTTTGTCCGTTCTGGACAATTTGATATTTCCATCCCACATTGAATATTGGATTAAAGTGACGATGATAAATGACCATTGAGTTGACATTAGGAACCCTATATTGAAAATATCTTATCTCTAGTACCTTGATTAATTACTATTTCAAACAGCATGTCCCCTGCAGGTACCTATTTTCATGAATATCAGTTAATGGTTTGAATCACCGCCGCGAAGCACTTGTCCTTAAAATCGGACACACGAATGTCCCTAATCAGAGGAACAGGACTAAAACCACTTCCCTACGAGTCTGAGCTGTGGACAGTTCAGGGCATGCGCTGCATGCTGTGCAGGCCGTCGTTGCTCTTTGTAATGAAATGTGATCGCATAGAACAATTTTCGGAAAATCTTTCCTCCAGCTCCCGCGGGTAGGATAGCTATTGGCGCCTTTGCTGAAAGGAAAATGTAGAATTGTCTAAGGTTGTAACGACTATCCCGAAACAGAGAAAGGTCAAATATGTATACAAAGTGCTGTTTTCTGTACGAGAAGACATCATAGAAATATTGGATTCTCGCTGGACTAGTGCTAAGCTTGCAAAACTGGATTGATTCAGGAGGGACACATCTGCATGTACCTTGATAGCATTCCTTAATTATCACCGGTCGTGCTGATCTGCTCTCAAGTTCCACGGCAGTTCTTGTGACCCCTAACATGTAAACGTTTGGTAGTTGTAGAATTAATGATGACAGGTACAGTAGGTCCCGATGTCACGCGTGGCCAGCCGGACGAACTATCTGTTTTACATTGCAGGCATCTTCACCTTAGGAACTTTGACTTTGCTCGCAATGAATTAAAACCGCAACTTTTAAACATAGCTGACAGTTTTATGTTCTTGGCGACCAGATGTCAAGCAGCTTTTACCAATAGGAAATTAAACATTTGTTCCTGTCTCGTCCTGTCACCCATTCAGTGTCACTTTATAAAGGTTAGGTTAACCTCTGAATGATTAGGTTTTACCCTGAATGTAAGATCAGTCAAAACTATTGCATTGAAATTTGGCATCAAATATCTCTAAAATGAAACTTCATGAGTGATGTTTTTATGCGTGCAACCAGCGTTACTGAAGCTTTATGGATATGATCACCGTTTTGACACTGATCAAAACCTGACATACTTAGATCTAAAGTAAGAGTTACATATATTTTGATGTCAAACATGTTCGACAATCAAATAATACTACCATGACGAAACAAAACAAAAAACACCCCCCCCTAAAAAAACAACAATTATACGTTTCATTTAAAAGCAATTAGGCTGCAATTAGGATCCTGAAATATATTTCGTTTTCTAAATATTTGTACGTGAACATGTTCGGATATATTGTACCAGTGTTTACGTACTCAACACAAAATGACAACTGATAGTCACTTCAAAGTGAGTTGCACGTTACCAAGTAATAACATCGACATACATGTACATTGTACACAAGATGAGGCTCTTATGAACAGTGTGAGGACGAATATATACCTGGCATATGTGTGATTGAGTTAACGTATGGGTAGATTAGGAACTAAAAAACGTGTAGATTTTTTACATATTTATCTCACTGGGTACTGGATCAACATGTTTCGTCCGAGCATTCTTAGCGCGATTCCACAAGAGATTGGCGCGAAATCAGTCGCATAATGCTCTTTATAATTCGTGATGAAAAAGGGAAACGCATTTTTGGTGATATTGTATGGAAAATCTTTACATGCAAATGCACTAGCATTAGGTCTCTCAGAGTTAAAGAGAGGGAAAGTTTAAAAGATGTCAAGCGTATTTGAAAGTCACATTGCGCGGAACCTTATAACACTTTCTTGAAGTCACCAAATGCAAGACGAACCTGTAAAACTCGGGCATTATGATCAGAACTAATACTGTTGCAATAGTGTATGTGCGTGAAATGCACGAGTGAATCTTTCGCTGGAGGCCAACATAGTGTATCGCCCCAAGAAAGTCTGCTTAGGAGGCAAATATTCCACTTGCCTGCTAAACATCCGTTCTTGGCGGTCTACTACCCCCCAAGAAAGTCTGCTTAGGAGGCAAATATTCCACCATTGACTGAGCATTTCAGAATTAAAGTATGTAAAGCACTACGTTTGAATGAAAAACTTTCTTTCCAACATTTTTCATACAAAATGTGTCCCTGGTATCTGTTGGCAGTTTTTAGGGAAAATGTACATCTCCCTAGTGTATTTCTTTGTAAAATACCCACACCCTTGCAGGACACCAGGCAAGACCACTGGGGCATGACTTGTGTGTTCAGTTATTAACAGGCCAATTAAACCATTGTTCTTGTATACTCGCACATGGATTATTTAGTTGTTGCGGTGCTAATCAATGAAAAAGGTGTCCACAGGATTGTGATGGATCCAGATTCCTTGGAAAAGACCTTTTGCTCCAATGAGGATATGCTTGTAGGTCCAAAATATGAATGATCAACAGCTTCCTTGGGGCGCGTTGGGCGTGTTGTAGTCAGGAATGTTGGTAACACAGGCTACAACTTAAAACTGAAAGGATTGAGTACACGAGAAGGTATGACGTGTATTCCCCGATGAAGTTACCACAGCTTCCTCGAGGCGCGTTGGGTGTGTTACACGAGAAGACATGACGTGTATTCCCGATGGAGTTACCACAGCTTCCTCTGGCCGCATTGGGTGTGTTACATGAGAAGATTTGACGTGTATTCCCGATGGAGCTACCACTGCTTCCTCGAGCCGCGTTGGGTGGGATTTAGTCAGGAGTGTTGGTAACACAGGCTACAACCGAGAACTGAAAGGATTGAGTACACGAGAAGGTATGTCGTGTATTCCAAATGAAGTTACCACAGCTGCTGCTGCTGTTTCTTTATTCCTAGTGTACAATTCATTTTGGTGTTATGTTCGTGTTATCTCTACAACTGTTAGTCTGCCCCAGAGCGACAGGATTTTATTTATAGCCTTGGTAATAAAAGTGCACTGTCACCCTTTACATGGACTGATAAACCAGTCAGGAAGTTGATTCGTATCACCTTGACTACTGGTAGTTTGTGCAGCCTGTTGCACTGTTGTCTATCATCATAGTCAGAGAACTAGACCAATTAGAAATTGAGTCACTTTTTTAATGCTAAAATTACGATCATGCAGCCAAAGGGCAGACGAAGAAGAGTGGAGAGAACACGGAGATTGATCTACTACGAAGGAAGCTACACTTGCACCTTATACGTGTCTGTCACTGAGGGGCGAAGAATTGATTACTACAGCAGCAATGTTGCGAATGGACGAAAGAGGCAATCGAGTGACTGAGTCATATAGGGGCAAATTTTAGTGTGTCAGCTATCACAGATTATGGATTTGACATAATCTGTGAACAAATATTATGTTCGCAAAATATATGTTAAAATTTTTTAGCGTTGTCTGTAAGTTGTTGCCTTGAAACGCAATTTCATCTGATTTTACTGATTTATATCCAGGAACCCAGCTGGCAAGTGAGGCTGGTGTAATATAGAATAAAAGCCCGCATATGGCGTGTTAAACTTCTATTCATTCATTTTATATTTAATTCATCAGCACTTGCAAAGAGACGACCAGGGCTCAGATTTATAAAGGAAGAGCCTTCCTGTTCCATCGTTTCACTGTTCGTCAGCAATACACGCTCATCATACTAAGGTAAAGTGATTTCCCATTGTATAGAAGACAGGCAATAATCTATCTTTGACAAGGATGAATAAATTTATTATGATCCCGCTTGTTACAAAATCCAGAGAGAAAATGGCTTTCATCTTCAGATTTTTAATAATGATCCATTGGATATGTGGATGCAATTTTTCATTTTCTTTAATTCATTTTTGGTGCTATAAAATGTTAATATAAAACATAGTTCCTCCGACAAAAAGTATTTGAGGCTGCATGAGAACCTTGGAAAAATGAGATGACACCTAAATGTAGAAAGCGATTTATAGTAGCAATGAAGTGGCCAACAGTATCTCAGGCAAGTGCAATAGGGAATAGGAGTCCTAAGCAAATAGAATACGTTTTGAGTTGAATTTAGCAATCATTTGACATATTTTCCATCTTGAGGCAACAAATCTACACGAATATAGCAGAGATAATCATTTGCCATATGTACAATCGGTTAGATGGTTGAGTCAATGTAATGAGACAATTTTGTTCTTTTTAATGACCAAGAATTTGTGTATACACCGATTTACTTGGGTGATTCCAATAAGGTGAATGTATCAGGTAATATCAGCTTATCCATGTAACTTTAGCGTATTAGGAAAAGAATCCTCTTTTCAGTTCCAAAATTAAAAAAAAAAATTACCGCGAAGAATAATAATTACCAATAATACCAATGTTGCTGCTGCTGCTGCTGCTGCTGCTGCTGCTACTACTACTACTACTACTACTACAACCAATTAACACACACACGCACGCACACACACACACATATATATATGTATATATATATATATATATATATATATATATATATATATATATATATATATATATATATGTGTGTGTGTGTGTGTGTGTGTGTATAGTGACTGCAGGTCCTTGGAAAAAAGTCAATAATAGTGTCTAATAGTTGGGGAACCTTTTGATCTTGGTTCAAAGGCTTTGATATTCTATGTCGTACATTCATATATACAACATCCAGTCATTTCAGCATCTTTCCCACCACTTAATGGACTGTACTTTGAAGTCTTATCGGTTTGCCAGTAACATAGGAAAATAATCCTTTTTTCAGTTGCCAAAAATAAACATTAATTAGACTACCACTACTACTACTACTACCACTACAATTACTACTACTACTACAACTACTACTACCACTAATACAACAACAGTGCTGCTACTGCTATTTAACACACACATGTATGTATGTGTGTATGTATGTATGTGTGTATATATATATATATATATATATATATATATATATATATATATATATATATATATATATATATATACATTTCGTAACTGCAGATCCCATATAGTGTTCAATTGTCAGCGCACCTTTTGATCTTGGTTCAAGGGATTTGATATTCTAGGTCGTACATTCACATGCACAGCATCAAGTCGTTCCAGCATCTTTCCCACCACTTAATGAACATTACTTTGAAGTCACAGCTGTTTGCCGGTAACATATTGGCTAAACACATGTCTAGGCATCTCCTTAGTCATATCGATTGCTTGCTTGGACCCATTCCGTGGAAAGTCATTGTGGTATACGTGAAGCGCCAGGCTTCGCTTGGTGACATTGCACATTGTCCATGCCCCAGGTGGCCAGAACCTGGACCTTGCCTCATTTCTCACTCTTTGTTCTTATACAATGGGTCGGAAACTAAGCAAAACACGCAAATACAACAAAGGCTGAAAGATAGCAAAAATAACTAGAAAAGAAGATTTGCTGAAGAAAGAACTTTTTAAAAATGGCACCAGCTGGCCATGGTCAGACATTGAAGTTCCTTTAAACGTGCACAAAGTTCTTCTATAGTTCTAAAGCTACTGTGCAGCAGAAATTTGAAAATTGTAATTACATGATTAGCATAATTTTAAATGATACAAACACTGGTCACAATTCTTTAGATGCACCTTCATCAATAATATGCACGAGAAAGCTAAAATGACAGGTCATCAGTGTAGTTTTGAAGACACTGGATCTCAAAATATGAAATTGATTTTATTAGCACAACTCTAAATGTTCAAATATTAATGTATTGCTGATTGTATGTGTTTATATACCAACATGTAAGAGGAAGTGGGAGTGGTATCTGCATCTTGTATACTTTACACATAATCATTGCATGCATCTATATCACAGACCTATAGATAAATATTAGAATGGTATCAGCATTTATAATACATGTGCCGACCTTCAGCATATGAATTCTTAGATGCCGTAAATCAGCATAAATTAAAAACAGTGACTTGGGTTAGATATCCATTTGATACTTAATTGTCACAAACTTATAGGTACGTGTTGGAATTTGGTGTTTCCCTGTTATACTCTTGAAGATATGAGGGATTACAAATTCCAGTTGCATATAATTTGCTCTTATTTAATCATCTTGAAGATTCCAATTCATAGTGGAAAAAATCACCTACATAGCAATACCTTATGCAAAGGGTGATATCCTAGGTCTTGCCGTTTCCGAGAAAACCAAGGACAAGATTTGTTTAAAGAGGGAAAGAAAAAATCTAGGGGAAAAATGTGCTGTGGCGACACACAGGCATACGAAAAGAATGCTGAGAACAAAGAGAATCTCAAACAACCGATCGATGTGGCACAATAACGATAGGACTGGAGAGAAATACCCTGCTGGTGTGCTCTGCTAGATTTAAGGAGACGGTCGTTAAAATGTAATGAGACAATCTGTACGTGTACAGATTGGGCAGGTGATGTTCAGTGGACTGGGAGATACGTGACACACGTGTTGTAAAAAAATGGAGTCGTCTTCCCCATCCATCGGGACCTCAGTAAAGTATCGAAGCTCCAATGGCACTGTAAACCTCTGGTTACGCCAACTTAACGCCAGTTCGGTACAAGATAGCATGGCATGTCTTGCACATGTTAATCCAAAGTGCATTTATATTCTTTTCACCAAACGAACACCACTGCTGCTGTTGACGCGTCAGCATATAGAATGCTTTGAAGCGGTGGGCATACGAAATAGTCCCC
The DNA here is from genome assembly GCA_964020975.1 of Hermodice carunculata. Lineage (NCBI taxonomy): Eukaryota > Metazoa > Annelida > Polychaeta > Eunicida > Amphinomidae > Hermodice > Hermodice carunculata. The sequence goes on from OZ026624.1 coordinate 30,892,433, forward strand.
CATTTCCGCTGAGAATATGCTTGACTTTCAAAAAAAAAAAAAACTCCAATGGCACTGTAAACCTCTGGTTACGCCAACTTAACGCCAGTTAGGTACAAGATAGCATGGCATGTCTTGCACATGTTAATCCAAAGTGCATTTATATTCTTTTCACCAAACGAACACCACTGCTGCTGTTGACGCGTCAGCATATAGAATGCTTTGAAGCGGTGGGCATACGAAATAGTCCCCCATTTTCGCTGAGAATATGCTTGACTTTCAAAAAAAAAAAACTTAACAAAATTCTTATAAACCTTCGTGCATTTAAGGGATGATTCTTTCGCTACAAGCTTAAGCTGATAATTTCAAGCTTTATCTGTACTATTTATTGTTTTCCTCATTCCATGGTGTCTCATCATCTATGCACCCTTATGTCCTGTACCTTATGTTACTAATGTCCTTCAGTAGATGGATAACGATGTGACTGAGCTTTGTCGTAATCTGAACGCTATAGTGATAGCCAGCACTAGTACTAAATGGACAGAAACAAAGTAGCAGCAGCATTTGATATAATACATAATAGTATTATGAGGGTTTAGAGTGGAGACTCATTGCTCTTCATTTTGACTGTTATAAAAAGTAAGGTCGCCCCGGTTTTCCCTCTGTGTTCTATCAGGCGAGAGACAAAACACTGCTCCTTCTCTGCATGTCTTTTGGTCACATGGGACAAAGACATAGTTATTGCTTCTCGCGCAAAATAGTCCAAACTGTTTGGGTATCGAATGCTGTCTGCTCCAATGTTTGTCTTTCGATGTTTGCGTGATAGAAAGTGTTTATCTTGAATGACATAAGATCCGCATGCTGTATCATAACAACTTTCCGGCGCTGAACCATTAGACAGGGAAGGTGCCAACTCGAGACTCTCCACAGTTGCAGTGCCGTTCATTCAAATATGGAAGTTAACAAAGTTCAAATTAAGATTAAATACTCAGCTCCTTGATTCATTCTGTAAGGATAACCGATTTCTTTTGTAAACTCCAAGAACCTCTCTGTGTATTCCCTCAACTGTTGGTGAATACGATTCAAAAGATCACGCATCCATCAGGGTGGAAGAAGAATTTTATCAGATACAGCAACGAAAATGAAATTCCATCAATCTAATCGTTCCATTTTATTTTGTCACAATATGACTGTGTCGTACAATAATGCTCTATGTTGATCTGACAAGTCCAATATTTGTCACTATCTAACAAAAAATGGACTTTTTTATCTGCCTTTCGCGATGGGAGGCAACCGTTCAAGGAAATGGCGTTAAATTTATGCCAGCTATTGATACCGTGGAGTCTCACACTAAGTAACTACCCTATATCGTTGCATTAGTGCGTCTCTTTGACCTTTTTTTCACGAACCAAGGGCAAGGTATGAAAACTGTTCTCTGTGATAAATCGATTCACGACAGAAGAGATCAAATTGATTGTGACATTGCTGAAAGCCGTAGTAAAGTCTCGGGGAAAGAATCAAGTTTATACCCATTGCAAACAAGAAATTATATTGTAATGTTTATGTAGGCCACGTTGATAGAACAACAGTTGTGACCCAAAAATTATGTCCAACATTTTCGTTCCCTTTTTCTTTCCAGAGTAAATGCATACCCGCTATCCCTCAAAAGACCATGATTGCATACTTTCATCTGTACTGCATTATCATCTTTATATTTTCAGCTCAAAAATCTAAAATGCCAGACTGTCTAATTCACCTTTTTTATGTAGCCCTATAGGCAAAAATATACAGGCATGCGCAGCTTAACAGCTGTGGGAAGCCTGTTTACCACCCGTGTCTTTTTTTTTCAAGGCATAATACTTTCAAGCGACGGTAACATGACATTCCTTTGCATCAAATCTGTGATACTGTCAATTGCACATAAGTCTAATTTGACACGGAATGTTTGCAAAATGTTTGTATTATCACATTTCTGTCATTTGCGGGTTTTGGTATGGACATGTAATAACCATGCTTGCGGCGTAAATTTTGCTTTTAATAGAGGACTGCTTCAATTGGGCCATACAGGTCATTGTAGCATTTCAAATACACATTGTGCAGAATTTTTATGACCAATAGGTCAAGATTTATTTGCCTTTGGCGGACCGTTAAAACAGTAGTTACTCCAGGCAAATTTGAATTTTTGTATAAAGTGCTCAAAAACGGAATGCGTGACAAACGACTCAAACATGGATTACATTATTCAGTGTGACCTTTCAATAACTCTTCTGGCACTAAGTAGACAATAAGAAAGAATGACATGTGTCACAGCGAACGCAATAATGCCTTTGAAGTAGATACGAGACAATATGGAAAAATAACATTGTTTGTATAGGTTGAAGCTACGATTTACACCTATGCTAATAAATATTGACCCTATCCGTGGCCTTCCAAGAAACTAATAAATAACCATTGACCTTGGAATAATTACATGCCACATGGTAATCTATAAAACTCAATTATGGCTTAATGTAGGAAATAAAGTTGAGCGAGAATGACAAAGAACCTGAGTCAAGAATAGTCAATGTTGTTTACTTTAGCCCCCCCCCCCCAATTGCTATCGAACAAAAATTATGAGTATATGTCTTACGGACACAATGTCACATAGGTGGCTGAAATAAATTTCTATTTATATCTACACCACAGTCACATATTTTAGCTATTTGTGCGTCTTGCAAGCCAAGTTGTCCTTATTGTGTATAAATATGCACGGTGTTCCCCACAAATTACTTTTGATCTGAAAACTATTTTTTTCTACTTCTGCTGATTTAATTGTGTAATATTTGTGCTACATGTTCTATATTGGCGTCACTGCCGTCCTGAATTATATTCAAGACCAAAAGAGGTTATTGCAGATAAAGCTGCAATAAAAGGGACGAAAACCTATCCTAAATATTTTAACTATGCTCCTTTGGGGGCGTGAAGCGTAAATTTTTTGCCATTGTCCATCATAATTAAAACATAAATATTAAACTTGTCCAGTAGCCAGATATACCTCATCACAACATCAATAAATGAGCTTCGATTCTTTTGAATATTTCTATAGCAATTACAAAAGGCGCAAAGACATAAATAGCAGAAATACTGGGTTCTATATCGAATTAATGTTAATACACATGTCACTATTTGTAAATAAACTCCCCTCATACCTTCAGGAAAAGTATGAAGGATATACAGTGTGGTAAAGCACCGTCGGGAACCCGTAGAACTGGTCGGTACCCGGGCGATGGAATTTTTCAGGGTACCTGGGTACAATTTTCCATACCCGGATATCCGACAAAATACAGCCCAGCATGTATCTATATATGACAATCAATATACCCTTGTTAACTCAGGCAGTCGTCTTATTCTTTTTCAATGTATAATTTCTGTTTTACGGAAAGTGGATATACATTCAAATCGCACCAGGGTCCATGTCATAACTAAGGTAAAATCCATATCTTTTGCTATTATTTTTTCTGGCCCAAACAGAAAATTTTTTGGTGCAATCTTTTTCTTGTTACATATGAGTATATGTGATCATAAAACTGCAAAAATGTTTGAAATAGATGCAGTAGAAAAAAAAGTTTAATTCTTAATTATGTGGCGGGCAAAGTCCGGCATCCATCCCTTTATGAGCATCTTTTAAATATCAAGGCGCCTTTTTTTGCATCCAGAGAGAGACGCTAGATTTTTTGTGTTAAACAAAGAAGGGTTAAGTAAGGCGTAGGAAAAAACAGGGGGCAACCTATCCAGAGCGTGGCAATGTTTTCTAAAACTAGAGATACAGTTACCTGAAAGCTGTGTTCCAAAAATCCCGCAGTATATTTTACATTAATTAAAAAAAATATATTGTTATTTTTGCTTGACTGTTCATTGTACTAATACTGATTAATCAAAGTAATGGTTGCTTGAATGATGGTCATATTTTATTTTATTTTACAAACCGGGCACCCGGGTATTTCAATTCCCATATGTAATATACTCGTGTTTTTTTATTTTTCATGCCCGTCAATACTCTACAGTGTCGCAGCGTACATCGTGGTGTACGTAAAATGAATGTAGACATTGCCCAATGATGAGTAGAACCACGGACCTAATTAACTCGTTGATAGGGCCATGGTAGAACTAACATCATGGACAACACATACTTAAGGTTATTGGTTCAGACGCACGTATATGTTGCATATTTTCATCCTGTCGTCCAGGTTTGGTGGGCACAATCTCGTGGCATTGTGTGCTTGCCATGTCATACAATCTAGATAGGCGTGCTCTTTAGCCTCTATGTTATTCTATTTGTTTCTTTATGTACAGAATCACTTCCTGGTAGTCATTACCCTATTCCGTAGTCTGACCTCCCGTAAGCTACATTGTCACTCTCTAACCTGGAACACATGGAAGTACTATTGTCACGTTCTTCCTGTAGAAATACCTATCAAACATAATTAAAAACTAATATAGAACAAGTTAAGATAATAATAATTTGACTTACCCTTGAATTAGAATGTTCCCTTTCAAACTGGACAGGACACATTAGTGTAATTATCTGTTAGTTTATAACTGAGGTAGAAACAAACCGGGGCTATATATCCAATCCCAGTGATTACAAAATAAACAGTTATAGCCAGACACCTGTATAAACCTTGTGAATTCCTAACAAGCACTGTAACAATGGAAGTCTTGTGCCAGATATGTAAAACAAACTTCACGATGACACCTACTCCTCACTATCAAAGTCTCTAAGAATCTTAGTATATGTTTCAAAAGATCGAATCAAGTTTGTAATAATTAAGTATATCCGGCCAATTTCTGGCTAAGTGCTTGGGACAGGCCATGACGCCTCCGGGCCCTGGAGTTAATGTTTCAAAAGAATGAATGAAGTTTGTGACAATTCAGTAAATATGGCCAATTTCTGGCCAAGTGCTCAGGACAGCCTGTGACTGACTCCCAGCCCTGGTGTAGGAAAGCCGAATTGAGCTTTTTTAACTTGACTAAATGTCGCTTACAATGCAGCCTAAAATGTCAGAAAGGTGAATATTAGAACAGAATGATGCCAAATAGTAAAATTAAGTAGCAAAACAATCCAGTCTGAAATCTCTAAAATTACTGAAACCAATTTTTTTAACAATCTCTAGATGTGTACAGCAAAATATGTAGAAGTATTTGATCAAAAATACATGCTTGAATCCTCTTGACTCAAGTTTATTGAAAAAAATTTGGTTCTGGATGCAAAGTCCTGACATTTCTAATAAATACGACCGAATCTCAAAATTTGTGACAAAAATGTATTATACCCAATAGGTTCTGAAATATTACTGTCAGAAAAAGGATAATTGACCACTTCAAAGTTAAACTCATAAATTTTGTGATAGACTTTAATGGCAAATCTGCCATTTGAGACCCGAATATCCAAGTCCAGAAACACAGCTCTGAAATCATCTGAATTGTCACCTTCCAGAGGGATATCGTTTGAGTACTTTTTTAGCAGTCGCATTAGAATTTTGCACATTTACACAAACAATGTCATGGATATACCTTGCATTGTTTGATAATTTTGTAGCCAAATGAAAATCTTTTTTCATCAGTTTATCCATGTACTTAAATTTAAGCCAGGTTAAACATAAATCAGCAAGTAACGGGAAGCGGTTGCTGCCCCTCGGGAGGCCTTTTATTTGTTGAAAAAACAATGGTCCAAATTGAACAAAAGTATGATCCAAAACACATTTTATAACATCTCTCAAGTTTCAACAGTGTAAGATGTAATGTTAGTTTTTGAATATTAATTATGCGACCAATATGCTTTCTTTGAATATAAATTATTATTTATGTATGGTTTACCATTATGTGTAAACATTTTGCTGATTAATTCTGAGAGAGAAATTTTGACTTTATTTATCGGTAGATTTGTGTACAGTGTTGAAAAATCAAAACAGTTGATGCTTTTTGCCTTTAAATCTTTGCCTTTAGATACAAACTCGGAAGAATTGTTAATACTAAAAAAAAAATCACAGTTTCTAGAAATTGAATTGCAGTATTCACAAATTGCAGTCAACACAGTGTTACTGCATTTGATGGCTGTTTTGTTGTACATTTTGAAGCACCAGTTGTGAATCTTGATTCAAAATGGTTTTGATGTAATTTGCGTATCCATAACGAAAGTGGAATAGAGGAGTCCACTTCAGAAATTTTGATAGAATTTCATGCTTTACTGTATCTACCAGATTGTCAATGAAATGTTGGTGTAACTTAGACACATTATTTCCTCTTACGTCTGAAATATTGTCTATGCCAAGTTCATTTTTCAAAACATCCAGATTTTTTTTTTTGGTAGATGATCCCAAAATTGTTATTGTGTAATTCATATACGGCATTTCCTCTTATGTCTGAAGTTCATTTTTCAAAACATCTATGGAATCTTATCCGTCCCTTCACTACATATCTCTCAGATTATAATGTTACAATCCAGTGCAGATTACACAAACAGTAGCACTATATTTCAGCAGCATAAAGTAGAGTAAACGAACATTTAAAAATTGAATGATAGATTTATGTCTGAACATACGACACGGTACATTGTGAGGCAAAAAACCATGCAAGTGTGCAGTCATGAAACACAGAGCTGAACAACGAGCCGCCATCAGTCAAGATGATCGTAATTCCGGGCAAAAAAATATCCCTAACTCTTGTAGAACAGTGTTATATTTGTTCTAAATATTCCTATCCGAAAACCAAAAACATTACCCTTATCAAATCGACTGAAATTTTTTCTTTGATGAGTTCACCAAGAAACACAGCAGGAAGCAATCAACAGAATGCCTCGCTTAACATGATCACATACGTGTCCCCAGACGAGGGGCTTGCAATGTCTTTGTATCTTTTGATGCCTTCCACGCAACCTTTTTACATTAAGTAATGTTGAATGTTTCAAGGACTGGGGGGAAATACAGCCACTAGGCTCCACCAGCAGATGTGTGAGGTCAAGGAACGGCTTTTACTTAGTGGTTTGCCATTTCCCAGTGGTGTAATGTCGTGTTATGAATTCCATACTCTGATTATTTGCCTTGCAGATTAGCCTCTCCCTTTTGACCAATGACCGTAAAACCATTAATCGAATTTTGTTGTGTAGTCCACTCGCAATCGCATCATGAGATCATCTTACCGTGTCACAGACAATACGTGACTCCAGCTGACAAGCTACATGAGTGAAACTTGGCATTGGCTGCCATATCTAAGAAGCCAGCAGAAACTGATATGTTTGCAAATTTTGAAACCTTTAACATGCAAGTTATGGATTTCAGTACTTTTGCTCTTGCTATTGCCATTACTATTACCCTCATGCTGTTGACGGCCTGCTAGAAATTATGAAACAGAGGGGAGCCCATCTTGATATGAGATGATTTATTTCCACAGGGCTTTCTAATCCAGTTAAATGGTGAAAATGTGTATGGAAATGATTTGATTTATATGCTAATACCCATCTCTACACCGGACAAGGAAAAAAGCTACTGTTTCTTTGGTACAAGAACAAGAAATTGACCCGCTGCAGGATGCTAGTCTCATCTCTTTTATTTAGCATTTGCACGCAAAGGTAGCGCTCACTACTGTGGGTTCACCTTGAAATCCCAGGTGAAGACTCACTGCTATTCATAGAGGACTGTAACCTTCATTACTACCACTACTACTACTATCACTACTACTGCTTGTTTTACAACTATTGGTACTACTAGTAATACTACTAACACCTCCGACCTAAAACAATTACCAATACTGTTACTATTACCATTATCATCACAATTAGCATTCTTAATTTTATCCCTGATGGTATCGATATTGCCTTAATCATAACTACCACCATGGTTATATCTAGTCGTAGGTTCACAACAGTATTCGTGGCGTGTATTTGGTTGATTGAATGCTTCCTTTCTTTAAGTGCTATAATCACAGTGCAATAGTATTTTCCGAGATATTTTTTGGAAAGCTGAAAAAATTTGCCGGATATAAACCTTCCGATGCCAACCAAATGCCATTATGTGTGTGTGTCTGTATGTCTGTCTGTCTGGTTGTGAATATGTGTTATTACAGTGTGGATACATACCCTCGCTTCAAATTGCCCTAAACATCATTACGACGGCCATTAGAAGCTCCAGTAGGATAGCTGGGCAAGGAAACTTCTCGTCGCTACAATCACACGCAACGTAGGGTATGACTCCTAACTGCAAAAAAACCTTTTCTCATAACGAAAGAAGACAAAATGTTGCTTTTGGTGGATTTAGCTGGATTTTTAGCCTGTGGGAAGGTGGCGTCTTTTGCCCCATTGAAGTGCAGTTTTGTCTTAATGAGGTAACAAAGCTTCAAATATGTATCTCTAACAATAGGTTGTTTTCATTGTCGCTCAACAATAAACGTCAATATAGATACACCGTAATTCATCATGTCAACCTCCGTAGAAACTTGATGGACAAGTAAATGCATGAGCAATATCTATTCTGTCATTCCAAGATGATGTTTATACACGTACTGTCTGATTTTGTCATGACGTTTGCACCAATAAAGTAAAACAGATGTTCTATGCAAACAGCATACAACTTCCAGACATATTGTCATTGGCGTTTCAGCTGTCTCTGTGCCCGTCAAAACCAGGATATTTTTTCCATCATTCGAATTTACCAAAAGCTTTACAAACAGTTGAACTCCTTGTTCTTTCTCTTATTTATGCCTGGCTTAAGACACCATCTCGACATTTCTGTGTTCCTTCGCAAGAATTTGACTCTTTCCTCAAATATGTTGATGTAGTGTCCCCCCAAAAAGTATAACCCACTAAATTTGGCACTTAAATAATGCATAATTTCCATTTCTGACTCTTAACCATTGTAAATGTTAGGGCTAATGCTACTTTGTTAATTATTAGGAGAACCTGGAGCGCTGGTTTTGAGTATTAAGTTATTCCATACCAGTCCCTGATTTTTTAACATATTTGCCTAGATTTAAGACAACAATTGCATATGTAAAATTCTTCATGAAAAGAGCTGCATTCAAGTACCCACATGCCTGTAGTCCTAAGTCTGGCAAGTCATGCTGCAGCTGCCCTTCCAGCAGCTGCAGCATGACTTGCCAGGCAGTGCCAGAACCACTGACCAAGGCCTGTCACCATAGTATGGAATGAGTTAATGTTCACAAAGGATACGTCAGTGGCCAAAGAGATGTCTTTCATATTATATTTTTGTCATAAAGCGGTTCAAGTTCGTGCTGTCTCATTTTTTCATCTCTTTAACCATCCATTCTCATGATTTTCGACTTTATGCTGTAGTCACATTTGGTAAAACAAGAACAAGATCTTCATGTACACGACACTTCAAATTCGATCGGTTTGCAGAAACTCTGGGATAATCAAGAGAATTCTCTTGATGGTCTCAGTTTCACTGTCTTTACGGCCAAATAACGGATGGGAAGATTAAATAATGGGACTGATATTCGGATGGTACAATGTAGGCATCTGCAGTTGATATCTTACAGATGGAACATGGTCATGAAGATAGACGTTCAAACCGGGCAACATGCATAACAAAAATTAACAAGCATAATTCGTCTAAAAATAACCACACTACTGTTCAAGTCCAGCACACCATGTGGAAATTTATGCTATCTTATAGTGTGGTTTTCAATGAAATCAGAGTGTTTGATATTTACTTGCATTTATCTATTGGTAATTCTGCTCCCTTACACCGTGGACACCAGCGAGTAGGGCAGAACCCGTGGTGAGTTAAACATATACAGTTTGCTGTAAAAGCCCATGTCGTCCCGATATCCAAATTTGTTTCTAGGTATTCTATGTATTGTATACGGTTTATTACAACAATATTTGTGTCCAATGTGAGGGTAAAAACACATTTCCAAATTACTCTGTATATTAAGAGGATCCCTTGCAAAACAAAACTTTTGAAAACATCAGAAAACAAAATCAAAGTGTGTGAAATATGCATTGGATATCTGTAAAACTCACATAGTTGGCAACAAACACAATCCCTTTGAGACAATGCATTTAGTTGAGGAAGTTTTTTGTAGAACACAGAAAAGATATTGTTTGATATAAAAAAAATGTAAGCCCTCTTGGACGAGTCGCATTGGGGATGTATTGTTCTGTTATTTATTTTGTTTTCATATTTCCATGGATGCTTCCAGCGTCTTATGTGCTGGTGGCTTACAACCGTTGCCTGCCTGACGCAGTTTAGCAGCGCTTCTGATCACTCTAGTATACGTCTTGTATTTACATGCAGCACGCGTACAGTGCCTGAAAGCAGCATCCCTACTCCATCCGCTCATAGGAAGTTGCATGATTACAGTGGTAGTTAATAGGGCATGAAGACACCTATGAAATACAGGCATGGACGTCTCATTCTTGTCCATGTATTCTGTTCACCCGCCTCTATCAACCTAGACGCGGACCCAATTAAGGCATTAGTAAAATGACCAATAATAAAGCGTCAAAACTTACAATTATATCGACCCGCAGTTAGCAGATGCATTGGCGATGCCCTCAGGCATGCTGTCTTTAAGAAATGAGGGTGCCATTTATGCTGAGCATATTGGCTACTGCTCGTGTTCGTATTGATCTTGACAGCCACTACCATCTACCTAGTACAGCCTCGCTATTGGCGACAGAGTTTGACATGAAAACTCATCTTGTTAGCGGAAATTACTTTTATTTAGAAAATAAGAGGCGGGAAACCTAAGTTGAATGGAAAATGTTCATTTCCATATTTTTTAAGGACAAGAGTGTTTTTGCTGTCTAATCTTGATATTTTTCCAAGCTATTGAGAATACTTTGTTGCACACTGTCCGAGATGTAGCATCGCCTTGCATAATAACAGTTGGGATTATTCCCTGAAAGAAGAAGGAAAAACTCGAATTTAAAATAAAATTTTGATACATTCTCAATATGAAATATGTACGTATATAGTAGTGCTGGTCAGGGCGATATGGCCTACTGATTAATGAATTGGTCACTATATTTACTTATTGACAAATCTACCCCTTTGCACCGAAAGGCACCGACGACCAGGACAGAAGCCCCAGGCGCTCGTGACGTTCAGTCAGTCAGGCATTCGTGCAAAATGCTAATATACGGGGAAGGGGTAAGTGTAGAGGGTGTACCTGGAGTATCTGTACGTGCAATGGCCCACATAAAGCATTATCTGCAATAAAGTATAGTGTATTCATCCGCGTAGTCAATAATTCGTGATAATGTGCTAATGGTGGGGATGGGGTGGAACCACAACGTCTTCAAAACGGAGCTCCAACACAGAAAGGTTTGAAACGAACCTCACATCTGGACCACCATCCCACTTCACTTTTGACATGATTTCTCCGTTTCTGTACAAACCAACAAGCTGCAACTCGCCAGTTTATTCCAAAACTTTTTTATAGGTATATCACACTGCAAAATTCATTGAAATCCACATATATTCACGGCAACACGCCCATATTTGTCGCAAATGTCCCACAAAAAACATTTCGGGCAAAAATTCAGACATTCCAGGGCCAAATTCAAAGGGTATCCAATCCTGAATCAAGTTCGTTCCGTGCCATCAGCTGTATGACAACTGTTCTCAATCGTCAATCAGACTGTATTCTTTGATCCACCCACGTTTTTATCCTGTGTTCATTTCAAGAGATCGTGAACCTGACCAAAATTGATTCCGCCAGTGTTTCTTGTATCCATCAAAGTTCTTTAGGCGGCCATAATTTTGACCGCACACAGACTGGTATCCAAGCTGTTCTGTCATTGGCTGCACGAACTTTCAGCCAATCAGAGAGCAGCTGGGATACCAGTGCAGTCCGGTCAAAATTTTGGCCTCCAAAAAGTATTGATGGATACGAGAAGCACTGGCGGAATCAAACTTCGTCAGGTTCACGATTTCTTGAAATGAGCACAAGATAATATTGTGAGTGGATCAAAGAATACAGTTTGATTGACCATTGAGAACAGTTGTCACACGGCTAATACTACGGAACAAACTTGATTCAGGATGGAATACCCGTTTGAAATTTTCGCTGGAATGTCTGAATTTTTGCCCGAAATGTTTTTTGTGGGACATTTGCGACAAATATGGGCATGTTGCCGTGGATATATGTGGATTTCAATGAATTACCAGTATAATATACCTATAAAAAAGTTTTGGAATAAGCTGGCGAGTTGCAGTTTGTTGGTTTGTACAGAAACGGAGAAATCATGTCAAACGTGAAGTAGGATGGTGGTCCAGATGTGAGCTTCGTTTCAAACCTTTCTGTGTAGGAACTCCGTCTGACAACGTAGTGGTTCGTGGCCCACCCTCCCCCATAGTAATTAGCACAAATGATTGACTGCACAGATGAATACACAAAACGGTGTTGCAGATAATGCCCAATTTAGGCCATTGCACGTACTGAAGCTTCGATGTTCACTCTCTATAGTCACCCCCTCCCCGCATATTAGCATTTAGCATGCACGCTTGACTGACTGAACGTTACGAGCGCCTGTGGGCAGAAGCCGTGGTGCGGCACACATATACATATACAGTTTGCTGTAAATGCACATATTAAAAATAACAAAAAGGCCCATAAAAAAGGAAAAGAAAAATATTAAAAACCTCTGTAGATTTTATTCAAAAAGCTCTTTCACATCTGTGCCCTCGGGTCAAATATATTTTGCTTCAAAGCGATTGGGGAGCAGGCGATGTCTATATGAACCCAATCTTGTGTCTTTGATGAAGCTACAGATGTATGAAAACCCTGTTTACAGTTGTCAAACAAAATCGTATATGTTTGAATTTGACTTTAGTTTTGACATCTTTTGAACCACGGTTGCAGACCAGGACACACAATAATGTGAAATATTTTACAATGTGCATTCTTAATTTTATTCACAGCAGTTCCTGTGAAGTAATTTGACTTAAATAGCAGTTGGCTTGTTTATACAATACTTAAGGATAAAAATGTATGAATATATAATAACATGATAAAGTCAAATATGATATTATGTGTATAGTAACAATTTATAAGTAAAATCATTCCATGTGCACTTCAAATTATTAATCCAACAATAGAGATATCTGAAGTGAATTGATGTATTTTCATGGTCTCTCGTATATAGAGTCTAGCAGTAAACGAAAAAAAATCCAGCCACAAGCTCACCGAGCTATTACATCAGATTGTCTGATCCAAGGTACTTGAAAAGGGCCAGACTCTATCTCATATCCGTCCTGACAAACCAATTTCGTAATATGTGGCTGAATCCTTTTCTAGCAAGAAAGAGACTGATTCAAGCAGCTTCTCCTGGCATGTCGCCTCACCTGCGCCAGGGAAAGCTGTTGACCCACAGTATCCTATCGTGATAGGGCTCATCTACAGTTCTTGCCAAAACTTTCTTCTATTGACCAGACACTACGACAAACATTGAAGTAGACGACAATTTCCATCCAGACTCTTTTGGGTGATTTGAGAGGAAAATAAAGAAGAGCAATGTTTATTTGCTTGAGATTCAGTGAAAGGGAAACCAGTCAGCGATAAAACCCGCGATCGATTAGTAATGATGAGCAATGGGGCAAGGAAGCAAGTGCAGGGCATGCGTTTTTCATATCATTGTGCTCATGTTACATTCTTTTATGGCCGAATACAGTAAACCAGGATGTTGTCTGTTGCGGCAGCTTTGGTTTTGATGCCCGTATTTATGCATGTGTCCCTCCACTTACCATTATACTCGATTTGAGATCGACAGTTCTTCGGAGTCTAAATTACTGATAAGCGCCAGTTTTAAGGGCACTCCTACCTTTATCCAGTAAACGTGAAAGAATTTTTGTCGCTATGCGTCGAGTACGATTTAATACTTTCTTTTCTTATGACAAGATATTGAAGCGAACAGTGTGACAGTTTTACCGCTCACAGAAATATCCCCCAAAGCGTACCCACTATACCTATGAAGACGATAAGGCGATCACAACGTTTCATAAATCACATGTTACTTTACTTTCCGTCAAGAACGGATTCGGAAACCTTGATTATCCTCTTTGTGTCAATGGTCATGTCCTAGTGATACTTTATGCACTCCCTGTCTATCTACGTCAATGGTGATGCAATACCAACTCTAGCTTCAGGTGGAACAATTGCGCTGTAATATTTCCTGTTTGATGTCCCTGTGTTGAATATTGTTATCAGGCATTAAACCCGTTGTCACTATATATCAATGTTGCTGTTTCCTTTTCTGCATACTGTAAATGTACTTATTTTTGCGTGTATACATTTTCACAGTCTTTGCATGTCGGCCACTTTACCAACTTCATTACTTTTTATGTAGTTCCTGTACATTAATGTTGAAATAATATTTCTTTGCAAGGTTTTGTGCTAACCGTGAAACACTGGAAAAATCAATAACGAAATTAAGTGAATTTATGATATCGATATTGCTGTTAATCGGTGGTGTTGGTGGTGTTAGCTACCCTGTCTTGGCTGTTTCACACATTTCATTTTCAGAACTGAACAGGTTTTCGAGTATTTGCCTGAAAGAAATTTAAAACAGTTAGAAAAAAAAAGTAGGAATGAGTGTTGATCTTTTCGGTAATAATGACCGGCGTTTCATTTATTGATGAAAAAATGAAATATCGTATGCAGTTCTCAGTAGTTTGACTTGGGGGTAATGGTTGGTGAGCAACTTCTTGATATGTGGTGCGGTAGATACGGCTGACTGGTAATGCAGAGAACCCATAGCATCAAACACTCGAGGTAATTGGTTTTGACTATATGCATAATAAAAATTTTAGTGATTTAATGCAAGAAAACAGGAACTTTATGTAATTTGAACTGAAGTTCAGTACGTACATAGAAACTGGAGCCGGGTAAAACATGAATTGTTTTTTAAAATAATTTTTTTCTGTAAAGTTTCGGTGTGAGAACAGGAATGACCCCGTACAAGGATAACAATTTAAATTTGACGAGAACAGTGAATTATACAGGAGTAAGAGGCCTAGTATGAGGAATGGCTTTTGTAATCTCGTCAGCATTCCGATCATACAAGAAAGTTTGTCAGCCATTTTGTCCATTTGGGAATTCCCGATTACCATTTCGTTAATTACTAGCCTCAAGAAATCAAAGTTTATACTTCTAAACATTGGAATATTATCAATATTGTCATTAAAATATTGATCAATTTTCCGTCGAGGAAAAGGAACCATAATGTATCTGGTTTTCAAAATATTCAAGGTCAGCGTAGATCCTATGTTTAGGCGATGGTGATCGAGTGCCTTCGTCGTTCTGAGCTCATCTCGTGCTCTTGTTATAATTTCCATTCCTTTGCCTTGTGGTGATTAAAGCTCTCATAGGGGAAATGTCACATGTTGGTGGTGATGTCGCTTTCTCTGTCTTGATGATTAAACACTCTTGTTCTTTTTCGCGCAGAAGAAATATTTTTCATCTCAACTTGCAGGTGTCGGCAAAATATCGTGCTTTGTCTGTCTTCATCTATGTGGCTTTGGTCAGGACTTGTGCAGTTGAATGGCATAATTCTACCAGCTCTCATCACCAGCATGTTAGCCATGTGTCTTGGTCCAGCAAAAGTAATTATCACCAAAGGAACTTTAAACACATTATTTCCGACTAAGGCTATTCTACCTTAAGAATAATGTATCTACAAACGCATCATTCCTACTTCAGGTCAGCTGACCTGACCGTGATGAAAAGATTGATAGCTCCGAGTTTGGTGCCGATGTAGAGATATATTAATGTCAGATATAGTCAGCGGACGCACGTGAACTTAGAGGTTTTAATAGTTTAAGAAAGAGGTTGTTAAAGGTTATGAAAATTCATTACTATTCACATTACCGCTGTACGTGCAAAGTGCCACGCGTTCTGTCACACGGGTTGTATTTTTTCGGTTTTTATCTTTCACTTGGTCTCTTAAGGTTTGTGCATCGTTATTTGTTTTTTTGTAACAAAAAAGCTTCAGGACTGTTCAGGCAGCTAGACAATACTAGTCCTAATCTTATGAGGTCAAATAAGACTACACGATATTGATCGTATATGTAAACCATCTCACTAAAAATAAACAATAAACTTTTGAATGAAAACTCCTAGAACTAAACAACGACAGACTGAATTTTGCTTTGATGCGACAGACAGAATGACCTGCAGATAGACAGAGAGACGGACGAACAGACAGACAGACGAACAGCTAGCGAGCTAGCCAGATAGATAGATAGATAGATAGATAGATAGATAGATAGATAGATAGATAGATAGATAGATAGATAGATAGATAGATAGATAGATAGATAGATAGATAGATAGATAGATAGATAGATAGATAGATAGATGCGGAATTACGGTTCTTCCTGTGGGGAATGACAACTTTTTGCAATGATATATTCTATGTTTTTTTTCCAGTTACAACAACCATTATGTATATATTGCTCTTGGGTATCAAGAAAATTTTAACGCATCATATCAACTCGCGATGATATATATAATACACACACACACACACACACACATATATATATATGTATATATATATATATCCATTTAATTCATTCAGATACGCTTTATTAAATAACCGATATAGACGCAGGCACATTTAAATTTCATGAGAAAGGTAAATATGGAAGAAGCTACGTGCAACGGAAGTTTCGGTACGCCGTCATGGTCCTCGTAGACACGGCCTAGTCATAGGTGAAGGTAGCGTGAGCTGTATAACGCAGTAGTTATCTTATCCGATGGTTCACCAACGCACTGTTTTATATGATATGTGTATTAACCCAAAGAAACCTGCAAAACTGTAAAACTATGGTATTTTTCAGGAGATTAGGATCACAGATCTTAATCCAACTAGGGACTTGATTCTCGGAAGATCATTGGCCCCTAACTACTCTTCAGTCATTTTGTTCATATTAAAATACTCCATGTCAATGGTTTTAAAAAGGTAGGTCTGAGTCAGCACAAGACCCTAAGGACACCCACCGCAACCTCTGGCCCTCCTGTAGTCAATAATGAATGGAGTTTTTGGTTCATGGAAGTTCATTGTTGCAGATGCACTAACACCAAATGTTGACTAAATATAAAGTTGGCCAAGAAGGAGGCCTAGGTCATAAACATGCGTTGCTGTGGCCTTTTGTCTCACAAAGTATTCCGTTAAAACAACACGCTATGAACATTTGTCCACGATATGCAAATTTGACATGAACTGTTTTTGGCATTTCGGGACATATAGTAGACCGCAGCACGAGGAGCCATTCATCAGTCGGGAGAAGGCTCAAGGTTGAGTAATGTTTTTTCTCAGAGTTATCAAGCTTTGGTGATCGGCCTTTCATCAGCCGCAATGAAGTGTTTAATCATGAAATCCGTGCATAATGGTAACACAGTGAACAGTCTCCTGTGTGAAGCCAATTCTTTTTAAGGGTGTACTCACTAGGCATTAAATAGCAGACATGATGTCCGGGCGCGTCCACAGCAGACTGGCGGTAAGCTCAAAGATTAACGTAAGAGAGTTGTACTGATCCGTAGAAGCCAAGGCTTGTGGCGATGTGCAAGCAACTAGTAAATACACTATTTCGATTCTAGTAAACTTCTTGTCCCGAGACATCCAATCTCCCAAGGTCTATACGCCAACAAAGCATGAAAAAAGTGTTTTTGCTGCCTTTGCTTAAGTGATTGATTATATTACGCTGATAACCTAAGTCTTTACCAGATATAGCACAGATCAAAGTATTAGGCTGGCCTGAATGTACGCCTGGAAGGCCTGCCTACTTCAAAACTTCACCATTTTAATGGTTTTGTTTTACCATATAACGTCTTTTCAATAAGTCATGTGTTTGTTTTGATGAGCTGTAAATATATTTCTATTTGCTGCACTTATGTATAGGTCGCTTATACGCGTAGATAAACGTAGGTAGTGCTGGGCGTACATCTCTTGTTAATTTTAGTTTAAGATTGCCATTGAACCAGATACGCTGCTAAATGTAGGTCCTTATCCTTCCCAGTGAGGCTTTTGTGCTTTTTCTCATGTCAACATTGTTCTACGTTAAATATGAAATGCCAAACAACGCAGTTCTATACCAGTATGCATAGACCCTGGCCTGATATTCCTGGCAACCATTGACATGTTTCCTATATAGTCACATTTCTATAATGGTTTCATCCAAATAACATTTACCGTCTGGAAACAAAGTCAAAAGCTTTCCTCGGTACATTCTTGGCCAAATGCGTTAATAGTGCTTAGGGAAAAGCTGTGGGCTGACGACACGTTATTCAACACGATACAAAAAGAGTATAATGAAGTTTTACCTTTTCAAATACACCATATTTATGACATCATACGCTTCTTGGTATTTAATGGCAAACGGTTGCATGCCTACACGTCGTCGTTAAAGCCCCTCAGGTGAAACGTCGGGAAGATCTAGGGACACCCGGAGTTATATTTATTTGTTTTTTCTACAACTGCATAAGCCTTTTGTACTGCTGCGATTGATCCCTAAAAATAACAACAAGAATACCAAATGGTTGTCACGGAAACAAGTAAAGCCCGCCCCTTTGGCAGGTGGCATCGGGAAAGATAAAGGCGAAGGTATTGCTTTTTGCATTGGATCTATTTCAATGGGGACTTCATTTGCTGCATAGGCATCACATACGTATTAAAGTAAACATCCAAAGTCATTTATTCATTCAGAGCTCTCCCTGAGTTTTGGTTGTTTAAGTTTAACAGGTATTCGAGTAGACCTACGGGCTACATTTTTATATATGCTGTGCCTATCTGGACTGAACATAACACATCTCTGTCAATACGATTGCGTGAAATATCCAAGGTGACTGAAAATCATTAACAACTACAATATGGCAGATCTCATCACTAGTCAATTGCTCGATATGGGCGAGAAGTCGAATCAGTAATGGAAAGTTCTGCAGATACATGTTCCATTAGCGTGTGTGGTATCGGCGGAAGAACATATCCAGTAGGCTCTATGGCTTTCGTGCACTTTTCAGATGCGAAACCAAAACGAAGGGCCTCACAGAACGGAATATCAACTTCTTTTCAAGTACAGAATTACAGAAAGTCCCAGGTTACAGAGGTCTGCACATTGTGTATTGGAGATAGACTATCACACTGCCAACTGAAATCCCCTGTTTCTTAACGTTTCCGGTTGTCTGATTCTACATAATTGTAAGCTTGAGTTCAGATGAGACACGAAGCCCACTTTGACCTCAAGAGATGTTTTTATTCATTTACATGTTATTCTCCTGGTAGGTTTCATTGACATATCGTGATCATGGTTTTTCTAATTAATTCCAGCTTTAACACACCGCCGTCCCATGGGAGTTTCTCTTTACTCAATGCGCGTTCAGGAAGAACTGCACCGTTTGACAGACTAGCACCGAATTGGCCTCCACACATAATTACGGTATATTATGTCGTTAATTCAGAGTACATTCCTGTTTGCCAGAAGATAACGTCTTCCAAGGGGTTTGATATTTTTTTTTAGCTTTTAATACCTCATATCCGTGTCTGGGTTCTTTAAATATTCCTTTTCTCTAAAACAATTGCGCAGACTCAGCACCAGCCTACAGCAGACACAGTTATGTGAAGACCCCGGGGGTTTCTCTACTTTAAAGGAACACGGGACCATATTAAATTATGGTCGAGAAAGAAGCGAATACAGGTGATTATACTGGACGTATAAATAAATTATTTGAATCATAATGGGGACATCAGGATTCAACTGAAAAAAAGTGACCAGCATCGGAGGCTTCCAAATTAACTAGAGCCAAGAAATGGCCATCAGGGGAACCTTGTAGAATAAAGTTTCACCTTTACTTGGTCATGCTATTCTCTGTGTATCAATTGCTAAGCTTTACTCGTCCTGATTGATAACTGAGAAAATTATGTTGATTTTAATGCTCAATGTGGTCGTACAGAAACAGATGAAATTTCCTTTGTGATACCACTGTGTTTCCGTCTTTCTTCGCGCATCAAGAATAGCTTTAGATGTTAACTTGCCTAAGGTATTATGCTACATTGAAAAGTTAATAATGATCTTTTCGAGTCCAATGTATTCACATTATCAAGGCATGAGAAGACTATAGGAAAAAATTACATTACAAGCGCTGTAAGGTCAACAACTACTCACTTTACTGAGAAGATCACAAAAGCTCCCCCCCCCAAAAAAAAACGATTAAAAAACAAAAATCTTCTCTTAAAGGGTCACCCATCAAGGAAACATGGCAGACAGATAACCAAAGTATATTGAGTTTGAAGAGATCCAGTAACTACCCTTTGGGAAACAAAATGCAAATGCATGCATTTACATTGCACCTGTGGTTGTTCCTGTGTTATGTCTTCTCACCGCTTACATTGGTTGAAGCGAAGGAGCCCTACCAATTATATGAACAAGTTTAATAGCGGCTGCACCCAAGCTCATTTTCACCAGGTTTGAATAGAATCGCCTTGGTGGTTTATGGAAGTGGAAAATAGCAAGCAACACAAAGGCTTAAAAAAGACAGCGCAAAGTCCCCATGATGTGAATAATGTAATACAATTGGTGACAGAATGTTAATTTAACAGTTTCATATCGACGAACACACACGAGAACCACACTGCAATGAAGATATACATCACCTTCGATCTCAGCAGAGCTTACAATAAAAGTTTGGCAAATCGACAAATTTTATGTTCTTGATGTGATCTAAAGTATTTAAAGTAGGCATAAGGGACCAGACTGTGTAGTGTCATAATTGTATTTGTGTCCTTTTTTTTATGGAAAATGTATTCTCAAATATTCAGGCCAGAATTGCAAAACATAAAGATATTTGGACCAAATGGCTTTTATGGTTGGTTATATTTTTTATAGATTTGGGATCTTTATATCAATTCCTCCTGATGTTATGTACTTGAACTCCAGTATACCAAATATTTAGCCACCATGATCAAATTCAGGTTGCATTTTTAGTATTTCAGGTGTGACTCATATTTTTGGTAAACATTTGCTTCCTTTTTTGGGACTATTGCTTCACCTATCAACCCGTGTGCTTTTTTCGTCTTTTGCTTTCATGGTGGGGAAGTAATTATATCGTAGCCCCATCATTCCACGTGAAAATAGGCACAATACCCTAAAGATACACCTCATGGTGACATATTGTGAACATCGTCATGAATTGACACCCACTTCATTTTGCATTCATGTGGCTGGTTCGCTTGTGATTTTGTTCTTTACAAAGAATGGCTTTTTTCCCATCTGAAATCATGTTACAAGGGTTTCAAGAAACTGAATTGACCAATTTCATATAGCAAACGTTGGTTATTTTGGGCTGTTTGGATGCAAGCTGGTCTTTTGGATTGATCTGAGTCGGTTGTTCATGTTGTTGGTGCATTCATAAATTTACTGCGAGGCATGCCGGTGTTTTCAGGCTATTATCTTGATGGTTCAGAGACAAATGTCAGATGTCAGTTTCTTGGATTTAAGTGGCTATGGCAAGACTGTTGGAAGCTATATTACGAGTTGATATGGCCATGGTTTATATTATTTCGACCTTTACATTATTAAATATGTAATGATACTATCGATTACGTTTGTAGGTTAATATGGCACGACTTGAATTCTTCGTGTTTGAAAACTTCCCATATGCGTTAGGCCTATTTCTCTCAATGAAGTTTAGCTTTTAAATAACAGCTTGATTGAGTCGCTTTTGTATTGGGTATTTGCTGAACAGCTATGGTTCTGAAATATTGTCCCACATACACTCTGGTGTAGATGCATGTTGACCTGACCATGCCTCCTTATGCAGATGTGACAAGAGCGGGAGCCAGAATTACCTCTCTCATTGTCCCTTTATCCCTTAAAATTTGAATTGAATTCGACCACTGGCCGCACGGGGAAACCTGCGTACAACGAATCATTGATGATTCAGCAAGCCATACAATCAACTGTTAGCACATGATACCAATTTTGAAGTGGCCACTGCAGTCATGAGTCATATTTTGTTGCCCAACAGTGAAAAGCTTTTAGGACTCATTTTTGAACCACAGTGTTCTGGCACAAAAGGTCGACCACAGGCACAGCCAGTCGAGGGTTACTGGCCATATTGACACTGCGACTAGCATGATCAGTTTACTCGTCTTGTGAGAGTTGACAATTGGATAACAAAAATAACCAGAGACCAATCCAAAGGACCAGTAGAGGAAAACCAAATTAACACCATTCAGTTTCCAAACGGTTTGTTGAAGACGGGACATTCACAGACTGAACATCAAATCAAGGTAATAAACATCACAGTCAGCGAATGCGTACATCGGAATGTGTTTGTTGTGAAGCAATATTTGATTCCGTTCCACTATACTTTTTTTATCAGAACACAAAATAATCATGCTGATTCTAGCCAGTTTGTTCTTCCCATCATCATAAATTGAAGCAATTTTATACGGTCGCGCACTAGTAAAAAATCATTGCACGATATCCACAATATTTAAATCCCGGTGATCTTACGTTCAACTAACAGCAGACCAATCAATGTAATGTATTCCACAATACTTAAATTCGAGTAATATACCATGGTCAGGTAACGGGAGACTAATCAATGCAAGGCATCCCGCATTGTTGAGATCTGCTGTGACCTGTCAGTGTTTTTATCACGTATCATAAAAGCAGGCTGTAGATATCCTGGGGAATGCAATATACGCATGTCACGTATGTTTCCAAGAAGCCATCGGTATCTTTCCGACATGCCAGCACATCTCTGTATGTATTCTTAAAAATTTTTACCAGACAATGAAGGTAGAATGACGGTGGCCCTTCTTGATACGCTTCATGTTGGAATCTGGAAAGCATGGGGACCAGAATGTACATCAAATTCACAATTGCACGTATGGCGTATTTCAATTTTTGGTGTCACCTTAGCTGCACACTATCAGTACTTTTCCTCCAACGGTCCATATTTCTTATGATATTTCCTGCAAAACGATGCATAGATTTGTCCACCAACCAGTTGGTGTCTCGGGGGTCGTCCCAGAAGCGATAATGATGCAATAGACCCAACTGCTCTGGTACAACAAGGTCATCCTCAGTGCCGTGACCTGTGTGGTACTTAAGTACCGTGTGCACACCCACAGTGTCCAGCCTACCTGGCACTGCTATATACTTGGACCGCATGCCAGCCATCCATACCTTCCTCTCCCGCTTTGTCTTGAGCAAGGTCAGAGGTCGTAAAACTTTAACTTTATGATGCTGTGCCATGACGTCATCGTCAGGCCATTCCGTCTTAAAGAATACGCATCTGAAAAGAAACGAAGTTGTCCTCTGTAGATCATGTGACTCTTTTAATTCAACCAGGAGTTGGTCCCATGTCTCATGTGCCCTTGGCACAATAATTTCGTCCAGGTCACTGAAAACGATATACCTAGATTTGTAAATATTTTTGTATAAACAATCATTTAAGGCCGCAAGTTGAGCAAAGTAGTGTATTTCTACGCCTGGTGTAGGAGGTGAAGTTTCTGTTTTTAATGGCAAATCCCATGGGACAACTTCTAGTAGACCATCCTTCATGTAACTTTCCATTAGAGACTGAACTTTATGTCCACTACTGTGGTTATAAAATATAAACTTCTCAGCACCAAACATGCGGTTAACCTCCACCATTTCTGTCATTTGATTGACGTTGTCATAGTAACGATTGAGAGGTGTAACACAGACGGTGAAGTTGTAGATAGGCGTGTCGGGGGTGAGTGTGTAATATACCGGTAGCAAGTTGGTAGCTGTCTCGCACTGAGTACGTACCACGGAGACAGCAACAGGTATGTCTGGTGTCCTTCCTGGTAAATAGCACAGCAAAAACATGGCGGCGTATCTGTAAAAAACATAACGGCTGATTGGTAATGGATATAATACATACAATGACGAGGCAATTGTACAAAAACATCAATGTTTGGTAATAGATGCTGTACATTGATTCATGACATATCTATAAGAGAAATCGTAATGCCTGATTGACATTACGGTCTCTTTTACAGATATATAGATATATTACATACATTGGTGACTTGTTTGTAAAAAAACCATAGGCCTACTATCTGATGGGTAATGGATGCGAAACATAAATTGATGACGTATGTGTAAGAGAAATCGTAATATCTGATGAGCAATGCATATGATACATACATTCATGACGTATCAGTAAAAGACATCATAATGTATGATTGGCAATAGATGTGACAGTCGGGTGACATATCTGTAACGCTGTAAAATGTATGTGTGGTCTCGATTCTTGTGAATAGCACAACAAAAACCGCGGTGGCATGCAGGTTTCAGTTTAAACGTTATCAAGTTATCACTTTAATCATAGCCTTCTGCACTGATTGTCATTGAGCAGAGTGCATTAACTCCAACCTGAGATCATTCTTTTATCTCTTAATTACTGGATAAAAAGTTGTGATTATGAGATGAAAAGTCGTAATTAAAATATAAAGTGATTATGAGGGCTTAGGAGTGAATAACTGCCCTGGTCTGAAAGAACTGAACTTTTGGTATCTTATATTCCAAAAATGTCTATATACTATGAATATTTGATAAAACAATAGAGTAAAGATGGAGGCATATGATGGCATACGATCCATGGCTTCGCACTTATCATAGATCACGATGTCTGGATAAATTTGATAGAGTCAACCAGTTTTCAAATATATCGGCGACAAAGACTAACAGCATTCTAGTCGGTAAAAGAATACCTTCAACTCTCAATACGGTGGCGGATCGGCAGCGGTGGGGTTCGGTCGTTCGAACGACCCTCGAAAGAAAAATTAAGAAAAAAGTAGTAAGAATACGAAAGAAACAATTGAAGAAGGTTTTCATCGAAGTAAGAGACTGTGTAAACTAGGTCTATCAATAAGAACAAAATACATAGAGTTTGTGTGTGGATACCCAGAATAAGATAATAACAATAAATCAAGGGAAATAAATGGTAAAAGAACAGAACAAAGAAAGAGGTCAAGAGGAAGTTAAGCGACTCTGGGAAACAAAAAAGGTAAATCCAAAAATAGAAGCGGAAGACGAAGAAGAAGAAGAAGAAGAAGAAGAAGAAGAAGAAGAAGAAGAAGAAGAAGAAGAAGAAGAAGAAGAAGAAGAAGAAGAAGAAGACGAAGAAGAAGACGAAGAAGAAGAAGAAGAAGAAGAAGAAGATTAGTACCCGAGTGACCATATGATAAACCTGAACAGAGTGTGAAACGCGTGTCTCCTGCCGGCACATTTTCAGCTAACTTCGGGTCGATGGGAATGCAGGAAGGCCCATGCAAACCTAAAGCCATTCACAGCCACATTCTGTGAATTTGAGCAGCTAAACATGATAGCGTACATACGGTAATGGACGAAGCAAATTGCCTCAGTGAGGCAGCCTCGCCCTGCGAACACAAAGACAATATTGCAGGCTGCAAGGTCAGTGATTCTATATAAATTATCATGTTTGATATTTGATATTTTACAACTTTTACTGACTTTTATTCCAAGACATATCTGATAGTGATAGTTAGGATGCAAAACAGATTGCTATTTTCAGTTAGATTTGAAGAAAGTTTACACCGTGACATGGGACTGCCCCCCCCCCCCACCTCCTCCTGCTCGCTAGCTTGCCAACCTTGCAATATACATCATGATAGTTTTGCAACCGCCCTCAAAAACGTTAGGTCCATTCCAGGAATGATAAAGGATTAACCCAGGATACTTAGCTTCAGTGACGTATGATTTGTCTGAAGTTGAGGTAAAAATGGGAGCAAGGGCTGTGTGCAGGGAAGCTTAGATTAGTATATGCGATCACAGATCTCCAGTTTCCTTTGTCGAATCGTCAAAATACATTTGGGGTGGCAGAATGTTGTGAGCCTATGGGGTTCATGTTTACCAAGGCTGTAGTTTGGATTAGGAACGGCCGAATCTGGCCCACTTCGCTTGTATGCAGGTTTGAAGGGGTTGTTATTTGGCTTGTTTGATTTATTGTAATTGAGTAAAGCTGGAATTTGTGGAGAAATTCAACTGTTGACAGTTTCAAGAAAACGGCTGAATAAAGTGAGGAGGCTTAGTGGGTTCTGTAAGATATATGCAGGAAGATTGATTGGTATTCCTCACATTGATTGTTAAACGGGGGCTTATAATATCCCAACACGCCTATGCGAGAAGTATCGTCCCAGTGGGCACCAAAAATCTTCAATACCTCATGAAAATAGAGTCCTATATCTTTTCTCTCTCCACACTATCCCCTTATGGCATTTTAATGTCGTTATTACGACCCTCTATTTCATAATTACGACTGTATATTCCGTAATTACGAGATTAAAACGAGCGTTAGGTTGGCATAAGTGAACCGTCATAGTAAAGCTTCTACCTACCGTCAACCATCAGTAAACCTAATAGTTTGCATACATCATTTTTCTGTCCATGTACAACATGCAATTATAACAATTATTATCCTTCCAGAGTTTTATACCTGCGCAATATTTCATGCCTAAAACTGTCTTTTTATAACACCAGTAAGCTGGAAGCATGAAACAAGCTTCATGAATATTACAGAGACTGCATTTTCCTTCGACGAGAAAATGGCTGACGTCTGGAAGTGACACGGTGGATATGACTTCCAAGGAACATGCACATCATGCTTGTGAAGACTAATTGACCATGATAACTGCTTGCTTCCCAAGCTTAATGGTTTTCTCCATAAATTCAACACAGAGCACTCCCTCTCTGTCATGGACGCGACCGGACGAGGGTCCTAATGAGGAGCTAATTCAGAGAAACCGGCCCTTTGTTGGCTCTCTTGTTTGCTGCGGTTAGCCTAACAACATATGCTTGCCCACCCAGCAAATTCTTGCATTTTATGCATGGTTTGTGAGCAAAAGTTTCATACAGTAAATAATAATCCTTAAGATAAGCATTGCCTGTGAAACTTATTATACAACTCATTCCTGCGAGTGGAATAACTTTTTCGGGTATTTTAATAAGAGATACTATCAGTACAGGCCTTGAGTACCTTCTCTAAATTAATGTGAAAATATGTTTCAGTTATATTTGCTCTCCTGCGATTAAAGTCGAAGTAATTCTTCTTGGGGATGCCAAATTAGTGTATGCCTAATTTGGCACACAAGAAATACGTATCCGTCTGGTTTCAGCTTCAACAATATCACTCACTCTCCTCATGAGTGTTTATAATGAGAGCTTGTCTCACAAGAGCATGTCACAAAGACAATATATTACCTCTACCAAAGAATGCTGGCTGCTGTTTAACTGCGAGCGTGTGTACTATACCCATACTTTTTATCTCAAACTCACATTCATTTACCACGTCAATGAATGAAATTCTAATGTGCTGTACCTCGTGCTTTTCCTATTTATCCCCGTCGCATAAACGAGTTTGGGACTTAGGCCTGTGACCATTTTGTTCCGGCAAGCTGTGCCTGATGCTTTAACCAAGGAGTCTATACTAGAGGAGGAGCACGCACTCAAGACTGCGCCTGTGGGAAATTATATTTTGGCGTAGTTTGTAAACAAACTAATTAAGGGACGTTTGTAGTTTACATAATTGACGATTTGACGCACACGCGCTTTAACAATATCTTCCTCATATAGTTTAAACATTTATTTAAACTGGATCACCAAATGTTACTGTAGATACTAACAAACTTGTTATCTGGACACAGAGTGAAGTACAATAGTATACTCCAGTTAAAACAAGAGAGAATGGTACTATTGCCATAGTATTTGGTCATAATGTAGAGGATAAGTATGAGAATCGTGTTTGGTCCGTGATAGCATTTGATTTAACCAATGTCTTTTGAGATAGTGTGATGGTCCTGAAAAGGACCTTTCGTTTTTGCTTGAAAGCGAGTCTTGGTGATTTAGTAGTGAGAGTGCCCCCGCGTTTCCGCAGGCAGACTTCTTTTGTGCAATCTGTGGACCACTTTGGCACTCTGTGCTTGTGGAATGTGAAAGACCGACTTCCAACATTCCAATGATGCCCCCATATCAAATTGTGAATTCTACCTCCAGTGATCCGCACGTCGGGGCATGATGATCTTAAAGTGCATTGAGCTCATTTTAAAGTCCTGTGAACCTCAATGTCAGACACAATGATCACCAAATTCGGAACTTCATTCTCTTTTTTTATAGAACAATCATTTGCACTGCACACGATCAAGCATAACTAGTGTTCATTGACCACATTGTACAACAGTACAGCGGTGCATTCAATTCATATAATACATCGTATTTTCATACTCCATGATTAAGTGCCATATTTTGGACTGAGTCAACAGCTTTCCTCGGCATGCTTTGGGCGCACTGCGCTCAAAGAGAGCCGAAGAGAGCGGTTGACGTGGACCATTATTTTCTATATAATTGCAGACATGCTGCTACTTTACAAGGAACATAAATCAGGCACCCTTATTATAATTCAGAGCGGTTTGTTTAAGGTAATTGGACTTGATTTGCAGTTGGCAGAAAGAGTTAAGCCAATGGAAACGTTCTCTCCTTTTGAAGCCGAAGTATAAGTGCAAGGCACACAGGACAATCCACGAACGTGCTCTGACAATAACATTGTCCCAAACATGATTGCTGTAAGCAACACACCCTTCGAGCAACATTTTTCGTTTTGGGAAGTACGTTATTTTCATCGAAAGCAAAGTATATGTGTAAATGATTCATGTTCAAAGTACAATCCGCAAAGTCAACCTGAACGTTACCAACTTGCTCTGCAAGTTCTTTACTCGCAGATTCTAAATCATTGTTATACATTGGGGTTGACTTGGCGGAAAGGTGTTTATATCTTGTAACTTGCCGGAAAATTGTGCTTTAAATAATGAAATTTTGCATTATACAACGCTAATTTGCATCTTTCAATTTCAACAAAAAAACAAACACAATTAATTTATTACAAGAATACTTGCGTGTATCGCAACCAAGAACGGAACAGTTCACATCTGCAACGATATGCTTAATTTCATAATCGACTCGGCATGCAACGGAAACACAAAGACGTCAAATTACTTTCACGTCTGACGCGCACAATAATTATTTCTACTCTCGAAGTGCAGATCCCTTCCCTACAAACCCCTTGCTTCAATAAAGTGACATGTATTGAATGCATTTACTGTGGGGCGCTTGGTCCAATAGAGTGGAAGTTGCGACCGGATCATCTGTATGTACGAAAGGGGTGTGGTTTCAACTTTCAGGGATGGTATGGAGAGGGTTAATTATGCAGTAACCTAGATATTCGGCGGCGAAAGTACACGCTCGTCGATTGGTTTTCACAGGCACGTGAACATGCCATTCGAGTGGAGGTGGAATTGTTGGGATTCTGTTTGTTGGACGGAATCATGCAGGGAAGATGGGCTTTTTCTTTTTTCTTTTAAATAATACATCATATAATTAAACAATTACGCTATGATTTGCAGGATAGTGTGTGCAAAAAGTATTAGAAAATTGAAGTCAACATTCATCTAAGTCATACCATTGAGTTTGCAATGAATGATAAGCCTACTTTCTATGCTTGATACCGGTTTATCGTAATTGCACAAACCCCAAACTAAACAAAGATTTCTGAAGATCAATTTGAAAAGAACTATCTGGACATCATAAATCATCTTAAAATTAATAATATAACGGTGCTTGCACTCAATTCACGTGCACACTGTCACCAGTTACTGATATATCGAAAAGTGTTTTCACCCGTAACATATGCATGTGGATCCTCAGGTAGTGATACTCTATTCAACTTCTCAAATAGCTTATTGGGCTTCTTTTCTTTTCCATCAATAGTATATATTTCTATGTGTTTTAGTTCTTAAAATAAGAACAAAAGGATAAAAATCCGGTTAATTGTGCGATAGGTACAGTAGATGACGCGCGCACGTGCAATCAAAGTGATGTACTTGCAGAGCGCGCTACGATGCCGCCCAATTCATGGATGCACAAAGCCTACCCGGATTGGTGCAATGACTTCAGACCGCACACACTTGTGTCAAACGTTTTCCTGTAGTGGCGTATTTTTGCTACATTTATTTTGTATATTCAATTCTTTTGTAAGAGATGTAAGAATATAAACCTCATGTTGCCTAAATGTAAACAAAATTCCACTTTTAATGTAAATAGACGAATAAGACATCATTTTTTCGTCGTTTGGTTTCAACTTGATGACTCGCCTTTTTTTCACTTGACTGCGCTATGGCAAAGTCATCAAATGCCTGTCATCAAGTTGAAATTATCCTTCTACATGTATTTCCCATTCTGTGATGGATATAATTGAAATTGGGCTAAATCCTTAAGGAACTACATGTATGTAAAAAGTTGTTACGGACTACTAAAAGCATGTATAAGTGGAATATATACATGAACTTACCTTCGTCCATGAGTTTCAGGTATCGGCCCTACTTCAGCGGGTACAACCTGTGCCTGCCTGTGGTGCTTGAACCACACCTGGCAGAAGCGGGTACCACCCATATAATTGGTTGCAACAGCTATGACTCGCACCACGGGCAGGTGAGAGCGAGTATCGTAGTAGGCAGAGAACACATATGTACTAGGATCTCCAACTTTCTGCCATGTCTGTAGGTCTGGTACCAGGTCTGGTCGCAACAATGGTAGATTACATGGTCTTCTGATATGCTGGACTTGGTCACTGACGTCCAGCTCCTCACCAAATAAGGCTGGCTCTTGCTGTAAGTTTAATGGTCCCAAACCTTGTGATTCCACCGCATTGGGGCTAAAAGCAGCATCATATCCGTGAACTGAGCTCTCATCCCAGAACGCAGCGGAATGTTTGTCCATTGCCTCGGCTTCCTTGTCATCCCGACTCCACTTGCTTACCAGCTGAGTGGTCAGGAGAAGCACGGACAGAAAGAGTAATGTCCGTTTGATGTGCAGTCTCCACATTGCCAGCAAGCATTGCGTGTGTGCGGCATGACACGCGTCATGCAGTCTTAGAGGTAAGCCGACCAACCAACACCCACCTACCTCACAGTGTCGCTGCCCAGCAGACTTGAAATCTTATGCATGCTTTTGTTTGATGGGACAAACCATTCCTGGGTAAAAGGGGGTTGTATTTGTATTCCAAAAAGGATGCACGTCCTTCGTTACGAGTACGGCACCTTTTATGCTCTTTCGCTCATTTTTGTACAAAGTTGAAGCCTTGTCGAATACGACGCATCTATCTGGACTATATCCGAGCATGCTTGTTTTTCATAAGACGTTGAGCGTATGCTATGTGCTGCATCCGTTTTACGCAAGTTATTCACTTTATGGTGCGTGCTGCAAAGTATACTTGTTCATATTTCCACCTTAACCTGAAACAGTCAAGGGAAATTCCATTTACTTGCAAAAAATATCAGCCAGAAAGCTGATGAATAGCCTAAAAGCTTGTTCGTGGCCTTTGCTGTGACAAAAACAGTGACAGCACAGGTCTCGAAGAGTGTGTGTTACAAGGATAGGAAGCCCCGCTGATAGTGGTGATGATTGTCCATCACATGTCCCGCCACAGTGACGTCTACGTTCTCAATTTTGAAGGAGAGAACAGCAAAGCAGCAGAGGTACCCGAAAGTAAACGACACCTCACCGGCAATGATCTTTGATCGATGCTTCTCCGCTACATGAATGGTTATCCCTCTGGATCTATTCATTTGTCTCGTGAGGTGGCAGTCTACCTTGATCAAATGCTATGTTAGCCATTGTTAACGCTTCTCAAGAGGAGAGTATATTTATGCCTTTTACCTTTATCTGGTTTGTTAAATTTTCTGTACCGCCAGCTGTATGCAGCGGGTCTGTGAGTCCAAACAATATTGTGTGGCATTGTCAACTTATACGTTTAACTATCGTATATTACCCCGGGATACTAGATTATATCAAGACTGATCAATAACGGGGAAAGCGAAGGTTTATATCATGTGTCCATGCAATACACTCTTGTTATTCCAATGAAAAGTACGCAATATGGGTAACTGAAACTACACACCAAAACAATGTCACCAGATGATATGTATTGGAGTAACAAGAGTGTCGAAGTTGCCTCCAGCTTTGAGCGCACATTCTTACACACTTAAAGCATCACAGATAACATGAAGTGATAAAGTAGCGTGGGCAGAACTGGATATCTGTTCATTTCAACCAAAATTTTGAGCATGTTGTGTTATGAAATGAGCTTGTCAAATTAAAAAATTGCATTACGTGAATATGAAAATGGCCATATATCTAATGATATAGGATACTTGTGCATTTAATCATGAAAGTAACATTTTTTGTCTGTTTTTAGACTACGTTCTTCGCATCATCCTTTTATTTCTTCCAGTTACTACTAATCTAGTATTCCGTAACTTCTTTTAAAACGTAGGTAACTTGAGAGGCGCATCCCAAGTGAAATCAAGCTATATATGATCAGCATGATACATCGGATCACGCGGTGCACTTCTTGATTGGATTGGACAAGCAAATTATTGAATTTACATTTTTGAGTGCATATTAGCTGAAGTGGGTGTTATCGGCATGGATTTGTAGAGTCAACATAGCAATGCATTGCAGAGAATTTGGCCACGTTGACGGCCAAGAGACCAGCAGCAGGGTGGTCACTTGGCCAGCATGAAATACCGTGGACTTGTCACCATCGATTTCCACCAAACTAGCGCACATGTTGAGATTGAAGGTTATACATCCAGACGGCTGCCGGAGGGGGAATCAGCGAAGATTATGGAAACCATTCTATGGCTTGTGCAGATAGGTCCCCCTAGATCAGACACGGGCAAATGCTGATCCCAGGGCTTAAGTACGCTCCGTGCAATTTTCCTCCTGGTGCTTGGTGTTAATTGCTTTTATGATGCTAATGACTGTTCTTCCGTTGCTTGCGGATGGATCTCGGCCCTCCTGTCATGTCTACAACTGTTTTACCACGTTCTACAAGAGACAACCTCTTTTATGCGGCTTTTGGCAGTTTTCTGGCTGAGAGATGTGCACTTTATGACAAGCCTCGGGCTGCAGCACGAGAAGGGGATCTTGAACCAAAATGGCACTGTGTAAAAAAGAAGTTTTTATGTGTGTAGCATTCAGCAAGTTCTGCCAGAAAGGATAGGCAATAGCTATAATGCAAAGTAGTTGAAGTGATTCTCTATGGCCACATCTTTCGACTGTTTATTTTACAACTGGGGATTTTCTGACTAAGGAGTGATTAAGAAAGAAAGAAAGAAAGAAAGAAAGAAAGATAGAAAGAAAAAGAAAAAAATATTCGTGCTGACACGAAGACATGGCAAAAAGATGCTGCGCGGTCATGTTGTTTTGTAAAGTAGAAATCTCTATTCCGTTCGTCACGTTATGTTCACGCGCCCATTTAATCAGCTACCAGCTCTATGATGGGCAATAACAGTATGTTAAGTTAGGGTGAAACAAATATTCAGCTTTCATATGAGTAATACGTGACGTGTGTTATCTCAGATTAATTAACAGTATCAATAAAAGTATGTCTTAATCGCTTCGTACTCTAAAAACCAATGCTTAACCTCCCTGTCATCAGAGCAACTAGCATTATGTCAAGGGCAGGCATCTACACGTAATAGGGCCTAACCTGTCATGCCCGTCCATTTCATCATTTTTGCATCCTTTTTTATTACCCTGTGGTAACCATTTTGGATATTAAAAGTTCTATGGCACAAGGAAAAAGGAATAGCATGCATTTGTAAAGGTTTGAGCACAGCAGGCTATACTATACACTTGTACCATCATGTCATAGTCACCGTAATATTGGCGTATTACAGCTGTCACCAAATGCTCAATAATTTCGCTGCGCCCGTCTTTTGTGTAGTAACGGTAAAAAATGTAGAGGACCTTTGAAGCATTGGCTTGGCTTTTTATCCCTCTAGCATTATATAATATGCACAGATAACAAGGGAATGGGCCTTCAAATGTTAATCACAAGTCATTGTTCCCACATGATCATCCCGTCTGTCTTGCGACGCTGATATATCTTCATTATTTTGATTTAACCTTCACAAAATTGACGCGATACGAACGTAATTCATTCTATCTCAAATCACATTGGACATAACTATTAATCATCCTGACACACCATGTTTGCATCAAGCAAAATGGCCTTTCTATAACTCGTGGATCATCCATATCACTTGTCTTGATCTGGTTAATTTCTGCAGCACAGCCACTCCTACAAGGTCGAAGGTATCAAAGGCTTTTAAACATTTGTCTCAAAGTAATTTATTATGAATAGCTACGTTGAATTTTGGGTGGTAACACAAAATAAGTAATTTTTGATTCAAACTGACACCGTTGATAACAAAGTTATGTATATATTTTGTTGTAATCGTGAATTCGAGCATAGTTCCCTTTTCTGTTCTTTTTCACTTTTACACAAAGTTGTACATGGAACATATAGGCTAAGAAAGTCACCCCATCATATTTGAAATGGGGGTTTTACCTGTTTGTACAGTGTATTTTGACTTGATATCAATTCTAGGGATGTCCCAAATGAGTGGAAAAGGCGTTTTTCGCCCGTGCCTACTCAGCTTAGGTTAACTCACACAATATTTCAATGTTTCTTTGGCTTGAGTCCACTTGTACTTCATTTTCCACTATTACCGATATATGCTATAAGCGGATTTGACCTTTCAATGTAACTCAGTCAAAATTATCAATACAAAAAGAAACCATATGGGTTACGTATCCACCATTACCAAAATATGAGCCAATAGGTCATATTTGCGGTCCTCCTTGCTAATATGTCTATATGCCCTTACTGATAATTACTAAGTTACATAATTTGTTGACAATGAGCAAACGACAGCACCACCATATAGTGAACAAACTTTATGCAGATTGAATTCATGTACATTCCTGTCAACTTTTGGGCGAATCCAACAAGCAGTTTGGGATAAAAGTAAAAAAAGTGAAAACACACAGAAATTGATACAAAATGGACAAATGCCATAGCTCCAACTATTGAACTAATAAAGATGTAGAGGTCTTCAGAAGTGGGGCTGTGTAACTTTTAAGCGATTGGCCCAGCGGTTTCAAAACACATCTTTCAATATCCCCCCCCCCCAAAAAAAAATGAACAAAACAAATAATCATGAAAAAATAGCCAAATCACCAGAACACTGGCTTTTTTGAATAAATCCGTATAGACCCACCCACAGTACATCCCTACCAAGTTTGATATGGATCTGACTGACGGTTTTGGAGAAAGGTGGAAATATGAACCACTGTTGCTTTCACCATTGACTTACATAGTACTCAATAGTATTTACTATGGCAAGCCATTTTGACATTAAATCTTGCAATTGTTTGGCGATGTCAATTACTCATTTAGCGATCTTGCCAATTCATTTGGCTATATTGCCAAATAATTTAGTGATATCGCCAAATCATTTAGAGATATCGCCAAATCATTTGGCAATATCACTAAATGGTCAATTAATACTGATATCCCTAAATGATTTAGTGATACCCCTAGATGATGTAGACATATCCCTAAATCATTTAGGAATAACGCTAAATGATTAAGACATATCGCCAAATAAGATGTATTTCGCAACATCACACAATCTTTAAGCGATGTCATTAAATAATATAGCGATATAGCTAACTACGTTAATCAGTGCGTGCTGGGTAATTGTACCGTGCCTGTGTAGTGAATGGCACGAAGGAGCGAGCATCTGGTGCTGCAGGCTTGACTGTTATTATTGACGACAAAAATTAAAAGTTAACATACACTCTCTTCGCAGCATGATAAGAAAACCCCTGAACAATGCCACAGACGATGGTCAATTCTTGACACAACACTTTGGGCACATGGGGCCATCGCAGTTCCCCCAAATTTGCAGCCATATTGGACAAAAATATGACAGGAAGCGGAAATACATGTAGCGATATCGCTAAATAAGTTATTTTAGCGATATCGCCAAATGATTTAGCAATATCACTAAAATCTTCTACCTATTTGTCTAAATCATTAAGCAATATCTCTGAATCATTTTGGGATATCGCAAAGTCATAGATATTTAGGAATATCGCTAAATGATTTGGCGATATCTGTAATTGATTAAGACATATCGCAAAATGATTTAGACATATTGCTAAGTCATTTAGCCGTATCGCTAAATTATTTAGAGATATGGCTAAACATTTTGGCACTTCGCTGAATATTGGACACTTGCTAAATGATATTTAGTGATATCGCCAAATAGGCTTGCGTCCTTGGCAGACTTTCTCTGGTCCCGGGGGGCAATAGTCTATCGCCCTCCAGAAAGTTTGTTTAGCATGCAACAAAAAAGGATTAAATGTCAAAACGAGTCCCCGATATGTACACATTAACTGGTAGTAACCGACTTGAAAATTTCAGTAGAAATAGGCACGCGGAGCGTTGCGACATTGTGAAAAATTTTGCTTGATCCTTTCACAAGGTACATTTCCACCAAGTTTCATCAAAATGTGGGTTACGGTTTGTTGATAAGAAGTCGAAAATAACTAAAACAAAGATTCACATAAAAGAAAAATATCGCAAACCGACCGTAGCTGGGCACGAATTTCAGTTTTATACAGATGGTTGAAAAAACATGGAATCTTTAATTAAGTAATTTATGTACAATTTAGTGTGTTTGGTTTATTCTGCGCATCTTCATGTAACCTTATCAAAACCGACGGTGCGTGGATCAGATGGTATACTCGATATTACGCGCTTACATTTGTTCAAAGGGTATTTGCTGAATGCGTATGTTATACCACTAACCGCTTGACTTTTGAACATAGATTTTTCTGTGATTTTATCACTTGTTCTGAAGAGAGAACCTTCTTTGTGGTCATCTTAGTTAAAGCTCTAATTATGATTACCTCTGATCTTAAAACACTGGAAAAAAATAATGTGTGTATTATTGGTGCACCAAGTTTCATGTTCTTGTCATGAAATGCATTTTTTTTCATGTATCCATAGAACCATACAGATCAGCAGAGCACTTACAAAACAATTTTGAAGCAAATATCAGATTGTATGGTTCATTTTCTTTGATTTTAGAAATGTTTTTAGAATCGATTTTAAATTGACAAACTCGATTTCAAATTGACAGACACGTTATACACATTGTTCTTCAGTTATCTGTGGAAATATCTCAGTCGTATATCACCCTCACCACACCTTACCAATAGCACCACAATACTCCAGTTATAGCAAGTGGAATTATTGTTGATTGTACAATCTTGTTGAGCGTTTTCGTTGAAAATACATGGATGACTTTCTTGGCCAATTGGCACTTTACTTGACTTAATAGAAAGCGCTATTTAGGAAAGTAAGATGTGAATCACGCTCCAAGTTAATTGTGAGTACAGATGGTAAGCTTGTCGATAAATTCTTTGAGAAGAAAGCAGTTCAGCATCAACATTTATGGGTCAGCGATTACACAAGTTTGAACAGGGTGCTTCATTAGAACAGGTTGTTTTGACACACACACAGTACTCTACGATCTCATTATACCCTGAAAGCAAGGCGCAATTGAAGTCCCCCATGCAGATGATTGTGTTTAGAGTCGTACAGCTGAAGCAGTTTTGCAAATTGCCTCCGAGAAGAGTTTTAAAATTATGTATTGCACAAATGGCGTCGCCTGAATTCATTTTACGGCTGTTCCTGTCCTTTCTCATAACAGGATGAAATTGCAGATTGTTAAAAATGTGAATGCTAAACATAAAGAAAAAAACATGTCAGTTTGGCATTTAAACCTTTATCAGCGTATAAAATAGGGACACAATGAGTTAAATTCCACCCTGTGACAACAACACCTGGTTTAAGATGTGAAGGAGTAATATCTTAACTGTAGTCATACCATCAAATCCAAGAAATCCAAGAATTTATCAAGACAGGGGTATATGTAGCTATTGGTGATTCATTCATTGGAACTTCCAAAAAGAAGAGATTGATAACAAAGGGGCGCCACATCCTGCAAGTGTTAAAACAGTACTAAGTGTTAAAGTTTCCAGAAAACGTCGATTTTATTACCGTTAAGTGCTAAAATTACCCGCAAGTGTTAAGAAAAAGTGACATCACAACTTTAAATGTTCGCCCACGCCTGTTAAAATGCCTTTTATCGCGAAAAATATCAGAGAAAGGACCATAAGTGTTCAGGCACAGACCCAAGAGAAGAGCGCCGGAAACGCCCACCTCCACCACCACCACCACGCACAGACACACAGACACACAGACACACAGACAGACAGACACACACACACACCGAGCGGTGTTGATCATGACTAAAAACATGAAGTCAGATTTGCGTATAGTTTTTTGGAAAATGTGGAGAGTTTTGTACAAACCTTATTTTACAAAATGAAACCCTCTTTTTGTTACCAAAATATGGTTATGGCATAGCTATGTCATCAGCTTGAATTATAAACTTGTCTTTTTATTTGAAAAATCTCGAACACTACACCACGTGTGAAATAAAAAACAAACAAACACTAGCTCATGGTTCTAGTTAACCAATCAGGTAACTAATAGAACGTTGTTTAAATATGTGGAATCATGGTAAAAGACAAACATATCTACATAGTATTTAGAGACATAGCAATTGAAATCATTCAGATTTTTTCCCAGACGACTACTGACTGTTTAAGAAAGATACACATACTGGGTGTACTACAGATCAACCAAATTATCCCGTTACGTTTAAAGTATTGGTGCAACTCTAACAGAAGCCAAAATCAGTGACATATTGTCATAAATGTCATAAAAAAACTTTACTTATATTCAGAATGGCGTTGCAACCAATACTATGTTCCCGAAAAAAAACAGCAAAAGTGAAATTTAGCGTTTGCAAGGTCAAATTAGCTGGACTACCTGATGTATTTATTGTTTTATTTATCCCTCCTCTTTTTTGAAAGAAAGGGTCAACTAAGAAGAGTGTTGGTTTGATCAGATGTTAATGCACACAGTCAAGTATAATGTACAAAGTGAGTGATGCTACAATATTCTTAATTTTAACAGCATAGTGCCTGGAGCATCAAGCAGACCTCGTTTTCGAAACCTGGCTCGCCTGCCTGATAAGAGGCCTCTCCATCAGACCGCTTCTCTTAAGTACCTTAAAGGGAGAGGTGTATTACACGTGAACGACCCCTCCCTTCTAATGCAAGTTTCATATGCTGGTTCTTCTAATTTTAAACCAAACCCGTCTTAACCAGCATATTTCTCTCCAATGCCAGAGGCCGAGATGTTTATTTTTAATTCATGTGTATTTTGTGTGTTCTTTTTCCCCTTTTTGCACCAGTATGTCCTATGGAATGCAGATGTCAACTAGAGAAATTTGATTTACTTGTCAGCAAATCAGTTTTGGTGCCTAGAAAATTTTAACGATTGTCTAGTCAGCATTTATGTAGCTCTACAGAAATAATTTTATTGAAATGTTCAAAAGAATCATAAACAATAGAGCTGTGGCACAAACCTATAAATTGCAGTTAGAGTGGTACCTCTATCTGTAACAGTTCCGAAATTATTCAGGATTTAAAGTATGTGTATTTGCTTAATTGGCATTAATCAAACTGCTACAACTTTGATTCATAGTTCATCAGATGCAGCTTTCTCACAGACCTAACAATTGAAGTTAATAGGGCAGCGCTATCTATAACAATGTTTAAATTTTGTGAATTTGCCTTATTGGCATAAATTTCAATGCTATAACTTTTCATTGGATGAAGCTGTGTCACCTATCAATTGAAGTTGGAATGACATCTCTCAGACGGTTACCGCTCAAAAAATGGTCAGCCCTTTAAAATATGGATGATTATGTACAGGTAGAAGTAAAAATTATTTGTACATCCAACACACGTACAATGAATGCAATGCTAAATATAGCACAGCAGCTTTGTGATGGGGGGGGGGGGCACTCATTTGTTTGGCCCTTAGAGTTCTTTTCAAAATGAAAAATACATGATGCTGTTCATTTTTTTTCACCAGAAACCTAAGTTATTATACTGAGTTATTAGACAGTTGTTGGAAGATTTTTCTTACTTGCTGCAAGACCTAGACCTTTGAAAGCAGGCAGCCAATGGTACCATGGATAGTAAGTTGCCCAGGAGACAGCTTCTTACTATTGAAGCTAATCTATTATGCATGCAAAATGGTTGCATAACAACGTGGGGGAGAATCAACTGTGCATCCTATGGTATGAGTGTGTATATGTGTGTGTGTGTGTGTGGGGGGGGGGTGTATCAGAAAAGTCTACGACGTACTCAGTGAATTTACCATAAATTAGAATTCCTCAACTTGTATTTGCATTCCGTAGTAGTTGGCCATGATACTATCCACATATTGAACTAGGAGTGGCAGCTCTATCTAGGATAGTTTTGAAGACATGGAACGTTTTTATCAATATTTCAATTGCCTCTAAATTATATAATGTTTAAAAACAATTAAATTATTCTGAACATGCGGAGGACGGATTTTAATAATAGGGCTATATCCGTGTCGCAGCTCAGAGCTCCAGCAATAGCCGCCTCTGAGAAAAGCTGTGGACAATACGTAGCCAGCGTAAGGAAAAAAAGAAAGAATTCTGAGGAAACAGAATGTCTGTGTTGGCACACCGACATAATAAGTATGGACAGACAGACGAATAGATAGATAGATAGATAGATAGATAGATAGATAGATAGATACATAGATAGATACATAGATAGATAGAGAATAAAGTATTTGAGGGAATAAAAAAATCTGTGTTTGCACACAAACTGGACTTAATACTACGAAAATGTTTCGTCATGTCAAAGATGGAATTTTACTTTAGGGGACCCAAGCCTACACAGTCGAAGTGCTGAGACATGAATGAGATTGATTGGCTACCAGCAAGCCTCGGTTCCAAGCTGAGCCTTAGGCTGTGACGTCACCAAGACCCACAAAATCTAACATGGCGGCCATGTTATTAACTGGTATCACATATGAATGAGAAAATTTTTAAAAAGTGGTACAAAAGATGTATAATGATCTCGTACCTTTATATGTCCTCTTTCCACAGATATAAATCCAAATTATGGTTTATTTCCAGTCTAATAATAGGGCCATGGTAATCCAAAATGTCCATTTCATTTCTGACCTGTCAGCCATTGCTAACCCAAATATCCAGAAGTCATGCACATGTATTTTGATATAATTTTGTACAAGCAATGTGATGACATAATATTTTGCCATCTACTGCAAAAATGCTTTCTTGATGCAAGCAGTAAGATGTAGGTCTATATTAAAAAGAAATAATCTTGTGACCTAACTTTGAATTTCAACATCTAAAACCCGCCACTTTGCAAAATAATCCACGTTTTCTACAAAGCTCCACTCTTGTAACATGGAGTCTATTCCCGGCAATTTGCATCTAGAATGCACTGCCAAAGCATACAGATCCATAATCCAATGCGGGTGGTGGGATAGTAACAACCCTGTGCCCACCTTTCAGCCAAAAGGGAAGGAACCCCAAAATTCCATATTTAGGGGGTAGGGCCCTTTGAATTTTGATCAAGTCTGTACAATTTGCCCTAGAAAGCTCATTTTTTTTTCACAACTTAAAATATCAATACGTTTGAAATTGGCCTATTCTATGCTATTACAGGAAATGTTTTATTTTATCAGTTGTTCTAAACCACCCTTACTTCTAATAACATGGACTGTTCCATTGTTCAAATTGAACCACTTGTATCTTGAAAATTAATCCCACCCAGCCCAAATTTATACCCTCTTGAAAAGCATGAACACTTGTTGGTCAAGTTACAGCGTGAAAGGGTCATGGATCTGTTTTAAGTTAGAATGCCAGAGCAGTATCTGGTCGGTGGGTGTTCCAAACAGGCATCTCTTGTATCTTCAGTGGGGTGTTGGTGCATATGATCCGAAGCTGAGAGGTGAATAAACAGAGGGCTGGTCATTTTGCCTGGTGCCATGGGCACAAGGGCTCTGTGATTGGCTGTTCACTTCAGATGGCTGCCATTCCTGTGGTAACAAGAAACAAGCATTCACCTTTGCTGGATGCTGAGCCAGTATTTCCTATAGTTTTGCATCATTCTACAGAAAATGATGGAACAGCATACAATACATTTTGAATTAGTACAAAAATCATGAAACCAGGATTTGGCAGGGTCAGGAAATAAAAGTATGCCCTATTTGCTACTGTTTATCTCTAATTGCAGTGGTAAACATATCAGAAACTGTTATTCAACGTTGTAACTACAGAGAAATACTAAACATGATATGTTTGGGTAAATATACATCAATTATTTTGAAATGATAACACCTCAACACTCCCAAATAGCAGGGGCTAAGATGTGCCCATGCGTCTTTGTTTACATAGGCACTGCCCAACTATGCAACTGAGAACGAGGCTGCTGATTTTACCCCTAATCTCGCATCTCATAAAACCCAGGTCAGCATCTCGACTGACAGAAACCTGATAACAATGTGTACATGTTTACTTTATATTCCACATTTTTGCGCCGGGGGAACGATTTTATCAACCCACCCCATCCCCACCCCCGCACTAGAACTACAATAAAGCAGGGCTTCGTTTCTATTACTTATTAGAACTGCTCAGAAGTTATGCAAGGTTTCCGATACGGTACGTTCGTCCTTGACCATGGCAAACGTATATACATCCACAAACGTTTGATACTTGAGTTTTATCACAAAATAACTAGCTAATCCTTAGCACTGCGGCTCAATGA
The DNA here is from genome assembly GCA_964020975.1 of Hermodice carunculata. Lineage (NCBI taxonomy): Eukaryota > Metazoa > Annelida > Polychaeta > Eunicida > Amphinomidae > Hermodice > Hermodice carunculata. The sequence continues at coordinate 30,935,134 of OZ026624.1, forward strand.
TCTCGCGAATGTTGGTTTTTAAAAAATCATCCGAAGTTAATTGTTGGATTTGTGGTTACCGAGAAACTATACTTTTAAAGTCTAGCCCTGCTCCTATTCACACAACATACTATGTTTGTTTTCACATGGTCTTTTATGTTTCATGATTTGTTTTTACTCTTTAAATGCCGTTACACATTCCATTTGTTGTAATGGTTACATTTGACTCACCACAGATACTCGCCGAGTTGTTGATGCCCCTCCTAGTGTCCAAAGAGTAGTCTTCGTATTGCAATTGTCGTTACTGTTTTTGCTGCTATCGTCGGCGTGTCTGGGCATCACGCGTGTATATGTAAAGAGAGAGTTTTTTTTCCAAATTAAGATTGGGGGTAGTATAAAACTGCGAAAGAGGATATGCTTCCTGATAATTGGGAGATGGCAATCTTGCTTATGAAGTGCTAGTTATGACGATCTTTCTGTTGAGCAGGTAGTAGATCATTTAAATGGGCTGGGAAAGAGCTTAGCGTATCTTTTCCTGTCAGCCAAAGTAGTCACCAAATGCCTTTCAAAAACTTAACTTGCCTTGACATGTTCATGGAAAGCGTCACAGCAAGCGCAGCTCGATTCTTTACTAATGTCAGTAAAGCACCGGCTAGAGACATGCATCAACCTTTCAACGTCAACACTGCTTCAGTATCGACATTCCAAATTCAAAAGGCACATAGGGATTTAAATAGACCTCTCTTCAGAAACGGTCAAGCATCTCATTGTCGCTTTCTGCCTCAAATATTCATTGGTCGCCGCAGATTCTCAAGCTTCTCTCTTCCGTCAATGTATCTAACATCCCATGTTTGTTATGCATTTCAAACATACCCCGCTCCCTTTGTGCTGTATATTTAGTTTCTTGAGGCTAAATAACCTTTCAAGCTGTATCCGCCTTTCAAAACGCACAATTTCGGACTATATTCCCATATTTGCAACCATTATATACTTCTCATCTGATTTAAAACATTACAGTGCATATACGATTTATATCGTTTGGTTACAGTAAAGTGTATGTTACTTCACAATTTTGAATAACACTCTCCTTTGTCTTGCAAAGTGAAAAAAAAAACTTGTAGCCACAATATTTAGAAAAGTAATGTTCTCAGAGTAAATGTAAAATTGAGCTTATTTTTATTTTATTTATTTTATTAGAAAATATTCGTAGATTACGATCACAAATATCTATTCCACGTTAAATAAAATTAACTTATACACATGATAATACTTACGTATTCAAATTAAAATGAGTGAATCTCTTTCGATTGTGTGATTAAATATATTTAATAAAACATTTCAATTTTCTGAAAATTCAAAATCAATCACACGAGAACCACGCAATTTAGAGTAAACAAACCTATGCAGTATTCCCATTTTACGTGTTAAGACAGCATAGCCTTTGCAACTCAGTTCAGCTGAAACTTATGGCCTAATATTCCGCTCCGTTGGGACTACGAAAGGTTGTTCTGCTGCGCCAAATTCAATTACAAATTGCTGTGATTAGTGCTGTTTCAAACGATATTGTGCCTCACATGACAAGAGATGATAGGGTAAGTGACCCACAAACAAAACTCTGACATATGGTGTTTTACGTAACATGTGCAGACCACCTTGTATATGATTTGGTCTAACATGCAGCCATAGAATCTGAAAAGTGTATGTTACACAGTAGTATGTCTTACCTTAAACACATTTACTCCACGGCTAATACAGATTGTTTAAGACAAATTGCATGCCCTTTTTGGGGTGCTAATTATAGGATTTCTGTGGTAATTGGTAGTGGAGCGGACAGATTTTTCACCGCATGGTGCAAAACAATAAGACATATTTTGAACTTCTATACACTTGTCACTCTGGTCTGTTAAATTTCAAATGTATGAATTTAGATATTGAATGTAAACATTATAAATATTTTCTTAAACTTGACTAAAAGCTATATCAAAGCGACAGCTCGGCTGTTTGTCTCAGTTACACCAGAGTTACATGGAAGCGGGTCATCAGTTTAAAATATTAAAAATTTTCTGTTGTCAAAACATGGTCTTCTCATACGCCATTTTTATTGCCCTGACTGTGGTGATGCAATATAGTATGTAAGGAGCGCACAAGACAGTGTTGGGAAAGTTTCACTCTTTCTAATCAGGGAACTGGCCGAATGAGCAAAGACGAGTTGTGACGTTTTATTTAATTTATTTAGGCTAATAGAGCCCATGTCAAAATTCTACAGAAGAACGTCTGCAATATGGACAATAGTACTTCCATATGTATATAGGTAAGACGTTGGGTTAGCTTATGGACGGCAGAGAGTTCGGACTGCGGAATAGGGTAATGACCACTAGGAAGTGGTTCTGGACAAAAAGACACAAATACAACAGTATTTTTTCGCTGTTGCCTATTTCCGCTTTCATTTGTGTCCACTGTAAAAACTTGTTTTAACCAAAAACAAAATGAGTAAGTTTGACCTAAGTAGGATAAATTCCAAAAACATTTTGGAAATTTTGTTGAAGGATAAACAAACTTTAAAGGCGATAGGAAAAATGTTGGAATCCAGATTCACCTGTTGTCGGTGCAGGCACGCTATTTTATGGCTATGATGTCAGAAATGACATGGAAGTCTGGGACAGCATAAACTTATGAAAGAAATCGTATTTATACGAAAGATCGAACTTCAAATTTACTGCAAAGGCTTAAACATAAGTTACTAATTTATCCAATGTTTATTCAATATTTCATTGGTGTATCGGTAAATTTATAATAACTATGAGCTTTGAGATGCAATAGCATCGTGGGATAATTTTCAGCGACACCGCTTTCTACTGCTGACCACCCCTGGCAACCGCCGATGACCGTCGTTAGCCATAAACCTTACTCACGATCGGCGGTGTATAATAAGCTGTAGATAGCGTTGGTCGGCATGCGTTGCGTCCGAACAGCGCTTGCTACCGCGACACGCAGCGTTTTTGGCCGAAATGATTCGCTAATGTATGAAAAACCTAAAATTATTAAACTAATTGTATTTGAAAGTGGAATTTCAATAAACATTTGCGCATTCCAGCATATAATAACGGAAAAAGTGTTAAATTCCACGATACTTTTTCCAAAAGCTACCTATGAAATATTGAGTGCAAATGTGGTCCATGTAAGCTTCTGGTGTAGTGTTATTGTCATTTAACAAAATGATATTTGCAAAAAAGTTGCAAACTCAAGCGGTGACCATAGAAGACCCCTTTTGCATCATTATCAAAATTGTGAGAAGACTTAGTATAGGGACTGACCCTGTTATTCCAATCGCTTTAACAACATGTTTAAATCAATCAAAACAATCAAAAATCAACTTGTTGCCAAACCGTGAGTAAACATAAGCAGCCATAGTAAGCCCGTTCAAAGGCAATAACTGATAACCTGCGTCTTTATGGAAGCACTCTCTTCAACATTCGATTTTGGGATTTCATTATATATTCTGATTGGGGGTGTAGGGAACTAGTTTGGGAAAATTGCACATGAATCATTTTCCATGTTTCTAAATCAATAATAAAGGCCACTGGCGATGGCTTACCTAAAACTAGTCGGTAAAGATAAAACATCCATCATTAAAATGCATGGTTCCATCAAATTGCACAGACCTTTAGACCACATTAAAGCATCATATAATTTGGTAGATGGATCTCGTAAATAGAATTAGAAAAACGTTATGGTGAATTATATGCCCGTACTTTTGATTAGACAGCTTCTGTCGCCTCATTTGGGCAAAATACTCAATATTCCCATAATGTGTATGATTGGATTCGTTCGCCTGGCAGACGATAGAGCATGCATTGTCATCGTACTTTGACAGCTGTCATTCCAACGATCAGATAGTCTGCCAATACCTATACTTATGCTACATTTCATGTTGAATTCGAGACTATTGCCAATCTCGTTATTGGCTTCGTTGGGGGAAAAGGAATGTAAATAGCAGTTACGGACTAGTACCACTCCTTTAACGCAGTTTGATTTTCGGAGCTAATTACAAGGACGAGCAGCGAGCATGTCAAAAGAACTCTTTTCAGGAAAGGAAAACTTTAATGTGTTGTGATCACTTAATGATCAGAGTGCTGCTTATTGCACTTTATTCCATTTACCTACTTTGCCTATCTGTTACCAATCGTAGCGACCCTGAACAATGAACTCGTATGTGTGTATTGGTCAAGACCTCAGTTGACTGAAGGTCTAGGATCTATACCGCAGGTCAGTTCCATCATTCAAATATTACGACCACACCCTTGCGCCAATTTGCAATATTCCTGATTTGCATGCGCTGTTTTCCTGAAAGAAACAAGCTTATTTGTTTACATAATTTACAATAACACATTCCGTTAAGAAATAAAGATGACAAATGTAAAACTGTAAACATAATGATACAAGGCTTCATGTCAGGCGCAGGTTACTTTTCTACTGTTGTGGTCATTTAGAATAGCCTAACTCTCTGGACCCTTAAAAATGTAATGTCTGGATAGATTGCTGAACAAACAATATTAATGTCAAACATAAAGTGAAAAGATGAACGACCCACTGTGACTTATTTTAGGAAAAAGAGGGAGTAATGACTTGCTTCACATGCAACAGACAGCCACATCTGATTATTATTGGCTCACATCGACACATTTCCTGTGTAAAGTTGCCACCAACATAACCAAGACATGCACTTCAGCTAGCAGTGCGTGATGTTTTTTGGTGGAACAAGCCTGGCGCCCTGACAGCTACGTCTCAAAAGTGCCCATGAAGCATCGCTTGAACAGTTTCTTTCTTACATGACATCACAATAATTTACATCATTATCAGGAAACTGTCAGGTGCAAGGACCCTTTGCATATTGATCATAGATTTGCACATCCATCAGCTGTCGTGTATGTTTAGCAGCTAGCTTTTCGCACAGAGCGAAGGACCATACTACCAATGATAATGTTCCGTTTACAATATAACGTTTACACACGAGAACAACACCAAAGCAGAACACACAATTTAGATAATGCCACACAAGTCACTGGGCTTACCTTGCTAGGGGCTTAATTTATTCCCTAGATCTTGACTGGTCACATAAAAAGCCAAGAGGCAGATTACGGCAACATACCACATGAAACGGAGTAAACGAGCTGCATAAAACACCTACTCAATTGGACACATAAAAAGACTGATTCAATGGGCCACATGCGAAACTGAATCCATGCATAACATAAAAGACTGACTCAACGGGCCAAGTGACATAGAAAATGTACTCCACCATAGCGGGTCATATAAAATAAAAGATACAAGATAAAAAAAATATATGGCTTTATTTATACTCAGTGGTAAAAAACAGATAACATTAGCTTCCAACAGCTATTATGACTTAGTATAATAAACTGATATAAAAGAAAGACAAACAAGTTGTCATGAAAACAACAATACATATACACTCTGTACATGGGTGGGAAGGAGAAATAAAACACGGGGACAGGGTAATGACTATCGACAGGTAAAGATAGTCAGGGGACCACCATATAAATTATAATTACATTCTACAAAAAAAAAAAAAAAAAAAAAAAAAATTTACAGCGAAAACCTTGCCAATTCTTCAGTAGCCTTTTAAAGGTGGGAGGTTTAATGTGTTGTTCTTATGTCATTTGGGAGGTTGTTCCAAATTTTAATTCCAAAATTTTTACAAGTATGTAGACATCCTTTAGTTGTTCTATAGACAGAAGACTTTGGCGTAATTTGTGCTCTCAAAGAGTATCCGTGGTGTTCAAGTTAAAGAGATTATTTGTATAGGCTGTGTTTATACGCTGACCGGCCTTAAAAACCTCAAGTGCAATGGTTTTGATACTCGATAACGCAAGAGTAGGGGACCCTGCCATCTGTAAAAGAGTACTCTGGTCTAAATCGTGTTGACAAAAATAAATTTGAGGGCTCAGTGTTAGAGTTTTTCCATTTTGGCAGAGTTTTATGCTGTACAAAACAGCTAAACTCCTGGGCAACAGTCTAAATTTGAGAGGACAAAGTATTGAAACAGCAAGGGTTTAATTTTATTATCCAAAAAATGACCTAAAAGTATTAAGCAGTTAAGTTGTTTAGATGCTGACCTTATGATTTTGGATACATGCTAGGCATAGTTTAATCTGTTTAAGTCGGACATCCAACAGTTTGACGCTTTGGTCTATCGTAATGATAATACCTCTAATGATTACATAAGAGGGAGTATCTTCATTTAATACCATGTACTGAAATTTGGTGAGGTTTGCCTTCATTTGTTTTCTTCAAACCCCAAATTGGAATGTAGCCTCCTCACCTAAAAAAGCATGCATGATAATGCATCAATGAACAAGAGCAAAACAATTTACTATCAGGGTACTTTGCTGAACAATTCAATTAACACAGTGGCCTGCCCCGGCAATGTGCATAAAAACCAAAGAATTTTAATTATTGTCAGGCCTACATACTTACGAGAGCCAGCTTCCCCGTGGTTATGCACAAAAAAGCCAAAGAGTTACAATTACTTCAGACCCGCACGCTTAACCATTCGTTCAGAAGCTTGCCTCCTAATCGTATGGCATTGATACACAAAACTCTTGGTGGTGAAGGTGTAGGCCTACTTGAATGAGCTCTGTGCAGATGTGTTGCATGGTGCCACTTTTGTTGGTGTCCTATAAAAGTGTTTGCTTGAGAATGCCGGTACATTACAAGGCATTTTGCACCATAACACATAAAAACCTATGTTTTTTCCCCATTTGATTTAAAGGTGAAGTGTATGCTGTGATAAACTTCCGATAGAAAGTTACATATTTCTATTTTAAACCAATAAAATCCTTTAAATATTAATGTGGTGAACATGAATTTTTCATTTCTTTAGCAATTTGTATTAAATTGGAATGTAGCCTCCTCACCTAAAAAAGCATGCATGATAATGCATCAATGAACAAGAGCAAAACAATTTACTATCAGGGTACTTTGCTGAACAATTCAATTAACACAGTGGCCTGCCCCGGCAATGTGCATAAAAACCAAAGAATTTTAATTATTGTCAGGCCTACATACTTACGAGAGCCAGCTTCCCCGTGGTTATGCACAAAAAAGCCAAAGAGTTACAATTACTTCAGACCCGCACGCTTAACCATTCGTTCAGAAGCTTGCCTCCTAATCGTATGGCATTGATACACAAAACTCTTGGTGGTGAAGGTGTAGGCCTACTTGAATGAGCTCTGTGCAGATGTGTTGCATGGTGCCACTTTTGTTGGTGTCCTATAAAAGTGTTTGCTTGAGAATGCCGGTACATTACAAGGCATTTTGCACCATAACACATAAAAACCTATGTTTTTTCCCCATTTGATTTAAAGGTGAAGTGTATGCTGTGATAAACTTCCGATAGAAAGTTACATATTTCTATTTTAAACCAATAAAATCCTTTAAATATTAATGTGGTGAACATGAATTTTTCATTTCTTTAGCAATTTGTATTAAATTGGAATGTAGCCTCCTCACCTAAAAAAGCATGCATGATAATGCATCAATGAACAAGAGCAAAACAATTTACTATCAGGGTACTTTGCTGAACAATTCAATTAACACAGTGGCCTGCCCCGGCAATGTGCATAAAAACCAAAGAATTTTAATTATTGTCAGGCCTACATACTTACGAGAGCCAGCTTCCCCGTGGTTATGCACAAAAAAGCCAAAGAGTTACAATTACTTCAGACCCGCACGCTTAACCATTCGTTCAGAAGCTTGCCTCCTAATCGTATGGCATTGATACACAAAACTCTTGGTGGTGAAGGTGTAGGCCTACTTGAATGAGCTCTGTGCAGATGTGTTGCATGGTGCCACTTTTGTTGGTGTCCTATAAAAGTGTTTGCTTGAGAATGCCGGTACATTACAAGGCATTTTGCACCATAACACATAAAAACCTATGTTTTTTCCCCATTTGATTTAAAGGTGAAGTGTATGCTGTGATAAACTTCCGATAGAAAGTTACATATTTCTATTTTAAACCAATAAAATCCTTTAAATATTAATGTGGTGAACATGAATTTTTCATTTCTTTAGCAATTTGTATTAAACTTTAAATTGAAGTTGAATGGAAGGAACGAATATTTAATTGAACCATTTTACATGGCAATTGTGTTCCCACTGAATATGTTGCGACCATGAGACCTGTTTCCTTTCCTCACTACGCGCCTCTAGTCCCGGATTGTTAAAAAATCAAGGAGTGTGCACCAATAACCGGCCTACAAATGCTGCATTGGATAAATATGCAGAAAGGGGCAATCAACACGTTGACAGGTTCCGTAAGCGTTTATACACTAAAGACTGAATCCTGTCAGTGCTATGTTGCAGACTGCCCATTGTGTTGACGCAGTATGTTTGGACTGTACCCAGTGCACAGCGAGATGTGATGACCTGCAGTATTTTTACCTTCCCTACCTTCTGCATAACCTGTAACTACCACAGGCGGCCGTCATGTGACTAATGGCCCACCACAGAGGGCGAAAAGAGAGGTGTTTCCTGCGCAATTGTTGACAGCAGATTACGTGGTAGTTTTTTTTTTTTCGTTTATCCATTTTTTATATAAAAAGGAATTTGCATACATTTAATTAGATTAATAAAACATACAATTTTTGCTGTGAATAACTTTGCAAGTTTTAATTGTAGATGAATCCAAGGGAACCTATCCCCCAACCCCAAACAACATCACCAGGTCTGCCCGTTATGCCCCCCCCCCCACAAAAAGTTCGACATTAATTGTCAATTGTGTGTAAGCTTTACTGTCAGACAATATTCCTCAAAAGATTTGCATGGACCATTCCGTCAAAAGTCGTTTACCCACGGCAAAACCCAGCGATGATTGACAACTGCAACATTAGGTGAAAGAGCTTCTGGCAGTAGGTCCGCGTGTGTTTCATTTCACCATCCAATGTTACAGATTATTTCAGTAACACCATATGTACGTGCAGGTCTATGAGCCCTAGCTTATAAGTTCACATAATAATATTTGGAATATCTTTGCTCCCTGTGACACTCCAGCTTTACACTGAACCGACAACAACGGTAATGATAGAGTGAGCGGCACTTACAGATGAAGTGACCGACAAAAACCGTTCCTGACCAAAATATAAATGAGAGACACGTTATCCATGTACACTATATACTGTAATGGATGGCTGACATATGATATTGGGCACTGCGTTGGATTTGACTCTGAAGAGACTTCATTCGAATACCTTTCAGGTGTAAAAGCTAAGGGATAGGCACGCAGAAAGCCAAGACATGACGCTATGCTATTTGTCCTTTAGATAAAAGATTAACTTTATTCCCGTTATTAATGAGAAATGTCGTAGCGTAAGGCAACCTTGCCAGAGGCACTTCCACGCTGCGTGCTTTTAGATGCTGCCGGATTCCCGTCTTGCTGCCCCGATGTAATATGAGGCCATTGCCGGGCAGCCTTTCTTTAGATATGAATGGTTCTGTCTCGGAGCGCAGGGTTCCTATGTCATCTGTACCGACTTGGTACTTTGATGTATTTATATGTCTCCGTAGACAAAGATCATAGAGTACAAAATTCAGCTGAAGATGCGGCATTGAGAGCCCTTCTGAAATGTTGAACATTGACTCGCATCATGACAACCACCGCACCGGCAATATATATATTTTTTCCGTTGTGGCGGACTTTGCCTGGATAGCTGGACTCTTGCGACAGCATAGTACCACGGGTAATGTTGGCTTATGTGCAACTGTGCATTGTATTGATTAGCCAATCGTTCCTCAATGCATGCATGCTTGAACACCTTGTAATAGAGTATGTTTGGGAAGGTAAACTGCATGTGATACTACTTCCTGTTGCACCAATTTACATGTGACACCATTTCCGGTGGACAACCAGCAGCTGATCCGTGATGCTTGATTTGTCTATCCACCAGTAGCTGCTCGTGTGAGGAGCAGGACACCAACCTAAATAACCAATGGTGCAATCTACATTATACATCCCCTATTTTTGCATTTACGCAACAACGGTTCATGTATGTTGCCGTCATTTAGGCGTACTGCCAACGCCCAATAGTTGTATCACAGAAAAAAAAGCAACAACAACAACAACCAAAAAAAAAAAAAAAAAAAAAAAAAAGAAGAAGAAGAAGAAATACGGAAGAACTTCATTGACGTACACCTCATATAAGGTACGTGTAAACATCGGTACTCCTATAAGGTGTCTTTCACAAAATGTAAAGGAACTAACCTGTATACGTGCTATTAGGGCATCTGACTGAATGCATTGGTTTTTTCCCCACAGATAGAGTTTACAGCTGAAGCTAGGGTGACACAATGTTTGATTGCCTCGCAAGAAGTGTCTTGTCATCAGTTGGTCAGACAAGCACCAGAGCAGCCATGTTGATCTTGTACACATGGAAAAGTTAGTAATTTTAGGAAGACCTTAGGGACTTCCTCCTTTAACACTTCCAGCTCAAACCATCCAAAATGCCCAGATGCAAACTATCAGCATTTATGTTTTTACTCAAATTCCGTAGTAATAGACAGTGTTTCCACTGCTGAAATTGCAGATAAAGTCAGTTACTATGGCACGCACGGGCCAATAGCTTTGGATTGCCAAGAATATTTACTGACTCGCCCTTATTTCTATCAGGAAAGGGGTAAATGCAGGTAGTTTCTATCGCGTTCAACTATGTGAATTTCATATTAATTTTGTTAGAAATAAGTAAGTAATTCTAGACCAGCTAACATTAAGATTATGTGGCATTTTGCATTGACCCCTTTGAAATCGAGTGGTGAGCACACACAGTGTTTTGGTTATGTGTCAAATTTCACGTGAAATGTTGATTCAACATGGAGTTTGTTTTTTCTTGAAGCAATATTGAATAGCCCGTCATTAAAAGTGTCCTGTGGTGCGTCCTTCCGTAGCTTCTTCCTAATCCTGCTTCACCTATTCTCGTATATTTCTGGAATTTACGTAATATATCATCAAAGCAAAATACAGGATTTAATAGAATTGGATAAAAAATTGTAGTCTCCAACGATTCGACTTTGAACTGTTATTCATTTAGCTGATAATCTAAAAACTATCCCTGGTGTGATTTACGGGGTTGCAGGAAATAATGTCGCTGGTCGTTTGCCAAAACACTTGAGAAGTTGTTCATCTCCGCCAGGTACCATCGTGAGGCTCTATTCAAGAATAGTGGCTAAAATGACAAAAAGTTTGTGACGCTCGTGAAGGTTCAAGACAGGACAATGTATCCGCTGACGACTTTAAAATGCTTGCCAGGGGAATCTCTGTTGGAAAAATTGATGGAAGTGTTTTTTCTAGAGTTTTTACGGAGATGACAAAATATTAATATTGCATGTTGTTAATCGCCATGTTAATGCTGATTTTGACTTGGTAACATTCTGGTAGGAACAATTCAGCTATACACGCAAGAATAAACAACACAGTGTTCAAAGTCCTGATAATTGTCGGGGCAGACGTTTGCCGAGTGTCTGATGCAAATAACTTGACTCGGCCGGAAAACAAAAAACAAAAAACAAAAAAACAAAAAAAAGAGGATCCCTTGCTTATGATAAAGGATATATTTAAGCTTCGCTGGCGCTCTGTCGAGTGCTATAAATACACCGATGTGTTTCCCTTAATTTCTTTGTTATGAAATGAATTGCAAGATCCAAATTGCTATCTTGTATTCAGTATGGATAGGAAGAAAAATATAATAAAAAAAATAGTTAAAAGAAGCTATGTCTCATTGGTCTTGATCACTTGTTACATTTTGTACACATGAAATCTGAATCTGAGGAGACGTTACCGCTTTGCTTTTGTTCGGTTTTTATTATTTTTCCTCCCATAAGGCGCCTATCCGAGGTAAATAAAGGAATGGATTACAGCTTTGTGTTATTATATATAGTAACCCATTCCAACTACATGTACGCCACATCCTGTAGCACGTCCAAAGCCAGTTAGCTTTACCCAGGCTACCGCCAACTTCAGATCCATCTCCCACGTTGTCTGTGTTACTGTATCAAGTCGTGGTAATCTTGCTGCATCTTACACTCAGAATAGATCAAGCTCGTCAAATTTATTTGACGGTATGTTTGCCGGCATCCATTTTGCAGACAATGCGAGCATTCATGTGCATATCAACATGATAAGACTTCCCGCTTATCGTGGAAATGCAACCGAGTAAATGGGCTTTTTTTGTTGACATTTTGTATTCATGCGCGCTAATGTAGAATGCAAACCATGGCATTCAAGTTTTTGTTTCAGTGCTAAAAGCGCTGTATTTGTGTTCTTTTATCTTAAAATTGAATACTGTATCCATGTATCATTTTGGAAGAAATACAAACATACACTCCCGTGTGTTTACTGTCAGAACTCAATGCTGCTTGGTCGCCGAAGGCAGTCGCCACAAGTTTCTCGTGCCTTCTGCGACCATGAAGTATTTCTTGCAGACAGTAAGCGCCGGTCTTGGTGGTTTGTCTTATTTCTCTCTTTCGTTTATTTTGTCTTGCTTTGCTGTGATGGCACAGGTTCTCGGTGTACTTATGTTCTCATAGCGACAGCTGCACCGATGCATAATATTTCATGTTATTTTTTTTCCTCACTTTTTGCAAAGCTCATCTGCAGGTGTATACATTGACTGCTTCTATTTTTGCACGGGCAGCTGTATCAGAGAATCTTTAACGGAAGGACTTCCCCATAGAGTTACGAAACTATAGTCTTGATACCTGATTAGCTTTGCTTGATAGATTGGCAGTACCGTGTTACTAATGACAGGCCTGTGCTAAATGATGCATTTAAACGAGAGTTTAACCAGTGGGCCACTGCCAATGGCCAGAAAAAATGTTTGTGCTTGTAGCATAACAGTCCTTTACAAAGCTGTTCAAAGAGGGACCACACAGAAGATTATAAAACACAAATGCTTGCAGCGCATCTTTGTAGACTGCCATTCTATACATTGGTTTAGTCGGGCTATTGGACCAAATTGTCCATTAATCGTTGACGATATTTTATAGTTGGTAAGGAAACAGCATCTGTATGAATCATATTACATGCGTATGAGTTGCGATAACGTTTGTCACGATATTTGGACACCAGGACGCCTTCCTTTTTTCTTTTATATTTTGCATACAATTTGCATATTAATTTGGCAATGAAGATACGTGTCCTCATATTGGTATTGTTTATATTGCCTAAATTTGCAAGGATTGCTGGAAAGATTACTTGAAAGATTCAATGAAACCTTAAAAGTCAAAGAAAATTTGCCTTGGTGAGGAAACAACATGCACCCCGTATACCTATTACAGATCGAGAACACTTATACAGTAATGAAAACCTTGTGTATGGATTACATTTCGAAAACTCGTATTGTGTAATGAAGAACGTGTGTATCCATTACACGTCGAAGACACTTATATAGTAAGGAAAACCTTGTGTATCCATAACACGATCGATTGCATTGGTGTAGTAATGAAAATATCGTATGCCCATTACACGTCGAAAACACTTACATAGTAATGGAAACCTTGTGTATCCATTACACGACGGATTGCATTGGTGTAAGTAATGAAAGCCTTGTGTACCCATTATATGACGAATTGTATTCGTGTAGTGATGAAAGCTTTGTTTATTCATTACAAGACGAATTGCAAAACCTTGTGAACACGACGTAGGTGTACCAGCAAAAGCTTGTGCACCCATTACACGACGAATTGCATTGATGTAGGAATGAAAACCTTGTTTACCCACTGCAAAGCAAACTGCACTGGTGTAGTCATGAAAACACTGCGTACTCAATACACCACGAACTACATTTAATTGGTGTAGTCATGAAAATTTTCTCTTAAAGTAAAGGCATTTTAGGGCCGTTCTTAATGTCTACGTTTTGACTTGTGAACAAATATTCCTAGGCGGAAGGGGGTCAGAATTAATTGATGATTGTCATCGCTCTCTGTAGCCTGCCACCGCTGTACAGTAGAAAAAAAAACAGTCTAACATATAACAGGTATTCAAGGGGTACAAAATAATAGAATTCATTATTTTATATTATTCTTTATTTGTGAAGTCGCAAAGGGCACCTGAACAACATGCACTGTAATTCCGTACTGTATATACATGCATTGTATTCATTTATTGAACACATAGCAAGGCGTTGTACTAGGTATAAAACAGTAAATTCATACAGTAGGCACCCGTCGTTCACGGAATTCATTATTTGTTTGAGAGCTTGCATGGTGAATCCTATTAACGTGATGCTTTAAGTCACAAGTCAAAAGCGTATTAAAATACATAATCATAATATATTATTTCATATACGAGTCCTTCCCTATTGATTTCAGTATTACAATGCATAATCATAATAAGGTATTTCATATACGAGTCCTTCCCTATTGATTTCAGAAAACCGTTCTCTAAATGTTTAAGTGACCAACGTGAGGAATACAACTGATTGAGTATTAATTCGTAGTACAGGTAGGCCGAGCAATATGGAAGTGAAATGCACTTTTTAGCATCCGATATAAACCAATTCACTATACGAGAAGAAAATTGTCTATTTTCCTATCAACTATGATGGAAAGTTTATCTGTAATATGACCAGTGTGTAGATGGTGCTTTTTTCAACCCTTTCCCCCTTAAACTGGCCAAAACCGGCTGATGGTCAAATGTCGTCTGCTTCTGTGTTTTCAACTAATTTCAACAATAATGAAAAACAATTTTGACTGAGAATTGTAGATGAGCTCTATCAAGATCACATGCCCCAGGTCAACAACTTTCCTTGGCATGAGTTGGGCACTTAGTGCCCAACTCATGCCAACGAAAGTTGTTGACTCAAGTGTCGATTCAAGGGGGAAATGGTTAATGCTTTTAGCATCCTTCAACAATTGTATGAGTACGCCAAAAAGGTGGGATTTAATGCTATGTGTTGTATAAGGGTAGCATATAAGTCCTTTACTCTTTCAGTGCCATATTTTGGACTGAGTCATCAGCTTTCCTTGGCTCGCTTGGAGAGTAATTTCCTTTTGCGCTGTACTTGGTACTGCTTTTCTTCTCCGTGTTAAACAAGGAAACGGTGCACACATCACCGATACCTTATTACCAGTGTGGGAGAAAAAGGACTGATGCGGTTTTGAGTTTTTACTTCCTTATACAGGGCACCAAGGTTTATACCACTGGTTCAGTATTTAATTTTATTTTTATCCATACTTTTGGTAGTGAAATACATTATTCTTTGCACCGAGGTATAACAGTAAATCATCTCTTTGTATGTTTGGCATTTTTATCCTTACTACGTATGTACAGATTTATAGCACTTGTGCAACATGAGGTACTGGTAAAAATTACATTGGTGCAACATGTAGACAATCGTTTCCTCGTTACACAGGCTCTAGTGTCTTCCCTAAAACACCGATACATTATGGCAAACTTGCCCCATTACGGACACTGATATATATATATATATATATATATATATATATATATATATATATATATATATATATATATATATATATATATATATATATACATATATACATATATATATATATATATATATATATATATATATATATATATATATATATATATATATATATATATATACATATATCATGGTTCCAACACTGAGCACAGTCCCCGTACTAATAGTACCTATATGTTAGGTATAACGTATGTCAAATGTTGAGAATCTTCCGTTCACTAACTACGAGTGTTGGGCGCACATTTAGATTTGATATATTTTCTTTGGGGGGGGGGAGACATTGCCATTCCTTGCGAATCAGGTTCCTCCTGACAGTTATTTTCATGTTATCATTATAAAGATTCCAGCTTTAAATTACTCACGACGAAACCTGCTTTTCAAGTGCTCAATATACTGTGCCTCTAGAGAAGATTGCTTGGTTAAAATCAACAGCGTTTCTGGCGTGCTGTGGACGTGTTACGCATACAGCGAGGCCAGAAAAGCTGCTGATACAGTCTCTACAACCTGCCGGTATAACAGGAAACCCTGGATGCCGAAGTTTGTATGTGCCTGAATCCCTTTATTTACAAATATTTAATTGAAGTCTTCTCATGTAGTCACAGATAGCATTCCTGACCTATACCCTCATGATGATATAGATTTTCTAATATCTGTCATACCCAATTACGCATGGGATACTCTAGAGTAATTTCCGACCTTTGCAACTGAACATCTTCCCACAGCCATCTTATGCCTGTTCTTACCCCTGTGAAGACTTCAAGCACTTTCCTTTCCCCTGTCCAAATTACATTGTTCAGAGAAACAAATTTGTCAAGACAATTTCCTATAATTGCTCATGGGTTTAGCCTTAATGTTATAATTCAAAGCGGTAGTGATAGGCTAGTCACAATATACCTCTCTGGCAGTAATGACTTATCTAGAATATTCAAATATGTGACGCTTTCAACAGTTCATTACAGTAGATACTAAGACGTTCAATGAATGAAGCTTGTTTAATTTTTATGGTCAATAGTTGAGTGGATTTATTTATGTTATGCATTCCTTTAGAGCAGATAAATACTGAGTTTTCCATGTTGGTCTATTGTAACAGTTTTTTTCCTTTATAATCAGAATGGTATTGACAAAAGTCTCGTATGCAATGCTGATAACTGTTTTGACAACCACTGTACTGTCTTGTTTGCCATGTATATAATTTGTGTATCCACGCTCTGGAGAGCACAAGTTAATAGTTTCGTTGTACTATTGGGACATCAAGATGAAATAAATATATTCAGCCTACTCTTCCAGTAAACCTTCCTCATGAACGTTCCATGCAGACTATGGTTCCTCTATCTAATACCGACCCTAACTGTCATATATTACTATACATTATTAGACGAGCATTTTGCTGCAGTGGTAGGCCGATGATATACACTAATCCTACTATAACAGCCAATTTCCTATCCTGGGTGCTTGTAAAACCAGGTGAGCGACATATTACTATTGACTGGCCAATGTGTCGTCTGATATATTATATGGCTACTCTCCATCCCACAGCTGAGTTGAGGAAAGAGTATATTTTTGTATTTGTATGAAATTATACATCTTGATATCAGAAAACCAGAAGCACATTTCAAACTATTCAAGCCAGAACATGTAGCACGAAACCAGCAGGTTGCATGTTTATTCATTATTATGTAGGTTGTCTTTGCTGAATATTTAGCTTAGACAAGGAGCCGCTACTCAGAGAGACATGTACGGGTAAAAGGCTCCGAAACATGTTGAGTAGTTACCCGCTGAAGACCCTCTTATCTATTTGGGCTAATACTGCCCATGTCAAAATTTTACAGAGGAACGTGTGCAATAAGGACAATAGTACTTCTATGCATATAAGTTAGACAGGGACAGGTTAGCTTATGGAGAATAAAGAGTTCGGACTGCGGAATAGGGTAATGACTACTAGGAAGTGGTTTTGGACAAAAAGACACAAATACAATGATCTATTGATCCAGGCAAGTGTCATAATACTTTTAAGTGGTGTGTCATAATTTGGTCTCTACAGAATAAGAAATAACATATATTACAGTGTCACAATATGCAGGCTGTTCCGGAATAATCACATCGACAAACCCGTTACTTTCGTGTCTAAAATAAGAGGCTTCAGTGAACGAGCAAATGTAATTTTTCCTTTAAATCTGGTATGGCCATATCTCAGCTGTATCTGAAAGTTCATTTAATCCGTTTGGATATTGATATTTAATACGATCGATGGAAATGTTTGCCACACACGGTTGGATCATAGTGTGTAATTTTGTTTGTGGTTAATTGACAAAGTTGGAAGCTTTCACATGGAATTTAAAAGGTACAACAAATTTCTATGTATAGTGTTAAATGAATCGGTAGTTGACATTTGTGTATAACATAAGTCGTTAGCAGTATTCTTAAGTAGTCGTTATCGGCTGTGTGTAACATAAGTCGTTAACAGTTGTGTACAAAATAAGTCAATATCTGTTGTGTCTAATATAGGTCGCTAGCTGTTGTGTGTGACATAAGTCCTCACTATTACATAACATTTTTTTCCAGACCCTTGTCTGGGATATTTTTCCATGTAGGTGATTTAGTAAGTGAAAATTGCCGTAACATGCCAGGATTTTATCCCATTTAGTTGCCTTGTAAGTAACCACGGGAGCCCACTCTTGGTAGAAAATCATTACATACTTATATTTCAGGCTTTGAAATATGAGTTACCAATATCATCTCAATGTATTAACACATGCCAGTCCTTACGCCATACAGCAAGTCAAATACTCGATATGCATTACGAAGTTTTATTAATATAGGCATGAATGATTATGTACCAGCAAACTTCAATGCGAGCACAATCCACACATATTGAACTTTTTCACCGTCGACGCGATATAAAAACCCAGTTTGCTTTTTGGTGTTGGATCCTGCTTCACACTCGAATTGATTCGTGACTTGGGTCTTTATTACAGCATTGTCTTGCTTTGAACTAGTTCCACGCAGTATATTATATGGTGAAAAATTTTCTCCATGAACAAATATTCGGAGATTTTTCCAAGAAGGGGATTATTTGGGAATATTTGAATAGAGATTTGTTTCGTACAAAGACATTTAATCCAACTCGGAGTCAGTTCGGGAAATTAAATGCTACAGGCATATAAAGTGAATCATATTTTATCCGAGCTCCTGCCTTTGCCGTTTTTCTGACCTACGTAATTAACTGATGGTATTACAGTGAAATACTTGAGTGTGGGTTAAGATGTCTTTGAGAAACAAATGGGGAACAGACAACGCCTACATGAACTCCAATCAGGTTTTGCTAAAGAATTATATTTAGATTATGTTACTATTTTCTGACAAACAATGTGAACGAGGGTTGATCCATTCCAATAGTTTTCAGGATCATTCAAAAAACCCTATGAAGAAAAAAATTCATTTGTATTCACCTCCTGAAGCGTCCATAATAACGGAAAATGATCAGTTAAGGCGACAAAAATGCAACGCTGAATTTAATTTAACAACTTTGGAACACCTTTTTGTAAGAAATGAGTTCATAATCAATGTTGAGCCAAACGCAAGGCACTGTGGTTGCATAAAGAACGTTAAATATGTTATAACATTGGCTGTACAACGTGTTTTCAGTGCAGTGAGGTATTCGTAAATGAATACAAGTAGTTTTGGTCATCATGAATACTTCGAATTATCATCACGCATAATATAGGAAAGCACCATAATAGAGAAACTGACGATGCTCTGTGGGCAAGAAAGGAGCCTGACTTTTGAGGAATAAATAAGCTTTAACGTGTTTCGTACACTGAATCCGTGTCAGACTCAACAATCACTTTTGACTGGCATGTGGCACACGACATGCGGAAGCCGTCTAACTTGCAAATAGCAACTAAAGGGAGTCCTGACAGCTGCTTTGCTCTTACGCATAGGGCAAATTATTGTTAATCAAGACTGTTGCTCCAAAGGTGACCACTCTTCTCATATATAACAGTGCATATCCGCACAGTATAATGTACGTTTAACCTTGGGTCACAGACACACAGTACTGCCATCCACTCAGCTGAAACCACTCTGGCTTAAAGGTGTATGATTCATGTGACTCTGTGTGATGTATATTGCAAAAAGTGATGTGGTTCACATCATTAACACCAAACATATACCACTAAATGGGGTAACGGACACCAAATAAGGTATCAGACGCTCCCATAGAGTTCTGTGCATATATCAATGGCGTTCCAATCATGTAGTGCATTAGTTCCGGGAGTCCTGTGGTGTTTTAAGGTAAAAGATCTACTTTCTTTAGCGATAAACTGCACAGTTTTTGCTGTCTAGGTAAGAGTACATGCAACATCGGGAATGAAATATTATAAGAGAGTGTTATATGAACATTTTTACACATAAACTAGTCGTAGTTTGACCAAGCATAGTTTGGCCTTCGACCCAGGACAATCGTTATACAGAATATATCGTAGTTTAACCCAGCATTTCATCTGAAAAGTCGGACCCGTCCTTTGAGAGTTGGAACTCTGATGATCCTGACTGGAATGAGGCGCAAAGTTATTTTTATACAACCATATGACAGTACTAGACCTGCTTCTCACAAAACGATTTTCATCCTCAGCCTATCACATAGGTATGTATCCATTCCTATAACGTTTGAATTTGTAGCACATGTGACACATGTGACACATGTTCTCTTCTACATAAGTATTTTACAATCATGAAAATATACTTACATTTTAAAACCATCGAATCACGCCCCATACAAATTAAATAATGCCAGTTATATTACTGGAGAAACAGTAATATTATCAGTGACTTAAATGGACCTCGTTGAACCGTTCTCTCAAGGAGTATATGCATGTGAAAGTGAGCTGGCAGGCGGTTTGGGCATTCGAAATTTTTTAAATCGAATTATTGGCTTAACCGTTTTATGTAGCGAACCATGTATTTGTGCTTAACAGTAACTGTTGGATGTGTGTGTGTGTGTGTGTGTGTGTGTGTTTGTGTATAAGTTAACAAATTAACAAATCATGTCACACCGCTAACCACCCTATCTAATTAAGCTGGTAATTATCTGTTTTAGTGTTTTGCACATGAGACATGGGAACAAGAGCGCAGTCAGGCCACAAAACACGCTGGAAACGTAACATACATACGCACTTTATTTAGCCAGGGTTGCAAAATTAGCATTGTGCTAGTTTACATTTTTATCCTGAAAATAAATATATTCACAATATATGTAATTGTAAAACATATGGTATTAAAAAGATTAAAATTGATGTAATATTAATGTCATTGAAAATAGTCTGATTAGCTTTTCCACTAGTTCCTTGAGAACTTTTCAAGGGGTGTTTCCAAACGAACAGGTTCTGGAATTTTGTTCCAACTCAGGGAACCAATGTAGGAAAAACTATTGCAATATATATATCAACTGTGGGTTTCAAGACCTATAGGGGTATCTGCTGGCTGATCTTGTGGTTCTTGCCCAAAGTTTACCAGTAAAGACCAATCTATCTCGAATGTAAGATGGAGTGGTAGATAAATTGTCACTGTCCCTTTTTTTGGAAACAAGTCCATCGATGTATAAGTTTTTAGCTTTGTCAATATGTGTAGTTTCTTTGCATGTAACAGTAAATATTAATTTGTAAAATTTGATGAGCATTTTATTTAAGGGTCAGATTTACACTTTTAGAAAAGACCACAACAAAACTTTTTGCATAAAAAGCTTGAAATCAGCGGCCATGTAAAGACAATTGCATAACTTAGGTAACCATTTTTTGTGTTCCGTTAAAGGGATTTTTTTAATTGAATTTTGAAGCATCTGCAATTAGCATTGATATTTTTTTCCACTTTGGAGTTAAAAAATTAGCATTTAAAATTGGAATATTGCTAAACAAAAAACAAAACAAAAATGGTTCTCTAAGTTATACTCTTGTCTTTACATAATCTTTAATTTCACAAAGATCCATCCATCCAGTTTTTAGTGACGCTGTCTCAAAATTACCCAGCCTTGTAGAAAATTGTTTCTGAGATAATCACTGCCAAACATAAGCAAGGAGATTGCTAACTTTAATTACTCACGAATGACATTTTCTCAGGCTATTAAAAAGGATGACTAAATGCTTATCTCTTAAACTCTGTCATTACTTTGACATATACACTTAAAAACAATATGGTGGTTCTAATCAGTCACCTGTGAAATAATCTGCTCACCTGTAAAGACACATCCAGTGAGGCTATGACTGTTAATGGTTATCTAAACATAACCATTAGTGACCAGATCTAACAGCCAATAAACTGATTGACTCTATAAAGCAGGGACACTTTTTCATCTTAAAGTTTTGCATAGAAGTAAACATGTTACAGTGAAACGTTTTGGCATGGATGAAGATTAGTACTTCATCATCTCAAAAGTAGCAACAGCTCAATTTCAATGATTTGAAGCTCCCCAGGTAAGTGCCGGCGCCTTAAAGCCTTGTACATCAAAATACATTTGTGGAATTTGAGATTTTCGTGTAGTGTATTCCACTGCAGTTGCTGAAATAGAGGCTCAGTGTGGTCTAAATAAAATCCGTGCTGCACGTTTCTGGAGCCTGAATACTTTGTCAAACAGACCTGCACTGCACTTTCCCCATATGACATCACAATATTCAAAATGAGGTTTCACAATAGCATTGTGTAATAATTTAGTATAGTCGTGAGGCAGAATTGTTCTGAGGTATTTCAGAAGTCCAAGTTTTTTCTGATATCTTTCTGCACATGTAGCAGGGCTAATTATGTATATGTACCTGCTAGGTATGTAGTTTAACTGGTGTGTTTCCCTCAGGGGGCAAGAAGGTTAACCTTCACTGAGAAACAGTTGTACTGATGGGCATACAGGAACTACATATATGATGGGGAAACACAGTGTGTAACACCAAATAGAATCATATTAGCTACCCTTATCGACAAAATTACTCTCCGGTGAACCTCTATGGTGATGTTGAAACGAACATCTACTGAATACTCAAAGAATGATCATTTTAATGCTCGGCAAATGTTCGTTCTATGCTCATTTGATGTTCACAATTGACATGCAAATGAAGGCTTGCGGCGAACTCAGTGAACATGCAACGATCTCCCAGCAAACATGCAGCGAAAACTGAGGTGAACATGAAAAGACTGCGATGAACATGCAGCAAACACTGTGGTGAAGATGAAGTGACTGCGACGAACATGCAGCAAACACTGTGGTGGACATGACATGACTGTACAACGAACATGCAGCGAACACTGCGGTGAGCATGGGGATGAACTTCTGACGAACATGCTGCAAACTTCTGGAGAATAATGAATGGATATTAGTTGAAAGTAGGTTAAACATGTCTGCAACCATGCTCAAGTTGTTGCATGGTTAAGCTGCATGACGTGAACTGGAAGGGAATTAACAGATGATTAACAATCTCTATCATATCAGTAATTGTATAAACAATAGAATCTTGACCAAAACAATACAAGTTAGTACATATTCAGCTCTTCTCATGCACATTTGGCCCTGACTTGTCTTTGTCCATACTGTTCCTCAAACTCTGGGCATTTTATTTTTAAAACAGATTAAGGATCTACTAAAAATGCATCACAGCAGGCAGGTGCAGTCTAAAATTAAATAGAATTGATATAGTAAGATATGGTTGAATATAAATGTATATTACTCACCAAGTTTGTATCTGGCTGTCACATTAATGAAGGACCTGAGAATTCATCATGTTAATTTCATGCTGTCCTTTGCACAATACTCTGTCATATCGGATACATTCGAAAGTAGCACTTTGACTCACAGTCACCAAATTAGGGCTTTTTCTAGAGCTCATAAGACTGAAATGTGGGAACGATATGGTCGTTCCCTCCGAAACTCAAGCTTCCTGTGCAAGGATTATGGGATATATAACATACATAGGCTAATTTTTATCTTCTGGTGAACATACAATGAACACAATCACTCTCCAGCGAACACCCAGGAGAAGCTAAGTCCTCCACCAAACATATTGTGAATAAGACACGAAATGCACTTTCTGTTGTGAACACCCCATAAATAACCTCTCTCTGGTAAACATGTGATGAGCAACTGTTAATCTGTTTACCCTATGTTTATCACATGGCGAATATGCTGCGAATGTCACCGGCAAACAAAAAGTTCACTTCATGTTCATAACATGTTTGTTCTATGTTCACTGCAGAGCATTTGGTCGATGAGGGTAGAACCAGGTTTATGACTTGTGAACTATAAATCCAGCTTCGTGCATGCAGTTTATATGCATCGAGGTTCCCCAAAGTCAGTAAGTTTGCTGTCCGAAATTCTTCTTTAGGTTTAGGAAACATTTATTCGTCCTTGAGCAAAGATTTAGCAGTGCATCAACAGTTTAAGATGAGATGTGTTGTCATTCTTGCTGGTTAATGTCTAGATAGAAAGCATGGAAACTGTGAAGTATGCAGAATGACCTCTGAAACAATAATTCATGACTTTGGGACTATCCTACTTATTACAAGATTTTGGATCCAGTTTGCATAATTCAAAATTATACAGGTCAGGGCTTACCCTATAAAGCAGCTTATAATATATATTATCAGGTAAGCATTGGATGTTACTAAAGTGATACAATGATTTAATATTAAATGGGGTTTAGATATGGAAACATGAGTATATTAAAAACGCAGTATAATATTCCTGTATAGTTGCATGCTTAGTGAAATGAAAGAAAAGGTTTTTGAAGCCAAATGGATGCACTTCTGGGTTAAACCTAAGGGATAACTTTCCATAGTTGCAACATGCATAGGTACACGTTAGTGTGGTATGGGTTATTGCGTCACTAGATTAGTACACATAATGATGTTGGTTTGATTATTAGTGTAGGATGTTTACAAGGCAATAAATGAGGAATCTTAAATATATAAGTACATATGGTGTATGAGCACTGCAACGATTACTCGCCTGTTACCAAAATTACCTAGGTTATATGCTGGATCGTTCGAGGTGTTATGGAGTAATTATGGTGAAAATAGTTCCAGCAAACATGTTATTATGTGAAGCAAACCAGACTCAGATAGATACCTAACAGGCATACCTACACACCAGGATGCACAACAAAGCAGCAGACCCATAGTGGGGTACGATAATTACCCTTACTGTAATGCACAGCAGTGAGTTGTGCTAACATGGTCAAGTGGTTATTCAAGACTATGTAACGTTAGTGTGTTCTGGATTTAGCTGTCACATTTTATAATATATTTTCTTTTGAAGTTGGTTATTAATTTTCAGTTATGGTAACAATTTTTCAAGTATCCTAAGTTCTATTGTGGTGACTAATTGGCATAAATTACATTCTACAATTTTTGTTTGAGGTTCATAGGATGCACCTACAGCACAAACCTATCAATTGAAGTTAGAATGGCACCTTTACCCATAATATTTTTAAGGATATTAATCATTGAAATTTTCCAATGGTGCAAATTTTCATAATTTTCAAAACTTTCACTTCTTTTGATAATTATATTAATAAGAATATAGTATTGTCTTTTATCCTGATAAATAAATGATTATTAGTCAGTCAAACGATCCATTTTACGGAAAATTGAAAATTATCTGTTTCATAAAAATGTATTTTTTGTGCACAAAATATCGAGGAAAGAGGAAATGCTCATGGTACATATATTTACACAGTGTAAAGAACCCTAATTCTAAATTATTGTATGTAGTTACATGTATTGTTAAGGTACATTATTTTGTACCATCTGATTCGGCTACCATTAGGCATCATTAGATTTACCTCTGTGCTTTTACGCATTCTGATATCATATGCCAGTGTTTTTGCCAAACATGTTTTACTCTGTTCTTGCTTTTCAATCAAACCCTAATATTTCTAGGGTATTATTTAGTAGATTGATGAAGTACTCAATTCAGTGAGCTGTCTATTAAACAAAATTGCTTGGAAAGGAATTTCATTTCGTCTATTCGCGGAATTAGTGATGTTTTCAGTAAACGGACAAGTCATCAGGAATATTGGCCAAAACACTATTTGTATCCGACGTTCTTGTCCACTAAAACATTCAATATATTCCAACTTGGAATTGCAACAGGAAAACAGCCATGTAATTGACTTCACTCCTGATATTTAAGAGTTAATTATCCCCACCAACCTTAGACCCAGCAGGTGGTTAATTTCAAATCATCCAGAATTGCTGGCTGAAGATGTCCCATGACTAAGCAATTAGGATCGAAGGCAATTATTGTTGTACACGGCTAAGGTATATAAGTACCGTGGGCTAATTTCCTGAGGTACTTAGAGAAGGACTCGTAACCTTATATCAATACGTGCTTGAATTATCTCTAGAAATGATACATACCGCTCACTCGATTTTGTCCACACACAGCACATTGAGCTAAATATTACGGACAAAGTGCAGTGCAGACATCCGCCGTACAATATGAAGGTACTGGTTTTAGAGTAGTGCATCATTTCTACAGTGTATCCTTTTTTGGTACAAAAGGACGCTTTGATCTCAGTTTCATTGCTCTTGCGCGATAAATATTTGTCATAGACAGTTATAACGGTCACTTTATAGTGATAGTGTGCGCACCTTGGGCCGACACATACACACACACACACACACACACACACACACACACACACACACGAATGCAGATGCAAATAGGTGTGCAAGGAAATGTCTCGACAGTCATTGAAACCATACAAAACATTTACGTTCAAGAATGAAGAGCTGATCTTGCTCGTTAGTTGGTAAGAGACGTTTTAGTGAACAAATGAAATGTAGGTTTCTTCTGCCTCAGACATACTACTCAGGCATTGTGCAATCCTTGATCCCTGCACATAAACCTAGCTCATACGCACTCGTCCCTCCCCATTGTAAGTATACCTTAAATGTCTGACAC
Organism: Hermodice carunculata; assembly: GCA_964020975.1. Taxonomy (NCBI): domain Eukaryota; kingdom Metazoa; phylum Annelida; class Polychaeta; order Eunicida; family Amphinomidae; genus Hermodice; species Hermodice carunculata. Next base: position 30,961,576 of record OZ026624.1, read on the forward strand.
TTATGAGGCCCGGTACACCATATATAATTGCGTTGTGAGAATTAAAATCACAGAGTAAACATTAATGTTCAAAATAAACACAAAATTCATTGATTTGCAATAAATTTGGCCCTCAGTCGATGACAGGACGAGAGATGAGTCCCTATCGTGTCTTTTATTCCACATCAGTTCGGAAATAGCCACATGATTGTGCCATTGATGTATTCTTAATGAACCATTACAAAGACATTGTATATTTTAATACTTACAGAAAGATTAATTACAGCTGCCATTATACAGTCCAGTCTAAGTCCACAGTGGTGTCATTTACGGATTTAGAGAAACTTTAATGCCTATTATCACAGATTTCCATGCACAGCTACTAAATAAAAAAAAATACTGTGTATTTCCTGCAACTTCATATATATATATATATATATATATATATATATATTTATATACATAGATAAATAGATAGAGAGAGAGGCACAGAGAGAGAGAGAGAGAGAGACAGAGACAGAGACAGAGAGCAGAGAGAAATCGTGGAACCTCATCTAATGGGCACTCCTTGAGTGTGGTCATCCTTCAACACCGGTCACCTTCTAGTGCGATCAATACAAACACATCAGCATTCCTGAAAAGCCAAAATTGCGCTCATTAAGATGCAGCTTTTATTTGGTTTTCCATAAAAAATCTTAACAAAGATTGTTCCTTTTCAAGGTCCTAATGAAATTTAATTGCCACAATTCGAAATTATGAAAAACAGTAGTTGCAAACTCTAACGTTTTAATGGATTTGACAATTTGAAACATAATCTTATATCAATGATTTTTGTGAATGTCATTACATTCATGTTTTTAATCTTCAGCTCGTAGAAAGTCTGTACTAAATTGTTTAATTGATTTTAAGGATGGCCCATTGAGAGTGTCTGATGTAATTCCTCTTCATGTAAGACTGCGGATATATACTACAATTACAAAAATTTAATTGACCATAAATGATCTAGAAAACATCAAAGGGGAACTTTAATTGGCAAGACAATAACAATAATCTTAGTTCGGATTCCTTTGATAACATCACATTTATTCACTGATAAGTATGCAGTTTTGCTAATCAAAACCATCACTAGTCCAGAGCTGTAATCCTAATAAATTCTTTAATGTTTTTTTTCCAAAGTGTATGTAGTATGCAGAGGCGGATCCAGAAATGTTTGCAGAGAGGGGTCCACCTGGCCATGACGAGCGACGAAGCGCGAAGTCCTACGAGGGGTGTCGGGGCGTAAGTTTTACAGATTTTCATATGATTTTTAATTTTCATGTGACAACTAAGCCAGCATAAGGGCCTGCAGGTCTATATATTACTGTACATGAATAGGTTAACCAACATTTTGTTAATGCGAGAGCAAATTGATAAAGGGTACAACTGTGGATACTATCTTTACTCAAATAATCATCACTTAACTATAAAATATACATGTAAATTTTGATACAAATGCGTGAGGTCACCATTTGGAAAAACTCTAATTAATAATCACAGGAAACCATACTGCTTATGAATCACTACAAGGCTTAGATCATTTGAGATTACCTTATGCCTGTCCTTGCCTGTCGACAGCCTGTAGACTACACAGACCCGAACGGTCGAGGGAGGATTCAGCCAGGGGTGGATTTGTGCAAGCGATAATACTAATCGGGATGATCTATAACATGTTTCCAAAATGTAAAACAACAGGGCTGCTTGAACAGCCTGTCCTCAGCTGATCTTAATACTTTGAATAAAATAAAACTGCCACCCTGTTTCGTGGATACCATTTATGTAAAACCTTCAAACCCATTGGCAAATTGGCGTTTCAGAAGGAAACTTCACAGATTTTCCATAAACATACAAAGAAAAAAGTCGGAAATTAAAAAATCCCTGCCGCACGACCACTTGATGGAACTTAACAGAAACTCACCCAACACATAACTTCACTAAGTTTCAAGTCAATCTAGCTAACGGATTTGGCGACGATGTCAAAAACGTGAATCGATATTGCAACCCTCACGTACTGATCAACAAGAATGTCACATGGACCAAGATGTACTGGAACTGAAAAATTCCTTAAACATCAGAAATCTAGAGCATCACCAGCTGGTGAACACCTTTGAATGATGTTTCCACAGATACATTTCTACCATGTTTTAGCACAATATGAGTGACACTTTCAGAGAAGTCAAAAATCACTGTACCACACAAAAATTTGCAAAAAAAAAAAAAAAAAAAAAAAAAAAAAAAAAATCACAGCGCCACTTGTTGCACAAATTAAAGTCTAGGGGTCCTAGATGTGTCCCTGTTCCGTAGCAATTAGAACAGTACTTTGGAGAGGAAAACTTTCGAAGATTTTTTTTTTAAAATAACCAAAAACCAACACACACAAAATTACTGGGTTATGACCAATCGAACAAATGTGGCAGAGACTCATCAACGGTAGACCCCACCAAGCTTAAGGATGATCTTGCAGACTGTTGTCGATATTGCAGTCCGCGTTGACTTGCATAGTCATCAATAGGAATAGATTCATTAACCTTTAGTGCCAAAACTAAAATAAATGATTACAAATAAGGAATCCAAAGTATCAACACCTGGTGAATAAGTTTGCTTGACCCTTCCACAAGTAACATTTCTACCAAGTAACAAGCACAATCTGAGAAACGGTTGCAGAGAAGAAGTCGAAAATAGCTTCAACACAAAAAAAAAATCATTCACCAAGAGGTTCCAGAGATTTTTAAAAACTTTGCCCTCCCCCCGCAAAAAATGCAACAAAAATAAAAATCATTAAAAATTTATAAATCACTGCCTCATGACCATTTGAAGAAATTTGGTATAGACCCACCTAGGTACATGGCCAACACCTTTCACGTGGATCAGGCGAACAGTTTGTTTTTTGGGGGAGGGGGGGTGTCGAAAGTGTGAATTGTGGACGGAGGATGGATGGTGGACAATCCTTTAACCTCAGCTGAGGTAAAAGCAGATGACCGGTTCCCAGCGTAAAAGGAAAGAAGCCTTTCATAAACTCATACATAGAGAACTGAAGCAAAGGTGAGGGATATAATGAATTACCATGCTGTTCAATTTACAGCTAGTATCCTCCCTTACGATAGACCTGTCCAAAAAGTGATGTTACCAGACTAGCATACTCTGTGTGTTGTGATCAGTCAGCTTTAGTATTCTCCCTCATTCTGATGTGGTATTTCCCAGTGGAAGAGGTGGGTGCTGTATGGATCAATAATCAGTAAAACAGTATCACGCACAATATTTATTGGAGTCTATATTTGGGACACATTGGAATCATTTCTTCCTTTGCAGATGTCAGGATAAAAGTGTCATACGCAATATTTAGAGTTGTAGGAGTTGCAAAAACCACATACGTTTATGCATACATGGTACTCTGAAATCCCTCTAATCCAATTCAGACTCGATTTCTGGCTCACATCAAGGTATCTTACTCCACATGTCATCTCTTTTGTCAAATAAAGCCTTCTATAGGGCCTGATCATAGTTGAAGCACAATGAAACGATATGTATGATACACAATTAGAGGGTATTATGATAAGATCACTAGATGGTGTGAACAGCATGAAAAGAGCATTAAATATTTTTGTCATTTGAGAAACGAAATCATAAATCTAAATGCATAACAAAATTGCTCATTTCGGATTCCAAATAAAAACAAAAACTTATTTTATTTGAAAAACTGGAGAACATTACCCCTATTGAACGTAAAGTCTAAATTAATTGCAAAACGTATGGCATTCAGGCTCTAATCTTCTCTACCAAAACTGAATAACACGGATCAGCAACTTATGTCAAAGGTAAATACATTGGTGAAAATATCAAGAAAAATCTCTGACGTAATGGAGTTAACTTCTTTACATGGCATGTCCGGCTTGATTATGTAGATCGATTTTGGAAGAGCCTTTAATACTTTAGCGTGGCATTTTATTGACAAACATGTATAATTTTGGTGAGGATTTTCGTAAATGGGTCAAAATCATGTCCACAGATATAAGCAGTTGTGACATAATACATAATGGCCACATATAATCTTTTTTCTCTTTGTATAGGGGTATACCCCAAGGCTGTCCATTTTCACCATTTTTGTTTATATTATAGCAGTTGAATTATTAGCTATTCACATTAGAGCAAACCATTTCATAAAAGGTATTACTATTGAGTCATTTTGTTGACGACACTACATGCTTTGTTCTAGATAAAGAGTCTGGCAGACTGTGCTGATTTTTTTTTTTACAAAACACTGGAAATAACTGTGGGTAGAAGTTACTTAAGAGAAAACTGGATTGATTTAAGTAAGCAAGGAAATGCTTTGGTTCAATGAAAACATATAAGTGGAAAATGCACCAATGTTTTCAAAAAAATTGTATGACAAAGGTATCAAATTCATTGATGGTATAGTGAATGAAATTTTGAACCTAATTTTCTGGAGTACTTGCAAATAAGATCTGCTATTCCATATCAATAGAAACAAATTTTGAGAATTAAACAAAATTTAAGGAACACTCCATTAAAATTCCATATTGGTGAGAAATTTATCGAAGTTGAGGAATTGAAATGTAAAGATATGTACCTGGTATTAGTTCAGATGGCGATGAAACTGAACCTACTTGGATTAAAAAAGGTTGGAAAGTTGGTATTTCAGGTGATGAAAATTGTGAAGTATGTAGAATGACCTCTGAAACAATAATTCATAAATTTTGGGAATACCCCACTTCATACAAGTTTTTGGATCCCGTTTTCAAATTTTTAGAAGATGCGTCGAGATAAAACAGTTTTTATTTATGTGATAGTCTCGCTTGCCTTATCGAGGCTCCAGACAAGACAGGATTGAAATACTGTATTTTGTATGGAAAATATTTATGTATTCACAAGGATTTGGTTCTGCAAATATTAAATAAATTTCTTAGTTCTACTGAAGAGGAAAATCTCTGTATTTAAACACAAATGTGCCACTAATGGTAAACCCCAACAATTTAACTAAAATAGGAATCTCTCTGCAAAGCCATCACAGCTAAATTATCACAACTTCAGTAGTAAGCATATTTGTTGTAATTGTAAGTAATTTATGTGATGATTTTTTAAATATATTTAAAAATTATACACATTTTCATGCACTTTGCATGACTGTACTGAGTGCATACATCGAACACGTGAGTCATCAGACCGTTACAATGTATATTATGTGTCATTCTTAAGGAACTCAATAATATTTTCATTAAAAATATTTAGAGTGGCCGTATCCAAAGTACAAACAGATACAGACCAGCCAATGTTGTTGAAAGCTGCTACGGTGAACACCTTCATTGCTATTCACGACTTTATTTGTGATAATTCAAACAAAGATGCCATGACAACAGCCAAGTCAAAAATCCAGTTTACCATATCAATGTTACATATAAGACTTGCCCTAAGCCTAGGCCGGCACTAGAACGCGTGCTGATCACTTGGGCTTGCAGTGATCAAAGTCTACCTCTGGAGTTGATCACTGTAAATGTTATACATCAAGTATAAGCTTAGTCGACCAAATAGAAATAAGATTAACCTTGCATAAATGTACCTGTGTTCAAACTTGAACAGAACGTCTTACCCTAGTGAAACGAATTCATTTATGAATTAAATAGACAAACATGAAGATGAAGCCACTCGGAGGCAGAAGGATGCAGCGTGCTGCTACAACCTGCCTACACATAAAGGCAGGGCGTCGGCAGCATTCCCAGGGACGAAATCATAATTTTATTATTTAAAAATTTAAAGTTCCCCGCAGGTTAGAGGGTCCAGACCCTATGGACTCCCCTCTAGATGCTCAACTGGGTATGATTGTTGAAGTTACTCTTCTTTCTTTCTCTCTTCTTGTCTGTAAGCATAAGTAGGGGCGGGAGAATCTACAAAAATGGTAAAACCGCTGGTCAATTGCTTTCTTGAAATCACACAAGGACCATTCTGTGGGTTTTAATTTGTCCGACATCCAAGAAATGGCCCAGCCTTTTTAACTACTTTGTGTGTGTGTGTGTGTGTGTGTGTGTGTGTGTGTTTATTTTATGTTTATGTCATTTATTTATTTTTTCATTGTTACTTCTCCAGCACTATAGTTAGGTTTTGCTGAAACATTGGAGAAATTACGCTTACCATAATTGTCCATTGAATTTGATTCACATTCACCAAGTGTAGACAGACATTACCATTGATAAAATTACTAATACAAGTCAAAGACAATGCACACGGGCAGGCTGCAACTTCTTTGAAATTGGACTTCGTTTCATGAAACTTTCCAAAGACTTTTGTTTTGTTTTTTGTTTTCGGTTTAGCTATAAATGAATCTTTTGTGGTCTGAACAAATATTGGCATGTTATTTTTAATAGAGAAACAGCATCAATTGATCAGCTTTAAAAGTGTTCAGCGGCATAGTTGGTGGTCCATAATATTACATTGATAACTCCAATGGTCGTACTCATATGAAATAAGATTTTATAAGAATCGAAATTAAATTAAGAAAGTTATATGTTGCAAATGTGTGGAGCAGATGACATGCCCAGTGAGTTTCTTAAGTATGGAGGACTCTTTCTGATAGGTTCTTCAGTTCACTCCGTTAAAGTTACCAAGGTAACAGCAGGCTTTCCACAAGAGTGATCTCAGGAAATTATGAAGACCTTACACGAAGAAGAGATGCAAGAAATTGCTCAGTAATTAAAAAGGCATGGCGGTAACACCATATATTTATCAAATATTTCCATCGGTGTTCGAAGAATAGAATAATTTATGAATTTCCATGAAAGTCACAAAGAAACTCTTAACAAGCATGGAGCCTGTCGCACAAGCATGAGGCTTTGAGACCAATACTTTCGCTAAAAAAGGTTCATGTGCTTTAGGAAAACAAATTAAAAAAATCCTGGAATTCTCTACGTCATTTTAAAATGTTTGGAGAAACAAGCTTTTCTTAAAGTTCTGGGAGTAAGGCATTCATGAAAAGCATCTGTGCAGCGAGGTGAACTACAAATTTATTTTCGCACCCTTTTAATCTTCTGGGTTTGAAGTTGCACATGGAATCAAACTGGTGGCATTTTGTTGCCGATTTGGGTTTCGTTATTTTTTCAGAGACAGGAGTAGAAAGTTTAATTGAATGTTGGGCTGTCACAGAATTTCCAGATGAGTATCGACTAACTACTCCAGAAGTACATTGAAAAGCGGGTGCTGTTGGTGCCTTTGATGTTCATCTGTGTTTTTACTGGATGCATGAAAAGGAAGTTGACTTTTCCGACAAAATCCTTCATGGAGCTGGTATGCTTGCACTGTACCTATAGGCAAGTAACCACACAAAGCTTAAATCTGCAGGAGTCGAGTTTTATTAGTTGGTAGCTACGAATAAAAGAAAAGTTGTGGAGTTGCATACGTTTGCCAGTCCCCTTGAGCTCATCCTTACCAAGTAATTATTGCTGTATTCCTCTCGGGAACGATTAAGGTCGCATGAACAGCGTGCAAGATTTGCCAAATCATTCCCTAATTCCTTTGTGTGACAAGGAAAAGAAAGCACGAGGGTCTTTTATATCGATCACCCGTGCATGGCCATTCTCTGAAGACAAGGGCTTTAATCACACTGACAAAAGCATTTATTCTGAACAGACTTCGGAAGCTTTTGGAGTAACTGCTTGAAGATGTCCTCGATAAAATATAAGAACTAATCATACTTCTCTTACACAGCTGCTGTTCGAGTCTATTTTGTCAATTACATTGATCAGCTCAACGAGTTGAAGGGAAATTTGTACTTGTAAGCGTTTCTGAACATGCCAATTATCAGATGAAGTCATGGACGGCTGGAGCTGCAGTGTGGTCCCCGTGGGTGCGACACGGAGCACCCCAGTCACCGGGCGAGGACAGCACAAACTCCTCATCGGGATCTCGTTCATTTAACACTATTTTTTGTCAATTCCAATCATTACGCAGTGAAGAAAAATAATTTTTGCTGATATTAAAAGATGTATTTTGCCCTGTACTGTTATTATAAGATTGCAGGTTGCAAGAAAATATCTCCCATGTGATGGAAGGTGATTATAATTCATTGTAGCTGAAGCCGTTGTGACTGCAGCCTACCTAACTCATTCAACTCTTTCCTCACCAATCACTAATCATCCCATATGTCCTTAACTCATTCAACTCTTTCCTCACCAATCACTAATCATCCCATATATCCCTAACTCATTCAACTCTTTCCTCACCAATTACTAATCATCCCATATGTCCCTAACTCGTTCAACTCTTTCTTCACCAAACACTTATCATCCCTTGTGCCCCAAACTGATTTAACTCTTTCTCCTTTCTTATTATCCCATATGTCCAGAACTGATTGAACTGTTGACAATCACTGGCCATCCCACATGTCCCTAACTTAATTGACCCTTTCCGCAACAATCACTTATCATCCCATATGTTCCTAACTTATCTGACTATTTCCCAAAAAATCATTGGCTTTCGCCTATTTTTATCTTGACACGATAAAGCTTTATTCAAATTTTTCGGTGTTTTTTCTCAGTACCAACATCGCCATTTAAAAGATCTTTGGATCTTTGCATCGTTCGGTAAGTCATACTATGACTACCGGAATCGGTGTGTCATATAATGCATAGACCACTGACTTAACCCCGTACCAACCAAATGTATGCAATATAGAATTGGCTACATTCGATACCAATATATTCATGGGAATGAAATGCTCATTGCCGTAGACACGTGGTAATTTTTATAGGGAATATGTTCTTTGTTCTATACAGAATATACAATCCTCGTGATGTCTAAGTGACTAAGAGAGCAGCCTATGTGAAAACTGGTCATGGAAGCCGTCAAAATATTTCTTAGCCCGCAGGCAAAGCAAATCGAGCCAGCTCAAGCCGGCGGCTCAGTTGTTGAACCGATTATACAGCTTCTTAAATAAAGCACAGAGGCATTCATATAAGTCAAAAATATCCAAGCAAGGTTTTTCGGAGATGCCTCAATATTTAAAAGCCTGAGTCTTTGACACGAGAATGTAAATATAAACAATATGAAAATGGTTAAGCACTTGTAAATTTTCATAAAATTGTTATTTTTATAAGCGTGCTTGTTGTACTATTTGTGCTAAATACAGTCAATCACGATTCCCAGGATCAGGTGAAATCTTCGCTCTGCGTAATTATGTGATACAGACTTAGGGAGTAAAGGTGCATTGTTTTCCTCGCTCTGAAAAATGATGTGAATTCTGTTTGTTATCTTATGGGCACGACTAAGTGTCTTTTATGTACAACATGCTCTCGTGTGACTACCAGTGACGTACCTGGATATCTACGCGCAATATGGTTCCCTTGGTTGCATAATACTCTCGACGAGAAATTGACAACCAAATTACAATATTGGGCAAAATGTTCCGCTTGGGTTTAGAATTAATAATTTATCAGAATTGCTTTCACTTAACAAAGGTTTGTCTACGGTAGCACATAAAGACATCGCAGGTATTTTTACTTGAGTTAATATTTGTATTCAGCCAGCCATTAAGAGACATTTGGAATCTGGAAATTACCAGGCGTAGCTAAATCAAATTTATATATCCTCTTATTATGCAAAAGGAGTAGATTCTGTGTGTGTTTATTTCACATGTTTTGTCTTTACAAACGAGAACCCCCTGAAGACACTTTTACCCATTAACTCATTCCCATTTTCCTTCTAATATTTATTATCATGAAATATTTTCTGATTGTTACCGTTTCAACGTCCGTGATTCTCTTTTAAGCTGATTTGGCATGGCATTAAAAATTCGTGTTCTGAATGTGCTTTGGTAAAGATAAAAGGTCTCGGAGTTTCTACATATTACAAACAAACCGTAAAAGCGGCAGACAGAGAGACTAGGGAGCTTAGGGAATGAGTTTCGGGTATTTCGGATAGAGAAGTGTTGTAGGACATTTCACTTTGGACAATTAACTTGTGACAACATCTTATGTGAGATGACATATCCACACACACACACACACACACACACACACACACACACACACACACATATATATATATATATATACATATATATGTATATATATATATATTTATATATCGCGTGTAAAGCTTATAAAGGTGGTATGACAAATACATGTAATAACAAGATTGTCATTTGAATGCATTTTCTCTGTGTAGATAGATAACAGTGGCGTATTTCGTGTTCGCTAGCGGCTTGTTGCCTCATCGTGTTTTGTATTTACAACTGCAACACTGCATGTAAACTTGCAAGCTTTATTCCCCGAGCTTTCTTGGCTCAATGATACGGCCCATAATCATGTCTGAAAGCATGCTTAGCAAAACGTGATTTAGGCTTCAAATTGGTTCAAGCTGTGATGCATACGTTACAAAGATAATCGACTTGCCAGGCTTAATTAGATTTTCTCGCCCTGCTTGCCATCCTGATTCAAAGTTGATTGCAGATGCAACCCATACAACCGAACACAAGTATCCTTCCCCGTCCCGGTTGTTGTTTAGGATGCAGTTATTCCAAAAATAGTTCCCAGAGATACAACAAACATACTTTATCGCATTGCCTGCCTGTTCCTCGGGATTTACTGCCGCTTGACAAATGTAATGAAACTGTAAGATCCTAGGGTGTAATTGCATAAACACACGGGAACAGCTTTTGTTGTCAGAGAAAGCTCTTCGTGCGATCTTTAAATATGTATCATTGGCCAATAGGACAGGTGGCATTGACAATGTACTTTGCCAAGGTGCAAACTCTTCTTGAATATGTATCATTGGCTAATTAGACAGTAGGCATTTACAATATACTGTATGGGTGCAAATTATTCTCGACATAAAACTTCTGAATGCCTATAACTTAGACGATATTGATTCTCTTTAAATGCCATGCTTGTCCCGTACTTACTTTTTTCCTCTAAAAAATGCTTGCTCACCAACCCACTCATGTATATATATATATATATACATATATATATATATATATATATATATATATATATATATATATATATATATATATATATATATATATATATATATATATATATCGTTGTGACGTATTGTAATTTGCGCTTATAGTCGCGTGTGAGTGTTAAAGTACTAAGTTACAGAAATCGTATGCATGGTTATATAAATATTAATAAGCACAGATACAAAATCTTGCCCTGCATCCAGGGGGAATCGAACCCAGACCCTTGATATCAATGCCTACAGTGTGAAGTGCAACGGCATGAACCCCATGCTGAGACATATTGATTGTTACTGATGTCCCACATGCTTCCAGCAGTCCCTTTAAATCCCATGCCCATCTCAATACTGGACACATTTCCTGGCAAATATTTGACCTTATCTCAATTCCAAGCTGATCTTTTTCAATCCTGCCCTGGATCATAAACTTGGCTGTCAGGGCTATGCTGAGTATGTCAATAATTATAATTCATATTTGCTACAGATGATACCATGTCCACAAAGTTAGGCTCATTGGGGAGGTCAGTTATACTGCTTGTCTAACCGCTTCATTTTTGCTTTCATGCTTGTGGATCTTGGACAAAGACTCTCATGATATACCAGAATATGGTTATTTTTATCCCTAGTAAGATCCAGACATGACTGTCCTCTCGGTATAATACACCACAATGTTTCCGTGACCAACAGCTTTTTTTTCTCCCATTGTACAATGACAAATTTCGTTGATTTACATTTTTGGATGTACTGGGTCAACATTCGACAGATATTCTATAATGAGGCAACCCCTGTGCAATACACCGCGGCACCCGGCGATAGACGCATTGCAACGAGGGAAAAACTCACTCTGCAACGCACTGGATCACCAAGTGATAGATACATTGCAATGACAGAACAAATGTCCAATGCACTGAGTCACAAAGCGATAGATACATTGAACGGGGACAACCGCTCTGCAATATACTGTGTCACTGAGGTACCTGATTGGTTCAACTTTTAAACATATTTTAGTCGTAAAACGATTGTGGAAGATATGTTAACTGTACATGTGTATTCATTCGGATAGATTGTTGTTGTCTTATACTGAACACATGGGTAAAATCTGGAAGTTAACAAATCAATTGATATTTTCAACAACATTATGAATTGCAAGTTGTGTTGTGATTTGATTGCATTTTAATCTGTTTGGTTATGCCACAGGTCCCACTGGTAAGCAAACCTGAAGTCACGTCCCATTGCCACACACACAGAGCTTCGTGTATTCTGATCAGGTCACAGGGAAGCCTACTTTGGAGCAATAGGAGGTATTCATATCAAGTGGGATCCTGTGCCGCCACCTGTGTTGCAGCAAGGAACCTGGCAGGAAGGAGAGCGGATTTATACATTAAGCAGGTCAAAGTGATCTTCTATGACACAGGTAGCAACACGAGAAAGCAAGAACCTTACGAAAACTCATTCAATGAGTTTTAAACCACATAAGATACTCATCATACTTAGAAAATAATTTTATTTGTTTGGCAGAACAAGTGTTATTTCTGGATGGTTAAGTATCATAACTACAGGTCTTGGACGACTAACCCCTTAAGGTCGGGTCAACTGATCCACTGCTTTTGATCGAGTACTGAATACTGTTTGCTGTGTCTATTGGATGTTAATATCACAGGAGCAGAGCATCCCAAATTAAGTCCCATCATCATTTTGGATAGGAAAATACTTATCAACTGTGAGTTTTAGAAAAGCATTGCTATTCTAGAAATATTTTAAATCATTTGATAACTTTGTGTATTTTTGGAGACATATTGGCGAGAAACGGTCAATCATGGAGGTAAGGTACACAAATGCACCTGTAAAAAAATCTAATCACATGACCCCCCATTTCCTTGGTTTTAACTTGCTGCTACCGGTATAAACTTGAAGTAGAATGCAAAGGAAATTGTGGTTTTACGTTTCAAATAGGAGAAATAAGCCAGCGAATGTCGCTATTTTAACATGTAAATGCATTAGGCCTAGGTTACAGGTCCAAGACCTATAGCAAGTGCTCACATCATGGCGTATGCGCCTGGCAACTCAGGCGTCTCGAGCAGGTCCGCAGTTAATTCAGCCAAACGTGAATAGCTCCTACAGGGAGGGACACAGAACTATACAATTTGAATTTATCACCTTCCTGCATCCAAAAGTGTGTCATCTTTATTCAAGATAGGCCTTTATTCGTACTGACATTAATTATTAGTGGATGGTGGCTTATAATTTAACATTTGTATGTTACATTCTCTGTGCATTTGAGTGTATGTGTTTTTCAGTAGACGATTCGAATGTTGGAGTGTAGTGCTAATATCAGGATTGAGGAATCATATTTTACTGGCTGGTATTCGGATACAGATCAAATTTCACAGTTTGAACTTTGGATGCTCTCCATTGTGGTTTTTTTTCAGTCTAAGTGGACCAGATACGAACGTTCACCTTTCTTCTATCTGGACATTTTAAACATGTTGTGTATCATTGACATAAAAGTTTCCCCTTGGTCAGTGTACCCTCCGAGCAGCAATAAAAGTTTAGTTAGCCCAGTGTTGGTCCAACATTGACAAGGATGGGCCAGCATTGGACCAATGTTGGGCTAACTTTTATTGCTAGCTGGATTGTAAGCTGTGACACTTTGTCATGACACATAAATCGTTGTACACACACATTCTTTCCAATTGCTTGAAAATCGAATAGTCACATCATGTAGCTTGTTATCGCTTGCTGTGCCACAAATGAGGTGAACACGACGAGCGATGTACGATCCTTCCAGTCGCGCCAGCCTGCCTTGGTTGAGGTGGAAGACGGCCATATGTTCACAAGATTAATCGTTATTACCAGCCTGACTTGAGCCGGATCAAAGGGATTCAATCATGTAGCCTTATCTTGAAAGGTTGGATCAAAATACAAATAGTGCGCCAGCAGTATTTATATATTCATCCATTGAGGTAATAAAATTATTTTATACTTTTTACTATTTTAATATTCATGATGTATGCAATTTTATGTACACCATGTTTCTGTGAATCAAATGTTATCAATCAATCAAATCCGACTATTTCACGGGTTTTGGAACCAAATGCAATCATATGTAATGCATTTTCCTGCAGAATATGCGCTCACATAACACAAGACGAAATGAACTTATATCCACTGTTTTGTAATGCATATATTAAAACAAGAAACATCCTGACAAATTGGCTGCTTTCCTTTAATAATTGTTCTTGGGAGAAAAGAAAGAAAAGCGGCAACATAGTTCACAGTCACAACCATGAATCGTATTGCTTGGTAAAGAATCGGACCCAAGGTTTTTTAGTTATTGTCTCTGCCTTGGTGCCAATGGTGTGCTCCCATTTTTTGTTTATTTTTTTATTATTATTATTATTTTGTAAGATGTCAGATTTTAGAATATGTCTGTCTAGTCTTGTTTCGTTCACAATATATTTGTTTGTTCGATTGGTCAGCTTCGGTGTATAGTGTCGAGCAATGTCTGACATTAAAGATGACAATCAGTTTGGTGTGGCACCCAAGTGCACTTTAAAGAGGTCAAGGGTTGAATTGGCTGCATATCCGGCTAGCGCCGAGTCTTTGAATGTCTCTGTACATATTTGACAATTTGTGTTTTTCACACGAGGCACTCATTGTATGTCAAAGAACCAGTGTCCACAAGCTCCTAAAAAATCAATGTTACATGCTGTCAATCTTGACCAACAGGAATAAGTTGCACTGATGTTTCACAGTGACATCCAATGAACTAAAAAGTTAAACAAATTAACTGGAAACTTGTTCTTGCTAAGTTTCGTCTATTAAATACTGTATAATAATTTATTTTCCTGAGCATAAAATTTCACGAATTACCCTCAAAAGAGATTTGCGCGAGTTTTATTGCCACCACAAAAAAGGATTAATTGCATGAAAACCCTATAGCTTTATATATAAAAAGTACTATGTAAAAATATGTTTTTGTGTTGTGATTTTATTAGATTCAATCTGCCAAAATTTTCGCGAGATTAATATTCTTGGGAAACTTTGGGAATATTTATCCCTCGCAAAAATTTATTATTATACAGTAACAGCCATTCTATTTTGTTACATAGTTTCAGCAAAATAGAATTACCGTTGACAAAAAACAAAATTCTATGCAAGCAGAGATGCTTCGAAAATACTACTTTACCTTTTCTGTTGCGTAGTTGAATTCTGTACAACGATGAAGCTCCATATGCATCATATAATTGACAAGTATTGTCTGTTAGTTATAATAAGTTTATCGTGTTTTTAGCATCAATCTGTATTCGATTGCCCACCGTCTCGCCTTTATTTTGAGATTGATTTGTCTTTGAAAGGACAAGAGATTGACTGGGCACAGGAAGTCATTCGAATTTTAATTCTTAACAATTTCATGCCAAAATAGATTGACAGCAGTCGATATTTCCTAATGTCGTCTGCTTTATATTTTTGATATATCTGTTCAGCGGAGATCCTTGGTATATTTGAGGCACAGGGAACGTGGAGAAAACCCCTTGACCGGGTTTCATAACCCATTCAGTTAATGATGTATACCCTCTCCAGACGCTACGGCTACCCATTAGTCTCAACCCTAGACAGTATTCAAATCTGCGCTGACTTAGTCAAATATTGTGCCACTTTGCCTAAGCCTTCAAAAGCCAGTGATCCTGATAATATGAGTCCCATTTACTTAAATCGTGTGCAATTTCAATTGCAAAACCGCTCGGTATGATTTTGAACAAATCATTACAATTATCCTTTTTTTCCTTTACAGTGGAAATAAGGTTACGTCAGCCCTTTGCACAAAAAAAATTAAACAGTTGGTCCAAAATATTCAGCCTATTTCTCTGCTAAATTGCCCAGGTAAATTATTCGAAATGTGTGTTTTTATAGCATTTTTCAACTACTGCATTGAAAATAACATATTAAGCAAGTTTCAATCAGCTTATCAACCAGGCGAGCGACCTGTCACACGGTTGCTTGAAATTTACGATGTTATTCTTGAGGCAATGACGAAGGTAAAGATGTACGTTTCGTTTTCCTTGATGTGTCAAAAGCTTTTGACAGAGTGTCCCAACGGTCTTATATCGAAACTTCATATAGGTGTAAGAAGCACAGTAAAACCTCCGTAAAGTGGGCACCCTTGGGACCGGAGCAAAATGCCCACTTTAGGGAGGTGCCCACTTTACAGAGGGTCGGCCATTTTGGGTTGTGTGGATGAGGAACAAAGATAAGCGAGAGGCTACACATATGCTTGCATACACATGTACATGAATACATGTACATGTATATTTATATATACATGTATACAGATACGTGTATCTTAATCCCACATGAAATAAATGAGAGAAGCAGTTTTTTCAACATTTTGCCTCAAGTTATTTCTTGGAAAAAAATTCAATTAAATATCAACTACATGTACTATGTAGAAAAATAATGTCCAGAACAGGTCCCAACTCGATGATTACCATCAGGCACATCAAAGTATCAAACTGCAAGGTTGAGTAAATCACTGAGCTGACACTCATCCACACACCAACTTGCTTTCCAGTACAGTCAATAGTTCTCTCCACTTTGATAGCTAAATCCTATAGTTAATCCACAAAGCTCTCAAAAGTCAACTGTTATGCTTTGTTGATGCTGGCCTATGCATTATCACAGGTGCTAGAGATAGCAGGGAAAAGGAAAGGAAAGGTGTACATGGCCTTCCTTGATGTGCGTAAAGCTTACGACAGGGTTTGGAGAAATGCACTGTGGGCTAAAATGAAAGAGCTAGGCTTTGGAGGTGGCTTTCTGGAAGTGTTAAAGGCTCTGTATGCAGATATAAATTGTAGTCTCAGTATATGAAATGTGGAAACTCACGGGGCAAGGTTAGACATCGGGCTAAAACAGGGTTGTGTGTTATCACCGATTTTGTTTGCCATATACATGAGAGAACTGGGAACTGAGCTGATAGAGAGCAACAAAGGAGTAACAATAGGAGGAGAAAAGATACCAGGGTTGTTCTTCGCTGATGACATTGTGTTAATGGCAGATACAGTTAGAGAGTTACAGAAACTTTTAAGGATAGCAGGGGACTATGGAGAAAAGTGGAGATTAGAGTTTAGTGAGAAGAAACGTCAGGTCATGGTCCTGGGGCAGAAGAGAAGGCAGGAGGAGAAATGGATGGTAAGAACGTTTAGGATACCAGAGGGTCAAGAGAAAGTCATCAGAATTGGAGAGGGTGAGGAGTACGAATATTTAGGGGTGAACATTAAGGTCACAGGACAGGGAATGTTTAAGTACCATGTTGAGAAAATCAGACAGAATGTGAATAGAGCAAAAGGTATGATAAAGATCACAGCAGGGAACAGCTTCAATAGATCATTCACAGGAAGGGTGCTGTGGGAACGTGTAGCCATACCTGGGATGTTGTATGGGGTAGATGTAATAGCCATTAGTGAGAAGGATATTGAATGGATGGAGAAGGCACAGAGGGAGATGGGGAAATGGGTGCTTGGGGCACCACCGTGTGTAGCAACAGAGGCAGTGTTGGGAGAGTTGGGATGGTTACCAATAAGAGATAGAATAGCTAAGGCTAGGCTAGTCTACAGGGGATATTTGCAACAGGTGAATGAAGAAAGATGGTGTAGGGAGGCGTACATTGAGGCTGTTAGTGAAAAGACAAAATGGGTTCAAGAAATAGACAAGTTAGCTGAGAAATATGAGCTGAAAGGGCCAGTTGAGATTGAAGTGGCGTGGAAATTGAAAATAGGAAAGGTATTCCAAGAGAAACATGTGAAGCAGTGGAAAAGAGGGGTTGAGGAAAAAAGCACACTGAAAGCATATAGAGCTGTAGACAAGCCAGTGAAGACTAAATGTTGGGATGGTAGCAAGGGTTCTAGACTGTTGTTTCAGGGCAGAGCAGGAGTGATCAATCTGGAGAAGAGGAAACAGAAGTGGATGAATGGGAGTGATGGGAAGTGCAGGGTGTTTTGGCAGGATGTGGATGAGACCATTGATCATATGATGACATGGTATACAGGTTATAGAACGCTTAGAGACCAGCTGTTTGAACAATGGAAAACAAGAGATGGGCAGCGTAAAAGCTTAGAGCAAGTAAGGGACATGGCAGAGAATGATAGGTTAGCATGGATACTGGGATTGAAGGGCGATTTTCCAGGAAGTAGAGTTGGTTTAGAGTCAGTGAAAGGCTTCTTGGTGCAGTGCTGGGAGAGTAGGAATAATATCTTAGGATTAGTCACGGAAGAGAATAGAGGACAAACTTAGCAAGGGAAGGGAGAAGGTAGCCCTTATTAGGGCTCCCATGACCCTGCCAGGTGGCATCATCAGCAGGGGCTGTGGGCATGCCGAGCGCAAAGTTGCGACAGTGGGATACGGCTTGTTTCTTTCTTTTTTTTTTTTTTTTTTCGTACTGAAGGCCACCTGACTAGCTACTAAGCTAGCCAGGACCGCGGCAGATAAGCGGAGTGCCACAGAATATTATTATTATGCATGTACTGTACCCTGCTATGATAGCGGGGTCACATTAGGTGGTGAGCACTGATAGAAAAATAACACTTTAAGATTTAAAAGTTAATGGTGGCAAGTCCTGATGCAAAAAATAACACTTTGACAAAGTGAAATATTTATTGAACAAAATAAAAGTAATAGTGCCCACTTTAACCGATTTTGGTACATGTTTGGGGTGCCTAATGCCCAGATTAGGGAGGTACCCACTAATCTGGGCTTTAGAGAGGTGGCGTTATAATGTAATCTATAGGAAAAATGAAACAATACCGAAGAAAAGTGCCTACTTTAGAGAGGTGCCCACATACGGAGGTTTTACCGTACTTACTCAAGTGGTTTGAAAATTTTCTATAAAACAGGCGACAAAGAGTGGTAGTAAATGGCTGTTCCTCCACATAGAAAAATGTCCATGCCGGTGTCCCACAAGGCTCAATTTTAGGGCCGTTGCTGTTTTTAATCTATATTAACGATTTAGCAAATATCGTAGCATTAAACGTTCGCACTTTTGCTGAGGATACACCACTTTTTGTTGCCTCTGATGGAGAGTTTCCCAATTTTGCTCAAATGTCCTTAAACGGAGATTTGTCGGCAATTTCTGTCTGGGCAAACAAATGGTTTAATGATTGAAATGAACAAAAAGCCACGTCAATGATAATTACTCGTTCAAATGTTGAAACAAACTGTCAATTTTATCTGAATAATGACGGAATGTCCGCAACAGATAGTCACAAGCATTTGGGTATCACTAGAAGCGGTTCTTGGGACCATCATGTTAAAAATATTGTATAATCATTTATATTCCCGAGCATAAAATTTCACGAATTACCCTCAAAAGAGATTTTCGCGAGTTTTATTTTCCCTAATCGCCACCACAAAAAACGATTAATCGCATGAAACCCCATAGCTTTTTATATTTTAATTAAAGTACTATGAAAAAGATGTTTGTTGTGCTGTGAATTTATTAAATTTAATCTGCTAAAATTTTCGCGAGTTTAAGGTTCCCGAGCTGGGTATACTCGAGAAAATTCGAGAATATTTGTCCCTCGCAAAAATTTATGATTATACTGTATTGATGTTCAAGCCATAAAACGAGTTGATTGTCTCAGAGGTATGAAATATATTCTTGCTGGAAAGCAAGTAGGAAAGTTTAATTCATCTTTATTAGACCCATCTTGGATTACGGGGATATCTTGTGGGATAACTGTTCTGTTGTAGCCGCTAATACGCTGGAGCATGTACAGCACGACGCTGCACGTATTGTTGTAGGTGAACCGCAAAAAGTAAATCTTAAATTACTGCACAATGAGATAAAATGGCAGCCTCTAACAGTTCGACGTGAGCAGCACAAACTAGTTCAAATATATGATTGTCAATGGTCTTACCCCTGCCTACTTGAAAGAAAGATTGCTTCCGGGTATAGAACATTACCACGCCGCAAGATATTCAAATGACATACCTATGCTGTTTCCTTCATCTGTACAACGTACAACATCCTTTTTTTTTCATCTGCTATCCGCAGTTTTAATAATCTATATCCTCTTGTAAAAGACTCCCCTTCTATTAATTCTTCTTAATTCGAAACTTCAATCACAGGATGAGCGTACACCATCTTATTTCACCGGAGGCAATAGAAAGGCCCAGATACATCATGTTCGATTACGTATGAATTGCAGTCTATTAAATCATGATCTGTACAAATGTAAATTAGCTAATAGTCCACTCTGCAAATGCGGAGTTGCATCTGAAACAGCCTCACATTATTTTCTGAAATGTAAGTTACATTCCACAGTAAGAAATGAACTGTTTGATGTGTTAAGTACTTTTGTGCAAACTGAACTTCATGTTCAGCCTTTACTCTTTGGTCATGGGGGACAAATTACCGATGTAATAAATCCTTGCATAATCATGCCGAAATATTTATCAAAAGTCAAAACGATTCTGATTTTTTTTTCACAGAATTTCAACTGTATTTACATCATTTTTCAGGTTATAAAACTGGACTGTCGCATAACTAGTTTTCTCTTCAACATTTTACTCCTGAAGTCACTATACCATATCTTTATTTACCAACATAATTTGTTTTTAATTAAATATGACATCACACTTGTTTTCTTTCTTTTTTTAACAGAATTGTTTTGTATATTAAATGAAGTCTACATATTAAGCACTTGTCGTTTATTCGCTGAGCCTGAAATCTTTATCTCAATACATTATGTGTACTTTTATTCTACGTTCTGTATGAACATATTCATTGCTATTGTGACTCAGATTTCTGTATTTTGTATTCGGGAGCGGAATTAATATAAACGTATTGACGCTTGTTTCCCAATCCCTTTCATGTTTTGGATGAATAAAATATGCCAAATCAATCCTCTCGAGAAACCTTACTCTGTCATATATATGTCAAGTTAAACGTCATGTTGCTTAAATTGGCACAAGTTGCTTCTGTTTGATTAGAAATTTGTTTACAAGCAGTGTACTTTGTGATATTGGGTTTTGTGTGAGGGTGGCAGGTTTAAGAGTTAATTCAGTTGTAAATCACATCAAAGCGTTCATACCTTTCTCCAACCCTACCCGGCACCATGCTTAGTAGGATCAATAACCAGCCCTAGTTGGGAAAGGCAGTGACAATGTAAGTGACTTATGTGTGCGTTGAGACGACCAGGTTGCTGAGGACTGTCGATCGCCGTGAATCATCAACGTTAAAGTTGTATAAAATAAATTTGGCTGCCTTAAAATAACCACGAATAGCCATCGAATCACAGCAGTGTAAACTATAAACCTGGGATTTCCAGTTGATGTCAGGGTTGAATAATGGCGGGGAATTGAATACTCATTTGAGGTTGATTGGCCGTTAACTTCCTTTTCTTCTGATGGCAAATTCATGTTGTATAACAAAGACCTTTAAATACATTTTTGGCCAGTAATTTTGTCCACGCAATGTTCCGCCCGTCCTATGCTTTTAAATGATGTTGCAGTTTGCGAACAGCGCCCGTTTTTGGTATGTCAATTTCTATTTTGGAATTTAGTGTGGATCCCAGTGCCATGAAGAGATGCAAGCCGAAACTTGATACGGGCATTAAAACGCGTAATTTCGGCTCTGAAGTCATTTGACAAGCTGATTTATTTCAGCATGTCGGGTAAATATATACAAAGATATTTCGCTGCATACTGCATACAAGAATTACAAATATACATAGAAATAAAGACAAACTGAAAATTTATCAGTAATCACTGTGCTGAGGAATTTTTTTCCAGTATTACGATCAATTTTACGAGCACTTTTCATCATTTTGGTTTCATATTTAACAGATCTCCTGGTCCCCTTAAAGGGCAGTCGGCACGCCAACGGCCAAAGAAAAAAGACACAGATCGGGTGTATGTCTGACACTATGCGTATCCGAGTTCTTCAGCCCTTCTATGCAAGATACAATAGGTTACTTTGCGCATTGCCCAGTCCTTGCAAATCGATAAGCATGTTTACCATGAAGCTCTGTGCTGCTGGTCGCACAGACTGAACATATACTGAACACTAAGCATCTCGACAGGGGGCACTTTCCCACCAAATTAGCTCCACAAGCAGATTGTAAACATGCAGAACCAGTCTTGACTCCTCGACCACCAGTATCCCAGGGGTGGAAATATTCTTGAATTTTTTTCAACCAAACAAACCAGCTCAAATTGGTTAACAAACGCAAAAGTTTGTTGTCTGTATTACCATATATGTTTGTTCCACCCTGTCTCTGTCTCTGTCTCTGTCTCTGTCTCTGTCTCTGTCTCTCTCTCTCTCTCTCTCTCTCTGTCTCTCTCTGTCTGTCTCTCTCTCTGTCTCTCTCTCTGTCTCTATCTGTCTCTCTCTCTCCCTCTCTCTCTCTCTCTCTCTCTCTCTCTCTCTCATATAATCATAGATTTCAGTTTTTGAGAACATAGCATTGCATGTAGTATAGGTGTTCATAAATTCACAAGTAAAATCGTGAAAACTATTAGATTTAATGATGCATGGTATAGTAAGTTAACAGACGAAAATCTGTTATGCTGTATTCCGGCAAAAACAAATTTAAAAACACACAAGAACTCTTTTAAACGCGAAAAAAGAAAAAAAATCAGAGATGCCGAACATCATCACATAGTAAGCAACTTTGTTTGACCCTTAAACAAGCCACATTTCTTCCAATGTTTAGAAGAATCTAAGTTACGGTTTTAAAGAAGAAGTTGAAAATAGCTTTGACACACAAAATACGTAAAAATATTTCAAAAAAAGCGCAGCCGCGTGGTAAATAAATTTAGATCTAGGGTTCCCCAAAAGTGTCTCTATGCAATCGAGGCAAGTGGCTTGGCAGATTGTTGTTTTTTTGTTTTTTTTAAGATTTTGCATCAAAGTGAAAAATGGACCGTGCCTATTTGAACAAAACTTGGTAGAGACCCTCCCAAGCACACCCCCACCAAGTTTCAAGGATATTTGGCCTGTGGTTTTGGAGAGGTCGAAAATATGAAATGTGAATTGACGGGCGAGACTCTACAGACGACAGACGACGGACGATAGGTCACCACCCATCTATAAGCTCAGCTGACTGACAAGTCAGTCAGCTGAGCTAATTAAAACACAAAGCATCGTCATTGGAGTAGACTGGGTATGGACCCACTAAATGAACATCCCCACCGTGCTTGCAGAGGATTCAGTTCAAAGAAGCTGAAAATATGAACAGACCGTGGATGAAAGGTCACAATAAAAACCCAACTGACCGACACGTCAGCTGAGCTAACAGAACAATTGCTGCGATATACCGAAATAAAAGCGAACCATTGCTGTAGCAAACCGTAATAGACTATTGCGGCAGACCTCGGTTAACGAGCATAATGATGCTGCGTAGATGTGCATTCACGAACTGCATTTTAATTGTCTGTATATTAGGCGGAACTCCTTAATGGACTTAGGTCAATGCCCCTTCAGTTTCCAGATATGCATAGAATACAAATATATAAAACCTGTAGTCCGCATTTCATTCATGGCGCACATGTTTCCTTAAGGATGGAAAACAAGGGCGCAATCTTAAAGTAATATTTTGGCCCAAAGCCCTGCCTCACAGCTGCTTGCTGCATACAGATTTAAAGCTGGATTCATGCTTCACTCAAGTGACGTCAGTGTTACCCGCCAGAAACTTTGGTACCAATTGGTTCACCTTTCGTGAAATTATCATAACCAGATTGTGTTTGTCTGGATAATACTCCGCGAGCCAGTAGGCACAAAAATGAAGGTAGATTTAATGGTTCTAAACAAAAGTGTTTGATATCGGTTGCTTATTTAGCACCGAAGATCTTTTGAAGGTAAAATATTCACTGAATGGGAAATATAGTATGGGTAGCGTTGCAGCTGCATTCGTACAGATCAGTATCTGAAATGAATGTAGCAGTTTCTGTTGAACCAGTTCCTTTTTTATGAGTGTACCATCACGAGTACGAATAAATATATATATATATATATATATATATATATATATATATATATATATATATATATATATATATATATATATATATTTACATATATATATACAGTAAAACCTGTCCTTGTGGACACCTATAATGCGAACACCTGTATAATGTGAACAGTTATATCCATGACCGAATGGTCAATTTTCTTGTTAAAAACACCTGTCTATTGTGGACACCTGCCAACTGTGGACACTTTTTGCCGGTCCCAGAGGTGTCCACAATAGACAGGTTTCACTGTATACATATATGTATATATATATATATATATATATATATATATATATATATATATATATATATATATATATATATATATATATATATATTGCTGCACTACCCGGTTTATCAACACATAAGTACATGGCAGTTATAAAAGTTAATAAAAAAGCAAGTACCAAAACAAATAAAAAAGCACTATACCTCATATGCAGCGCAATCCCAAGTACAGTAGAATCTTTCTGTTAAGGCCATCAATGCGGCTGAAGAAAATGGGTCTTAATACGGAAATGTTGTTTTACGGAATACCAATAGTGTATAAATAAATATGTAAGGGCCTGGTTATAAAAGGAATTTGGCTTCTTAAAGATAAGGTCTTAATTTCAGTGTAAATTCCATAACTAAAAGCAAATTTGATTGCATGTGTAAGTCCTCAAGCCGTGCACTTTGAGCCAGGACAAACGGCTCTACAACTTGGCTATTTTGTCATAACACCTAATTTTGCTGTAAGTTGCAAACGTATTGCATTCATTGCATTGACACACCAAATGAGAAGTTTCACTATAGTATCTTACTCAATAGTAAATGGATCTATTGATCAACGTCTACACTACTGGACGTTAGTAGCCAGTCTCCAATCAGCACTTGGGGCACTTTCCTTTGGTCGCGCTTTCCCGCTGTAATGAGATTGCCCCGCATCTCCAATATAACCATTTTCCGCAAACCAGGTTTGTGTTGTGGTGACGCTCCGGGCTGCTATAATGGTGGCGACTACGTAGCCCTCTTGGGGCTTCATAAAAGCATTACATTGACACAAAACAATTCACATTCACCCCCAGAACATAGTGCGAAGGCTTCGAAATGTAAATCATACAATATATTTTGGCCAGCAACAATCTTAGAAGGCTTCCAACAGTGAATCACGCAATAAATGTCTGTCTTTAACAGCTGTGTTCTTCTAGAAATAACACAGACACACCGTAATTCAATGTCTATCGGTGGTTATCTTTAAGATTATCAAGTAACTCACTTTTACGTTGACTATAAATCCACAAGCAGGAACCCATGTTTAAAACGTAGTTGATGCGTGGGATCAGTGTTAGTGTGGCTTCCTGGCTCCTGCTTGTGTATACCAGCGAGCTGACACAAGACTTGAGGTTTAAGAGTAGCAAGTGCAGGGTATATTGGTATTGCGAAAGTTTGTACCACTTCGCCGACAACTGGAGACTTCAAGTCCCTGAACGGCCTCAATATATTGATATTATCATTGAGCTATAATTGGCCTTATTCCAACTGAGTGACCTCATGCATATTGCTCGACTCTTTATTTGATCATGACCAGACACCACCGCCCTTTATCATATCCTTCAGCCTGTACGCAATTTTAAGCTCTTCTGAGAGTGTATCGGGTAGGATAATTAAATTGCTGGTGGGTGAAAAATCACTGGAGGCCTTTTTTATTTTGTGAACACGATTGTAGAAAACGAATATACAATAAACGCACAATAAATGTCTACATGTAGCTTAAACAAACAGAATAACATTGAAAATCAGAAATTCCCAATCAACAAAGGTTGAATTAGAGAATTACACGACATGGGAGACGCACGTTAGGAGACAGACACATGAATACAACATCTATCTTTCTAAGATGATCACGAAAACGTTTACATGAGATATATGGTCTTGTTACACACTGGCTATATGGTGATATTCCCAGGAATCAAACTGCATATAAGGTTTGGCTTTATAATATATATATATAAATATATATATATATATATATATATATATATATATATATATATATATATATATATATGTGTGTGTGTGTATATATGTATGTATATATACATATATATACATATATATGTGTGTATATATATGTATGTATATATATACACACATATATATATATATATATATATATATATATATATATATATATATATATATATATATATATATATGTTGCCGAGCAACTGGTAAGCTTGAGACATCTAAATGCGTACTTTTACCAGCACCTGAATAACATAATTTGTGGCTGCATGTTTTGTGTGTACCCACAGGGAAATAAGGTGAGCTGAACCAAAGCCAAAACAAATACTGTCAGCTCGCGCGGGATTAAGAGAGCCATAAATGTACAATTTGGAGATCACAGGCCCATGCCAGAATGCCTATGGTCCGGATCCTGCTCACCTAATTTCCCTCGATTACAGTGATCCATCTGCGTCTGTGGTGTTTTATGGGGGATTATACATTGCCTATGAGTCTTGCACGATCACTCACTGGATTGTAGCCTCCCCCTATATTTGTTTAATCTGCTACATAAAATATTAAAAGCAATAGTATGTTATTTCACTGTTTAAATCCAACTGATAACAATTTTGTGGACGGCCCTGGAAGAAAAAACACAAAATTGAAAGTATTTCATAAAATCCAACAAACTTGTTGTATTATGTGCACGGAATTGTTATACTTTATCAATTTTGTGCACAAAATCGTATAATATTAGGAATTTTGTGCACAAAAGTGTCAGCTTTTGTCAATTTCGTCCACAAAATTGAAAATTGGGATCTATAAAATTGTTAAACATATCGATTTCGTCCACAACATCGTTACGTTTTAATAATTCTTTCCACTGTATCATTAAATTACCGATTTCGTCCACAGAATTGGGTAAGGTTTTGACTGTTTCCCACAAAATCTTAAAGCTTTCCGATTTTGTCCACACAATCCTTTTTTTGATCAAATGCTGTGCACAAAATCGAAAAACATGCTACGGGATCCATATGTTATCCAATATTGTGCACGAAATTGGAAGAACATTTCACAAAATCTATAGCTCACTCAATTTCATGAACACAATTATAAGAGTATAACTGCTTTGTTCACGGAAATGTAAAGATAAAACAATTCGGTAAACCGAACACTTAAGTTTTTGAATTTCGTACACGAAATCACAAAAACTACATCAGTTTGGTCCACAAAATTTTAAAACGAACGGAATTGAAAAACTCCATTGATTTTTCCACGAAATTGGTAAAATGTAACGTTTTGAACCCCAGCAAGCCAAGTGTAACAGTTTAGAATTTCGCACCATCAGAGACCCTTGACAACGTTTTCAGAAACAAGTGTCGCACAGGCGTTGTGTCTGCCATTGAGTGGCCCATGACGGCTATCTTCCAAAGCTTGCTGAATTGTGACGATGGGACATGCCTTATTGCGAGACTTGGAGACTGATTCCCTCTACAAGTCATTATATGATCTCACGAAAATGATCACGATAACGACATTGTTGCTGTATATGATTTTGTAATTTCCTTTGCGATACTGTGCACGCAATCTATTAAGTTTAGTTTCGTCTGCCATTTCTTCCAATTTTGTGCACGAAACTTGACAAATCGCATAAGAATTTGTGAACTGAATGCCGTGTCCGTCGACAAAATCAATTAGATAAGTTGAATTTCGTGATAATAATTTCGACAGAATTGAAAGATTATTCGATTTCCTGGACGAGATAACAAACTTTACACAAAAGTGAAAACCTAATTCCATTTTGTGGACGCAATTCAAAACTATGCGCACAGAAATAAAACAACAGGCTTTAATAAATTCTGTAACACTGATTGGATTTCGTGATTTTCTTTCCCAATTTCGTCCACAGAATCATATAAGGGTTAAAATTTCGTGAAAATTTGTTCGATTTTGTGAATTCTATTTCAGAATTTCGTGGACAAAACTGATAAATTTATTGGCAATTGTGTTAACAGAATCGATATGGAGTTTATTCAGTTTCGTGGACAAAATCAGCAGACTTACAGGATTTTGTGAACAAAATTGCTGGCTTTACTCGATTTCGTGGACGTAATTGTTAATATCTGTTATATGGAATGCTTTGCTATTAAATGTAGACGCTTCTCAGGTGGATCTTCACCATTGTCAAGGTGATGATGATGCAATAATTATACATACTTTGATAGGATATATAAAAGTATCAGAATGACCTTGAAAGGTCAAACTGACATACTGCTTTACATATCCTGGCAATGTAAAGCAGACTGGAGGATTGTCGTGATCCTCTTGCTTAAAATAGTGCAAACAAATTACAGATGACAGTGTGGAATATTTCCGTCACTTCATATGTAACTCACTCGTATATGACAAAGCTGTATCTGTGCAGTGTAAGCAACTGTCCCCGTGCGCACAGCTGAGTTATAATACCTAAATTTCATCCATATAAGCAAATTATATATTGTTCATGACAATATGTTGCCCGCCAAGACACCACACTGCTTCAGAATATATATATATATATATATATATATATATATATATATATATATATATATATATATATATATATATATATATATATATATATATACATATATATATATATACATATATATATATTTTTTTTTTGAGGAAATGGCGTATCAACTGCTCATGTATAGTAGAGTCACTTCAGGCAATGGTCTCATGTGTGGCGTTTTGAACAGTTATTGCAGGCGGTTCTCAAAGACAGAAGCCATTGCACCAAATGTCCATGTCCATCGCAATCTTGGGAATTTAGCCTGTCTTTGCTATGAACATGCTTTCTGAATCCTCAAATGAATCACTTGTGACATTTTATCAGTGATGTGTGTATTATGGTTGGTAAGTTTACAAAGTACACAGACAGACAACGCACACACGTGTACACGCACACGACCCTTACCCTGAGATATTAAAAATCCTCCTTAAAGATGAGATGTGATGCGGAAGTCAAAGATTTTTTTTAGGATCAGGCACCAGTGACTGTGGTTGATGTTCGAATCCTTGACCTTACATGGCAATTTATTTTGTGACAGACGGCCACTTACTAGTTGTATTCTTATATATTAAAAACAGAACTGAATCTAATATGACATTCATTCAATTTTAGGCGTGTCTTAAATGATATTGACCACTGATATCCTAATGTGGGTATCCCCGACCAGTTTTGTGCCTACTTCATTTTGCATACAGGAATGTACCATGTGGCAAAATAAACAGACCCCATGTTCTGTAACCCATGCACAAATCAGCATTATCCAGTTCTGTACAACATTCAACAGTTAAATAATAGTGGCTTTGTCATTCTAGACTTGAACGTCGCGAATTGGGCGCTCATGGTCGGAATGAAAAAACAGCTGTTTTCTGCATATGCCATGATGAGTCTTAGTTCATAATGCCAAATATGCAGAGAACTGCCCATTTCTTCATGAAGACTATAAACTCCAAATTCGCGGCGTTCGATACTTACATTCGTACAGATTAATTACCTTTGAAAATATTTCTTTATCATCGTTAAGGTAATTCCTCTTCAGGAGTTCATGTTGTCTTCCGCTTGAGTTTTGAAGTAATGAGAAGAGCCAACAATTACTAATACAGTCACCCATATTGCAACATTAACACAAGAAATGGTTCTCGTCACTTGTGGCAAATGTATTATCGATTTCTTTCGTACCCCCCCCCCCTCCTTGCACAATGTGTCAACTAAACACATTGACATGGCACATAGGCAACATATTTTCGTTTCCGCCTACAAACTAATTACAAATAATGATGATGATAATAATAATAATAATAATAATAATAATAATAATAATAATAATAATAATTAGTAGTAGTAGTAGTAGTAGTAGTAGTAGTAGTCGTGATCCTTACTACTACTACTGCTACCACTACTAATTATTATTAGTATAACAACAACAATAGCAGGGCGAATACGTATGTAGTACAACCCAGCGATACGGCACAGTTTCCGGCATGATGTCACAAGTGTCACAGAATGGGAACAAAATCATATAAATGCGCATTGCGTTCAGACTTGCGCTCTATATCAGTATAAAGCATTGGCCATAAAGAGGGAGGCTCTTCGGTTGTTATGTTTCAAAATACACCAATTACTGCGAATGTAAATATAACCATTTATAGACTGTAGCACACTTGTTATTGTCCAAGCATACTACAACTATATGTGGTTTACTGTTATATATCATATATAAAGCCAGATTCTCTGCATAGACCCTGCATGTAGGTGTAATAATTCACATACGAGAGACGTTCACCTCAGTGTCGACCAGATTGTTGTGTACAACTACTATGCTATTTAAAAGTTCTGAAAAAGTTTTTCAATAGAGACAGAGAGAAAAGAAATAATTATGGCGCAAATTCTAACATATAACAAATCTACAATGGGTGTTGCATGGGATATTGAATATGCGTAGTACACATTTTCTCCACGCTGTAAAAAAATGAAACATATGGATTGGAAAAACCCCAATGTACAGAACCATGGGCTGACATGAAGTATGATTTAAATAAGGCATATTTCACTTCTGAAGAGGCATTACCAACCTGAGCAACAAGTAGGTTAAATCTTCTGCACAAATCTTCAACAGTATTATCCACTTGGCTGTATTATAAGCAAAGCGGGTACCAAGATGAAGACCACTTCCCGCAAATAAAATTACATTATCGTCAAAGCAAAAATTCTCATTGCAAGCCAAGTTACCAAACACTACCAATTTGCTCTTCGATGGGTTAAATTTAATTTAATGTGGTATTGTTCAGTGAATCTTGTGCATATGACTATCGTTTTATGAAACCCATTTTTCGAAGAAGCCAAGAGCAAGGTGTCGGCATTAGTGAGTGCTCCAATGAATTGATTCCCGACGTGGCATCCAAAACCACCTGAATTCAAGCGAATCAATAATTCGTCATAGTATGACGAATTATTGATTCGCTTGAATTCAGGTGAGTCCTAGTAGAGAGAGAACAAAATACGTGAGGACACAACACACCTCCATGTTTAACTCCGTTGCATACACCAAAAGGACCAACGAATCCGCACAATCTGGGATGTGTAGAATAGTGCAAGGAAATGCACTGTCAAAGGAAATAATCTTTTTTGTTTCAAAATTTAAAGAGTCTTGTATACTCAACGCAATCGTGAGGTTTAGTGGCACCCAGTGAAAGTGCATAAACGTTGCCACCTCCATTACAATAATAATGAATAAATCCATTGGCAAGGAAACAGCCTTGAACTGTAGAATGTTTACGTTTATAAGCGAATTGCAGGTCGGTACTTTTGAGATGTCAAAATTTTGATTAAGGGTTGCTCAATCCAACATGTTTCCAATAATGGTGCAGAGAGCTATGCCCCTGTAATTATAGGAGTCGTGTAAAAAAAAAATTCGGATTTTTTAGAATAGGAATGACAGTTGACAAGCAAAGGCTATCAGGTGAGAAGCCATGCCTTATGAGGCTGTTACATATTAATCATAAAAATATTGGGACAGATTATTTGTACCATGCTCTAAGTGATCAGAATACTGACAGGCGTGACCGTCAGACATACCATATTTCAAGGAGTCAATGGCATCTTTAACATCGTGCAAGGATATCTCGTGTTTGTTATAACATTCCGAGCTTTCGCAACAGCTAGCTTCTATGCTGTAATTGTTCTCACTTAAAAACTCTGACATAGCCTTTTCATCTTACGACACACTATTGCACAATGTCGTATTTAATTGCAAATAAGTCTGCAATCTTGGCTTTTTCGAAAGCACCATCAATGCTATTAGGACACCGAATTTTTACCCCGCACCTTTTTTAACCTCTTGCCAAAAGTCTCTACTCTGGTTGTATAGAATATCGTCAGCCATCTTATGAGCCACTGCCATATCTGCATTATTTTTCGCAAAGCGCACAATGATATATTGCCCTTGTTCGTCTGCGAATATCAGCAATCATCCCAGAATGAGGCGAATTATGATACTTCCAAATTTTGTGCCTAAATATGGAGCGTTAGCGATGCTCCTCAATACCTTCATTCCATTCAGGTATAACTTTTTGTTTTGAGACACCAGAAAAAGGTATAGTTAGGTTGCTCGCAACAATAAAATTCTTTGATTATTTCGTCATAAAATCTTTGTTATTCATTTGAATGGACCTGGCAGAAATATTTTGTTTATTCAATTACATTAAATGGAATTTTGATTTCAGATGATACTTTATCAAGAGCTTGCTGATATTCATGAAGTTGCTCGACTGAAGTTTCTTTCCACTTGGGAACACGTGACGGTTGTACACACTCTTGACAATGGTCCATACTCACCAATAACTCGAGAGAGTCTCATGATCCGAAAGATTATTCCCGTCACGGTAACATTCGTATTTCTGGACACTAGTAAAAAGATTGCCTGTCACAATAAAATGATCAATGGGGAACTAAATGCCGTACACTCTGCTCATGTATGTAAAATCAACTGAGGAACACGAATGTTTCAATACAAACTCAAGGTCCTGTTGTTGTGCTAAAAGATTATGTGCAGCAGTTTGTACAGAATTCTGGCGACTTAAATCCGTGTTGAAGTCACCACCAATGACTGTATCATCAAATGATGCCTGCAATGTCAGTTTTACATGAAAGTCCAACTGAACAACAAAGTGAACAAATATTTATGGAAAATATTTTCGTTGCCAGGATAAGAACTGGTTCCCACATTTTGAGAGTTTATACATGGGAATCGATAGACCTTTCCATTGTCAATACAGCATTTGACATCTGTAGTGTTGGGAGATCTTTTTAAAAGAGTATGTTTCCTCTAATATCAATAATGGTTTTCAAATATCGCATAAAGTATAAAAGTAAATACTCTTGTAATTTCATGATCAATTGGATTTTATCTTTGTTTGTACAGTTGCCGAAGTACACAATTATTTCTTTAAGGTTTTGAAATAGAGTTGATATTGGATCAGTAAATGAAATACGTCCCCAAGGGTATTACAAATGTTACTGAATCTTTCTTCTAAAGGTTATTTTGAAGATCAACTATGCCTACCTTTTACAATCGTCAAATAATGAATGCTGATGTGGAGCCTGGTGATATCTTTCCGTTGATTATTTGTAAATAGTTTTCAAATTTGATTTTTATTTATCAGAATATAGGTCCGTACCTGTCTATGTCGCTCGTCATTATCATTCATTTCATGTGTCCATTGCCAACGAAATTTATTGCTTAAATGTTTTTGTTTATTTTATAATATTTTCCGGTAAATATCCATTTTTATTACGACAGTTATCCCAAATGTGTTATAAATTGATACATGTATATCATTGCTAACCTTACGGTCTTTAGTAGGAAACAAGTATTCACAACGACAAAGTTGTAAAGTAAATGTTAGTGCAACTTTAATGTCCTCCCATTCTTTATTCCCACACGAAATACTTGGGAGGTTTTTTTTCAATTTTCCAGGCCTACATGGCCTAATCAACAGGATGCTTTAGTCGTTCTCTGAGTGGTTAAACCATGCTGCTCCAATGTGTGAAGAAGAAGAAGAAGAAGAAGAAGAAGAAGAAGAAGAAGAAGAAGAAGAAGAAGAAGGTATCTTATCTCTAAACGAAATGATCTCCTTGGAAACATTGATGTAATCATTTGGCACTTGATGGTGGGGGATACTTACCTTTAACCACGGTCAGGTTACGGGTGACACATCTATCTACAGCTGGAATGGTCTGCATAATTGCCAGTGGTTGTGTTGATCTTTGTAACAGGAGTCGCCGAGACCCTTGGTGCACAACTCCTCATTATATGGTACTTGTGAAATTAATGGCGACAACCATTGTCCAGGAGCAATTGGTCTCTATGTTCTGTGGCGTTAATGTAGACAAAATACTATTGATGCTCTATGGATTTTCTAACAATGAATAACTCTGTTTGCTGGAAATATTTATCAATTGTGACAAATGAGGTATGTGGGCCAGTCGCATTGTGCGGGAAGGTCATCTTCCAATGAGTATTATGGCCTTGGCAGACGTTACGATCAACCATAAGCAAAAGTCTTTGACCTCGGTCACAATTGATGCTCCTCACAAAGTCACAGAATGTTACAATCAACAACTTATATTTTGCGCACGAGCCTTTTAGGATTTCAGAGTACAATTATTCGTTAGTGTTTATTACAATGCATATTATGATGACAATAAATGTAAATACAGTATCTAACATTTCCTGGTATGTTATTTAATCAACTGATCTGCTATTGTCACGTGGACACTGTACACTCTTTCCATTGTTGCGCACTTATACAGTGTTGGTTCCTTGGCAATCATTCGATAAACTTATGTTGTACATACTGGATAGATATACCTTAAGATATGATATGTAGTTTTTTACTCAGAAAAAAAAGGCGCATAAAAACTGCAAATCATATAAGTACAGCGGTAAGTGACGGTGAAGGACTGTTTTGGATCAGTTCAAGCAACGACCCCCATCTCATTCAACATCAAACTTGACCTTCGGCAAACTGGACAAATTTGTTGTCTATAGTTACAGGGCTGGAATTCCAGAAGGCTAATTCCATGTATTGGCATTTAATAAAATTGAAAAAGAAACACCCGAGTAGAGCGTATTGTTTAGCATCCCCTTTTAAGGTATAAATCAGTCTAAAGCAACCGATACAGTAAGTTCTATGTTTGAAAATTGACTTATACTGTTTCAAGTGTAAATGGTTGCAAACACTGTATGACTCAGACAAGGCAGACGGTTCAGATATTGTTGTTCATCAGCAGACAAATCCTGTGCGTGCTTTCCGCGTGGGGTGACCAGAGTGACAATCAGGCTCGTCTTATTCATCCCAGAAGCCAAACCTCGTTGCACAAATATCTCAAGCAGAGTCAAGGCTCATCTATATTAACTTTTTCAATTACACGCCATCAAATAACTTGAGCCCTTAATGGACATGGGATTTCACGTGTACATATAACTCCATAGTACTTATCACAGAAGGTGTAGAATCGGTACTGTGGAATAATCTCTAATTCCATATACACGGTAAGACATTGATATTTAATCCCTGAAGAAGATCGTCTCTATTTCCCCTCGGCTTTATTGATAATTTTTCCGCCAGACAACACATTCCATCTCCAGCACCGTACAACTCGGGATGCAGTCAGGTATCAGAAAGCACCTTGACCAGTTATCTTGGGCCGCTGCCACATCACAGTTGAGGGGTCCAGTTTTGACGAGTCATGTCACGTCAAGCCAAGGCCAACATATCTTTTTTAATCTTTTCATAAGACAATCTAATCCAAGAACTTGGTGTGTCAAAACTAAAGTCCCACCTATATGAAGCTAACATTCTGCCCTATGTTCCTTGTTTATGTAACTGTTTAAATGAAGATACACGTCATTTCTTCCTGTCTTGTCCATTCGAACAACATAGACTTACACTCCTGAGGTCTGTTGCAAATGTGTTTGTTCCTAGTGTACATCCTAATTTATTAATAAACCGTGTCGATGATAGACTTCTGGAAATTATGCTGTCCGCTAGTACCAGCCTTTCAGGTGTGTTAAATATTGACATTTTTCAGCCGCCCATTTGTATATTACTGAGACCAGTCATTTTGTCAGTTAATAATTGGTACTTATTGTTACACCTGCTTGGTATTTCAACTTACAAACTGATTTGTATTATGGTGTCCTGTGTGTCTTGTATATTTATTGTGTGTTCTGTATGTCTGGAGAACCCCTCGATTAGCTATTCATAATAGCTATTGGGCAATCCAGTTCCTCTTGGAAATAAATACGTTTACATACATACATTAAAACCCATTGTGCCAAATAACTTCACCTGCTCATCAGCAGCATAAAAATGCTCATGTACGTTCACGTATGTGGAAAACAAAAGCTACAACCAAAATAACAAAGCCAACTCAAATATAACAACATTTGACACGCACAAGAGCAAACTGCTCAAACCGCCCCTTTATAAAATACAATTCTATAATCATCCAGAGCGGTAGAAGAAATACAACCAACATGAAACACAGTCTCAGAGTCAAGTCCATCATTTCGAAGCGTGCGTTCTACAATTTTATCCATTGGAAATTTAGTCAGTTGGCGGGACAACTGTGATTTAGAGTTTCTATTTCAATTTAAATTACAATAGCAATCAAACAAGCTCAACACAACTAAAAACACTACCTAGGTACACTGCCAACGTGCCACAAAAAGCCAAGGAAAAAACTAATGTTCTCTCAATGAACATATATCAGTTGGAATGATTTTAGAGGCATTACCTACGGCAGTCAACGGTAAAGACATGAACATCTTCCTAACAATTACCACCATTGCACAAAGCAAAACAAGTACTAGAAAACACAAAAACAAACAGAAAAGAATGTGATGCATGCTCAGGAAGAAACAACAAGATATCACTGATTCATACCAGTACCAGTCAGCAACGCTATTCATCATCGTTGCAAACACATTACCTTTAAAGGAGAATATGCACAAAATGTATCGTTATGAAGGTTACTGACAATAGCATCGAACGGTTAATACGTGGAATAATATGGCACACTCGACGCGGTAAATTCCACAATATGTAACGAAATGTTTGATGGGGCCAAAAATAGACGGTTCAATTACGTATACACATGTACATCATGTATCTTTTTTGAAAAAAAAATGTATAAAAGTTTTAAGTTATTCAAGATTTAAATTTTGTGTATTCACCTAAGTTGCAAAAATTAAATGCTATAACTTTAGTTCATGTTTCATTGGATGGGCCTTTGTCACAAACCTCTTACCTGAATTGGAATGGCACCTATAGCTGTATTGGTTTTGAAATTATTCCAGATTTAAATTGCGCATATTTGCATAAATTATAAACGAAAGTGCTACAACTTTGGTTCATGTTTCATTTGATGGGGCTATGTCGGAATGGCACCTCTATGTGTAATAGTCTTTGAAGTTGTACCAGATTTAGATTTTATGTATTCGCCTAATTTGCATAAATTAAAGTGCTACAACTTTGGTTCGTGTTTTATTGGATGCGGCTATGTCACAAACTTACAAATTGAAATGGAAATGGCATATCTTTCTGTACTAGTTTTGAAGTCATGCCAGATTTAAAGTCTGTGTATTCACCTAATTTGCATAAATTATAAATTAAAGTGCTACACCTTTGGTCTGTGATTCACTGGATACCACGATGTAACAAACCTACCAATTGAAGTTGTAATGGCACCTCTATCTATGATAGTTGTGAAGCTATGCCAGATTTAAATTTTGGGTATTCGCCTAATTTGCACGAGTCAGAATGCAACAACCTTGGTTCATGTTTCATTGGATGCGGCTATGTTACAAACCTACCAATTGACATGAAAATGGCACCTCTCTGTGTAATAGTTTTGAAGTTATTCCAGATTTAAATTTCGTGTATTTGCCTAATTTGCATAAATAAGAATGCTACAACTTTGGTTCATGCTTCACTGAATGTGGCTTTGTCACAAACCTACAAATGGAAGTTGGAATCACATCTCTATCTATAATAGTTTGGAAGTAATTCAAAATCTTGTGTATTCACGTTATTTGCAAAAATCAAAATGCTACAACTTTGGTTCATCATTAACTGGATGCGGCTATGTCACAAATCTATAACTGAAGTTGGATTGTTCAACTTTTCAGTAGGTCAAGTGCTCATTATTAGCATAATTTAAAATGTTACAGTTTTTGGTCACTGTCCATTAGATTGCCAGGTGTGACAAACCTGTGTGTACAACTTTAAATTTTGCGTCTATCTGTAACAGGTTGGAAGATATGGGTGTAGCTTTTATAATTTTAATTGCCCCTAATTTGAATAATTTCTAATACTATGACTGTTCAAAACAATATGCCTAACTTCACTACTAGGCCTATCACCATGCCCAGTTTGGTACTTTTCGAAATGAGTCAAAAAAAAAACAAACTGACCACAAAATAAATATATAGATAGAGAGATGGATGGATGGATGGATGGATGGATAGATAGATAGATAGACAGATAGATAATTAGATAAAATACAAAATTATTTTTTTGAGGAAAAACACGAAGTCTGTGTTCACACACAAACTTAACAAAAGCAAAACAAAAACAAAAAATAATAATGATAAACAATAAACAAAAACAAAAAGTAGAGCAGTTCTAAAAGTACCAGTCGTCGTCAGTTGGTTTCCCTTGCATATTGTTTAAGCATTTATATACAAAAAAAGAATTTCAACCTTATCCAGAATTAATTTCTATAAAAATTAAATTTATTGACGCGATCTCACATCATATACCTACCAGAACTTTGCGCAACCGGGATACACTGATCTATGCTCCTAGGTCTTTCTTGTGACATTAGGGGGAACATTTTACCAGCACGCTTATTTTTCTACTAATTTTTAATCCTATGAACTGGATTAATTTCTTGGAGAATACGAACACAGCTGGTCCTTGGTGTTCTGATTAAAACTTCTCTTTTGAAGCAAAGCATTTCATTCTCTACTTTAGGCATCGCTAAATCTTTGTAGGTATGTTTGTTAAATGAGCCACAGGCACATTTGTGTGCGTGTTAAAGGGCCGTGATCTAATATACCACGAGCAAATCAATGGATAATGGATGCCTAGTTACCATACCGTGACCGCAAGGGTTGAGGTTAGCTCCTGTCTTATAAATTATAGTCTTAAAGTAAGGTTTCGCTTTGACACATTATTGAAAATGGTGTGATTTGGACGCACCTCACACGTTTCAAGGTACAAATCAATTTCAAAAAGGGTAATGTGAAATATTTATGTATTCTATTCACGAGGATCACGTTCTGTAGTTTTGCGTGAGCTTAACTATTGAAACGTTCGGTTGTAATTTGGCCAATTAAGCCCCATGTGATAAAGTCCAAGATTTTGCAATAATGCGTGAAAGTAACATGTGATTATTTAAAGAAGCAAGCTATGTAATTATATTGGTGTATGTCCATCTTACACCTCCATGGTAATTACCACAAAATGCCTCCTGGTCATGAAACTGCATGCATTAGGTTAGCACATAGACAAAATACTAAGACCGTGAAGTGCTGTGCCATATATTTCATGTGATCAGTGTGGATGTAGCTTCACTCTTTTGAAGGGTCATTTCTGACACACAAAAACTAACCGCTGATCGTATGAACGCTTGCTCATAATTATGCAACGTCCGTTCTCAATACCAGTTAAAACTGTATTTTACAGTAATTTTTAACTTACGAGCGTGTCCACACAGATAAAACAGTTAACTTCATTGTTATTGAAAAAAAAAACAGATGTTAAGGAAAACCAATTTCATCAAAATTCGTTAAAAATTGGCTATAGTTAATTAATTAATTAATTAATTAATTTATTTATTTATTTATTTATTTATTTATTTATTTATTTAATTATGTGAACACAGACATATTGTTTTCCTGCTATTCTTTCTTTCTTCACTTATTTAATGCCTATCTTACCACTTTATTTTTTGTGTCGGCTTAAACTCGCACACCATTCTAGTCAGAAAATTCCAATTTGGCATGGATATGATAATTATGGACACCTTAAAACTTTAAGGTTGAATATCATGATAATTATTCTTGATAGAGTTACCATACCAACTGCAATTCATGGATTTAAGCTGTAGGCACATCTACTGGAGCACAAAGTAGTAAAATTTAAATTGATGCAAATTGGGGTCACATTAGATTTTTTAAGTTGAGTATCTTCCAAATTATTATAGATGTACCATTCCAACAAGCTCATAGGTTTGTGCTGTAGGTGAACCATAAACTGAAGTTGTAAAAATTACATTTATGCTTATTAGCGTAACATGAATTGTTCATAGTTTAATATCTTCAGACCTTTAATAGATTGAGGTCTCATTCCCTATTTAATGTCTGGGCTTGTATTATAGGCACCTCCTGTGACATGCAAACAAAAGTTGGGGAATTTCAATTTATGCTAAATTCATACAATTTCCCTACAATACACACCCTGCTTCTACCACAATATGTACTGCTTATTGTTACTGTCATCTGCCTCCATGCTATTATGCAACCATTTTGCATGCATAAAAAATAGCTCAGCTTTCAGAAACTATCTTCCAGACAACTTACTCTCTAGTATGATTAACTGTCTGGCTTGAAAGGCGTCTCAAACGGCCATCCGAAACGCAGCGCAAGAGTGGCCTTTTAAGATGGGTGGCTGCAGTAGGAATGTCACACTTTATGTTTAAACCCCAAAGGCCCGCATAAAAGCGAGACTTCACGAGATAATATGGTAATGTCTGGGAAATTAAAACACTCAAGAGTTCCTGTCTTGTTTGAGGATATTTGACTATTAGCAGAAAATGCAGAGCAAAACATGCAGCAAATTTTAGCCAGGCTAACAGAAGTCATCATACCGAGGCATTAGGCTCATTTACCAGTGGGGAAGTTTATTGAAACAATGTTAATTACAGCGGCAAATTTTGATTCCGCTGCTTCTGCGGGAACATGATTGACAGGTCACGGGGTCATATTACACTTTTGCTGCTAAGATTGCCACATGTGGCCAAGATGGCGGGAAAGTAACAACTGTAAACTTGATTTAGACATATGCATTAATCCAGTATAGGGGGTAAATCCTGGGAACTCGCAGGTATTTTGCCACCCAAAATAATATCCACAGGCATAGGTCCCTTTGTAATAGGTTCATACATGAAACGATAAATTGTTGTCATATATCAATGCCACCTATGGCCCAAGTATGGGGTTCCTGGTGGACTTGGGTACAGGTTACGTGTTATCTCCAAAATACACTTTGGCATGATTTCACACGCAAAACGGTCCCCCCCCCCTCCTTATAGCAATCCACACATCTTGGTCCCGCTCATCTTCGGCTAATATTGCCTCTTCTTGCTCAAATATCTTGGATCATTCCATGCATCATAAGTTTCCAAAAGCTTCCAAAATTCCTTGTATATTTCTTCCTGATGCTGTTGTTGCCTGGCTTGGGTCTCTGGCCAGGACCAAGCCATCGCTGTGGGTATGTAGTAACACACTGGGTAAAATAACAATAGATGCATTCTCTGCCATCTGTACCATTGTTATCATCAGTTAAATTGTCAGAAGGCCAAGAGGATGGTGCACAGGCTGGTGGTGCTGGTAGCGGCTGTGAAGCAGACCCACATGTATCAGATTGGTTGGTCTGTGTGCCCCTATACCCATCTTCATCATCCATGCCAGTGATTGTAGTGTCCGTTTCAGACACCATCAGGGATGCATCCCAGTTGTTGAAATTTATGAATCCTGGCAGATCATTAGCTTGCTCCTCA
Organism: Hermodice carunculata; assembly: GCA_964020975.1. Taxonomy (NCBI): domain Eukaryota; kingdom Metazoa; phylum Annelida; class Polychaeta; order Eunicida; family Amphinomidae; genus Hermodice; species Hermodice carunculata. Next base: position 31,002,959 of record OZ026624.1, read on the forward strand.
GTCAGATAGATTTTATAACACTTTTTTAGGCATATCCCTTTCTAGACGATGAAAAGCTTTGTCATGCTAATCATAGGCCACGGTAGATAAGAGATCACTCTTATCTCACATCTGATAACCTAACAAACCCGGCTAGGCTGGGTTGCCCTTGGTGTTGGGTAACATGAGTTAAATACTCTTTGTACAAATTGATCCATGAAGCTGTGTACGAAATGTCTGATAGATCCTGTTTTCTCCGATATCAAATGTATGGACAGTGAGGGAATATGTAGGTCACTGGCTGGGATGAAGATTGATATGGTCCTCATGCCATTCAACAGGATGATTATAACAGTATGCTTACAATAATACATATCTGAAATCTTTAATTTAAAGGTTGATTTTTTAAAATCTTTGGCCATGAAACGACAAGCCCAAACAATTTCCATAAGCATATCGTAGATCAACGAATGCTGAGATAATGTAGCTACCAGCTACCAATTAGGAATGGTCCAGTTCTTAGAAATTGGGCATTGGAACAAAAACGATTTTATATTCACTTATTTGTAGATCTATAAGACCTGGAACACTTGTTTCAAACAAATATGAGTGGTAATCATAGCAGTCCTACTCCCTATGTTTATTCTTTCCAAAGATATTTAATGTCAATATGAAAACAAATTCTTGATTACGGTTGGGATACCACCCTACCCCATCCAGTAAATAATCATGCTGACTTTAAGAACATTCTCGTGATATACATTTCATCTTCTCCTGTGTAACACATTGAGCTTGGCTATCCTAGTTTTTACAATCGTGTTCAACCAGTGACCATGAATGCACCAAATATGGCATAGGCGACACACACAAGGAGCCAGCAACTTGCTGAAACTTTGAGAAAGAGACGGCCCTCAGATAATCCTGGGGCACAGAAATGACGCAATCAAAGACGAAAAATCCAAAGATTGTCTGGTAGCTGCAAAAGAGGGGAATGCTTGATTTTTATCATGATGATGATGCAGGGAAAAAAGAACTTTTCACGCAGTTTGACAAGGTTAGATGTGCATAGGTGGAGGAAAAATATTTACAACATCCACCTATGAAGCACTTTCAAATGTGTATTGTTTTTACCTGGAGAAGAATGCAGTAAGTGAGCAGCAGGATGGAAATGTTGGAGATGATGACAAACTGAATATCCCATGCTAACAATTGTGTGATGAAGATGACGTGACAGATCTAGCACAGACATTATTTCTTGGTACTATCTCATCAATCAACGACCTGCTGGTAAGGTCAAATGAACATGCTAGGCATTGTTCCTTGGCCATGACCATTAATAAGCATTCACACATGGGCATGTTTTTGGGTGCACAGGTTTGTTGATCAAAGGGACATATCTTGTATTGGGTCTCCTCAACCCACATATTTGCGGGGTGGTGGTGAATTTTTGGCCCATCTGCATATGACACATGGATATTTTACCTCAGGTATGTTACCAAACCAGTACAAGAGAATCTGTAGAGCTGCTGGAATTGACTGTATTGGTAAAGAGAAAATGCGGAAACTACAGACAGAGTTGATACCTGTGGTCAAATTACTGGCAGAAGAGAATTGGTATGGTGCACTGCACGAAGAAATTGCCCACAAGGAAATCAGTGTTGGAGCAGAAAATGGTGAGGATATAATGACAGATGCTCGGCTTTGTTGGCATAGAAATGCATGATTCTTCAATGTGGTATGCCTTGGGGATCGTACTGACTTGATACAAGTTTTGAAGTTTGAGACCATAACAAAGGATGAAGAGCCACATCCACAAGGCCAGGGGCTTGAGGGGGTCAAGCGCAAAAAAACATACTTGGAAGAAAAAGAGTGTTCTGTTATGATGCATGCACATGTTAATTATGAGTCTGTTAATAGATATGATATGCGAGAAGAGCAACCCCATGTGCAAAATTCTGAAGATATTTGGCACGTTACAAAGGGAATAACACGTGACTTCAAGAAAACTGCTTGCGACCCCAAGAAAACTTAAGGAATTTAAAACATGGCACCCTGAGCTTTCAGATGAAGCAGCTTCAAGTCACACTCACGTATGCTAGCCTATGAAGAACTGCAAGGGTAATCCCAATGAACTTAAGCACCGCATAGACAATATCCCGGAACATTACAAAGGAAACCATCAGCACTGCAAACCAACATCTGCCTGTAAATCTGTGCTTCATTATGTACCATCCAAAACTCAAATCATTGATCCAAATGCCAAAGAAATGCAAGTGACGTTTCTCCACAGACTCCCTATGCATCGAGAACCCCATCACTATGAACATTGCAAAGATACACACTATGCAGAGTCTTTTAATAATGCAATGCTTCAGTACCATGACAAGAGGATAGCATTTAACTCTCATGCGTTCAATCTCCGTGTATTTCTGTCAATTCTTGATTGGATCGAGGATGTATGTAGGGAATGGATGTAGATGTGATATCAATAAGCAGACAGGAGGAAATAAAGATTAAAATGGCCAAGACGTTCAACTTCCATGATGCCACATGGAAAAACTGGATTAAAACATTTTATTACTAGGTTTAGGACCTCGTGTAACTTGACATTGCAACAGTTTGGAAGTGTACGTTTTTGCTTGCCTTTGTCTTAAAAAACAGTCATTAGATGCACACTTGTGTTAGATAGGCATGCAATATTATTCCAAAAGAGGTTACAGAACAGCTGCCAGCGCTGCATGCAATACACTTATAGTGCTGGCCACAATGACAGCACTGCATATTAGATTAGCCATGTGGAGGCCACCACATCAGTCAGCTGAGCGGTATTTACAGCTGACCACAGCAGCTAGCACTGACGCTATGCACGGGCTCCACCTCTGGAACTGTGGCACAGGGGGTACCACAACTTGTGGCTTGAAGCCTCCATCACACTAGGTGTAGTGGCATAAAATTAAGAAGTTCTCGTTGCACTCTGAAAAAACTGTGTGGTCACAGTAAAAACTTCAACAACCTTGCAACAATCTAGCTGGAACTTTGAGGGACCTGTCATGGTTTCTGTGGTCGCAGACTGGCCCCACTTATTTTTAACATGTTCAAAATAAACATAGCAGCTCTACGTTCTGATCAAAGCTTGATCAAGATGTGGTAAGTACGACATTTACACAGTGCTGATAAACACTCACTAGCAACTGCATGACCACTGCTTTGAAGCAGCAAGAACTCATTGACAAGCTGCTGCATGTCTTCACACTCTTGTTTATGATGTTTGTATTGCGCTTCTGGTACACATATGGAGTTCTCACTATGTTAATGGTACATTGTAGAATGCTTCATTATGTCATGCAAGGTTCTGCTACATATATATCACGTCATGCAAGCTTGTGGTATGTCATATACTACATCTAAACATAGCAGCAACTTCAGTATGAATAGGTTTCCACCACGTTCATACGAGGACATATAAAAATGGGTGAAAAGCAACCAACGTAGCAAGAACATAAGGGAATGTAACAACAACATGGCCCATAGTGATTGGATACAGCGACCACATGCCGTGAACAGCTCCAATGTAGTGGGCGTGTGTCTAGACACTACAAAGAACTCGATGTGAATGCCCAGGATGCAGCAAGGACTTGGCAAGGACGTAGCATAAACTTCATAGCATATATTTTTTTCGAAGTTTCGGGTTCTTGCTACATTCTCTCAATATTTTAAGACACAGCAGGAACTTCATGCTGCTACACCTAAGGCGATGGGGTCTTTATGAATATCGGTCTTTTAAGTGAGGTGGTGTGAGGAAACTTACAAGCTGAGGTCCACTGTATATATTTACATCATGTCCTGTGTCAGTACAGTTCTAGGCATTGTGCCTCACTGTCTGGAGCTATCTGATACTTGCATTAATCCAAGAGACCATGCACTAGACGTCTGCTTAGAAGTCAGCAGACACTGCCCTGTATGAAAATAGTCCCATCAATGCATGAAGGTGTTCCAATTCGTGGTGACTGTTTTAAGAAATCTATGCTTTTATAACCACAGAAGTAGAGTGTGAAACAATTCATGTGTGAATTCAGGCCATCTCGGGGCTTTACTCAAGCCTACTGTGCAAGACTCTAAGATGTTTTTCTTGTGGTAACTAGTGACCAAAGACCAGGTCTTCACACGTACTGTGGTGAGAGCATCTGCTCAGTTCTTGTACATATATATATATATATATATATATATATATATATATATATATTCATATATATATATATATTCATATATATATATATATATATATACATATATATATATATATATATATATATATATATATATATATATATATATATATATATATATATATATATATATATATATATATATATACCACAGAATGGCCGGGTCTCGAACCAGCAACCTTCGCCACCAATCATCTAGATGAAAATGGGAAATTCACATACTAACTGTACCAAATCCCATTCCCAAAAAAGAATGGTTCAATGTAGTCCCCCAACTTCAATGGAGCACTGTAAATATGTATGTAAATATGTATGTTTTGTGACCACGGAACAGCCGGGTCTCAAACCAGCAACCTTCAGCACCATAGCAAAAAATGGGAAATGCACATACCAAATCATGTGTATCATCACGTCTACTACAGAAAAAGGCAAAATGTTTCCATGTAAAATAGTCCTTCCTTAAAAAACTTAGGGGAGAAAACAATGTAATTGCAGACTGCTTGACTATTACGACTGCATGGTTATCAGGTCTATGGTGCCATGTTTCCATTTTATCTGATCGTATATTGAGAAAACCACCTGCTTTACATGATAAATTTGGGCTTTTCCTTGGGCTGGCCATTCAAAGGAGGGACTACTGTTCATGTATAGTGATGCACTTGTTGTATTTGACCCCCCTTTCCAAAAAAGGGAACACACAGAAGGTGGCCTTTCAGTGCAGGTAAATTTACAAAGAACCCAACTCCTCTTTCCAACAAAATTTATGTGACCACAACCAGCAGTGTGGTGGTTCACAATAGTGGTCATATGCACTAGGTGCACCAGTGTATTTGTTGTGGCGTTGCATCTTATGATCACATTGAATTGATATACTTAAGTCAGTTACCCACATTGGCAGCACTTGGAACTAGAACTCCTTATACTTTCAATGTTAACACGGAAGTCAATGGACCGCGTTCACATTTGGATCATGATTAGTGACAAAAGGTGTCTGCTCTAAAGTATCAATTTCACATGGATATTTCTCCAAAACTTATTCTATGATCTTAATCAAATAAAAACTAATTTACTGTAAAAAATTTCAACAGTCATGGAGGTTCTAAAAAATTATCAGTTCTTGCTTAAGTGTGCATCAGGAATGACGGGTCACACAAACTTTATCAATTTCACAAAAAACAAGCATTTTCCAATTTTTGTGTCAGTATTATACGCAAAGAGATACAGTTATGGTAAATCCCTGATACCTTTTTGCACATACACGTGCGGAGCTTATAGCACACATTTTACCATTTTATATTGATATATTTCGAGAAATATGCAAAACTTTTCAAAAACCACATTTTCACCCAGAACACTTGTATTTATGCAACTTTGAATTTCTAGTTTCATCTTTTCTGCAGACAGATTTTGCAAAACTTGTTGTCAATTGAGTATATAGGTTTATTATGTTTGAGATGCATGTTTCTGTGATATTTGGCTTGAAAGTGAAGTAATTTTTTTCCGCGTTGAACATTACCGTTTCAGCAAGACCTTTGATATTGCACATAATGATGGTCATCAAGGAAGGCTAGGTTGGAGGCTTCATATGTTTGACTTTTGATCTAATTCCGGTCACCAGCCACGTTAGTAAATTTCATGATTCACTTGGTACCTCGAGCAGTACATAGGCTCGGACTTTGGTATTGCTGACAAAAATGATCCGTTATAAAGGCTAGTTGGCAACTGTACATGCATGACCTTACTCTGCTGCCCAAGGCCACATAACCATTAATTTTACTGGATAACTCAATAACTCTTGCAGCTATAGGACTTTGATAGTACACGTGATGATGGTGTTGTAGCTTATGATGACACACTACAAGGGTAACGTTGAGACTGCTATTCGGTGACCTTTGAACTAATTATCCTAGGTACAGGGCCACTTTCGCCTGTGCTTGCAAGGTCAGATTAGCACAGGATTGCCTGAGTCCTCTTGTTTAGAGCATGCGCACAGATGAAACCTGACGAATTCACGAATACACACAACAAAATGCGCGGCTTCTCTGAAATACATTTGGCCTTTAGGGTCTCTTTCCATCAGACGCTCTTTTATAATGACATTGTTCTCAGTCACCTATGGATCATTTCTGGCAAGAATTCAATACCAATGTTAAATCTTAATGACAAATGAAAGACACTTCTTCATATGGCCGAAGCAAACTAGCAGCGTGCTATCTACAAACATGTTATTTCAGTTTGGAAACAAGTCACAGTTGTGATGTTTCATACTTGGGGGCTTCATAAGGAGTTAGCGTTTGACGACGTGAGCATAAATAAGAATGTTAAAAAAAGAAAAAAACATGTTTATGAAAATTCATGCAATTGAAGATAATACCAGCAAAGACATAATCTATATAAAATGGTCAGACTTTAACTCCATCACAACGAAAAGATAAAAGGAAAAAGCGGCCGGCATCGTGTACATGTAAGCTGCATCTTTTGGTCCTGTCTCTTTCTGTTTTGCTGTCGTTCTGTCGTCATTGTCATTATAACATTAAACTTATCATGAAAGGTCGTCAGTTACTCGTTAAAGCCAGACGAAATTACAATGACACAAAACGTGTTTTAATTGCAGTTTGTTATCTTGTACACGGATTTTACTTGCCGCACGCGTATGACGCTCTATTTATTTATTCATTTATTTACACAGGATTAACCCCATTTACACAAGGGCACACAATGTCGGGGCAATAACAATGGTGCATCCATTAAAATCGTATATTTAAAATAAAATGCATTTACTTGTAAAAAAAGTCTATATCTGGCTGCATCACTCCACCCAAATACGACTGCCGCTGCTTCCGTCTGCGAATTCACTTGGCTCAGATGTCTTCTGACAGTCTGACGCCAAACGCCCATGGATTGGTGATACGAAATCCAACTACAGAGCTTGTTCTGTGATTTACATTTTAAAACAGATGTGGGAGTTTTTGTCACGAAGAATTAAAATGTTATAAATTAAACGTCTTAATTTTAGTTAGATTACACCGCTATTGCCGCTCTTTCACACCAAATAACGCTTTCCGTAAATATCTTTTACCTAGAAACCGATTGAAAAAAAAAAAATGATGAAAACCCCGTGTGGAGAAGGAGTTCAACTGAAACTAAACTGAGAGAAGTTCCATTAGTTATCATTTTTGCCTGCGTCATCTGAGGATAAACACTTTGTGAAGCCCACACACAAGAAACATGGCAAACAGAAGCAAATGTACGTGTTCCGCAAGGTAAAATGTAGGCATAGATAATCTTCTGTGGCATAGATCAATATACGCTATTTTCTCAAAAACGGTCACCTGCGTCTGTCAAATTCACGACAAACCGCTAAGTCACAAATAAATTTTACCAAGGAATACCAGTATGCATATTGCAAAGTGTCCGCCCATGATAACAACTTTAAAAAAGTGCAATTAAAAATTACACCGCTGTGAAATATCTAGCGATTACAGTTGTACATATTGTTATTTTAGCTTGAATTGGCTTTTTGTGCTGGACTAGTGAAACCCGTGCTTTACTCTCCGATACGACTTTTGCATTTCACTCTAGAAAATGATATCTCACTCTCCAACATAAAAAGGAACTTTAATTACAGACTCATCCTACTTGTCTATGTGCAACTGGTCACGAAAATGCCTGTTATTTATGATCCATATATTACAAAATGAATTCTGCTGTCTGATTACAAGAAAATGAGTCTTCCACGTCGGAAAATAGCCCACGTTTAGATCCAGGTTCCATGGATAGAAACAATCAGGGTAAAATATAACTCGGCAGCTATCAGCTTGGCTTGGGCCAATGGAACCCCCGTGAGGCCATTCTTTGTGACAATGTGCAAAAGAAGACAGTGATATGTAGCATCGGGTTCACCTGCCGACGCTGAACTCATGCATGTGGTAGTTCAGCATACTTGATTGACATGCAGATGAAATAAACATACTTTTTAAGAGGACAGTTAGTCTCTCCAATTACATTCATATATTATCGTATGGCTCTCATTTTCCACTCACAAAAAAAAGTGACAGGTTTATGTACACCTTACATGCTTCAAACGTATCGTAATCAAATGATGTACTCAGACTTTAGGTGTTGTTGCCTGTAAACCAACTGGCTTTTGTCTAGGTTAGTTTTCAGACCAAAATCAGCAGAACTGAAGACTGTGCGTACACTATAGTTCTGGACTTGTTTACACTTAAATAGTTCGTCCATAGGGGCGGACGCTGCAGCGCCAAATATCTAGTCATGACGACAACGGAAGGAGTAGCAATACGTCGTGTACTTTTCCATTGTGTGAATCAAAGCTTATGCATAAAATTAAACGACAGAAAATTAATATCTCAATAACAATAGGCTTGATGCGCGGCATAGCATTCTTCCTGACACCGGCAATCTTTCTCGTTATAGATTGCACATTCTAACCCTTTTCTGGCCAAATGAACTTGATCGGTTGCTTGTGTCCTTTGCTTTGAAGTTTTACCAAGATGCCAGGTCATGGGAAATGCGGATGAGACCTGTAGGACAACATGTATCGGGTCGATAACTTAAGGGGCGCCAGCCGGGGGAATTTACTGACTAAAGACCAATTGTTGACAGTTTTATGTTTTGGAAAAAAAAAGGTTAACATTCCTTTACGTCGAATGTATCTTGGAATTTAATTTGCTTATGTGTGATTTATATGAGTGGGAGACAAATTCAACAGGAAAGAATAGAACGTGAATAACACACAAGCTCTTAAAATATGAACCCGACATTACATTGGCAGCCAGTGGGCAAACATGTTCATCACTGTCACAGGATGAAACCTAGTGATTTGACAAAAAATAACCTCTCCTTAGATATTGATAAAGGGTTTGTAAAATGTGTCCTAACTCTTCCATTGTGACGCGGAATACGCATGTAGGGTTGAATTGATAAATTACGTGAACATCAACAAAGTCATTTACAGCAGTGAAAAATATTCAACTTAGCTTTGAGTGATATTGAATTATACTCTGGTGTATTAAATTGACGATAATAAATTTTACCTTTGATGAGAAATTTTAACACGATTCTGTAAGTAAATGAATCTACTCGTCTTTCCCGCTTTGATACATTTTAAATGAAGAAATGATCGATAGTGTATAGAAGATCATAACCGCATTAAATACAACTTACTTCGACTTTGAAGTTTTCATTGCGCAAAAAGGGACTAGTTGTTATTTTAACATTTAAACACCGTGGCCGGTGATATAAAATGTTGAGTGCAGTTGTACCCTTCATTCATATTTTGTGTCGGATGTTGATGTGAATGTAAGCTAGCGGTGTGCATTTAAAAGTTATATCCCGCAAATATACTGATAAAGTAAGTTCATACTGTGCATGAACTGAAGGTGGTCTCATAGCAATTTACTTAATAAGAGGTAAACTCTATTCTGTATCAAGTTTGCCTGAACTTGTTTTGAATTTTTGAAATTGAGAGCAAATCCTGATAAATTTCAAGCTACGGTCCCTTCCCATATTGATTTTTGCTTCGATATTGATGGTGCCACTGTTAATCCTGAAAAATGTATATGAAGTTGCATGAAGCTATATCGAAATTAATCCACATACCTAAGTTTCATGATCATGTATGTCATGTATGTAAGCGGCCTGCATAAAAAAAAGCGTGTTGAAAACGTTTGCTCATGTTCTGAATGAAAATGATGAGCTCCAAATTTTCAATGCCTTTGTCTTATCAACCTTTAATTACTTTCTCCATAGTATGTCACAGAGGTGGTCCTGCTAATGTACAATTAAGATGGAAAAGATTCAGGAAAAAGCGTTTTGTTTTGTCTGCAGCGATTCTATTTCATCATACCCAACCCTCTACTCTGGCCAAAGAAACCATCATTGTATTTAGATAAACTATCTAAATTTTCTATAGCAGTTACCATCATTGTATTTAGATAAACTATCTAAATTTTCTATAGCAGTTACTGCAGGCCAAACAGGATTAACATTTTACGATGATATTAAGTCTGGACACCATGAACAGTACCATCTTGAGTTTAAACCATTTCCGGTAATTTTACCATCAGATGTACTGATTAAGTTTTTGCCAAATACTTCTGTATGAGTTTCATACAGGCCGGTAGTAATAAGGACCTGAGGCAGGACACTCCCCTCCCCATTTCCTCTATCCCAGTCACGCCAGACCTACGCGAAAGAAGGATGCAGTGACTCAGTCTTTTTCAGGCTTGTTAGCCAACCAAACGCAAAACTGTTGAAAGTTTTAATTCAATCAATAGGCCGATAGTCAGTCTATATTTTCCCTTAACGATCATTGGCTAAAACGATTCGTTGCTATATTCAAAATGCATGGATCTTTACGCTAGTTTTTTAAACGTTGGCTTGTTGGTGTCAACAAGAGTCAGTCTTGCCTGAATTATAATAATAATTCTGGATTCAAATTTAAAAAATTTCTGAGATGGATATAATGTTCTGCAATGTCATCCCTACACCTTAAATGGTCCCTTGATACCAGTCTAAATTGAGATTTGCCATTTTAAAGCAACTGACGCAAATACTGTTGGGTCAGCACACAGCCATATAGGATATATGTTCTCAAGTCTTTTGCCAAAATGTTTGCATCCCATCACTATAATGCCTCATAGAGGTCGCTTCAGGCTGGCGCAATGCAAGGTTTCCGCTTAAACGAGTCAAACTGCAAATCCCTGCATCATCTGAACCGATTACTCATCCCTCGAAGCCACAGTGGTGCATGAAATCTGTTGTTATTATTGTTTGTTTGTTTTTATTGTATATATATTGTCAGGGCGATCTACCGAACAGCAGTCATGTCGTCCCTATTTTAAATTCTTTAAATGTGTTTTAAATAAATGTCAATATAATAACATTAACAATTTGTTTTGAAGGTTGAGAAAATGACAAAGAGGGTATGTGAACGTTGGCACGAAGATGATAGTGATGAATACTGTGTTGTAAATAAATGTCAATATAATAACAATTTGTTTTGAAGGTTGAAAAAAACGACAAAGAGGGTATGTGAACGTTGGCACGAAGATGATAGTGATGAATACTGGAATAATCTGGGCATCGCTGTTTGGGCCAAGACTTAAGACAATGACAATGACAATGACAATGAAGTTTATTCCATAAATTGTACAAATACAATTATGAGGAAAACAAACATGCAATCCAGTATATAAGACGGCAATACAATTTTCTGAAATACAGTGATGCTAAGTGAAAGAAAGCATGCCACACATTGTTGTAATGACACCAACAAGGCAACATAACATAAGATTACCTCATAAAATTATTAATTATTCTAATGAACTTACACAGATTTGATAACTCTGGAATGTTATTTGAACACATGAGATTTCTGAATTTGTTGCAGTTTGGCCTAGTTCTATACCTTGTATTCATTAACTTCCTTCTGACTTAAAATTACATCTGTTGTCCACACGGTGTGCATTGTATGGTTGCAGTCGTTGTAATATTTTGCCTTTTTCCTGGTAACCCTGGTGTCGTTTGGCGTCTCTCCGGTGCAAGCATGCAGACCAAATGTTGCAAAACAAGGTAACACAGAGTGTCTGACACTTGTTGCCATTTCATGTGATGATATATTTTCAAGCAAAACATCATAACTTTACAACTCAACATAAATATTAAAGTCTTATTTGCCGGTCCACCATTACGAAGTGAACGGGCCATCTGGCATCTTGAATATTGACAATCTTGCCAGACCAACTCGGAAGTACTATTAGGCTCTTGCCTCCGTGCCTCCACCTACTGCGCAGGTCGCAGGTACTTGAAACTTCATCGATAGTTCCCACTCATTTGCAGGCTCAGTATGGCCATGGAAGTGGATAAGCGGAAAGCCACAGTTAAGGATGGTCTCCAGAAAGTGGTGTTTGGCGACCAGAAAAAAATGTAAAAAAAAAAAAAATCGATTTGTATCAACTGCCCAAGACCAAGGAGGTGGGAAGACTAACCCATTAAAAACATTTAAAAAAAGAAAAAAAAAAAAAAGGAAAAAAGAAAAGGAAAACAACCAACAGCCAGCAATTATATTTACATTGGTAAAGATTGTTTAACCACTGCGGATCCTGGGAAAATGTGATCGTCCATCTTGGTAAATTTTGGTGCCTACAAACTAAGTCTAAGAGGATCAATCGAGGAATCCGTAAGCCTACGCCCTAACACCAGTTTCAAGTAACTTTCAGTTAAATAATCGTGACGTCTTTGGCTTGACAAGCCAATGCAGGATAACCATCAAACTGGGATTTAAATTGATGTGATGAAATATGGCATCAGCTGAAAGTCTCCACAGAGCAATACTGGCAGGTGACGTAAAAGAAGTGGTCAGCATTCTGGTATCAGACCACGGCAAAGACTTAATCAACAACCTGATGGGGATGAAGGGAACCCCACTCTGTGCAGCAATTGCTGCCAACCAGCCCACTGTGGTCCAATGCCTAATAGACCATGGGTGTGATGTGAATGCCGAAGATTATGACTGGGAACCGCCATTGTGTTTGGCCATCAGTAAAGGATATGTGGAGTTGGCAGACATGGTCATACATAGCAAAGGCTGCAATGTGAACAAAGTAGATCCAGTGACAAGATACACGCCCCTGTGCCTGGGTATCTTAAAACGTCAACCAAAAACAGTCCAGTGGTTGCTGGAGGAAAATTGTGATGTAAATATCGCTGCCCGTGATGATGATACTGCACTACACCTAGCAGTGAGGACAGAATTTGATGAAGTTCTCAACCAGTTGCTGGAACATGGCGCAAAGATCGACAAACACAATTGGAATGGACTGAATTCTCTGCATGAGGCTGCAAAGGCAACACATATGACAACATTTGAGAGGATGATTTCGTACATAAACCGTACAGCTGGGAAACATGCTCCCAGCAATTCCCATGAAAATGTGCTGAATCACCAGAGTTATTTTCAGGCAGAAACAGCTTTACACTATGCTGTGTCCTCACAGAATTTACAAAAAGTACAGTTGTTGACTGAAAGTGGTTGTAATGTGAACATTTTGAACAAGCATGGTAAATCAGCTTTGCATTGTGCGTGTGAGATGCCGAAACTTGATATTGTGCTTGAACTGCTAAAAGCTGGAGCCATGACCAACTTGGGACATGAACGGAAATGGTCAGTGCATGAGGCACGAGGGGTTTATCACAAAGATGACAAAGACATTTCTGGATTTTTAACTATTGCAGATAATTTGGTAGTCAGTAAATCCAGCCCACTGCATGCAGCTGTTCAACATTTTAATTTCCATATTGCCAAAGCATTGCTTGAGAATGGTGCTGATGTGAATGCTGTGGACGACAGGCTGGAGTCCCCTGTCTTTACAGCCCTGCGCAATTGTGGCAGTGCTTCGCAGAGAGGCAGTGTCCAGATGGGGTGTAGTGCTTTACAAATTGCTGACTTTTTTCTCAGTCCCAAAATCCTGGGGAAAATAAACATACATTTGAAAAATTCAAGAGGCGAAAACCTATTATTCAGTGCCATGAGTGGAAGTCACGCCAAGCGCTTTGTGAATGTTTTGGCCAAATGTGGATGTGACCCAAACTGCCAGAACTTGTGGTTACGCGCACCTCTCCACCAAGCAGTAGAGACAGACCTGCATGATGTTGTGGAGGAACTGCTTGAAAACCAGGCATGTCCCAACGCGATAGATAGTGAGGGATTTACACCACTACATTTAGCGATCATAGAAGGACTACATGGTATATTGAGATTACTGCTGGCTTATGGTGCAGACGTGACAATCGCTACACCAGATGGCAAAAGTGTGCTGTGGCATGCACTGGATAATGAGCAACCAGAGGTAGCGGAGCTGTTGATAGAGGCTGGCTGCCCAGTAGAACCAGATCTCCAGCAATGGGATGTAGAAGACGAGTATCCACTTTTTGTGGACTTGAATCCATCTTACAAAGAGTGGCTTAATTCCATTGCCAAAACTCCTCATACACTGAAAAATGTATGTAGAATTAGTCTTATTAGGTATTTCATTGAAATTAACATTCCACTAATCAGAGTCAAGAGCATTCAACTGCCACAAAAACTTAAGGACTTCCTGTTGATGAGAGAGTATGGTTGAGTAGATTCATGTTGACATTTTAGAAACTCCAGGGAAGTCTTTCTCTGCGAGAAAAAGAACGAAAACAGAAAAGGGGGTTTTCAACATGGAATTATTTGTTGCTCAATGTAACCAGTATTTCCTGTTTGTGGCGAAAATGTAAGATTGTGTTACAGAAAAATTTTTCCGCTAGAGGTATTTAAAAAAAATAAAATCGAGGGGTCTAGGAAGTGCGACAGGCAATTTTATAATTCTCTACAAAACTACAAAATTCAGCGATCCAGAGCCTTTCCTGATAAAACCTCTGGATTTACATTAAATGTATGTTCTAAAGTTACATGTATAGGTATTTTGGGATCTTATGGAATATCATCCAATTGTCAGATAACATAAAACCAAAAACAAAGGAAAATATTATTTTCGCAAAGACTTGAAGGGAAACGTGATATGTTTCCCAAACCGTAAATTATTAAAGTGAAAAAAAAAAATCTTGATTGGAACCAGTTTACGCAAACTACATCTGCAAAACTGAACGGATTACATTTTAAATCTTTGCTTAATAATGTAAAATGTCTGACTCTATTTTTTTCCAAGACTTGTGTTAGTTTTCTGAGAAATTACGCCCTATTTAGTGCCAAGTGAACATATATTTTTGCAAAGTTATTTGCTGTGTGTTTGACCATGTACGTAATCCACAAACAGTGCCAAGCTTTGCACCTTTAATATGTAATGATTGATAAGTTTTCAGCATTACTGGCTGTATCAAAAACACCTGTTGTACTTCGGGAAGTACTTTTGAAAGGCACCATTATTGCAGGTTCGCACATCCACTCGCTTGCTCTCACAACACAGAAAACACGACTTGATGGCTTCACTTCAACTATCAAAACTATATTCCCCGCGTCTCTCCTTGGCGTTCCTGCATATTTATGCACCCATGTGACCCACGCACGTTTCTCAATTACATGTAATCGCATACCATATCGTACATGTGTGCTTTTGCTTTAACGAATACAACAGTACAATCATACAAGGTTACAAATATGTATAAATGCATCAACTGCACATTAAAAGTGAGAATACATGCACACATATACAATAGAGACCGAAAAAGTATACCTTCCTCCAGCAAGTATAAATATTGCCATAATAAACTTCTATCTTAACTACTTCTTATAAATTAGTGCTGTTGTATTTATTTTGTATGCGTGATCTAGTTTCATGATGAAATGCAGAGAAAATGTGGGATAACTAGTCAAAAATTTTCTTTTTGGCTTCATATTTCAAACAGTTTCCAATTAAATGAATTTCGTCTTCTATTTTGTCGCATTTTTTCATACTTTCTTTCCTCTAATGAATCTTATAGGGCCTATTTGTCTTTCAGTTTCGATTTTATGATTATGGGCATTTGCTCTGACACGTGAGATTTTCTTCTTTTTTTTTTTGGTCTGATTATGAAAATTGAAAATGAAGTGTTTTTCCATGTGAAGTCTGCTTTGAATGTTTTTTTGTAAGTGCTCAATTCCTGATTTTCCTCTGTATTATTAGATATATCTTTTTCCCATTGGTAGATGAAATATCTTTTAAATCTCTTTCGAAAAATATTGGTCGCAAATTCTGAAATGCTGCAGCCGACATTTTCCAGTACGTTTTCGAAAGCCATAATAAAGTTTATAGGGAGGATATCCACTGAAATTTTTCGGTATTGTGATTTTAGACATTACACTCACAACCCCTCCCCCCCCCCCCCAAAAAAAAACCCAACAACCACAAACAAACAGAAAAAAAAAAAAAAAAAAAAAAACAATCATACAACAGACTGTGGGGATATATGTGAACTATTCGTAGCCATTTTTGGACATTTGTGTAAATATCTGTGTGCTTACCAGGTATAATCCTCATTTATTTACAACTGCAAAATTTTAAGCCTTTTCTGCACTCATAAACAATATCTTGAGAAGCTTAAATGCACTTTTTTGAAAGAAAACTTGAAATAGCAACTCCGCTGGCTGCCCATATTATAATTTAGTAATTTACAGAATAAACTATGATACCAAACCGTATCAAAAGCTTGTTTAAAATCAATGAAGCATATATAAAAATATTTGCCATTTCTGCATAATTTTGTCAATTTATCGATTAGAGTTTTTAATAAATACATGTGATCATTTGTCCGAGAGTTTTTGTGAAGCCAATTTGGCAATCCTTTTTTTATATTTCTTTTCTGTGGATAATTATTTAATCTCATATTCAAGATACTGCATAATAATTTTGACAGGCGACTTCCAAGCGATATACCTCTGTATCAGAGTCAGGAATAATAATAATAATAATAATAATAATAATAATAATAATAATAATAATAATAATAATAATAATAATAATAATAATAATAATAATAATAATAATAATAATAATAATAATAATAATAATAATAATAATAATAATAACAATAACAATAACAATAACAATAACAACAACAACAACAACAACAACAATAACAATAACAATAATAATAATAATAATGCATAAATTTGGGGCTGCGTGGACTGCAACGAATTTTTAAATTGACTTGCAGTACAGGTACGCTGCTGGAGGTTGCTATTAATAAAAGTTTGGCATCGTGCTTCTTCAGATGAGTCAGTCTTTATTGTGTGTGTGTGTGTGTGGTGTTACGAGCGGGTAGGCAAAAAATAATAATAACTTGGTTTTTCGTTTCCGTCCGCATCAAAATTTTGTCTCGCATCGTGGTGGATTTTTGTTGTTGTTTGTTTTTTCTTTCTTTCTTTTTTTCTGTCATTTTGCCTGAGTGACGGTCGTCATTTTCCACTGCCAGCCTGGATACCGGTGCCGTGTCACAACGTAGGCACATGTTAACAAATGACACATCTATACGTGTCATTTAATTCATACTTGAAGTTCAGTGAACAAATATGTGCAGATAAAAAGGTGATCATATGTATGTATATGTATGTGTATGTATGTATGTATATATATATATATATATGTATATATATTTATATATTCATGTATATATATATATATATATATATATATATATATATATATATATATATATATATATATATATATATATATATATATATGGCATAACTTCGGAATCTTTGAACAAATAAAGCGTCCTTTCAATCGTATTTAGTGAAATGTTTCAGCGGTACAAAGAAAGCAAAAAAATATCCATGCCTCATCAGTTTTGTACAGAGGTAAATGAGAAACCAGTATTTTAAAAAAAAATTGGCATTATAACGAATCATACAGAAATGACGCAAATTGTTTGCGCTTTGTTTACTGATATTGGTCTTGGTAAGAATAAAACGAATTACATTTGCTGCGTTTTGCAAGAGTCCCGCACTATTCTGGACCAACCTCTCACAAAATATTGCAGTTGCAGTTGTGGACACAGAATGGTAACATGTATTTGCTATTCAGAAGCAGACACGCCCCTCTGCCTCCCCCGCCATGAACCAGTTGCATATTTATCGTATTCACACATACACACTATATATATATATATATATATATATATATATATATATATATATATATATATATATATATATATATATATATATATATATATATATATATATATATATATATATATATATATATACAGAAAATATGCTTGGAAATTTATACAGTTATACAGACCACCAAGAAACTTAAATGAAAATATTGCTAGCTTTATACATGAATTAACACAAGCAAAAATACACCTGGAAAATTCAAATGAGGTTTTGATTGCGGGGGATTTCAATAGCACTTTACCAAAAAATGCAGTAAAAACAACTGTATAGTGATTTCTTTGATACAATGACCTCGCATTGTGTTTTTCCTAAAATTGCTTTGCCTACTAGGTTTTCCAACAGAAACGGCACACTAATCGATAATATTTTTGCAAGATAAGTTCCTCCACTATTGACTTTACTTCAGGGATTTTAACTGAAAACTTGTCTGACCATTAGCCTTACTTCACATGTTTGACCAATATCAGATTTAAGAAAATCCTAAACACATGCAGATCAGAGAAAATTGACCCAACAGCCGTTGAAAATGCCTTAACATATCTTACGAATTCTGATATCATGCTTAGCTTGATCCTAACAAAAACAGGGATCCAAATATCGATTATAACACAATAAATGAAGTGGTAAGACAAGCCCCAGATATGAAAGAAAGTGAATGCGTTGGAGATGCGTGTTGTGTGACTGTGAAAGTACCAATGACGATATCCACTCGCTATGGGCTGTTCTGTTTCCCGGGCTTATCAATTGCACAAGTTTGTTACAGACCGTAATGAAGAGTTGGTATTTTGGGGGAAATTATTAATTATTTTATTGACATTGATTGACTGAACGTCCATTTTTTCAAACGCCTGGTTTTTGGGCCGATGTATGGTCGGTGCTTTGCGTACGCTTGGCCTTTGTTCTAATGTATTTTTTTTACCTGCGTGTGAAATACAGACACAGGCATTTTCCAACTTTTGACTGACCAAAATAGTGCCAGCGTGTTAACTCATTTACCTTCAGCCAGTAGTTTATATTTTTCAATTTTTCGTTAATAATATTGCGATTCAACATGTTAAGATTAGCAGTTAGAATGGTGTTATCAGCATATAGAATTAATTTGTAAATATGACTTGCAGTTGAAAAATCATTTATGTAACCAGAAAAGAAGATTTGCTTCAAAACAAATTTCTCTGTGCCTTCAAAAGTTGCAAATATGACTAGATGTACATTTCAAAGTCCAAATGGCCTTGACCCGTAGAGGTCACATGTAGGTGACAAAAATGTGTAGTGTTGCAATACCTACAATTTGAGTTCAACATGATTAAAAGTTAAAAGTGACCACGTTATGGCTAAATGAAACTTTAAAAGTCCAAATGACCTTGACCTTTGAACTTTAGAGGTTACGTGTAGTTAAAAAAAATGTGCCGTGTTACAATAGCTACAATTTGAGCCCAGCATGAACCACCTCAGATGAAAATTAACCAAGTTACGGCTAGACAAAAATTTCAAAGGGCCCGATGACCTTGACGTTTGTCCTTTAGAGGTCACATGTAAATCACAGAAATGACCTTTGACATTATATTTGACCCTGTTCCATCGAGGGCGACATATTGCTTTCTGTTTGACATAAGCTTTCCCACAAGTCAAAGGAAGTATATGTGACACCATGGTATATTAAGTTTTTAAATAAAAATGTCATGATTCAAAGCTTTTGACAAAAGTAAAATGATACAAAAAGGGCTATTTCCTGTATCCATTTCCTCAATTAAAGTATTGATTAATTTTGTTGCTGCAAATTTGGTCGAATAACCACTCCTAATGCCATACTAACTGTCATAGAATAAAATACATTTGATGAAATAATCATACAGTTGACGTTGGTCGGTAGTTTGGGAATACAGTTTATCATCTTTCTTAAACAGTGGGATCGCTTTTGTAATTTTAAGTTTTCAACATTTTCACAGGTTGGTTCTTCAATTATACTGCCCATTCACCGCAAACTATGACGATTTGAAACCGGCAAACATGAGGCTAAAAAAATTGTTCTAGACTTCTGTGCCTGTGAAAAACGCGCACCATAACATTATGAAAATAAATTTGGTGCTAAATGTGTCCATTAACTACGGGGAATTACGGTATATCAATGCGGAAGGTCGCAGTAAGTAAGCCAGTGTAAATGCCGACTTCTGGGGGCGGGGTTCAGTGGCATAACACGTCAAACTGCGAAGCCTGACCATAACACAGACATGGATGGGAAAAGTCGTGCAAAATTCACCTTTTGGAATTAAGACTGATGAATTATGGATGGCTAAAACGAAGCATTATTTCAAAATTGCGGCTGATACATGAATAAAATTTGAATTTGTTCCCCTGATTACCGTGAGCTTAATTTAAATTCATGGTATTGCACCATGCTGGTAAGAAAATAGACTTACCTGAAGTTTTCATGGATGGCATTCGTGTTAAAGCACTCAACAGTTTTAATTTTTAGGTCTAACTCTTGACCGTTATATTAATTGAAAAGACCACCTTACGAAAATCTCAACTAAAATCTCCCACGCAGCTGGAATATTAATCAAAATGAAATATTTCTGTCCACTTATACAAAGCTCATGATTTACAACTCATTAATACTCCAACACATTAATTCTGGGATTTTAAATTGGGGATTAAAACTAAGCAGAATAGAAAATTGCAAAAGAAAGCTATAAGATGATGACATGTAGTAAGTATAATGCACACACGAATCCTCTGTTTAAAGAGTTACTATTACTGAAAGTATAGGATATCTTTAGTGAAATGAAGCTAAAATCATGTCATAAATTCACAAACAAAAACCATCCAAATAAACTTTTATCACTGTCCTTTAAATCAAGGCAATAGACCCAAAGTCACAGCACTTGAGGGAGTGGTAAATTATCACTTAATAGAGTTACCTCAACTCTAGTTAAACAGAGTTTGAAATATGAAATCCTTGTGATTGTAAACAATACAACAAAAATATTTGAGCTGAACTCCACACCCACAACTGACAGGGCTTTGGTAACTACATACAAAAATGAACTTCTAAAGAACTACCAAATCACATGCTCAATAGTAAATTGTTACGTGTGTCAGAGAAATAACAACTAATATCACAAATAATGGTTCTGGAATCCATTTATTTCATAGCAGTCATTATATATATATATATATATATATATATATATATATATATATATATATATATATATAAAAGCCAAACCTTACATGGTATATCATCATATAGCCAGTGTGTAACAAGACCATTTGTATATATATATATATATATACATATATATATATATATATATATATATATATATATATATATATATATATATATATATATATATATATATATATATATATATATATATATATATATATTAGAATTAAGCAGTCCTATATGAAACTACAAGTTCTGGTTGCAGTCGACACATAGGTTTGTTTTCATCGTCTGTTTTTCGCTTGTCTTTCATTTCTTCAGATGATAAGCCTGCCGTTTGTATGTACTTATATCACAATTTCTTAATCCTGTCTATTTATATATTATTAACTGCACCTTAGGGTGGCTCATATGTGAGCGACATCTTCTTGTCATTTAGCACGTCTCCCCGACCACTTTCATGTGTGTCAATTGTATCCACTTTGTAATTTGAAACATTGGTTGAAGAAGGGCAATCTGAATCTGTATTTGGTGCACTTTGAAAGTGTGTGTGTCAACACACACTTTTCTGTTTTTCCTCGAGTTCTTTATTAAAGTGTGTGCGTAAACACACACTTTTCTGTTTTTCCTCGAGTTCTTTCTTTCTTTCTTTCTTTCTTTCTTTCTTTCTTTCTTTCTTTCTTTCTTTCTTTCTTTCTTTACCAGCAAATTTGTCCGACACTTTTCTCGGACAATCCATAGAAACTCCAAACTTGGCATGATTGTACCTCCATACATGGAGTTTGACCGTTTAATACAGAAGAATGAAGGTGTTTAAAATTATGCAAATTAGGGGCATTTGAAAATTTAAATCTTAGATATCTTCAAAAGTGTAATAGATAGAGACGTCATTTCAACTTCCACTAGGGGGTTGTTGACCACTGCACATGTAATGAATCTAAAACAAAAGTTGTACCAATTTAAATTATGGTAATTAGCAGTATTCAAAATTTTCAATGTTGAATATCTTCAACACTATAATCAATAGAGATGTCATTTCAACTTCTTCTAGGTGGTTGTTGACCATTGAGCACCTAATGAATTAAAAATAAAAGTTGTAGCAATTTACATTATGCTAAATAGCACCATTAGAAATTTTAGATCTTGAATAACTTCAAAGCTATAATAGATAGAGACGCCATTCCAACTTCTACCCCTGTGTTATGGAACTGTTGTACATTGCCCTACCAATATGCTTTGAAGACACACACACTGATTTGCTTTGAAGCAAATCATCTTTCCTAGTTTCTTTCTTTCTTTCTTTCTTTCTTTCTTTTTTCTTTCTTTCTTTCTTCTTTACCAGCAAATTTGGCCGACACTTTTCTCGAACGCTATTGCACATAGAAACTCCAAACTTGGCATGATTGTACCTCGATACAAGAGCTTTGACCGTTTTATACAGATGAATGAAGATCTTTAAAATTATGCAAATTAGGGCATTTGAATTTTTAAAACTTGAGTATCTTCAAAAGTATAATAGATAGAGATGTCATTCCAACTTCTACTGGGGGGTTCTTGACCATTGCGCATCTAATTAATTTACAACAAAAGTTGTAGCAATTTAAATTATGCTAATTAGCAGCATTTGAAATTTTAAAACTTGAATATATTCAAAACTATTATAGATAGAGATGTCATTCCAACTTCTACTAGGGGGTTGTTAACCATTGCACTTGAGATGAATCTAAAACAAAAGTTGTAGCAATTTAAATTATGCTAATCAGCAGTATTCGAAATTTTCAATGTTGAATATCTTCAACACTATAATAGATAGAAGTGTCATTCCAACTTCTACTAGGGGGTTGTTGACCATTGAGCACCTAGTGAATTAAAAATAAAAGTTGTAGCAATTCAAATTATGCTAAATAGCACCACTAGAAATTTTAAATCTTGAATAACTTTAAAGCTATAATAGATAGAGATGCCATCCCACCCTTTACTCCTGTGTTATGGAATAGTTGTACATTGCCCTACCAATACGCTTTGAAGACACACACACTGATTTGCTATGCAGCAAATCATCTTTCCTAGCTTTATTTCCTTACCATCTCTAACAGTGGAGTGTCAGCCAGCAAGCCAGTATGTTTGTGGACTAACACCAGGATTAAGTTATCAACATGATGTAAGGGGAGAGAGTTAACAGCTGACTTGTCTCAAACAATAAGTGTGTGGTTGGGTGCCACCTATGTGATTTGCATGAAATACCTTGATGTTCATCATTTTAACCCATGAGATGAGAAGTGTTCCCTATA
Organism: Hermodice carunculata; assembly: GCA_964020975.1. Lineage (NCBI taxonomy): Eukaryota > Metazoa > Annelida > Polychaeta > Eunicida > Amphinomidae > Hermodice > Hermodice carunculata. The sequence continues at coordinate 31,026,296 of OZ026624.1, forward strand.
TGTAGTCTACCAACAGCATCAGGTCAGTTCATTTGTATTCCTGCCAGTCAAGCTGACAGCAAAAAGTTCTCCAGTGTACATGTAACAATGAATTTCTGACACTTGGTGAGCGAGCCGACACAATTAAACAAATGGAGGGTAAATAATCGAGACAAACTGTGGCAGAGTATGGCATATCAAAAGGAGCTGTGGGCAACATTGTCAAAAGAAAAGTAGACATCATGTCAGCTTTTGAGGAAAACATGAACCCTAAAAAGGAAAAGGGTGAAGGTCAACACCCATGAACAACTGAATGAGGCAATATTTCAGTGGTCCAGTGTGATGCACAGTAAAAACATCCCACTCTCAGGTCCAATCATGAAAAAAGACCAAAAATGTGCTGAAAATTTACATGTACATGTACTATGGTATAGATTTTTGTTCTATAGTAGCTATGTCAAGTTGGATGTTGCCTGTGCAAACTTGTTGATACGTTCAGGCTGGTAACCCTCAATAGTTACGCGCATAGATTTCTGCAAGAGCTTTGTGGAGTTGAATGTTATGTATGACAGTGCATAGGGTGAGCCTAATAGTTGATATTAGTAGAGATTGTCATGTAAATGTTTTTATGTTCCTGCGAATAGTGAAACTCAAATACATGTACTTATAAATATATGTACATGTGTATCAATGTATACCCGTTTCACTTGTTGCGGCCTTTTTGTGCCCCAGATTTACAAAGCATGGGAATCTGGTGTTGATGTTGTCATCTTTACTTCACAGCATCAATGCGTTTAGCATCATATTTAAATACCATGTTAAAATTATGTAAATTGGGGGCAATTCAACTTTTAAAAGTTCCATATCTACAACAAAATTTAAAGTAGTATATACGGGTTTTGTAACACCTGTCAATCTAATGGGCAGTTAACAAAAACTGTAGCATTTGAAATTATGCTAATTAGCACACTTTAAACATTTAAAATTTGAATATCTCCAAAACTATTTTAAATAGAGGTGCCAATCCAACTTCAGTTTATAGGTTTGTGACATAGCCACATCCAATGAATCAGTACCTTCCAACTTATTACAGATAGACAAAAAAATTAAAGTAGTACATGCAGGTTTGTGACATGTGTCAATCTAATGGACAGTGGACAAAAACTGCATCATTTGAAATTATGATAATTAGTAGCAATTGAAATATTCAAAAGTTGAATATTCCCCAAAATATTATATAGGTGACAGTCGAACTTCAATTTGTAAACTTGTGACACAGCCGCATCCAATAGAACATGAACGAAAGTTGCAGCATTCTAATTCGTGCAAATTAGGTGAATACACAAAATGTGGTCAATAGCTTGAAAACTTTAATAGATTGAGGTGTCATTCAAACTTCAGTTGATAGATTTGTAGGATAGTTGCATCCAATGAACCATGTATCAAAGTTGCAGCAGTTTGATTTATGCAAATTAGGCAAATACACCAAATCTATATCTTTGAATAGCTTTAAAACTATAATAGATTTCAGGAGGTTCCTTTCCAACTTCAATTTATAGGTTTTTGCCATAGCTACACAAAAAAATACTGTTGCAGGAGTTAAACAAATACTGAATAGGAAATCTTTAAAAGTTTTCTTGGCACACAGGCTGATTTGCTGACAAGCAAAACAAATTTTTCTATTTCTTTCTGTGCAAGAGTTTATGCAAAAAAAAAGTAAACGTTTCGAAGTCGAATCAATAACATGATGCATATTTGTTGGTAAATGTCACAAGCCCCTCTTTCCCTGCGTCCCAATGGAATCCGTCTTCTTGTTTTGCCCCAACGTCACCACACCTGGAGTGCTTCTTGCACTCGACGTCTGGCGGCGCAGCCAGTGCGCGTTACGTGTGTCTATTGCCTGTGTCTTGTCATGCCAGAGGGATTCACATGGGGCTCTGCCCTTCTTCCCAATTGTTTTCTTTTGTGAATAAAATATGTTGAAACCAAAGAGTGCGACATTTTGCAAATAAACACAAAAAGGCATTACATTTATCGACATCTCATAGAAGACTACAGATAAGACGTACATAATTCCTAAACACATATGTTGTTAACTGTAGTTGCATCGCGTGAAACAGATAGCGTACACAAAACATAAAACGTATGTGTTAAAAAGAATCAACGAGGTGGGAGGGGCCGTTTCAAATGTCTCTTGGGTCATATACTTAATGTATGTACGGTCCATGTTACCAGATCAAGGTAGGTTTCAACATAACCTGTACATGATGTGCTTGAATATTTTTCATCTACACGTCGCTTTCGCGTCGTTTTCTCTTTAATTTGTTTACATTATGTGGTTGAAAGCACTGAAAATAGGGACGTGAACCTTCCCACCGAGGGAACCGCACATGGGAGTTGATACTGTTGGGATACCTGGGTCAGATCTAGGGATTTTTTGACAGGGGGTACGAATGCTTTTTGATTGGAATTGCGGAGGGCGAGCCCCTTACCCACCGCCCATCCCCGCACGCCAGGAACATTAATAAAGGGAAAATGGCGCTCTCTGGAACATTCTGATGGTAAAATTTTACTTTGAACTGATAAATACATATTTTCAATTACCATGATATATAATTAATATCGTTTTCCTTGGGAAATGGGGGTTCGTTCGAACCCCCTCCCATCCACCCCGATCCGCCACAGATACCTATCTACCAGAAGCTCCATTAATGAGTTACCCGAGCTGGTGTACCTGATCCAAGCGCTTGATTGGCCTCATTGTTTTCAGTGGCTACCTTAATACACAATAGGACCTGTGTAAACTTATTGGTATGGCCGTTTTTAACATGGAGTGGCACTTGATTCATATAGGAAATAGTATTCCCCGATCTATCCCACTGAAGCTGGGCCTGGGCCTGGGCTCAATCAAGTGCAGCCATTGCTCTAGTGGTTTTCTGTGAAAACAACATATACACGGGAAGCCATGCTGGTTTTACTTTTTTTCCATAGATACAAGAATTTTTCATAGTTGACTAGTCCTAAACGAAACCTGTGTGCAGTGCATGGGTTTAACCAGACGAAGTGGAGCCAGAAACGGTGTCCTCACTAATAATCAGTTTTAAAGGCCTTTGTGTAAGTGCTCATTGGATAGTTATCTACGGCAGCATCTCTTAGTGTGGCGTGACAGACTCCATCAGTGCATGATAGATTGTATATTACCATAACCCACCACAGTGCCAGCCATCAATCCCTCCTGACTTCCTGACTGATGTTTGCTTGTACCATGGAACTATATCATGATAGCCCCATGGTTGTGCATAATGCATATTGAAGATTGTCAATCTTAATGACAAAATAACTTTTCTCGTTAATTGTATATTCACATGTTCATTATACCATATTTATGACACAATGTGTAATATCCTAAACTTTCTCATCGTATATATGTGTACTAGTTGTTGCAACAGATTTTAATCCATCACTCGTATTTGGTTTTCCTGATATCTATAAGTATCATATTTACCCGTTGTCTGTTAAACTGGACAATCTTGGAAAAGAAAAAAACGCAAAATAATTGTTTTATCATGGAGACTCCGGGCGCACACCAAATCCTACAAAATATTCATATGTATATATATATATATATATATATATATATATATATATATATATATATATATATATATATATATATATATATATATATATATAAATGTATATATATGTATACATATATGTATACATATATATATGTATGTATATACATATATGTATACATATATACATATAAATATAATGAAAACTCGCTATAATGACACCATTTGTTCCTTAAGAAGTGTGTCAGATAACTGAATATGTCAGATATCTGAGTGTCATTATAATGAGGTTTCACTGTGTATATATATATATATATATATATATATATATATATATATATATATATATATATATATATATATATATATAAGAAACTTTATTGACATGCATCTTGATTACAAGATATGGTCAAATAGAGACATACAAGCACATGAACACTAGTGAACAGCAATAAACAGAAATGAAAAACGAGCACAGTTAAGGTACAGGAAGGTGCACCCAGGTACAAAATTGTCTATATCATGAGATACAGAATTCGGTCAGATTAATACCCCTAATGTTGGTACCTGGCATATTTTATTTATATGTTGTAAAACATACCTATCATGGCCCGAATTTATAATATATCTGAATCTGTCACTTGGAGTGCAGAACAACACCCCCAAGGCAACTAAAAAAAAAGGTGTTTCTGGCGGTAGAAAAAAAAAAGTGCAATGCAGTAACCCCCCTCCCCCCCCAAAAAAAAGATGTACTAGTATATCTTCAATGTTATATTGGAGTTACAAAGAAAGTACATTAGCTGCTCCAGTGTGATTTTAGGTTTAATACAGCGGTCTATTTCCACCGCTATATTGTGGTACTTATTCTTAATCTACTCAAACTGTACCTTTTTAAGGGGAAAGTTTTTTAAAGAACGGTTCAAGTTCGAACCTGCTCTTAAACTTATACAGTATATACGTAATTTTTGTTGGTCACCTCTCTCAATTCCATTGACTTGATTTATCAGCCACGGCGATTTATATACTTGTTGCAGCAGATCTCTACCCTTTCACGCAGTGTCAAAAGAATTGTTTCCACACAAATTGTTCCAGTTTTTTTGTATACAGCCCAATGTATCGTGTATGTGTTGCACCCAACAGTTTATTCAGGTACTGAGAATTGCACACAATTCTCTAAAACAGGAATACGTCACCAAATTTTGGTTGCAATTCTGCATATGAACCCAGTATTTTACAAAAATACAAAGTATGTCTATCAGAAAAGAACAGCTACCGAGTTCGGCCATCACAGCGGCGTGGATGCTCCTACAACATACTAAATTTTATGCATATATAGTTTGTTTACCAAAAAGACGCATGAAATCAATGTTTTGAAGTCCACTCACAATGAATGGTCCCCACGCTTCACTTCCGTAACATTAATAGGTGATATGACTTTGTAAACAGTTTTATTGACAATTCACATTGTTATTAAAAGGGTATTGCCTTAACTTAATCGAATAAGGCCTGTCTTGCCTGGTCACCCAGCTTGTTGATAGCATGCGTGAATAAACCAAAAACACGTAATTGTATGCCCAGGTAGCAAAATAATAGTTTTGTGTGACCTCTGTCACATCGCTGCATGGCAAAGTAGAAGGTTGGGCATTTAACCTTCCTGCCACCTTTGTTGGAATCATGACTCTTGTCTCAGACATATTCAGCTTTAGTCTCCATCTGTGGCAATAATCTAATAACTTATCAAGTACACACTGTGTTACCGGAATGCGACAGATCATCGGCATACAATAACCAGTTCAGATGAAAACCGTGTATTTTGATGGGATCACATGCGTATATACATATATATACATATATATATATATATATATGTATGTATGTATGTATGTATGTATGTATGTATATATATATATATATATATATATATATATATATATATATATATATATATATATATATATATATATATATATATATATATATATATATGTATATATATATATATATATATATATATATATATTGGTTATGCAGATGCAGATAATGCGTGAACATTTTTGTAACTTCGTATTCTGGACAAGTGCGTTTTTGTATAAATTTGGTTGGACAATATCGTCCAAGATGTATGTTATTCTGCAATTCACTTACCGGGACCACTCCCCATTTTTGTGACATTGGTCTAGGCCTGTTTTCAAAAGTCTTGTGCCATATAGTGTCAGAAAGTAACCTATAATATTTTTGTCAAAATAAGTGAAGTAATTGTGATATCAATAGAAAAATAATGTGATGTCTTCATCAGATTTATAGTCTATGTCGGAGGTCATGCTTTACAAAACACGTGGACACAAAATGGATCGAGACACTGTGTCCGTCCAAAATATATCATTACATCAGGACAAAACGACTTCTCTGGATATGTTTTGCACTGCATTTGCAATGACATGCAATGTTGATTGTTGTTAACATGTCATTGTCAGGTTGTTCTGTGTATCAAGGACACGGGTCATTGGCTGTCCGTGTGACCTGACTGAGCGATGGTGTCATAACATGGCTTGGTCCACGATATTGTGTTAGACGTACAGGAGGTGGCAAATACCACACAAGGCATTTTTACTTTTCATACTTGCCTACTGGAAACCACTATATTTTCCATACTTGGTATCATCCATCGATTCGAAATTTTCTGTACCTTGAAGGCACACCTGGGCACAATTGTTACCCTTACACAGCGTATTGGGACTCGCACCCGCACTCCCACTCCCACCCTCACCCCCTTCTGGTATATGACGATGTCACACAGCATAACATCAACATATCAGAAAAAGTAAAGGGAGATAATAGATTGCAGTAAGTTCGTTAATGTATAATTGATACTTCCAGTTTGTTTTATTACAATTTGCAACATTTTGGCAGATTTGTGAATGATTTCGTTGTTGATTTTATTGCATCTTTATGATAGAATAGTTTGAACATAGACAAGACATTAAAATTTAAGTTTGTTTCAGTGAGTCTTATCTCCTGCAAAGTATCTATATATGCATTGCTGGAAGAGGCATTTTTGAATTTGTCTATCCTTCATTCATTCGTTCATCCATCCATTCACCCATCCATCCAGCCATCCATACAATCTTTATTTAAATATATTCTGCATATTTTGACCAATAAGTAACATGAAATTGCCATACCGTTTTAATATACGCGGGAAAAAAATCTTCAAATAAAACTGGATCTACATTGAGCATGGATTATGAGGCTCAGTTTATATTTTTCAGTCTATGTAGAAGATCCACTTTCACAATGCAGCGTTGCAAGGCATTCTAGCGTGCAACTTAACGATGCAAAACTTTCTCTTTCCTTCTTTCTTTCTCCTTCGTCCTTTCATACATTTAAGCCGCTTTTCATATCACTCCAGTCATCAAAAACCTAAAATGCGCAAACGAATCGGTTCAATATCACCTATATCCCCCAAAAGAAACTGTTGTTATTGTAACTTTAAAGTGCCTGTATAAATTAAGATTTTGTTTATGTGCTAAAATCAAACTTACACTTAATCGCTTGTCCCTGAGGACATTATACTGTTATCATGAAGTCATTCAACGGCACTTTTTGTGTGCAGTAATCATCAAACCTTACGGTAAGAAATGGCCAGCTCCTTATCTCCAATTAGAGGAACGGTGCATGTTGTGATTTGCATAATTTATATGACCATTGTTGCATAGAACGCTGACACTTCTCAACTTTCATTGTAAAAAACAAAAGAACCTCATTCTAAACAAAAATCCTTATTCATATCTAAAGTGAAATTCAGACTAAAAGTATAAAGGTGATCGTTGAAATTATATTTGTTGTATTTTGCAAGACAAGTTTAAATTGACCTATATATTTAAACAGAAGTGACGTTATCAAACATCGTTACAGATCAACGGCCAGAATACTGTTTATGTACCTATTCTGCATATATCCCATATATAGATTTACGATACAAATTTATTAATTTTGTTTGGCCTGATAGGTATTCTTTATTGATATTGAAGCTCTGCGTTTATAAGCAAAGCTTCACTTATGTAGCTATATAATTCATCGCTCGCCACGTTTATATTTATTCATTGCTATGTGGGTTGCCTTTGCTGAAAAACCTGAATTTGTGAAATCATGGCTGCATAGCAAATGACACCAGATAGAAATCTCTGTCTGTTTGTCTGTCTGTCTGTCTCCCCCCCCCCCCACGTCTGTCTGTTCCTGGGAAAAGCTTGGCAAGACACAGCAGGCTACCTGTGGATCAAAAGTTACTATCATAGCACCCAGATACCTATGTTTAGGTTTAGGCTGCTCAAGATCTTGAAATGGGGGCTTCGAGTGTGTGTGTGTGTGGGGGGGGGGGGCAGGGGTTATATCCTCCTCCTCCTCAATTCAAACTAAATACTCCTATATACTATTCAGACAGCTTATAGGACTGTTTCAACATTTTTGTTTTTGCACAATGTATGATTCTTGATGTTGCAGCCAGGAAGGCAGGGCCATGTGTATGAGGCAAGCCCAAAGTTGCAAGCCATGTGCACAAATTAATCATAGCGTTGCTCGACAGAGGGCAGTAGCTCAAGTTAGTGCTCAGAGACGAAAAGCAACTTTCGACCGCCATTTCTGATAGTTTAGACTGTTAAAAACCCCCTTTGTTGTCCTGGTGAATAAACTTTTAGAGAAATAATTGGTAGGTTCATGTTGCGTCTCGGTAGTATTCTTTTGCTTCTAGTTTGTAATTTTTCATAAAATGTTAAGTTGTTTTACCTTTTCTCTCTATTTTTTTTCTGACGAAATGAACAAAGTTATGATGAAAACTGGGAAATTTGACGGAAAAAGGGTGATGAACAGTATGAAAATTTGTATATATTTGAATGATTTCAGAAATGTGAAATATCTACTTTAACAGAACTGGGCTCTGCCCCCCTTCTCTCTCTCTCTCTCTCTCTCTCTCTCTCTCTCTCTCTCTCTCTCTCTCTCTCTCTCTCTCTCTCTCTCTCTCTCTTCACATATTAGTCTTTGTCGAGGCGTTGCTGGATGATGTAGTTTGGAAAATATATCAAGATGAAATAGCAGTGAAGTTGTTTGCCTTTTTATAGCCAAAAATATGTGATTCAACATCATCATCGGCGTCGTCGTTATTTTTATCATTATTGTCATCGCCGTCACTCTCTCTCTCTCTTTTACTTTTCACATTTGAGTGTTTGTGGAGGCGTTGTTGGATGATGTAGTATCGAAAATATATCAAGATGAAATAGCAGTGAAGTTGTTCGCCTTTTTATTGCCTAAAAATGTCAATCACCATATCATCATCATCATCATCATCATCATCATCATCATCATCATCATCATCATCATCATCATCATCATCATCAGCGTCGTCGTTATTGTTATCATTATTGTCATCACCGTCACTCTCTCTCTCTCTCTCTCTCTTACTTTTCACATTTTAGTGTTTGTTGAGACGTTTTTGGATGATGTAGTGTCGAAAGTATCAAGATATAGTAGTGAAATTGTTTGCCTTTCTACTGCAAAAAATGTCAATCACTATCGTCGTCGTTGTTATCATTATTGTCATCACCGTCAGCATAATCACTATCAATTTTCTTCTCTCACGAAGACCTCACAGTGTGATATAGAACGTAATGGGCCCAGTCGTGTGAGATAATAGTTGCCATGAACATATTAATTTTATTTTATTTTGATTCAGTCTCATTCGTCCATGCTTTTTGAATTTTTTACTTCCATTGATTATTATTATTATTATTATTATTATTATTATTATTATTATTATTATTATTATTATTATTATTATCGCGAATGGGAAAAGGTGTTTGTTTCTCTTACAGATAAGGAATGTTTCGGCCATTTCACTCCAGATCATCTGGGCACTGCAGTTCCCAACACAGCAACAGTTCTTATTTTATCGGTCCGATCAATATTCCCGGTTCGGATGCAACATGTTGGGTGTCTTCAGACTCAACAACAAGCCCCCGTACAAAAGCACCAGGCCGTTACGACTTATCCGCTTTGATACTGGTACTCTCAGCTGGTTGAACGTTTTCATTGGCACGCAATGCATAAAATATTTATTTGGTCGGCAACATCAAAGACTTGTCACAAGAGAAAATATCCAATAAAAGGTTACATGGGAGCCAAAATAACAAGCCAATCAGAGAAGTTTTCAGCGGTTCCTCCAGCAGCAAGTAAGACTGATCCCCGAAGGGGAGCTATTTCACACAACCACAAGAAAGCATCCACGACATTGCTCTATACATCTATTAGGTCGCTGTGTGACCTTTAAGCCAGGAAAATAGAAGTTGCAGATATAATGTATTTGCGTGGTACTATAAGCTGTCACATAGATCATCTGTCAAACAAAAGTTTTTATTGATTTAGAACCTTGCGCCCCCAATCTCAAATGAAAGATACCGCTTGTCAATCAAATTTCATTGAATGCTCAAACTGCTCCGCCTACTGAACTGGATGTTGTTTCCCCACACCGTGAACCGTGCGATACGATAGACTCAGATAGTGGGACTTCAAACGTTGGATTTTTACCCCCAGTGATGTGGTGTGGTCTACAGGATTTAACAACAAAAGATGTGATATTCGGAATATACTAAGAAATGGGAAAGTTGCAAAGTAAACACGGTAAGTTAAGCGGAGTCATCGTAGTAAAATGATGAATGCAAGGTACACTGTGAGAGTCGGTGTGTGGCTGCCTGCATGCTGACTCTGTAAAAATTAATGAATTGTGCTGTTCTGATATTTTACTACTGTGTCTTACGGAGTTTTGTCCATTTTTTTTCTTTTTCATACTCACGCAATGCTGCTTTCTATGGGCGTCCAGTTTGTAAAAGTCGCGACAGGGAAGGTCCAGAAGGTATGTATATGTAGTTTTTGAATGTTGACAAACTGTACCGTCCCAACTAGATGTGGACTGTGGTGGGACCCCAAATCATCAACTACACGGAGTTTGCTCAAGTCGTGAATGTTGACATAAATAACATCTTTTCCACCGGTGGTTATCGTGATTTTGACACGAACACCATTTCATCATTTTTAAATGGAATCACGGTCAGTTTCACGCATGGATATATGCGGCACAGTTAAACTGGTAAACTGCAGTTAATACGCCCCAACAAAGTAATAATCTGCACGCAAAGGCGACATGGCAGGCACAACAGTACATGGGCGATAAAGGGGGGTTTCAAGGATCCTTAATATTCCACTCACTCCCACATCTACAAAACTTTTTTTAATGGTTATACGTGGACCAGGTGTTTCCCAAGTGTATGCATTCCATATATACAAACATAAAGGCCGAGAAGACTCACCAGTCTATGATATTCTCCCAACTATAATAAAAATCAAGGAACAACTTGTCAACTTCAACAACTTCTTTGTCAGCACCAGCTTCCAAAGTCCAAGGAGAGAACTTTCATTGAGTCAAAAAGTGAGGAAGCAACCAATTTCATTATTGCTTTCATCAAGGCTACTTTTGAGACTCGCAATGATGGTGCACCATCAGAAACTGGTTATCTGAAGGATTCCAGTCTGTCTTCACCCATGAATCATGATTTGTTGTATTCAGTATTATTGAAGGAAGTGGAATAATGAAGATCACACATGTCAGAGTTCGTATTCTGTGCTATCTACTAGTAATTGTGGTACAGCTTAGAAGAGTCCATCCTGATTAAAAACTGGTAGTGTGCTAAAATTGCAGAGAGTCTTCTTTAAAACTTTGTTGCAAAACAAGTAACTGATAGTAATTACAGCATCGTACCAGCTATGAAAGGCCACTAGTCACTTTTGCTTGGGCCTTGGCAAAAGTCGCTCTGTCATGAGAGACAGATGCTTTAAACTTTTACCACGTTTTCGATAGACCCATTGTAAGACATGTACTGTCCTTACATAATACCAGGTGGGCCAAAGTCATAAAAGAAAAGTATGGGATAAAACTGAATACTAGGACCAACAGACCATTGGATAAACTGAATGCTAGGATGTGGGGGGGGGGGGGGTAGTGGAAGGAGAGAATGTAAGATCACCACTGTAATTTTTTAAAACAAGTATTTTACACTACTGTAAATTGCTTAAATTTTGGTGGTTTTTTTTTTTTTTTTTTTTTGCTTATTTCGCTGAGAGCACTAAACCATGAAAATTAAAAAACAGGGAAATAATATTTTAACATTTACCAGGAATTATGTCCAAAAATAGTGAAATTAAACCTACAGCAAAATGCTGAAAATACAAAACATGCGAAAATTTAAATACATGAAAATAAAGCAATTTACAGTATATCATATTTGATAGGTAAGGTTAAGAACAGGTGGTCAATGTGGGTTCTCAGTAGAGGACTCTGTAGGCAGGCAGGCAGGCTAGGTATGTGTATTTCCATTAGTTTCCATTGTAATTCACACCTATGTAACCAGCCACTCTACCCAGAAGTACCAAATTTCTTGTGGTAAATTGTTGTATATAGTTGAAATACTCCTGTAAATTTGGCAAGTATTGCTGCAAACCTATACAATGAATTGAAGTAGAATCTAATGGGAATATGCACCTCTTGCTGCAAAACTAAAATTTCAGTGAGTTGAGTGCAACTTTAACATATATTATTTAATAGGATTACGCGCCTCTAGCCCACAAGAATGTTGTGTATTGGGTTGTATTTTCAGCCAAATACACATACAATTGCAGATTGCGACCCCTCCTATTAAGCCACAATAACACATGTTGACAGACCTGTCTATATTATATTAGAGGATCAAAAACTTTTTAAGGCATGTACGAGTACAGCAAGCCCCCCCCCCCCCCAAAAAAAAAAAAAGCAAAAAAAAACCAACCCACACACAAGGCAAATCAGCAGTATGGAAATGACAGAATCTTCAGTTTTCAACTAAGGAAGAAATGTGAAATGAAGTCAATCTGTTTGAAGTAACAAAAGTAGATGAAATGACTTGAGATCAAACTCGCTGTGTAGAGACTGCATTGAGAAAGCATGAGGATGGTGTGTGTGTGTGTGTGTGCATTACATGGGGAAAGCATGAGGATGGTGTGTGTGTGTGCATTACATGGGGAAAGCATGAGGGTGGTGTGTGTGCATTACATGGGGAAAGCATGAGGATGGTGTGTGTGTGCATTACATGGGGAAAGCATGAGGGTGGTGTGTGTGTGTGCATTACATGGGGAAAGCATGAGGGTGGTGTGTGTGCATTACATGGGGAAAGCATGAGGGTGGTGTGTGTGTGTGCATTACATGGGGAAAGCATGAGGGTGGTGTGTGTGCATTACATGGGGAAAGCATGAGGATGGTGTGTGTGTGCATTACATGGGGAAAGCATGAGGATGGCGTTTGTGTGCATTACATGGGGAAAGCATGAGGATGGCGTGTGTGTGCATTACATGGGGAAAGCATGAGGATGGCGTGTGTGTGCATTACATGGGGAAAGCATGAGGATGGTGTGTGTGTGTGCATTACATGGGGAAAGCATGAGGATGGCGTGTGTGTGCATTATATGGGGAAGCATGAGGATGGTGCATGTGGTAGGTGCCAGGAGAGGATATTTTTTTGTGAAAAATTGGCATGTACACAAGGTCAACGGTAATGGTGTTTTCAATGTAACAGTTAAGTGTATGGTAGTGTACAAATTGTGCTAACTATAAAAGGAACCAAATATGTGCACTTGTCATAGACACTAACTGGTACAGCAGTCATAACTCAGTGGACCTTAAGAACTCTGCAGACAATTTACAACCCAAAACGACTTGAAGAAGCAAACTGGTACAGAGCTTTAAGAATTGACTTACATTGGTCGTCTTCATAAATGGGTTATAAGGTGATGAGAGTACTTGACTTATGGATGCCTTTGATGTTTACAGGCTGACAGGGCCTGCCATTTGTGCATAACCACTGGCTATAAAGCATGATTTGTTATGCCAGTGTCTGTCTCTTAACCTAAGATTCAGGAAACTTGCCTGATATATCTTTTCATCACTTGTTTCTAAGTGGCACTGTTTACTTCACTTTTTCAGGCCAGTGCTTTCTGCTCAATGCCAAACTAGGAGCTCTTGGTGATTTAGAGGCTCAATTTGAAGGACAGCAGGTAGGACTCTACTTTCACTTGAAGTCTGAAAGTCAAAGTGTCGTGCCCGTTATGCAGACCAATCACCTTGTTTGTTTGTTTGTTTGTTTGTTTGTTTTCTTTTTTTTTCAAGCACATAGAACTTAGTGTGTTTAGCAGGCAAAGATACAACGTATGTGCACATACACATGTATGATTGATACTCATCATGGGTCTTCACAATTCATAGATTCACAAGAACAGTAAAATATCCCTTTTGTTGCTGTGTAGTGATGCAGGTTAAAAGTATCTGTTCCATATTTGTTGCGAACTGAAGAAATTGGTTCATGGTTTAGTTTAAAGAGAGTCAACATCTTCTTGCAACATCTGGTAGGATGTTGTTACAGGATCATTGTGTGTGGATTGATCTCATGTTTTCAATTGATGTAAACAGAGTTTAAGGGGAAAAGGATACATTCAAAGAACTTGATATTTGACAACAGATTTTTTTTTGGGGGGGGGGGCACAGTTACATTACGTGGGACAGGATTATTTTAAAAGTGTTTTGGACATTGCATGCTGATGTACAAAAAGGTACACAGTGACTTTTTGTTTGTTTTTGTTTTGTTTATGGTTCATCATCAGCTTTCCATTGGTTGACACCGGGAATTCAATGCCTACTCCATGTACTCTTCAGTCTGCTGAGATGGAGTACGGAAAGTACATGTACACAGCTTAGTTTGCTGTGAGATTTTTGCACAGAAGACAACAAAACTTGCTGTGTTAGTTTCAGTGGAGGAGAGGGTTACATTACAGTCCCCCCCCCCCCCCCCCCAATCCCCAAGGTTTTCCTTGGCCAGCACCTCCAGCACTTAGCCATGTGGAAGTTAGGTGGAGATCTTACTTTTTGGAGAGGGGGGTAAAAACAAACAAAACCTTGTGTGTAGCAGATTTACCTTTAAAGCATTATTGTCTCAAATTGCGAGACAGCAAACAGATTTGAGGGGTGATGGTGGTCCCATAGATAAAGGTTGGAGGGACTGTGGTGTGTCACCCTCTGTTAATTATCAAGGGGATGGCCACACAGTGCTGTGTACATGGAGTACAAAGACAAGCTGCAGTTTTCATTAACTCCAGCCATGGATCATTGATACCAGCTATATCTTGGACCAAAGGGGTCTGGGGCAACAAAACTGGGCAGAGACATTAGCAAGGGTCATAAAGCCAAAACCTGATACTGTGTACCCAGATGTTATCACCAACAAATGGCCATTTCATGTGTTAAGGAGGATGTACAGGCGGCAATACGAGGCAGAGCTATGTAATATACTAGTCTCAGGCATCTGCAGCATAGCCAGGACTTTCTCTCTTATCCCAGAAGTTTACATCCTTGTTGGAGGCTGCCCAGTGTACAGGATGTGTTTTGTCGCTGCTTTGACAGACCACAGTGTATACATGTTCAATTAATCCGCCCTCTTGCCCCAACACTAGACAACATTTCCTGCAACACCTGCTGGAACCCATAGAGGCACTTCCACTCCAATGTGAAACTCACTGGGTCTTGTGGGGGCAGGAAATGAGGGAGAATAAGCTTCGGCCTGTTAAAAATTGAAACTTTTGAGACATCTTATGACATAAACACTTTGTCAGACTGTCTTTCTGCATGAACATATATTAGTATATGTCCAGTTGTAGAACATGTAAGGGCATAGTTTTTACTTAATCAATATATGTATTTTAAAGAGAATGTAGAGGCACTTTGAGCAGTTTACATTATGACAGCTGTCCATCTTTTGTGCCCCACACACCATGCTATTGTCAGTGATCAGCAGACACCAGGCCACTGCTTGATACCCCTGGCATGGACCAACTCTATTGCAGGCATTTGGTTACATTTGATGTCCACCGATGTAATAAAATCCTGCTGGGGTTAACCCTCGGTGTCAGTGTCCTGGTTGGTGCCCAGGCATGCTGGGTGTAGTGGATAGAGGGCGAAATTGCCATCTGGGGAGAGTACAAAGAGGCCGCCCCATGCACTGGAGCCAAGAAAATTACCGCCTTGTGTTTCACTGTGTCCTGGGTCACTGACGATGCTTTGTCAGTGAGGGCTTAGGATTTAGCAAAGGGGGACAAGACACAGTGTGGAGCATTTGGTCCATACTGGCACAACTTGCTCGGAAAATGAAGTTTAGCTCGAGCCATTATCATGGAGGAAGATAGCACCACATGCTCCGGTGAACTTGAGAGTGTCTCCAGCATGTTGTCATTCACGGCCATTAACCCTTGCTACAGGCCCACAATTATCAACACATTTTGGCATTTACACTTCTGGCTGAGGTTATACTACCACAGTCTAACCCTTTTAACCCATTCATCCAGACCTCGAAACTTGTTTGTGCTGTCTTTTGAACTATTTTAATAACTTCAGTATTTCCCTGTGTCAAATCTAGAAGAAAAATACAATGAAAAATAAAAAATACCCCCCCCCCCCACAAGTAATGAAAATTAATTCTTTTTCTTAGTTGCCTAAATTTTCAGATTCCCACATCCTTGCAGGTAAGCAAGAGATCATGGGACTGGGTTTGCTGCAGTCTAAGAAGTAGGTGTTAGTGTTCCAAGGTACTTCTGTGCTGCTAGTTATGTACAACTTGATGTCCAAAAGGGATCAAACCTGTACCTACAGGATCACTGTTACCTTGAAATAGAAAATGAGGATGCATGTATACCATTATTCTCTAATTTCTCAATGACATTTTTCCCGGAAAAAGTCGGGTGATAAAATGGAAGTGTTATAAAACATGTCTCGGGATATGTTCTACAACACTTTTCTGTGACAGAGCTACTTACTACCTGCATACAATAAACTTGTTCCTGGAAAGTAAGTGATACACTATGTTATTATTGATTATATACTGGCTGAGATGTACACAGCAAGGACTTCATGGGTAATAAGTAGGCAGGAAGGTGTGAGACCCATCTTCCAGTATTGCCTGCTAGGGACTGGCAGCCATACAGGTGGGCTTGATGGTTACATCACCAGTCCTGTAAGCTGATCCAGTTTATTTAGGCTCTCAGGGATGAGCGGACTGTCTACCATTTCCTTGTGTTCACTAGGAGTTCATGCCACCAAGGCCAGTGTTTTATGCGCCACACCTGGCTCTGTGGGTTTCCAGGCTAGAGGTACATTACAGTTGGGTTAATGTTTGCAGTTCTTACAGGTTGAGGTGCCTCAGCTGGGTCACTGTGATCAAATGTAATCTAACTGACAGGTACAGGGCCTGGCCTTTTGTGGCGGCCACACCTTGATCTCTACCTCCTAACTGGCCACGGTTGACTGTATAGTATTGACTGTATAGTGTTGACTGAAGGTATTGGCCCAAATCTAATGTGGCCGCAATAGAAACCCCATCCAAGCAGCTTTGTCCATCCATATTGCTGTCAAATCAGACAGGGATGCGGCCAGTGTGGACAATTTACTTACTGGAGTAATATGGCAGACACTTACAGCTAGCCACTTATGTCAAGCAACCATGAAACTAAAGAAGCATGAAGATTTTAAGCACGGTAAATGCACTTATTTTCACATGAAAACATTTTCACCATTTATTGGTGACAGGCAGTCAACTGAAGTTTTAATTTCAGTTTTTCGGAAACAGATACATTTCTTATCATTTGAACTCGCACTATAACATTTGGTTTTGTTTTTATTTTCATGGCTGTTGTGTTGTCAGTAAAAGTTAGTGAAAAAACGTACAAAATATAGCAAATTTAAAGTAATCCTCTTGGGTAAGGTGTCACATGTTATGAAATGTAAAACTTATCTAATGCAGTGGCCTTATAAGGGGAATATGAGTGCAACTGTTCATGACTAAAAAGTGGAAATACTGTCCAATCAGATCGTTTCTAGTCAGTTGTATTGTGTAAACTTTGTGCAGTTTATCAAAAATTTCTGTAATTACAAATAGAAGGTGACAATTACTGGCAAGCTATGCGAATTTTGTCATGATCTAAGAGTTGTGTGTGGGGAAGCTTGAACTGGTATTGTTGACAGGTCTACATGAGTTGCTTTCAATCTTTCCAAAGACTGGACAAGTACAAAACTGACTGCTCGTTGGACTAAAGAGTGTCCCCAGATTGTTGACCCCACAACAGATGTGCCTAGGGCCACATTGCAAGTACACAACTTCGAGAGTTCCCTCCCACATGATGTAAACAATGACCTGCCACTGATAGGGTCCACAATCAGCTGATAAAGGCTTTCTCACTAGGGCTGGCCAGCACTGTCCATTAGCCAAATAGCTGGGGGGGGGGGGGGGGCAAATTTTTTTTAAGCTTCAGCCATTGGCTTCATGTGCTTTTCAGCTTTTCTTCAAAGTTTTGGTGCATATATTTGTGATACTTTACTTTGTTATGAAGCAAGATTTTAAAATGTTTAAGGAGTTTAAGGGCCAACACAATGATCAGCATTTGCTAAAGAACTTGATGCTGCTTTAGCCAAATTGGCTACAATCATAAAATTGGGAGGGTCAGCTTTGCAACCTGTAATTTATACAGTGCATGAGTCCACCAAGTCAAATGTTACCTGCAAACAAGAAGATGCAATGTGAACAACACATGCAGATATTAATTTGCATGTGATGTGAACAGGCAATGTGTATTTAACATGGGACAGACTTTAACAAATTCTACATTTAATGAAATGTAGGGTGTAGTGTGAACATTTCAAATAAGGTGAAAGATTACTTGAGCCTTCAGGTCTATGTTCAGTTGATGGTTTGGTCTTAAAAGTTGCTATGTCTGCAAGTCTGGATGCTGACTTTGTCTTAAAGGTCCTGAGTGTTTGAACAGGTCTGGATCTGGATCTGGATGATGGCTGTCTTTAAGTTGCTGAGCCTCTTAACTGGTCTGGATGATGACTTTTTTTTTTAAAGTTGCTCAGCCTTCAAGTTTGGATGATTACAGTGTAAACTCAGTATAATGACACAATCTTTTCCTTGAAAAACTGTCAGATAAATGAATATGTGAGACAAATAAATCACATCACCATAACATTGGAAGTGTACTTTTTGTCCCACAAAAGATGTGTTGTTGAGTGAATATGTCAGATGTCAGAGTGTCATTATGGTGAGGTTTCACTGTACTTTCTGTTGAAGTTGCTCAGCTTCCAGGTTTTGATGATGACTGAGCTTAAACCCTTCATCTCAACCTACAAAGCTGTGTAAACTTTTAGACCTGGTAACTGTATCACCATGATCTGTGTGGGTATGTAGCCACACCAGCCAAGTGACTGCTCTTGCCTACTAAGACACGCTGTGCTTGCTTGCTGAATTCTGATGGAGCTCCATGAACTTGAAGTGCCATCAGAAGTATCAAGAGTGCAAAGTCAGTCTGTTTTGCGTGCAACACTTGTTTAGCTCTCAGTAACTTTGTGTGTCATATTTTAAAAAAGATTCAGCCTGTTGACAGTCGGCATCATCTGTGCAATCTCTGAATGCAGAACTCCGTGTCATAAGAGACGCCTGTCGTGAGAGACCTCCCACTCGTGACAGACCACTTTAGATTCTCAAATCCTGTACTTTCCATGTTGATCTACCTGCCATCAGAGACCCCCCCCCCCAGTCCATCTTCTAGGAGCATTTATGTGTTGCAGTACTGGGGTTAATCTAGCGTTTGGGGAAAGGGGACTTTTTGGATGCAAATTGGGAAGACATTCTATACATTTTTGGGAATCCTGCATGATTTTAGATAGTTTAAGAGGATTAGAAACAAATTTGGGGCCTTATTTTCATATTTGGGAGGGGGGGGGGAAGGAAGGCCCCCTGAAACTATGGTAGATTATACCCTGCAGTAACGGTGGTATGATATAGTACATTTATTCAGAATGAAAATGCAGTAATGTCAAATTCTGATGCTTTTGCTGCAGCATGTTTTATACCATGCCAATTAATGAGCCTGAAACAAAGAACATTAAACCGACCTTTCATTCAAGTACTAACATGCCTGCAGTTGCAGAGAACACAACACAACATATGTATGGCCCAGGTCAACAGCTTTCCTTGGTATCTCTTTGGTGCATTGTGCCCAAAGTGGACCATGGAAAGCTGTTGACTCAGTCCGAATGTGGCACTTCAAAGAGTTAATCTGCCCAGGGGCACCATCAGCCAACTTCTTAGATATGGATCAGGGCATTGGAACAGGTTAATCATATTCTGAATTGGCAAGTCAGCAAACATATATACATGTAATTTGGCTTTCAAATTGACCAAGGTGACCTTCATCACAGGTTTAATAGTGGACCCAGCTGACCTTTATAACAAGTACACACAGGGACTGACAGGGCTAGGCAGCCCCAGGGCAGGTCAGTTGGTACAGCTAGATGGGGCATGTATCATGCATGGTCATTTAGGGTACATGCATATTGCAGTAAGATTATTCAAAGATGAAACGACACCCACCAGTTATGTCTGTGTGCCAACACAGACATACTGTTTTTACAGAATTTCCTCTTTATGTCTGGGTGCCAACCCCTGAGACATTGTTCTTTCTTTCTTTCTTTCTTTCTTTCTTTCTTTCTTTCTTTCTTTCTTTCTTTCTTTCTTTCTTTCTTTCTTTCTTTCTTTCTTTCTTTCTTTCTTTCTTTCTTTCTTTCTTTCTTCCTTCCTTCCTTCCTTCCTTCCTTCCTTCCTTCCTTCCTTCCTTCCTTCCTTCCTTCCTTCCTTCCTTCCTTCCTTCCTTCCTTCCTTCCTTCCTTCCTTCCTTCCTTCCTTCCTTTCCCTTCTTTCCTACCTTCCCTCTCTCTCTCTCTTTCTCTCTCTCTCTCTCTCTCTCTCTCTCTCTCTCTCTCTCTTTTTCTTAGCAAATTTGTCCACCCTTTTCTCTCAGAGACTATTATAGATAGTAACTCTAAACCTGGCACTATTATGCATCCAGAGATGAAGTCTTGCCTTTTTATAATGAAAGGTCATAATTTTCCAAATTATGTAGATGAAGGGTAATTAAATTTTAAATTTTTAGTATCTTATATACCATAGTAGATGTGGTTGCGAGTGTATATGAGTTTGATCATAGCAAGGCAAAGGTCATCTCAAATGTAAAGGTCAAGTCAAGCTCAAAAGTCAATTGTAGGTCAGAATGTCATGTAAAGGTCAAACTTTACTTCAGGTAGAAGTCATTTCCAGGTCAAGGTCATTTCAAGGTCAAAAGCCACTTTCGATGGGTGGGTCGTTTGGACTTTTGAAATTTTCATCTAGGCTGACCATAACTCGGTCAGTTTTTATCCAATTTCGATCATGTTGGGCTCAAATTGTAGCTAATGCAGCACTGCATATTTTTGTAACTTACCTGTGACATTGAAAGGTCAAAGGTCATTTGGACCATTGAAATTTTCAACCAGTCATAAATAAGCCAATTTACATCCAATTCTAATCAGGTTGGACTCAGATGGTAGATATTGGAACACTGGGCATTTTTGTAATGAACATGTAACCTCTTACGATCAAGGTCATTTGGCCCTTTGAAAGTTTCATGTAGCCATAAGCTAAATGGAATGTGAAGTACCAAAGGACAAAAGTTGTAACATTTAACATTTACAACTTTTAAAGTGAAAAATGACAGATTTGCTTTGAAACAAATCTTCTTTTCTAGTTGAACATTGTTCTTGTACATTATAGTTCACCTCATACAAAGCGAATACAGGAATCTCTTGCATGAAAAACCACTTCTGTTGGAGACCACAGTGTTGAAAATCCACAGAACCTTGGGAGACGCTGCCATTTAAGTTTTCATGTTGATTACAGGGGCTGTGCGAGACCACCTATATTGAGTGATGGCAATTCTGTGTTCCCTTTACAGAGGTCTCCTGAGAACTTACAACAGAATTTAAATTAAAGCTTTCATACAACGACTTTTTTATTTGTCAACAATACACTCTTTTGCTCATTTGAGAGACAGGTTTGAGAAATCATGTACTTAATGTAACTGGTCCCTCATTTTCATGTTGCACCATAGCAGTAGTCATTTTTTGCAGACCTCAAGGTCTAGTTGTGCCTGAGCCATGGACAATCCTGTGATTGAAGATCAGTAAAGGTTGTTTTATTTATTTATTTATTTTGAATATTGAACATTATCATAGCTAAAAACAGATACATCACCACTCCAAAGTGGCAATTGCAAAGACCAGGGACATATATTGGTTTTTTATTTTTTTTTTGGTGGAACAAGGAGAAAACAAAACAAGAAAAGATGGTTGACATATGGACACAAAAGAGCAGAGGCAATTGATGCATTGAGCACGCATTGACATGCTCTTGTGAGAATGTAATGTTTGCAAATACAGGATTGAATGTGTGAGAGAGGGTAGATCAAAGGGGGAGGTGTGTTGTCAGTGTGTACACATGTACACAGTCAGACCGGGCACTGTCACAGCTGTGTGCAGACAGGGCTGCCCTCGGTTGAAACCCATATCAGTTGTCATTGTTTTAAACATATCTTTATGGTTGTGGTTGGTTTCAACATCCCTTTATGGTTGTCATTGGTTTGAATATATGTCTATGTGGTTATCATTAGTTTGAACATATTTTTGTGGCTCTTGTTGGTTTGAACATATTTTTATGACTGTCGTTGATTTTAAACATTTTTATGACGGTAAAACATATTTATATGGCTAATAAGCTGTACAGACTGTGTAAGGGTCGCAGGGGTAACACTAACAGTAGTTTTTGTGTCCGACCAGTTTTTTCAGCCAGCATGACTTACGGACAAGAAGGAAAGTGATGCTACACAATTCTGATGTATTATCTGAATGTATAATATGATAACACAGGAGTCGGACTCACCATGCCTGTGGTTGCCACCATGAAGTGTGACTCAACCGTATTTGAGCAGCAGGGAACAGTTAAAATTGTGGTTACTGCTGCAGGTACACTGCTGGGGTCAGCCAGTCTATTAACAGGCCCACTGTCCAGTGATACCGGTGATCCACCAAAGCCCTTAATAAGGAGCTTGGGACTGTGTGACTACACAGCTGAGAATAAAAATGGGCATAAAATTTTCCTTAGGGTAGGCACATTAGATGCTGCCCAAGCAGATACGTCAGGAGAAATGAACTTTGAACTTCAAAATTGAGCATAAGACTGAGCAAGAGAGCTCATTTCCCCATTATGTTGAGACTGCAGGGCTCAGTAGAGTGCAATTGGTGCATCCAGTGTTTCTCCCTGTTTAGTCACCACTGTCCAGTGCATTCTAGACAAGGCAGGCAGGCATGGATGTGCTCTAGAATCTGGATAAGGATTGACAGGTTGAGTCCAGTGTGGTCAGGTTGGTTGGCCCCAGACTTCTGTACCATAGCTGCCAGCGCAGTTCATGGTCCTTTGACACTGTTGCCTGGCCATGGACCTGCTGCAAAACGTGTTATCAAAGTGTACCTGCATGTTTTGGGTGGCTGTTGCCTGGCCATTGTGTGTTTGACTGGCACTGCAGCGCCGCAGAACAGATGCGACCGGAACCCTGCAAAGTCAAAAGACCCTTTCTTCACTGCTCTCCAGGACTGCTTGGTGGCCTGGCTTGTTCCAGCTCCATGCTATGACCGCCCTCCTCATTTATTTTCATAATATTCAATAGCTATTTTGTCTTATAATGAATTAACTAAAAAAGGGTCTTAAGAAAGACCAGCAATGCCTGTAAATGTCCTGGCACCATCTGTAATAATTGTGCATACAAATTGAGGAGTCCAGAGTGGAAGTCTCATTGCCAGTATCTCTTTGCTTTCAGTAGTTTTGACTGAACTGTTCTCAGTGCGTTTTAGGTGCATTGTGCCCAAAGCACACCAAGGAAAGCTGTTGACCTGGGCTTTTCTTATGCCCTCTTAACTGTAGGCATGCTGGTACTTTGCTGAAAGGTCAGTTTACAAAGAATATGAATCTAGTATCCTCATGTGACTGCGGAGCACATCAACTTTTGTCGATATTGGCGGGAAAGAGTCAAAGTATGTGTACGAATCATTTGCAACTTCCAGGCCTTGACCTTCTGTCAGAGCCATTGCTCAAAAACAAATGAGACCCAAGAGGCAGTTGAGCAGGCAAGTCACACATGTATGGACCTATTGTGTGCCCTGTCATCAAACGGTCACTGGGTCAGGCATTGTCACAGCCAGGAACTGCCCCTCTTTATTTATAGTCAGTGTAATTGTGAAACAATACATGTATGTCGGTCCATGTTTCCTGAAGAAACTTGACAGCCTTGCCCTAAACATCATTAACCCTTTCCTCCTTGAATTAAGAGTGAGGCAACAGCTTTTCTTGGCATGGGTTGGGAACTAAGCACCCAACCCATGCCAAGGAAAGCTGTTGACCTGGGACATGTGATCTTGATAGGTCTCATCTACATAGGTCTTCAATTCTCAGTCAAGTTGATTTTCAGTGCTGTTGAAATTAGTTGGAAACACTGAAGCAGACATTTGACCCCCAGCCGGTTTAAGGGGAAGAGGGTTAAAAATGTAAATTTTAGATGAAAGATGTAAAGTTGTTTGGGATGATGAAGTTTTAATCTTATTAATTGACAGTGATGTAAAATCTGTCTCTGTCAGTTGAAAGGACTTTATAGATCTTTCATTTGAATCATAATTAATATCCGATGATATTTGCACCTGTGGATGGAATTTCTGGTATGTGTAATGGTCAGTATTTTTATTGATGAAAATCACCATGAATAGATGCAGGTATTGTCCATTTGAGTCCATACATGCATCACCAACAGTTGGGACTGGCAAGTTTCACAGACCTGCCTAGATGTGGCCAGGGGGCTTGATTCATCCATTTGCATCAGTCTTCTCATTGCAATTGTGGCTGGGATCTTGAGCAAATAGTGGGGGTCAAGTGTGTGAGCTTTGAAGCAGCAGCTGTGGGCAGGTTGACATAGGAGCATACCTGGCAGCTGTCCAGTTCACAGATACATGTGCGCTACTAATGGGCCCAATGTTACCACACTTGTATTGAGGGGGGTCATTGTCACATTATGAGACCCTGACATGGGAAACAATAAATCTGTATATTGTATCAATGTGCGCAACATCTCAGATGAGAAACATGTAATTTTACTTTTCGTACAAGACTTTCTGTCTAGAATGACCACCTTTTCTGTGGTACAACTGTCACTGCTCAAGAAGGCAAGAGACCACAGCATGCTTAGCTTTTCCTGATCACTACATTTTTGTCAAAGATGAGTGGATATGTATGTATGTATGTACATATATGTACGTTCGTATCTATGTGACATTCTCATTTGTCAGATTCAGGACAGAGCCATTTTAGTTTACACGAAGGATAGCCTTACTACTATGAAATTGGCTGTGTTCTGATGAGCTGTCGGCTCAAGATTCCAAAGCTGTCCCAACAGTTCAGTATATTGAGTGGTTAATCTAAAATTTGCTTGTTCATAGAAATTGGATGATGAGCACAGCACTTTGAAAAGCATGGATCAGCATGTAAAGATGAACACAAACCAGTGCTGACTCAACGTGACCAATTTGGAAGAGGTGTAACATTCCCCAGTTAAACACTTAAAGTTTCGGTATGTCTTGACAGCTAGTTATAACAGAGAGCCCTCAGTGAATGCTTGGGATGAGGATTGATGAGGTACGGAGCACACAGGGACAGGGAATGAAGAGAGGCGGTCTAGTCTGTAGATACAAGATGGCCCCCAGGGGGCGCTGTACCTAGCAGGCAGCAAGACAGTACATACAGACAGGTCTGTAGGGACCCTCAGGTGTCCAACCCATAGACAAATTGGCAACAAAAACACTCAATAAAGCTTGAACGGCATACAATTGACAGAGGTTTGATGGATCTGGCACCAGCAGTCTTGCAATTACATCCTGATTTAGCTGGGCAAACCCATCTTCAAAGGGAAAATGGTCACCTTAACAAGTTTAGCTGGTCAATGTAGTTTGCACCCACATGGCCTGGGCTGGTCAAATAATATACAAAGTGTCAGTGGCAATCTTGGCGGTGCTTAATAATATTTCATTAGTGTAAAGTTTGCAACAATAACGAGGCAGTGTAGGTTAATGTTTAAAATTACGGGCCACAGAGGCCTCTGCTAACTTGGTTAAGCTGATGGGAGATATCCAGCAGGCACGCGGCATCCTTTCATCTTGCCTGCTGCAAAGTGATCTCAATGTGTCACTTGATTCATTAGCAACTTTCAGCACAGTATCTTTTCCAGGAATGAGAGAATATGGCTGTCAAGTCTGAAGCCTTCTACAAAGAGTCTTCCATGGCTTCATTGACCACAATTGTCTACATACTTGCCTGTCATCACCACACTTGAGCCAGGGTTTGCAGAAACAATTTAACTCTTTTGGGCCCAAAGGATTATCTTTCTGAGTGGAGTCTAGGCATTGCACCCGAGGAGCATGGAGAATACCAAGGGATAATGATTTTAATCAGAATTTGGCATTCTCTGAATTGGCAGTTACTGATACCAGACGTGCTAGACATTCCTGATTCATATACTTTGTAAACCAACCTTTTATTGAAATGCCAGCATTCCTGCAGGTTCTGGTGCCATGTGAGTGGTCCGGGTCAACAGCTTTCCTCTACTCCCGAAGAAAGCTGTTGAATCAGAACATAGCACTGAAAGAGTTGAAAGGCAAGGGCTTCACATTGCATCCCAATCATTTTGTTACCAGTGTGAATGGCAAATTTCAACTGACAAAACTTAGAACATGCACAAGTCAGTGTTATGGAGGTATGGAGAAGCTGAGCCGTGGGACATTTCTGGCATACAACACCACTGGAAAGAAATTTTTTGGCTGCAAAAATCAGAAGTACATGTATGTGCTGGCTCACTGTACAAACCTACAGCTGACTAGCGCGGTTGACTACATGTACTTTGTTCCTGTGAAAAGACACACACCAAAAAAATGACCCATTGGATTTGCATGAATGTTATACAGATTTTCACTTTCCTCTATTGTTAAAGATTGAGTGTAAAGTTGATGATATTGGTTAAATAAAAAATTTCAAGAAGGTATTATGCACTTGTATGTACACAATGTTGGAAGCCATGACACACTGTGATAATACAGTGGTACCTGCTATTTAAGACCACCCCTACAGCCAACAGAAAGTGGTCTCATACTGCAGGTGGTCTTAAATTGAAGGTACATTTGACATGTAAATACAGTAGAGGGTCTTGAAAGAGTGGTCTTATAAAGACATGCGGTCTTAGATTGGAGGTGGTCTTTACAGCAGGTACCACTGTACTTGTTTTTCTATTGTGTGGTGAAGTGGTATGAATGTTGAGAGAAGAAACCTGGATATCTCATACTGTGGAGGCATGCTGAAATTACCCCCACCAAGTGCTTGCTCAATTGTCTGGCTATCATTATATATGCAGCTTTGTGAGATAATTTTTCCCATGTCTTTATGCTAGGACCATGTGATACCACTTTAGAACAGGCACAAAAAATGAATTAAGAGCCACCGTATCCATTTTTTTGTGCAAAGACAGTCATGTGATGATAGCTACTAAGGAAAAATTATGCACATGAACAACATGTTGGCATTTGATAATGATATATCAAGACCTCAAACTTCTTCCACTTGCAACTTAGCAGCAGCTACAGACCCTCCCCCCCCCCATTTCCATTTGTCATACATGTGTGGTGTCATCTTGCTGCTCTGTGGTTGTTGTGATGTCATCTTGCTGCTTTGTGACAGTTCTGATGTCATATTGCGGCTCTGTGACAGTTCTGATGTCCTCTTGCTGCTCTGTGACAGTTCTGATGTCATTGTTGCTCTGTGACAGTTCTGATGTCATTGTTGCTCTGCGACAGTTCTGATGTCATATTGCTGCTCTGTGACAGTTCTGATGTCATCTTGCTACTCTGTGACAGTTGTTTTGTCATATTGCTGCTGCTGTGCCATTAGATAGAGTCATGAAGTTGCAGGACAAGAACTTCCGTCATCTCAAGCTACATGTAGGACAATTAAAGTAGACTTGAAAAAGGATATTGTCACAAAGATTATGAAAATTATTCAAACACTATATACCCCAGACTCAAAATAGTAGGATTAGTGATTCTGTGAAGCTAACTTACACAATCATGGCATCCCACCCCCTTTCAAACATGATTAGAAAAGATTTGCTTCACAGCAAAACTGTCTGGGTGCCTTCTAAATGGGAACAGATTGAAATGTTATACTTTGCCATTGTTCAACATAATCTAAATTTTGACAGTTAGCCTAATTTGCATTATAAATTAAAATGCTACATCTTTGGTTCTTGGTTCTTTGGAGGAGACCAAGCTATAATCAGATATTGTATACTGGAGAAAAGTGATCTTTGTTTACTCCAGGGAGGTTTACAAGTGCTAGGAAGAAGTCAGTAATGATGGTGTCGCCACCTAATTACATTGAAACTTGACTGCAGCCTGCCTGAGATTGTCATAACACGGGGAAAGAAAATGAATTTCGGCCAGGCTTACTGAAAGCACGGTTACATAGCAAATTTAACACCAGTGCTTTGAGAAATATGATTGAAGGTAAGCTAATTGAGTTAAATAAGACTTGAAAGGCAGTATGACAAAGAAAATCCAGTGCAGATTAGTTCCGGAAGAAAGTGTCAGTGGTATGTGATCTGCAGGCACTCAGGCTGTTGTAGTGCCTCCAAACAGCAAGGAAATGATTTACATTGGCCACTGGATCTCCCTGCTTGCAAGTATTGCATTAAGTTAAAGTGGACATCATCCCTTTGATGTGTGTTCTCTTGTTCATGGAATCCCATCCGCTGGGTCACTGACAGGAAGAATTATACATGAAAGAGCAGGGTCGTGATCTTTTTGTGTAACCTCTGTGGGGGTTGATCAGAAAGACAGATGGACATTACCTCAAGTTGGCTCTTATATCTGTAGGCCACACACACCTCTTTGTAGTGCCACCTTTATTGCTGAAGAGTTCATGAAAAAGTGACTCTAAAACCACCAGGAGTCTTGCCAGTTGATCTTGCCGTCAAGTGTCGTGATAGCAATGCTGTGACCTTGCAAGGGCAACCCACGGGCTCAGTCTGGGTAGACTGGTGACCTTGTACCTCATGGCCACAACCCACAGGGGCTGATATCAGCACAAAGGCCACTGACCTGTTTATAGTTTGTGGGATAAGCCACTGATCCAATTGTGGTCAGTGCATAATGTAATGACCTTAATCTGCATGGGGCTGGCTGCTAGACCTCATGGCCTAATATTTAAGCCCCGATGTCATACTTCAAAGCAGAAGGGTACACAACTGGTACAACTTGAGGTAGAGTGTTCATGAATGACCTTACCTTGACTCCTAGATGCTGTTTGGTGATTTCTGTAAAACTCCATTGGAGCATGCAAAACATACAGAATTGATGTTTAAAGGGTGAAACAATGTAGAGATACATTACATTATAAAGTGAGTTTTACACATAGATTGGACCAAGGTTGAATGCTTTGAAATAGGACCTCAGTATAGCTATTTTAGAGAGCTTATTAACTGTCCAAGTTACTTATTATTAAAAGAGTGTAAGCAGGTTTGATGTGTAACGTTTCAATTCACATTACAGATATATCATGCCCATGATTTGCTTAAATATATATAACTCTGAGTTTAGGATCTCACTTCAATGCATTCATGAAGTCTTTCAAAAACTTATGCAGAGGTAACTGTATATATATCTCTGTCATTTGATGCCAGCAGGGTTGCACGTTTCAAAATGTGAGTATTTTTTCATGGCATTTGATGTTAACGTTCTTGGTGGATGATATGACAATTAAAAATGTAATGGACTTGCTCTTCTGGCTCGTACATGTGTAAATCACCTGAAACTGGTTCGTACATTTGTGAATCACCTGAAAGGGGGTGATACATATTTTTTTTTCTGCTCAGGAAATCTGACACATTGCCTTTCATCTTAGTTATGGTGTATCCTGGGCCCATGGTTACCACTAAACATTAATAGAAAAATACAGTGTACCTATGAGGTTTTCTTTGGTGTCAATATTTGGACCTTGAGTGACCTTGAAATATCATACTAACAACTATGTTGGGATTGCAGATGGGTGACCTTGACCAAATTTTCAAGATCACAAGGTCACTTTAACTCAAGAAAGGAACGTTTTTGTGATACCAGTATGAACGAATTAAGGAAAGATCTAGGACAGCAGGGGTAATTCATGCTGTGAATGTTTTTTTATCAGTATTCTTTAGGTTGGAATGTATTGAGGTGCGAAAATACTGGTTTAATGGACATTTTATCATACAGTTTAACCCTTTTCCAGTAAGAATTTAAAGACAAGAGCTTCCCTTCTTGTAGTTTTTTGCACATTGCACCTAATCCTCACCAAGGAAAACTGTTGACTGCACATAGTATTCCAAAAAGTTTTATCAGCCATTGATATACATGTCAACATGGTAACTCACACAGCAGTTAGCTGGTTTCAAACGAGG
This sequence comes from Hermodice carunculata, assembly GCA_964020975.1. Taxonomy (NCBI): domain Eukaryota; kingdom Metazoa; phylum Annelida; class Polychaeta; order Eunicida; family Amphinomidae; genus Hermodice; species Hermodice carunculata. The sequence goes on from OZ026624.1 coordinate 31,056,408, forward strand.
TCCTGCTTGACCTGAAACAAATCGTATGAATATTAGGAAAGAAATAGTTACTTAGAGATTTCAGAAAAAAAAACAGTTCAGCAGACGTTTTCAGTCCCAGCACTTTTTGTCCAATGTGTTAGAAATTAGATTAAACTTGTTAACTGGGAAAATGACTGGGAGGATAATGTATGTACTTGTGTTAAACTAGTTGGCACCAGAGCATGTTCCTATCCCCTCTCCTTGAAAATACTAACTTCAGGTCAGTGGAGGACTCGTGTCTATTTTGATAACTGCTGTCAAATATATCTTGCTTTCAAGGTGGATCTCCTGCCACAGCGGATTGCTTTCAAGCAAGATTTTCTACCAGCTTGATTGTGTACGTGAGTGGTTCATGTTGTGCCTTGGTGTAGCTGGTATCAAAGAAAACATAATGCGAGGGATATTATACGGAGCTTATGAAAACTCTTCACCCTCTGTATATTTTATGGAACAGCCCTCAAAGACCAGCAAGTTTTGTACCAAATCTCCTCCACCCATGCCCCCCCCCCCCTCCTTTTTAGCTCAGCTGACTTGTTCAGAAGCTGAGTTTATCTTCTGTTTCATCCATTCATCAACAATTCACATTTTCAGCTTTTCCAGAATCATCAGCCAGATTCATTTCAAACTAGGTGGTGTCATATGTACCTTTGGTGGGTTTCAACAAAATTTGTTCAAATGGTCATCATACACCAGTAAGTTTTGTATTTTTCATGAACTCTTTTTTTGTTCATTCTTGTGCAAAACATTGAAGAAAACTTTTTCTCCAAAACAGCCAAACCAATTGCTTTGACATAGCATGGGGACACTTCTGGCAAGCCCAGGGCTTTTAATAGGTGTTGCTACGATTTTCTTTTTTTGTGTGTGTTAATGAATTTTTTGTGTTTTCTGTATTTTTTGACTTCTCCAAAATTGTCACTGAGACTGTTCTGGAACTTGGTGGAAATGAAGCTTATGGAAGATTAAACAATTCTTTTTACTGGGTGGTGATACTCTGCATCCCTGATTTTTAGCAAATTTTTCAATTCGAGTGCTGTTCAGTTAAAGCATGCATCCCTGTCGATTACTATGCAAGTCATTGGGGATTGCAATGGAAATTTACATTTTTTACTTGTCCAAAACCATCAACCAGATTCACTTTATGCTTGGTGGGAATATACCTCAGGTGCGTGTCTGTCATGCTTATTCATATGGTCGTGCCCCAATTATTTAAAGAATTTTTACAAAAAATTCTTGTTCGTATTCAGTAAAAATTTTTGAAATCACCCAAACTACCAAGCAACTTACTTTGGAATTGCACAGGGACACTTCTGGTGACCTCTGGACCTTCATTTGCTCAACAGGTGGCACTGTGGTTATTTTTTCCCTGCCAAAGTTGTTCACAATATGGTGGTGCCATTTTCTGATTTTAAGAAAATCAAAATAAGGGAACAATAGGAAGGAGATATGTACATGTTTGTACATGATTGCAACATTGGTGATGGTCTTAAACAAAGTGACATGATCATTCTGAAGTTCACGGGACCACTTCAGTCTTGGCATGTAAGGTCAACTTAGCACAAGACTGTCACAGTCCTCTTGTTTACTTTATATTTTATTTTTAGAAGAAATCACAGGTTAACATTTAAAGTTAAATGTGCACAAATAATGAAGGCAGCAGCATGACAAAAAAAAGGCTCCACGAAGCGGTGTGTGTGCCAATGGTAGGGTAGGAGTGGGCACAAGTCAGTGGTGGTGCTGGGCCCATCTCCCTCTGTATTGATGGCTGCATATACATCACATCAAAGGTGCTATCATATTACATGCCCGCTCCCATTACAAAGCAACATTCTTTGCTTTCTGCAGTTTTTGCCAGTAACTTTAACAACTGCACATGTCAGCGTATTGGGATATGCTGGTAGGGATTCTTGTTTAGTTTGCCTGTGTGTTGGTATAGAGACCAGCGTGCAGGAGGCCGGTATCACAGGGCCCTAGCACGCCAGGCAAAACAACACTGGCATGACACAGCGTGTGTGTTTTGATGGACAGAAAAAAGGGAATGTGTGATAGCATACGGGCAAATGGTGGCTATGTGGGCTGGCACGGTGACTGTGTGCATTAGTCAATGTTACAGCCCATTGTACCCAGTAAAACAGAGTTTAGGGACATGTCATGTCCTGCCTCATGCAAACTGCCAAGGCTTTGAAGCTGTTTGAAGCCTTTTTACCTGTGGTGACAGCGGAAATATTGTATGATTAAGCATTCCCTTTGATCGGCTGCAGCATTGAGGTGGGAGTCAGTCCTACATGTGTATATATGTGCCAAATCTATGTGATGATGCAAATGCCTGGTTGCTCTCGGTTTGTCTTCCTGTGGGCTCAGTGACACAGTGCAAAGAATGTCGAGTCGGTAAAATTTACCAAGAATTGCCGAAGTGTGTGCCTGCCTATACACCCTTAGGTAAAGCAAGAGACCCCGCCAAGCTCTGACCAGCCACACCTCGGGTAAATTTAAAGATGATATGACTTCCATCAAACTTGAAAATATTTGAAACAGGAAGTAAATATTGGACAAGAATCATGAGCTGAATGTTTAACATTCCACGGCTTTATCTCTGCTCTTGCCTGCTGGATGCTGGGGTGTTCTCACCTCTTGTGTTTGCCTGCTTAGCATGATTCCATGGTCCAAATTATCATACAATTTGCCTTTTATTGAATATCACTGTCATAACTGTATACATTCTGTCAAAAAAGAGGGTATAGTGTCTTGGGCATCATGTGATCATGTAGCAGATATGTGTGGGAATTTAGCATTCTTCTAGCTACCTCATGCTGCCAACAGCCAGCTTCTAACATTCCAAGGACCCTCCCCCTGTCCAATTGTGAAGTTGGCTTCCAGTTAGGCATGTCAGGGCATGGTGGCTTCAAAGTGCGTTGACGTGCTGTGCATTACTGTGTAGTTCACTTTAAAACGCCTGTCAGTCTCAGTGTCAGATACAATGATAAGCAAAATTCTGAACTTTTATCCTGTTTCCAGAACAATATTTGATCTGTAACTACTCTAACAAGGATGAGCTAGCGTCCGTTGACCACAATGCATAAAATTACAGTTCCAATTCCATATGAAACATTAAAGTAGCTGTCACATACATGTTTATGCTGCTAAAAATGAAAAAAAAAAAAAAAAAAAAAAAAATAGAAAAGAAGATTTGCTTTACAGCAAATCTGTCTGGATGCCTTCTTAATTAAATAAGAACAGTTTGAAATGCCACACTTACCCATTGTTCAACATCATCTAAATTTTGAAAGTTAGCCTAATTTGCATAGATTAAAGTACACAACTTTGGTTCTTGGTTCATTGGATGTGGCCATGTCACAAACTTATAAACTGAAGTTTGAATGACACTACTATCTATAATAGTTTTGAAGCTATTCAAAATTTTAATTTTGTGTTTTTGCCTAATTTGCATATATTAAAAGCCTACTACTATGGTTTAACAGTTCATTGGATGCAACTGTGTCACATACCTATAAATTGAAGTTAGAATGGCATATGTATATTAGTTTTGAAGTTATTCAAGGTTTAAATTTCATGTGTTCATCTTATTTGCATAAATTAAGAATGTACAATTTTGGCTCATAAGTCATTGGATATATGTCACAAACCCATATATTGAAGTTAGAATAGCACCTCTACCTATAATAGTTTTCAAGGTATTCAAAAATTTAAATTTTGCATATTCACCTAATTTGCATAAATTAAAATCCTACAATTTTGGTTCATGGTTCATTGGATGTGGCTTTGCCACAAACCTGTAAATTGAAGTTGGAATGGCATCTCTATCTATAATAGTTTTGGAGATATTCAGCTTTAAAATTTGTTGATGTCCCCAATTACCACAATATGAAATTCTAAAACCTTCATTTACTGTCCATTATATTGGCATCTCTATCTATAATAGTTTTGGAGATATTCAGCTTTTAAATTTGTTGATGTCCCTAATCACCATTATATGAAATTCTACAACTTTCATTTACTGTCCATTATATTGGAAGGTGTGACAAACATTTATATGCCAAAATTTTGTGCCTATCTGCAATAGTTTGGATGATATTGAGCTTTTAAAATTGTAATTGCCCATAATTTGGATAATTTTAAACATCATGACTATTTCAAACCAGGTACACAGTTTCACTGGGAGGTCAGTAAGTTTGGTGGTTTTTGGAATATTAGTGTCGGAGAAAACTCTGAACAAATTTGGTGGTAAAAGAAGAAAGAAAGAATTCGTGGAAAAACAAAATGTCTGGGTTGGCATCCAGACATGAAAAAAAAAATCCTTGTTACCAAGTCCTGCTGGTATTGATGTACATGTACATTTACATGATGTAGATCCCTTCAAAATGGTATATACCACACCCTAGTTTAAAATTGGTAGGGATATATACCTTCGAGATGAGTCTTCTGAGTGTATTCAATGGGCCTCCTTGAGTGAATTTTGGATATTTTCATGATTCTTTGCGCTTTTTAGTGGAAAACCGTACAAAATCTTCAAAAGTTGCTTAGTTCAAAGTAGCTTTGAAATTGTGCAGGGACACTTGTGGGTACCTCTAAGATCCTAATTTGTACACCAGGTGGCACTTCAATTTTAGATACATGTATATGAATTTTGTATATTTAGTATAACTTGCCAGGGCAGTTTAAAAAATAAAATGAAAACAAAGCCTTTGCCAAATGAGTGAACTCTTTCAGTACCAAGTTTGGCTGAGTCAACAGCTTGCTTCTAAAGGTGACCTTTAGACGAAGGGCATCCAAAGAGTAGGAAGGAAAGCTGTTAGGCTATTGTTATATTCCCTTCAGCCAGTCATGCTGGTACTGGAAGGAATGGTTAGTTTACAAGGAATATATGAATCTGGTATCATTATGGTAATTCAAAGCACACTGGCTTTCTTTGAAATTGCGTATGAACATGAATGAGTGCAGAAAAATTTTAAACAGTGCTTACATATATATACAGTGAAACCTCATTATAACGAAACTCAGATATCTGACATTCAATATAGTGATGAAAACTTTCATGGGAAAAGATTTATTTTCTTTGTTATTTGACTCATTTATCTGACATATTCAGTTATCCGACACATTTCTTAGGGAACAGATGGTGTCATTATAACGAGTTTTCACTGTATATATATATATATATATATATATATATATATAAAATGTAAGTTGTGGGGAAAATGGTAGACCCTGCATATTTTTGCTTTTTGATACCATTGCTTGCTACAAATACCATGAACACCAGAACAACACAAGCATGGACCTCCAAAACCTGGTATGGTCCACACCATTTTGAACACTGACAACCCACTGTCCACTGTGTAAAACATTACTATCCTGGCCTGGTTTCAGTAGGATGTAGTCACGTTCCTAACTTTGGTCACCAACCAGGCTTATTGATCAGAACAAGGGACTGGCACCCCACCGCTGCTTTGATAAGAGAGCGGTCAGATACCATAACTCAAATACAAAGATGACCCCAGATTAATTTACTTGAGATGATAGGTAGAGAGTCAACAGTATTATTGGGTAATTGTTTGAAGTTCGCATTGACTATTGTTGATACAATTATATGAACACAACAACAATGACAGGATTTATGCTTTGATCTATGGGACGCTTCTTTGAAGTGCGGACAAGTGGACAGACTTGCGATGACGAAAAGTCGAAGCTCCTTCCAGATCAAATGATATCTACCTATATATGGCAACATAACACCACTGTGCAATGTACGTGTGGGTTTTTTTTTAGATATTTTTTCAAGTAAAACAAATAAAAACATTCAACATTATCGCTTTTCTCTAGTTCATACATTTTGAGATGAAAGGAAAGTCTTATGGCTTCTGTACTTAATAAATGTTGACAAATGAAAAATTGATTGTCATGAAAGCCAGAAGCTGTCTTTGAAGCTTGTCTGTGTCAAATGTTTGCTGTCTGTATAGTGGTGGGTATGCGCTGTCATGCAGCACTGGACCTATATGTGCATATTAGCTTCCCTTGCATGACAGGGTACATTGGGCCGCTGCTTTATGGGGCCATTTGCCACTTTTGACTACCTTTGGCTTGGGAGGTTTAGGGTAATTTTGTGGCACTGGTTAATCAGCTGTCATAATAAATTGTTTTATAATGTACGGTGTCATTTCAGTGTCACACCCATGAGAATAGATGCTGGTCACTATCACATGATCAATAAGTCATTATCACATGATGAGTAGGCCGCTATCTCATAATGACTAGGGTACTGCCATATGAGTAGGTCACTGTCACATGATGAGTAAGTCACTCACATGATGAGTAGACCACTGTCACATGATTAGTAGGTCACTGTCACATGATTATAGGTCATGGTCGTATGATGAGTAGGTCACTGTCATATGAATTGGCCACTATCATATGATGAGTAGATTGCTGTCACATAATGAGTAGGCCATTGTTACATGATGACTAGGCCACTGTCACGAGTAGATCAGTCACATAATGAGTAGGTTACAATCACATGAATGGGCTACCATCACGTTCTCAGTGGCGCACCATGTCACACCATATCTTATAGTGTTAATGGGCCACTGTCATGTATAATATTCTGTACTGTTGATGGGCCTATGTACATCACAGTATACTTCATACTGTTAATGGGCGGCTATGGCACACTAGTATATTTCATATTGTTAATGGGTCGCCATAGTCATGCTATTATATTTCATTTTGTTAATAGGCCATTACATTTCACGCTGCTTATGGGCCCTCATGGCGCATTATACATGCAGCATTAGTAAAGGCTAAATCATTTTCACTTGTCTGAAAGGCACAAAAAGAATCAAGATTAATTGGTTTACATTGTGAATCTGTGCCATAGAGTGTGATTAATACAAGCTTGACCTATTTTGGTCATCCGTGTAACAGATATGGGTCTATACATTTTTTTTCTCATAAATATGAACAAAAGCACTTGTCCACAGCAGAATATACTTAGAATAGGAGATATGCATATTAGTTTCCTGCTACAATGGCATACCTGATTGCTTAGTCTCGCTTGGCGGGATATGGTGAGATACGGGTCGGTACCTGTGGGGACAAGGGGGATATTACTGGTATTTTGGAAATAAAGAATACTTGATAAAGGCAGATGGAAATTTTTCTTTATGTATGGCCCGCGAAGTACTAGATGAATACCAGTTTGGTATTTGTGAACTAAGTTTCTAAAAAAAACTCATAATTTTGTGAGAAATGAACATTTGGCCTTGTCTGTGACAGTGATGTGACCCGCACGTCCCCCCCCCCCCCATGATCGCCTGGCGTCAAACCTGTGCTTTGTGGGGGGAAATTAATATGCATACGGTGTATTGTGGACAAGTCCTATTTCAAGCCCTGTTCTGTTAATGGGCCACTATGTCACACTATTATGCAATAATGTTAATGAACCACTATGCCACTTAATTTATTTGATACTGTTAATTTAAGCCACTATGTCACAGTATTATATTTCATACAGTTAATGGGTCACTATATCACAGTTTTCAATTTTATGCAATGAGCAGGCTTTTAAATACATACATGTGTATGTCACCAATAAGCCTTCAGTGGGTTACTATGCCACACTGTGATTGGACAATTGTGGTACAGTGGTCCCTGTCTTGAGAGACCACCCCTAGGGCAGGTCAAAATGTGGTCTCTCAAAACAGGTGGTCTTTCATTAGAGGTATAGTAACATGGGAAAGATAGCACAGTGATCTAAGAGAGTGGTTTTATAAAGATATGCGGTCTCTCATTGGAGGGGTCTTTCAAGACAAGTACCACTGTATGTGGCCCCAGTAGGTCACCCCTGTCATGTCTGTGTCACACAGTTTATTTAATTGAGAGTTTTCTCAAGTGTGTCAAGTGCCTGAAACTCCGGGTGTGACAATATGTCCAATCCTTCAACATGAATGAAGGGTTATGATAATATCCTCTTTGTTCACCCAAAACGAAAAAAAAAAAAAAAAAGGGAAGAAACAATTGCAGCACCTCTTTATTGCTACAGGCCAGTGTGTATGCTTTCACCAATCCACTTTTAGTGGAAAACCACAAACTGCATGTGTTGAGGAGGGAAATGTTCCTCCATGAAGTGACAGCAGTTGAATGCATGACGAGATATATGTGACTTGGTGACCTGCAATGATATACAAAAACTCCAACACTAAATTATTGTTTTACTCTTCCAGGAATACAAAAAAGATTTATAGGTAGAAAAGATAAGATATAAACCTGCAATAGAATAATAAAAAATAAAAGAATGTAAATAGATATAATAATAAATAAAATGAAATAATCAAATAGAAACAAACAACAAAACAAAAGGACAGTCACTTGTTTGCAAGTTATTAATTTCAAGGTTTAAACTTCTCATTTTTACAGACTGATGGATTTTTTGTATATGAGCTTTAAGCAAGTTTACGGATATTGCTTCCTCAAAGTGACAGACGTTTACTGAGAGGGCAGTAAAGGCAAAACCATGTTTCATTAAATATTTGTTGTATTTCCTGGAGAGAGATTCCATATAAGCTAGGGTAAGCACTTAAAGGGCAGAGTCTTTCACGTCCCAGGGAGCTGATTGCGAAGCAATTGGTTGAATTGCCTGCCGTTTTGTGTGGGTCTGGTACATGACAGTGATGGGTTTGTGAGACGTAATGTGCCTTTGTTGTCCCTGACTACAGCATATTCAAATATTAATCTTGCATTTACACAAGCATTAATGAATGCCTTTGATGTGGTGTAGTCATTCAATAATATTGTTGCAACCTGATCGGCAGTGATTATGATCGGGATCCCTGGAGGGGACCGGCTTGCCAACCTTCAGTGTAATCAGCTATTGTTTGAACTGGGCCTTTGTGTATGCTCTACCACTTTGCAGAAGATTTTATTACCCCCACCCGGGGAGTTTACCCAGTAACTACCCCAAGTCTTAACACACCCTAACTAACTTTCACTTTCCATCAATTTGATCTGAAAAGATTATTTGTGGAATTACTGTTTGTATACTTCAATGGTTTTTAAGTAGAAGACTCTCGGGTCTTGGCAGACCCTGGGTTGTGTGTTATTAGGACTGAATGGCATGACCATTAGGGACTGCGGGTTTGGTGTGATTACGACTGGGATGGTGTTTCTCAAGCCATCATGGGTGTCAGCCAGCCATGCCATCTATCTACCTCATCAATTTCTGGGAAGTGGTGTTGGAGGGAGATAAATTGTATTTGGCCGCAGGGTCAGCTTTCAGGCAGCTCCTTAGTACACGAGGCCTGGCAGTCATTATGGAGGAAGGAGCAGGTGATTTGCATATAGATGTAAACGTCAGGTGACATTATCACCTACAGGACAGGAGAAGATAGACTACCACCCAATAATTCTCTCAAGAGCAGCCACTGGTGAGAATGTGTCTCGACTGCCTGACTGGGAATTGAACTTCAAAGGCAGCCAAGATGAAAAAAGAATGGCTCTGTTTATTGGCATTTATAACAAGCAGTGGGGCTTGACATGGTGATTAGGTGCGGAAGTTTTATGTCTGCTGGGGGCAACAATGGGAACTAGCCCATTAGCGGCGAGTGACAATGGTCCATGTAGTCGGCCAAGTAGTGCCACTTTATTTCCTTGTTGTAATCAAGTGACAAGTGACAGATCAATGGGGTTGGCTGTCTTCATTCCACCTCCTCAACGCCTCCCGTCTTCCCATGCATGATGATCAGTGTCTCTCTCCGTGCCTCATCTCTTCCCATGCATGGTGATCATCCTGCTCCAACACCTCCTGCCTACCCAAGCAATATCACCATGCCTCCACGCTTCTTGCTTCTCCATCTTTATAATTGCTGTATGCATCATGGCTTCCACTGCATCATGATCATCCTTTCATGATGCGTTGTGCATAATGTCACCCGCAATCGGCTATGTATGTGGACACCTTGTGCTTAATTCCATGCATACTCATCCTGGGTGCACATCTTATGCCTAACCCCATGCATAATCATCTTTGCCTTGACACCTAATGTCTAACCCCATGCATAATCATCCTGTGTGAACACATTGTGCCTAATCGTGGGCAAACTCATCCTGTGTGGGATACTTTGTGCCTAACTCCACACATAATCATCCTGTCTGGACACTTGTGCCTAATTCCATGAGTAAACATCCTGGGTGGACATCTTATGCCTTTAATCCCATGTATAATCATCCTGCCTTGGCACCTTATGCCTAATCCCATGTATGATCATCCTGGGTGGACACCTTCTGCCTAATCCTATATATTTATCAATCATCCTGCCTTGTTACCTTTTGCTTAATCCCATCCATAGTTATTCTGCCTTGACATCTTATGTCTAATTTCAAAGTCAGTCTCCAGCTGCACTGTTCCTTTCCATGAGTGATGATTTGTGACCCAACACCCTGTGCCTTACCATGCATGATGATCATTGTGCCTTGACACCCTGTGCCTTTAAAATTATGCATGATAATCTGTGTTTTTATACCCTGTGCCTTCCCATGCATGAGCTTTGAGGCTTGACACCATGTGGTTCACCATGCAACCTGATCTTTTTGCCTTGACACTCTTTACCTTACCATGCATGATTATCTGTTTATAGTGACACCCTGTGCCTTACAATACATGATGATCATTGTGCCTTGACACCCTGTGCCTTTACAACTATACATGATAATCTGTGTTTTTACACCTTGTGCCTTACCATGCATGATCTTTGTGGCTTGACATCCTGTGCCATACCATACATGATGATCTTTGTGCCTTGACACCATGTGGTTCACCATGCACAGTGATCTTTTTCCTTGACACTTTTTACCTTACCATGCATGATAATCTGTTATTATTAGTGACACCCTGTGCCTTACCATACATGATGATCTTTGTGCCTTGACACCATGTGGTTCACCATGCACAGTGATCTTTTTCCTTGACACCTTTTACCTTACCATGCATGATAATCTGTTATTATTAGTGACACCCTTTGCCTTACCATACATGATGATCTTTGTGCCTTGACACCATGTGGTTCACCGTGCACCGTGATCTTTTTGCCTTGACATTCTTTACCTGACCATGCATGATTGTCTGTTTATCTTGACACCCTGTGCCTTACCATGCATGATGATCTTTGTGCCATGACATCCTGTTCCTTACTATAGCTGATGATCTTTCTGCCTAGACACCCTATACCTTACCATGATTATCTATTTGCCTTGACACTCAGTGTCTTCATACTATACTTGATGATCTTTGTATGTTGACATGCTCTGCCTCACCATGCATGATGATCTTTGTGCCTTGACACCGTTTGCCTTACCATGCAGGATGATTTTTGTACCTTGACACCTTGTGCCTTACCATGCAGGATGATCTTTATGCCTTGACACCTTGTGCCTTACCATGCATGGTGATCTATGTGCCTTGACACCCCTGCCTAACCATGCATGGTTATCTGTTTGCCTTGACACCCAGTGCCTTACTAAACATGATTAATGTGCCTTGACACCCAGTGCCTTACTGTACATGATGATATTTGTGCCTTGACACCCTCTGCCCGACCATGTGTGATTATCTGTTTGCCTTGACACCCTGTACTTTACTATCCCATAGTTGTCAACCCCCAAAGACACAAGACTAGGAGGCTTTCGTAGAAGGTGAATGAAATCAAAGAAAATAGTCAATGTTGCCTCAAAATCCCTATCATTTTAAGAACTTTTGAGTCTCCAAAATGGGAGAATCCTAGTGAAAACTTGAGAGTGGACAGCCATGGTATGCATGATGATCATGCTGCCTTGACGTGGAGCCATGTCATGTCAAAACACTTTAACGGTGAATTTCCCGTGACCAGTTTTCTATAACATAAGACAGAAAAACAGACTGGGCAGTTTATAAGTGTGGCACTCAGAAGCAGTGTTAAATCGTGGATCATACAAATTGGCAAATACACATAGATCCAACCATTGAAAACACATCCTTTGACCTCAGCCCGGATCCTGTGGGCAAAATAAGGTCACAATGATACTGAATGCAAAAGCATCAATCCACTGCAATTTCATGTGGAATTTGCAGAGATGTTGCACATACTCAGCGTTGACGTTAGACACACCAAAGCCACTGTAAAGTTATTTAATATACATGTATCATAGATTTACACCAAGACTTGAAATAAAGCAAAGCAATTTCAAAGTCCATGAAAACTCTTGAATTGAAAGTTATCTTGGAACGAGAATTATGTTGGGTCAGAAATAAACCTGAGGCATGTGATGCCTGCAAAAAAAAAAAAAAAAGAAAAAACCTAAGCTCGAAGCTCATATGATGTTTTGAACTAAATTGTGCATGAGTCTATAGGTCTGTCATATTGATATTTGAGACCTTACAAATGTGCATTTTAATCTTTCAAACAGTCTTATTAAGTGCTTTGATTTTATCATATTGTGTTTGTTGGACTGCTGTACGTCATTCTTGAGTGCAGGAAAATCACTATCACCTTGTTTGAGAACAATTGATCTACAGTAATAGGTATAGCTTAACTGAGCACAGTATTGTCACAGTCCCATTGCATGGTTCTAAATTCAGTGAAGCATTACAAATGAAAGGAGCTAAACTGACAGGCTGTGTCATAGGTTGGGACAACTCCAAGTGCCTAAGTAGTGTTTGTACTCCCGCAGTTTGCAAGCTCTGCTAGAAAAGGGAGGCAGCGCTGCATACCAGGAGTGATGGCGAAGAAAGAGGGTGGGTGGTGGTCAGCAAAATTTCCCTGATGACGGTCTATTATTCTTGCCAAAAATTTCCTACAAAAAGGACAAGTTTTCTCTTTTGTGACCCAAAATTTAGGAAAATTTCCCCAACTGAGGTCAAAATTTTCTTCCTGGAGCACCTTTCACGTGAATTTGGGACCATATTTTCTACTATTTTGGTTCAAAAATTTCTCTAACAAAGGCCGAGCCACCCCCACCCCCCCCAAAAAAAATATTTGGCTAATTTCCAGTGTCGTACACCATTTGGCTTTTATACCAGGTGTGGAAAATAAGATAATTTACATATAATGTGGCTGTTATAAAGTTGGGAAAACACAGTGGTCCCCTCCTATAAGGCTACCCCAAAGGCACTAGAAAAGTGGCCTATAAGAGAGGTGGCCTCTCTTGAGCGGTAAAATACAATGAAAATGCCATACTTGCTGCAGGGAGATGTGGCCTATGTAGAGGGGATGGGCTCTCTTCGGGGGGGGGGGGGGTACCAATGTAAAGGGGCTTCATCTGCAGTACACAAGCATGGAAAACCCCTTTACCACCTCTCTGCACTTCCCCACCCCAAGGCTCCCAAGAAATTCCATGCACAATGTATACTTTGAGAAGTTTCCTTCTTTGTCAGACTCAGAAGTTTTCACATGGCAGATAATATCTCTTTATTGGGTTGTTATGATCACCAGTAAAACTTCCATTATTTTTTTGCATGCCTTGTGTGAACTCTTGGTGTTAGAAGTTTGTCTTTGAAGTCAACACTATTTTTGCAATCACATGCAGCCTTACTAGTCTGCGTATAACTTGATATCAGCTGTACAGAAGATGTAGCCCAAGTGAGTTGCTGCTGATTACTGGTAATAAGCATGTCTGTATGTCACCAGTAGCCAGGGGCCTCCATCAGAGACAGTGCTCACAGCTCTTATGGCCTCTGTGGAGAACTCAACATTTGCATTTTGATGAAAATAAGACAAACTGCCAGCAAATATTTGTCTGTGAGGAGCTGGCCAGAGGCTACGGTAATTTGGACAAAGGGCTTTGATTTCAGAACTGTGGATGTTGGAAGTAAGGAAAAAAATGACAGAGATGAGCCAGCAGGGCCCATGTGGCACAAGGTGTAGAAAGTGGGCGTGGCCTTCACATCTGCTCTGCATGTGGACACATTACCTCAAACAAACAGACAGACATGTCATCTCTTTTGAAGCCAGCCTTATGACTACATCTATCTTGTATGTGTACTGAATGGGTATTTGAGCTGAGGTCTATCAGACTCACTTCGTCATCTGTTGGGTCAGTGGATGTTGTGTGGGTTGACCGTGACAATTAACATCTGTATTGACAAAACCAGTGACTGCATTACTGTGATTTAGACTACAAACTTGACCTTTCAAGCAAGTAGGATGCAGTGTTTTGACAGATCGTTTTCGTAAAATGGAATAACTTTGAAGGTACAAGCATTAGTTGAGCAAAATATCTTTTTTTGCTGCTCCACAGTTGTGTTACATCTGTAATTTGTCAATTTGAATATTTTACAGTGCACTGCAATTTATACTGGTCCAACATATCTGAAGTCATTGTATTTGTCAGGCCAAATGCATACATGTACATGTACACGTTGTGTATTAAGACCAAAGAAACACTGCCTCCTAGTGTGCTCACATGTGATATTTTTCTGTGTTTATTGTTATACTTTCGTCAGCATGATTTTAAAAATGTTAATTCATCTGCAAAACGTAATTCTAGTATGGACCTGCTATGATTGGTATGTTGTTTAAAGAAGGTGAACCATTGGGTTAGCTGCTTTATCAAAGGGTAATGCCTCATTAATGGAATCCATGGAGAGATGGATTTACCAGTAGAATTTTTTTTAGCCCATTTTACTCTCTATAGGGAGCACAGTTTTGGACATCAATATGCCATATAGTTTGCGGTAGTTCCTGTTTGGATAGGTCACGCACCCTGTTGCCTGGGGGAAGTGGAGTAATTTTGGTCTGAATCTTGTGATAGAGTTTCAAGGGACTAAAGATATAGCAGTTTTATCACCAGAAGGAAGTAAAAAGTGAGGCTTGCTTTATCATACAGATTGTACAAAACCCTACATCTGAAGGAAAGCAAGCACCCAAAACACTGCAGCCCACTGTTGGATAAAACTGCAGAATTCCAGCTGTAGTGAGTTTTTTGTTCTTGACTGATGGATAAGTGGAATGGTTCAGTGTTTTCACACAGATGTGATAAGACCTATAAGAGTTACACGCTGGCATGACATTTGGCAGGTATTGTTTTTTCTTTTTTCATTTTTTTTTCTTTTAAACCATGAAAAAGTACCTTGATGAACTTGATCACTGAGAGATATATGGTACCAGCACATTTTGAAAAAGATAATGTACCTCACCTTATGAAACAGAAGCTTTCAAAGGCTTTTCTGTTGACTTGAACAGTGAAAATCAAGTTCCACCCAGGATAAGGGGATCTAGGTTTAAATCTATATACTGTATGTGTTTGTGCCAAGTTTTTCATCTGGTATTGTAATTTATAGCTTGATTTAGGCAGTGCGGAAAACCATATCTAAGAATGAAAGACCTCTTTCAAGTCAACTGTACGCATTGCTTAAGCCCTTTCCACCTGAAATCAAAACAAGCTGGTGGTCTGAGGTCATCTGCTTCAATGTTTTTAAGTGTTTTCAATAGTAATGAAAAACAGTTTGAGTGAGGTATATAGAGGAGACCTATAAAGGTAACATGCCAGGTCAATAGCTTTCCTTTTATTATCACGTAACAAACGAACATTACGTTACGTGATTAACGGTACCACGCTGCAGCCGTTGAAATCTTCAGTTCCTGATGAGCCACACTACTGGCGAAACCGGTCGAACGGCACGAAAGTGAAGCCATACCTTTGCTCGTATTTTCAATAGCTTTCCTTGCCATGATTTCGGCACTTGAGTTTAGGATGCTCCATATGTCATGCTGTTATTCATGGGGCCCAAATGCATATGTAGGCTTTGACACAGAGATCAATTTTGTATTATATCAGATCACCTAATTATATTGCAAGGAGGTGACTGTTAACATTGTTGCGGAGTGAAAATCTTTCAAGTTTTTTCTGCATTGACATTAACTGGGAAACAGCCATAAACATTTGGTTTAAAGTAGTACATTTTCTCTTCACATGCAGTGATAAATTATGCTTCTTACTTAGATTTAGAATTTCTCATTGATTCATTGTGGAAATATGATTTAGCCATCACAAACAGTACTTTTTGATCAAACAATAAGTTTACATGTACATGTTATTGCAGTGCCAGGTGGACGATCCCTCTCAGAATTTACTGTTGTTTTGAATGTACAAACCATTGTTCTCATGGACTTCTTAACAAGCTTTTCTTGTTGTGGTAAAATACCACCTAACTGTGAATCCCATAGACCTTTGTCTCCAGTAACAGTTCTTGTATTTTTGTGTTTGTTTGTAACGTGACTGCTAGTGACACGTTGTTACAAGTGTAATACACATCAGCCGGTGTCAACATGAGGGTTATAAACAGTAAGATTGACAAAAGAACTAAAGGCAGCATTTTGTGACTTCCATTATAACTGTGTGTATTGGTTTGATTCATGTGTTCTGGCACAGAGAATTGGATATCATGCAGTGAGTTTCTGTGTGGAGTCAATTGGTACAGACAGTTGGTATAGAGACTTGGTATAAGTACTGGCTGTAGACACAACTTGGTGTAGACACTTCATCTGGACAGTCACATCTTGTAATGTACCTATAGTCTGTAAAAGTTTTAAATAAAGAGTGGATATCCAAGGCCAGAATTTCAGCGAGAATCCAAGAATCAATTCTCGTAAAGATTCTCCAATACTTGTCTCTCTTTAAAAAGAAGACTACTTGACAAAAATCCAAATAGATTCTTGCAAAGTTTTGCGAAATTCTGGCCCTGGAAATCTACAACGAGCCAGCCCAGTGCCTATGTATCAGTACGCAAAGTTTTGCTGTCAGAAGTACCAGCTGGCATCTGATGTTGTATGTGTTGTCACTGTGTTTGTTTGCAGGAATAATATGCCATCAATTGATCCATTCCTTGTCAGATTTAATAGCTTTCCTTGGCATGGGTAATGTGCCCAACCCATGCCAAGGAAAGCTATTGACCTAGAGCATGCCATCATAAATGGTCTTACTTACATGCATAGGGCCAATGATTTTCCATTTAAAAAAAAAAAGAGGAATTCCGTTTCACTGCTATATATTTCATATAATTCAGACAAGAAAAAATATCAAATTCCATTTCAAGGATGAAAAAAATGCACAATTCCGCTTTGGTTTCAGAAAAAAAGGAACATCATTAGCCCTACATCCAAATCTCGGCAAAATGTTTTCTGTGAGTGAGAAATTTAAGTAAAAACATTTAGACAGATGACAATTTACATCCTGGTGAGTTTGTGCAGTTGGGACCTTGGAAGAGTTAATGTTGCCACAGGTGCAGTCTGGGTGCATAGACCAGAGTGCACCAAGAAAAAGCTGTGGACTCAGTCCCTAAGAGGTTAACACATATAAAATAACATATATCATAGATAACATGAAGGCAAGCCAAATGGTACCATGAATATCGCAACCCACTTTGTAATTATAATCAGGATGTCACATGTACATGAATGTAACGACAAAAGAGGAATCATGCAACAACCAAGATTCCTCCATAGTTTTTGAATATGTTTATGGTCTGGGTCATTGCATACACAGGGCAGTTATTAATGAGGTTTTTGTTTAACCCTCTCCTGCTAAGAATAAGACCCAAGTCAACAGTTTCCATCTCCATTAAATCCATGCTGTGTATAGTTGTTGACCTGGGGGCAAAACTCATGCTAAGACTTGGGGCCTGCATCCCCAATAGATCTCTTCTGCAGATTTATTCCCAAATACATTGTAGCAGCTACACCTTTTGAAGTAAAACATTTCTATGAGGAGTTACAGATGGGAGAACTATCATACACCTTGAGCAGGAGAGAGTCAACATCTTAATTCCCCTTGATACCACTCTGGGTAGACAGTCCCGGGTGCCTCTGGGCATAGTCATCTTGACTTCAGAAGAAAAGTGAATGACTCCATGTATTGGGCATAGTTTATTCTGTTGTACTTTGTAGGCCTTTTGGTCCAGGACCACCATCTATACATGTATTCCAGTGAATGACTCCCATGTATTGGGCATAGTTTATTCTGTTGTACTTTGTAGGCCTTTTGGTCCAGGACCACCATCTATACATGTATTCCAGTTCATTCTCATGGCAGCATTTTGACTTGCAAATTGTTGATTTCCCAACCTTCCTGTGGTATATTATCACCGAGAAATTTCTGTCCTGCTGTTTCTATGAGAAATTCAGCAGATGCTGATAGACAGTAACTACCATGTGAACTGAAAATGACACAAAAGAGTCCCAATAGCAGTGGATTCTATTGGTCCTTCCTGAAAGACTGTGTCTCCACTTGTAGGAACATCTCCAACCAAATGGATTTAACCTGATCATCTGACACTTTGTCATTGTTTTCTAAAAGCACAGGTCTTTGTGCAGCGTTAAATGAAATGTTTATCCCAGGCATCCTACACACGGAAACATTTTCTCTTCTAGATGGACTACATCCATATGCAATCAACCACCAGGGGGCATTAGTGGCCTTGGGCCTTGCTGTTGTGATAATATTGTTCATGTTCTTGTATCAGTGTATAAAACCAAGAGCTCATATAGCCAAGGTGTCCAGATTATTTGGCATTGCTATTTATGCTGGACCAGGGTTTTTTCTCTGCTTCCACAAAGTAAGAGTATTTTCTGTTGGACAATGTTTTTTTTTCCTTCCTCCGTTAAAAAAGAACACCTTAGTGGCAGAAAGACTTGTGAAGGATACTACAGCAGTTGAGACCACCCGTATTTTGTCATTGTTTGGTATGGACACCTTATTTGATGGGCTGTGACAGGGGGCATTGCTGAGCCCCTTATCTAATGGCTAGTGTGCAGGCTGTCTGGTCAAGCCACTGGCCACCAGCCCATTGATGAGACAGTATGGTGACCTACAGGTCACGACCTGGGTTTTTGTTGCATCAGCATGGCTTGGGCCACTGTCATCTATCTAAATATTGTCAATACATGTGCTGCTGCAGAGAGCCTCATCTGTCAGACAGCATTTTCTCATTTCCAAATGCTATCCACAATGTTCTACTAGGCTGAAGCCAAGCGGGGCAGAACCTGACAGAATTCTGTTATCATCAGTGCCATGTAGATAACTGAACAAGAAAGCAGCCTGGCCGAATAATCCTTCAGCACATGAACGAGGTCAACTAATCTTGCTGGACATGTTTTACAATTTAAATTCTGGCATGTTTAGGAACAGCTTCGTCAAGGTTTAGTCATATATCTAATTTGAAAGGCAATTTATTTGATCAAATTTAGAAAGAAATGTTCACATACTGAAAACCAATCTTTTGCGAAAAATGCCACACAACTCGGTGAGTTGCAATATGGATGTACAACAAAACTTACATCATACGTCCATGGTTGCAGCTATTTGTGTTTTGAATGGCAAATGGTAATACTCTGCTGCACCAATATTCCCAGCTTGCTATCTCCAGCCTGTCAGCTTTTGCAAGCTGATGTGAAGAGTGGTTTTTGCCTGGGAGAGTTATACAGAAGAGCAATAAGAAACGTTCCTGTATCTCCTCTGCAGAGGGCACTTTTGTGAGGAGGGTCAGACTTGTGTATTCCTTTTATTGTTCTTTTGTAATTTGCAACATATTTAAACGCAAAGTTCTGCATTTAGAAACACCAGATTTTTCGTGGGAAATCTAGATCATATTTAACTTTTATGATTCTGGAAAATTTTCACATGAGCATCAAAAAGTAAGCAGTTTATACCAGGTAACTAACATACAGTCCAATGGGGAGACTTAACTACAGTCTAAAAGAATTAAATTTTATATTGGGTTGTGTCTTCAGCTGAATATGCATGCAATTGCTGATTGATTGTGGCCTTCCCTGTTTTCCTACATACGTTCAGGAGTCCCTTACCCATCTACACAGAGCTGTAAACTGGGAAATGACTCCCTTACCCATCTACGCAGAGCTGTAAACTGGGAAATGAGTCCCTTACCCATCTACGCAGAGCTGTAAACTGGGAAATGAGTCCCTTACCCATCTACACAGAGCTGTAAACTGGGAAATGAGTCCCTTACCCATCTACACAGAGCTGTAAACTGGGAAATGACTCCCCTACCCATCTATGCAGAGCTGTAAACTGGGAAATGAGTCCCTTACCCATCTACGCAGAGCTGTAAACTGGGAAATGAGTCACTTTGCCTGCTTTCCATCTGCCTCACAATATTGGGACTTTGTTGGACTTGCCTTCTTGGCATCTGCCTCAGAATGCTGGCATATCGAGCGGACTGGCCTTCTGGGTAGTTTTGAAGATGGAGTAGCCTTGGGGCATTGGAGTGGCCTTTTTGTTACGAGAATGGTAGTGGATGGCTATGGACTAAGCCATGATGAATATTTCAGAGCATTGATGAATTTCTTGTTCAAGGGAAAACAGCTGTTGCAGGCACCTCAGTATCTAAGTGCACCGAGTATGCCTCAGGTAAATTTTGCAGGAGCAGTCCACTGGAATGGCCGAAGAGATTAGCTTAATTATGCTGGATCAGGCAAGTGAGCTGTACTGAACAAATCAAGGAAGTGATGCTTAGTTTGGCTGGTCAGACAAGAGACCCATGCTCAGTAACTTATTGGGCAAATACTGAATCTGTTAAGTTATAAAGAGGCAAGTAATTTTTAGTCAGCTGATCAGGCAAGTAAAGCGTTCAATAAACTGGCTGATCAGGCAAGTAAAATAGTCACTTGGCCATGCAGGGGACATGTGTATAGTCAGCTCATCAAATAAAGCATGGTCTGCTATTCAGGCAAGTGATGATAGGTGTTCCGTTAAATGATTCGGCAAGGGATCAACATGCAGTTAGCTGAAGAAGTACATAAATCTCAGCTTCTCAGGCAAATAATGATAAGTCAGCAGATCAAGTTGACAATAAGCTGTGGCATCATCAGGGTGCTAGGTAACCACTAGCCTGCTTGAGAGACGGCCAGGCCCGGTGGGCACATACAGCACTCCTGACCGCAATCATGCAGCAAGTTGCCCAAGGCTTGCATGCTGGCAGATGGAGCTACTCCCCCCACTTCCAGGCGAAGTAATGACATCAGGGCAATGTGAGGTGTTAAAACATCACTTAATTCTGCTACTGTCAGCACTTCTCTGCACATCAAAGGCTGCGTGGTGAACTTTTTTTCTGCTTGAAAGAGCTCTTTGGGTGAGGGGTGGGAGTGTTGGTTTTGCTGCGAGACGGTGCCACTCTGGGCTGGCAGGTGCTTTGTAGATCAGGGTCGACTGTATGGCAGGCAATCATAATGGCTCCATTGCTCCACTGTGAGCATCTCACCTGCATTCTCAGCGTGTCTGTGCAGGTGCCAGCCCTCCCCAGGTAAAACCATGCGGCCAGCATAGGCAGTACAGTGTGTATAGGCATTTGACCTGACTATTAGGCAAGGTTCTTCTGCAGGCCATACAGCCAGACCCAAAGGTCACAGGTCATCTGACAGGTCATACAAACTTGCCTGGTAAACAACTACTACTTTATGTTTTCTTCTTCCCCATGAGAAAAGAGATCAATGTGTCCTGTAGGTATATTATGATACTCTCTTCATTTCACTGAAAGCAGTTGAAACATCACAATTTTCAGTGGTTTCTTCAAATCCCTTTCCATAAACTTTTGTCTTTTGTACCCTGGTGTCATAAAAAAATACCCCATACAGCTAGGTTTCATATGTGTACAGACATAGAAGGAAGGGGGTGAGGTGGGTTGTGGTGCAGGAAATTACACTTGGATAATCTATAAAAAGATCAATTTGAAATGGCCGCATGTTTTCCAAAATTGTGATGTTTTTTGTAATTTATTGATGCAGTTTCATCGTATGGGTACATATATTTGCTGTGCCAGGTGTATGTTACAGAAAATAAATCAGACAAAGTATGGCTTATGGGATTTGCTCTCTAAATACTGTTCAGACAGTAATTTTCCCTCTGGGTGCTGCTAACAATAAAGGCCAGTATGGAGAATGGGCAGCCCTTTACATCCCATTAAGGCAGGTATACCAGGTATACCAGTCATGTTGCAAATGTTACATCTGGTCTACTTTATACACTGTTGACTTGTTTTATGCGTTCACTGGTATTTCCACCTGTACTTATATGGTATCATAGACGCAGATAGTATCCATTGTATCCATGTTATGAAGAATATTTTGATCATCCATAAGTAACTACAGTGGTCCCCCTCTTTTAAGGCCCCTCTCCCCAGAGGCCACCCATCTTGAAAGGCCAACATTCTTGTGCAGAAAGTATGGTATTTCCATTATATTCTCCCCCCCCCCCCCCCAAGAGAGGCCACCCTTCTTATAAGGCAACTTTTTGGCTGCATTTGACGTGCCTTGTAAGAGGGAGACCCACTGCATAAATCCAAAGAGTACAATGAAACCTCCCTATACCCAACACCCTTAGGACCGGAAGTGTTCAGTATAGTGAGGTGTTCGGTATAGGGAGGTTTGATAGCATTAAAAGTATATATTTGGGACTAAGAAATTGTGTTCAGTATAGAGAAGTGTTCGGTATTCGGAGGTGTTCGGTTAGAGAGGTTTTACTGTATATGAGAAGATGAAAATGGGCAAATTGTTAGCATTAGTACAGGGCTTGAAACTTCTGAAGGCATTCGTCCATTGCACCACATGGTGTTACCCAAAATGCACTGAATTTACCCTAGCCCTGTCAAAGTTGTTATTTCAAGGCCTGTTATTCTGTCTGTTCCCCCCTCAATGTTCTTTGCTGTTTTACCTGCTAGACATCCCCAAAATGGAATCTTGCCAATGGTGTATAATAAGGCCATAATGTACTGCTGGAATGAATGTCAAGCTTGCCTTACTTCAAAGCTTGGTATCTTGCTGGTAACTCCAAGCAAATTCCACCGTCTTTAAAAGGCAATTGATAGAATCAAGATGATAGCAGTGAATGCCATACAAAGTTATCTAATGGAGGAAGGCTTTTGATCTGAAAGGGTTTTCATGACGAGTGGGAGAGGAAGAGGTGAAGGGTGTTAATTGGAAAAGTTATACTTTGTAGTTGTGTGGTGTGACATCAGCAGGCAGGGTTTAACACATGGGCCAGATTGACAGCACCGAGTTGTTCAAGCTGCCAAATTCAATCGCACATTTGTAGAGGACTTTTTCAGTTGTGTCTGGCATCAGGACCGGCTTCAAAGCATTTCTGTGCTGACTGTTGAGTGGAGGCATTTGCTGGGGTTGTTTGATGGTGTATTATGTAAAGACCCCGGTCCATGCCAGGCATGCCTGGGCCCCATGTCCTGACAGCTCGCCTATAAGTCAGCCAGCCTGCCCCTGACTCCAGAGGGTTGGAACAGGCTTGGCAAAAACTTGGATAAAATTTCCTGTGTTACACAAAGTGGCCCAGCACCATATGTTTTTGCCTGTGCTTTCTTTTGGACTACAAAGCTTGTGTATGAAATGTTTCATTCATGTATGTTAATATCCCCTGTGGAAAAATCGATACAAAATTTATGTAAACACACAAAGCCAGTGTTGTGCATCGGCCTTTTGATCTGTGCTGTCTTGTGGGCACAGAGCAGTGGAAATGTATGTGGCATAGAGAACCAGGTCATTGTGTGTGTGTGTGTGTGAGGCAGGGGAGAAGTTGGCATACAGATACATGGGTCCCTCCACACTCGGAGAGAAACTATGGGATTCTAAGCTGTATCCATTCCCCTTTGGGATGTGTGTTGTTTTTGCTGGTTGCTGAGGCAGGATAGATTGGCTATGGGGCTGTTGCTATGGTAACAAGGCTGAGCAGTACCTGCAGTCGACACAGCTGTTTGGGAGGATCCTGAGTAACTTGAGTGCGGCTGAGATCTGAGACCAGGGGCCCCCGCTGCCCACATCTGCTACTGTTACACAGCCACCTATCCCAGCATTGACCTCCCAAAGACGCCATCCTGGCACTGGGCGCTTCTGCTGCCTCTCTGTTTACAGCCAGGTCCTCTGTGTGCCATCAAGTCATACTTCACAGGCAGATTTGACACTTGTAGACAAAATTTGTAGAAGGGAATATTACAACATTACGTGGTGATGCCCGGAAGACAAAAACGTGTTCGTGTTTATGGAAGTCGCCGCAGAAGTAGTAGCAGTGGTCGGCGTGCCAAGCCTAAACCTAAGGCAAGTGGATATGGGTGCGAGTACTATAACTGGCCCCAGTTACTGTAATGTGGGGATGTCTGTACACATGTAATATTATTGACCACTCTTTGTAAATAGTAATGGAAAATGGCAGTTGTTTAATCAAGTGATACTCAGCCGAGTGTTAAGTTGGAGAGCAGTAGGCAGTTCAGTGGATAAGGGGAGAAGGCAGGCAGCGTCAGACCTGTGTAGAGATACAGAGGTCAGGGTGTTAGATGGCAAGTCGAACCAGCGCCTGCATGCTTGAACTAACCAATATAAAAGCCAATGTGGCTGTATACAGGCATCCTAAAACATCAAACATGCCATGTATTTGAGAAAAGCCTTCACTTGGACAGCTTCTTTGACAAAGCAGGCCGACAGTGTTGGTCCAAGTGATGGGTCCCTTGCCCATACAGATCTGTCGGGGAAGCATAGAGGTCAAAGGGGGGAGAGGATGACCTTTACAGTTGACCCTTACACAGGTATTTACCCTAGGCCACCAGCAAACAACAAAGCAGGCCTGTTATCATAGTCATATTACTGTGTACAGCAGACCTGTTAAATTACTGCATATGTAGTGGACCTGTTAAATTACTTGGTATAGAATACTGATTAAATTACTGTGTATAACATATCTGTTATATTACTGTGCATAGCAGATCTGTTATATTACTGTGCATAGCAGATCTGTTATATTACTCGATATACCAGACCTCTTATACTTCATACATCAAGCCACTCATAAAACTGCACAGCAGGCCTGTTACAGAATAAGGCAGATCTACATGTAGCATAATATTGTATAGAATAACAGGCCTGCCATGCTGTTAATTACAGCAGACCTGTTACAGTATATGTGGGACCAGGAATTGTTATTGTATGCAACAGACTTGTCACACTGCTGTGCAGAGGCAGGCCTGTCTTTACTTTACAGGCCTGTTATAAGTAAACAACAGAACAGTCATACGACTGTATTGAGGTGGGTCTGTCTTTACAGGCCTGGTATAAGTAAACAACAGACCTACATAGTACTGTGCAGAGACAGGCCTGTCATTACAAGCCTGTTATAAGTAAACAACAGAACAGTCATACGACTATTGAGGTGGGCCTGTCTTTACAGGCCTGGTATAAGTAAACAACAGACCTACATAGTACTGTGCAGAGACAGGCCTGTCATTACAGGCCTGTTATAAGTAAACAACAGAACAGTCATACGACTATTGAGGTGGGCCTGTCTTTACAGGCCTGGGATAAGTAAACAACAGACCTACATAGTACTGTGAAGAGGCAGGCCTGTCATTACAGGCCTGTTATAAGCAAACAACAGAACAGTCATACGACTATTGAGGTGGGCCTGTCTTTACAGGCCTGGTATAAGTAAACAACAGACCTACATAGTACTGTGCAGAGGCAGGCCTGTCATTACAGGCCTGTTATAAGTAAACAACAGAACAGTCATACGACTATTGAGGTGGGCCTGTCTTTACAGGCCTGGTATAAGTAAACAACAGACCTACATAGTACTGTGAAGAGGCAGGCCTGTCATTACAGGCCTGTTATAAGTAAACAACAGAACAGTCATTCTATGTACAGACGCAGGCCTCTTTACAGGCCTGGTATAAGTAAACAACAGACCTACATAGTACTGTGAAGAGGCAGGCCTGTCATTACAGGCCTGTTATAAGCAAACAACAAGCCTGTCATCCTGTTGTATAAAGTAGGCCTATTATGAGGGGGTAAAAGAGTTTTTCTGTACTGCTGTACTGGGCATTTTTATGTGAAGTACTGCAGCTTCCGTGTAGTAAACCAACCTGACAGTGAAGGTTAGAGGCACAATGCCAGTTTACATTGGATCTTTGTATGCATAATGGACTGATAAATTCAAAGCCTTACTCATTGATTGTGATCCACTGTGGACCAGGATAAGTAATCGTCTTGTGTACATGTCACTTGTACCAAAATATCAATCTGAAGTACCGTCAAAATAGAATTCTCCATTTGCTAGAACAGCAGCAGCCAGCAGGTCACCAGCTCTTCACTTATGAAACTATGGCTCCACAAATATGTGGCGTCTTATAGTGAGAAATATACATTAATAGAGAGTAGCTGATACTTTGTAACAGATGTGTCAAGAATCAATTATCCATGCACTCTGGGTATTCCTGCTGTTCAGGTTGGCCTTCAAAGCACTGGTACAAGTTGAGATACATGTGTGTCACTCTTTACAACTTGTCTTATTGTCATTGAATAGAAACCTGACCATATCCCAAATACTTGTAGAAGCAAATTATTTCTCTTAAAGAGCAAAGGTGACATGTCAGTTTAATATGTTGTATAATATCAGGTAAAGTGGTATAATGTATGGTATTGCAGCCTGCACTGCCCTATGCCAGCAATATCCTCAAGAGGAGATATTATATTAGGAGTCTGTAGAGTAGATTTGAAAAGTGTGCATTGAACACCAGTGACAGTTAGGGTTTGTATTCACAGAGGATAATCTGCAGCTCAACTCTGACAGGGGCATAACTCAGCCAACAGTGGGGAACCACCTCCTTGCTGCTAAAAAAGATCATGCGCAGCAAGGGCAGTACTGAACCAAAAAATAACCTCGAACATGTGGCTTTTGAACAAAAATCATCCAAGAAAATTGCTTCAGAAATTGCTTATAACACGCATGTCAAGCTCTTCTCTACCCATTTATTTCCATCACTTCGTTTGTGTGTGTGTGTGGGGGGGGGGGTGTTGGGGGTGGGGGCGTATCTTAACAGAAAATGGGACTGTTGAATTGTTTCTGCATAGAGATAAAGTGAGACTTGTATTTCCTTTGCATCAGAAATAAGCAGTTATGCTACTTAAAGTTACAATCCAGTGGGAATACACACCTTTTGCTTGCAAAAATTTTGTGTATTGGGTTGTGTATTTAGAGGAATACACGAGAAATTGCAAATTGTGATCCCTATTATTGGGTCGTTCTCTACTGCCTAGCAAAATATGATTGCTTCACATGCCAGGAAATCTCACTGTTTAGATATCCAGTGTTGTTAGGCTTTGAAGCCAGCATTGCAGAGTGGGAAAGACCTCAATAGACTGCCAGGTTATTTCACGTGGAGAACTAGCTGGATGGGACCATATGATTCGTGACACCATACATACATGTGTATGTGATACCTATCTTTACATCAGAGGAGGGCGCCAGCATGGTTGAAGTGAACTGAGATATGAAAACAACATAAATGTGTGTTTACCAACTGATGCTATCTGCCACTGACTGAGTTGTGTGTTCATTGGAGCCATTGTTATGGCCGACCTGACCACAGTCCGTACACTGTGGGTCTTAGTGTTCACTTTACTGATCAACAGTTAAGGTAACTCTAAAAGTTGCTACTGTTGTAAACCCTCAGGTGTGGAACATCATCAGGTCATCCGTGTATTACTCAGATGTATATCATGGAATTATAGCAGGCCCCAGCAATTGACTGGGCCTGGTGTCACCAGCACTACACAGTCCTTACAGCACCTACTGCCTTAACCCCATTAACCACCTCACCACAGAGCAGGCAAAACTGGCCAGAAAAGCTCTTTGACTCAATCTTGCTCATGGGAGAGGGGAACGTTAATGAAATTAATGTTATACTTAGAGTATGCACAAATTGTTAACCGTGTATTTGCATGTTAACCACATTTATATCAAGCACTAGCAGATAATGACCGTGTAGATGTTTCCCTAGGGAATCACGGAGTGCATGTGTGTCACTTCTGCTTCAGCTTCAACACTCTTAAGTTTCCATGTGGTAATTAGCGAAGAATTCAACAAAAATTTATGTGAAACTTCATGAAAGATGCAGCTGGGTGAGTCTTAGGTTGGGATTATATTTGGGTCACCTTGACCTAATTATCTCAAGGTCACGTACATAAATTGTTTCTGTATAATAAATCACGAAAAGCTGAATGAAACTTGATCAAACATTTGTAGCATGAATTTTCTAGGGGAGACCTAGGTTAGAATTGTATATGGCTCAAGGTGACCTAATTGTTAAGGTTTCAGGGTCATTGAAAAATATTAAATTAATTTGCATAGGATAACTATTGAATAATGTGAGGGTGATAGATAACTTAATGTTCAAAAACCAATATCTGTGAAGGTACATAAAGTAAAAGAGAGAAATAAATTACATGTTAATTTTAATAAAGTTATGAGTATGATTGCAAATGTTGACCTATCTCATCATGGTATGACATTAATTTGCCAAACCTTCACCCAATGTCTCCCATCACTTGTGCTGTGTACATGACAGAGCTTTTTTTGAGTCTTTTTGGAACATTAATTCATTTTGTTCTTTCTTTTTATCTTTCAACGTACCACTATGAGTCTAATTTACCAGCACAGGAATGTATTTTTCAGTCACAAAAGTTTTCCACGGGGGAACATTTGATTTTGCCTTGCAGAATCAGTAAATTCTGTGTGTGCAGAGGTGTTCCATATAAAACTTGCACAAGAGAGACAGGCAGCCACTTACAGGAAAAACTCTCCTGCATTAGTGGTTATAAATAACTCAGATGGTCCTGAAGTTCCTTGGTGTCCATACCTGCTCCACACAAAATAGGCAGTGGATGGTGTAGAGACCAGGGTTGCCCGGGAATTATACTTTAAGCTGCTGGAAAGCCTCGGGTGTGGGTAAACCAGTGGTTAGAGTAAGGTCATGGTGACCAAATATCTTGAAGGTGTCTTGTGATGGGAAACGTTTTGAAATTGCCTGCTTTACATACTTTCAGGTCATTGACTTTGACTAGTAACCCAGGCTATGAATGAAAAACGTCACACGTGAAAGGTAGCTAAGCAGGCAAGTAGGCAAATTGGGAACAAGGGAACTTCCTGTGGACCAGTAATACCTGAAAGCAACTTGCCCAATTAAGTAAACTTGGTTCTTTTGAGCTGATGAGTTTACCCATAACAAAGAATTTCAACTTGACCTGAGCAAGCCCAGTTACATAAGTGCCAATGTTGATAGAAGGATGCATTTTTGGAGGGAGGGGGGAAGCCTAGAGGCAGGCATGATAGTACCAACGTAAAAAGAACCTAGGACATCCCTATTGCAAGAAATACCTTACAAGACCTACAAAGCAACAGTGGCTAGAGGGAACGTACAAGTTAGTACATTGTAACATTGCCACCAGACATAAGTACATGGTAACACAGGCACAGTTTTAGAATAGTGCAGAGTAACGCTGTCACAGGAGATGAGGTTAGGGCCTGTATTTTTCCGTTTGAAAATGAGTGTTTTTCCGCTTTGGGAAACTACAGATTCCATTTCATTTCCGTTTCACTAATTTTAGGGCTCGATTTTAGCACTGGTCAATAAGAAAGGAAAAACAGTTGATCTTATCGCCTCTGGAAAATGTTGATCCATCGACGAACGGCAAAGTGACTCCATATTGTTTATTATGTACGTTGACATCCTCCACCTACAGACGGCGCTATTATCATTGTACCTCTGTTGCGCGTTATATCTATATGCCATGCGAATGAATGGATATGGTAGTAATGGGGTCTATAGCGCGTAGGTGTCCGGCCTATAGTTAAATTTGCTCCACGTGGTATCGATAACGCCGCCGACTCGTCAAATTTGGATCCAAGTCCGTGTGTATTGCTTTATGCGATGACATATGTGGTGATTTTGAATTATTTGAGAGGCAAAATTCACAAATTCGGCTTAATTTCCGTGGCATTTGCCGATTTCCGTTCCAAATCATAAATTCCGTTTGAGATCATAGATTCCGTAAATTCCGTCCGTTTTCCGCGATCGAGGAAAAGTACTGGCCCTTTGAGATAAGTACAGGAGAACACACTGATAGAGGAGGTGGGTGTAGAGGAATGCTGTCAGAGGACATAATGTACATAGAGGTACAGGACAACAGTAGGAGACACCAGGCAACTAACTGTACAGGTGAACCTGGTCACAAGAGAGAATTGTTAAGATATAAAATTCCATATTTGGAAAAGTAATTGGATAACTTGCTGAATTCATAGGATAGATAAACCATATTCAATGGTAAAATGTTACTTAATACAAAGAAAAGCTTAACAAATCTAAATCTGTAAGCCCATGTACCATTTGAACACTATTAAGTCTGATATTCTAAGAGCAAAGTCCTATTCCGTACCATTCACTGAAAAGCTGCATAGTTCATTATAACAAATAGTTTGTGAAAGGGACAAATCATATTCATAAAATTTGAACTTTAGAAGAAAGTTTTAGGCTTTATTAGCCTTTATAAAATCGGGTCATCAGCGGGGAACCAGCGCAAGACTTGTTTCGGCTCCATTAATCCCCGGACAAGTCATTCTGCTAACTGGCAGCACCATGTTTGCATTTCCAATACAAACATGTTGAGCTGATGTGTTACGGAGTAACGAGAATATGATGCTCCTCTGTTAATAGGCCTACTTAAAAATGTAGCCTACATTACATAAATATAATGAAACTACTTTTATAAAGCATAAGTGTACACTTAACATTCATGATTGGGCCTACCGAAATTGAACCATAAAATCAACTAAGTATGATAAACCTCACACTTACCTACAGCACTTGGTCATGGAACAGACCTGGCTATGCCTACCTGACGGAGTGATCACATAAAAGAAAAACCAGTACCTCAACTTCAAGTCAAACGCAAATGTAATGATGTGACGTAGAACTGTCACATAATTAATTGATTCACCCCTGAAAACTGGTCAGATCAATGTTGTTGTGTTTCAGTGATAAAAATAGGCCTATTTGTGATAAACCCTGTATTTCACAGCCAATGCAATCACTATTTATGACTATATCTGTATTAGTAATTCATTTATTACATTATATTAAATGGAAACGTTTTGAAAATTCAAGGTTTAAAGAGCCAAATGAATTTAAAGAATGGGTCATCAGTAGGAAACCTGTAACTGCAGTTTCCGTCATTGGGCATGTTAGCTTACAGTCTCAAATTGTCTGAGATGCATTACGGGTTGGGTATGGGGTTATGTAATATCACTGACCTTGACCTATTTTTGTGAAATCACCATACCTGTAAAGTTAAAAGAGGTGATTTTGTAATTGCAGGGTGTAGCTTGGACATCAATGACAATGTCAGCACAGCACTAAGCCTATGGGCCTCTTGTACATGTATTACATAATCTGGGTGACCTTGATCTTCTGCCCCAAAGTCACTGAGGACATAAAATGAAGGACTCACTGATTGTTGTCTTGGCACATGCAACAATATCCATCACAGGAATTGCACAAATGAGCTATGATTACATGTGGAGCAAAGTGCCATCTGGTGGACAAATGAGACACCCAAATCACATAAGCTTTATATGTTCAGAAGCCAGTTGAGGACTCACAACTTTGAAATGAAGATATAGGTGCAATATAACCACAGTGCCAGCAGAGCATGAGGCCCATGGGCCTCTTGTTTCATTCTGCATTGAAATACCCATTAAAATGTTTATTGTAGACTAGTCATGTTGTTTTCTCTTCATCTATTTTGTGCTTTTAGGTTGGGAGACTCTCAGGTGATTGACCATTCATCCAGCAAGGAAGATATATCCATGCAAATGTACAATGCAACATGTCTTCCTTGTGATGACCTGTCAGTAACTTATTCTGTCTCTCATCTTCAAGTTATTGGGGCTTGTGTGAGCCTGTATAAGTAGATTTAATTGGTCAATAACTTGTATTTTGGCCGCAAGGGAAATCAAGGAGAGAAACGAGGACCGGGCAACATTGAATAAGACAAAGCTAGTGCAGGACAGCACTGTTATAAGAGATCAAAGTTAGTACAGGACAGCACTGTTATAAGAGATCAAATTAAGTACAGGACAGCACTGTTATAAGAGATCAAAGTTAGTACAGGACACCACTGTTATAAGAGATCAAAATTAGTACAGGACAGCACTGTTATAAGAGATCAAAGTTAGTACAGGACAGCACTGTTATACGAGATCAAAGTTAGTACAGGACACCACTGTTATACGAGATCAAAGTTAGTACAGGACAGCACTGTTATAAGAGATCAAATTAAGTACAGGACAGCACTGTTATACGAGATCAAAGTTAGTACAGGCAGCACTGTTATAAGAGATCAAAGTTTGTACAGGACAGCACTGTTATACAAGATCAAAGTTTGTACAGGACAACACTGTTATAAGAGATCAAAGTTTGTACAGGACAGCACTGTTATAAGAGATCAAAGTTAGTACAGGACAGCACTGTTATACGAGATCAAAGTTAGTACAGGACAGCACTGTTATAAGAGATCAAATTAAGTACAGGACAGCACTGTTATACGAGATCAAAGTTAGTACAGGCAGCACTGTTATACGAGATCAAAGTTAGTACAGGACAGCACTGTTATAAGAGATCAAATTTAGTACAGGACAGCACTGTTATACAAGATCATAGTTAGTACTGGACAGCACTGTTATACGAGATCAAAGTTAGTACAGGACAGCACTGTTATAAGAGATCAAAGTTAGTACAGGACAGTACTTACAACAGATAAATCCAGGACAAGACAGCAGCATTACAACAGATCAATAAAGGACAGGGCAGCACTGTTATAAGACATAAAGTGTGGACGAGATAGCACTATTTAAACCTCAAGACATAGGTTAAGGACAACAGTGATATATAAGTTAAAACAGAACAGCACTATTATAACAGAAAAATTAAGGACCAGACAGTACTGTTACAAGATGAGCATGCTGGAAAGCACTGGTGCAAGAAATAAGGAAGAAGACATGCAGAAAAAACACTGCAGCAAGATATTTTTTCAGTAGAGGTCAACACTGTTGTAAGAGATATATTAAATACAGAAAAACATTGTTGCAAGAGATAGATTTAGTACAAGACAACACTGTTACAAGACATACATGTAAAGACAGAACAAAACACAGTTACAAGAAGTAAGGTAAATACACAGAAACACTGTTGCAAAGATGGATTTAGTAAAGAATGACACTATGTTACAAGAGTACAAGAGATAATATATATATATATATATATATATATATATATATGTGTATGTATGTATGTATGTATGTACGCTTTATCGCTTGTAACAGTGTTGTCCTGCTGTATTAAACCCGTTTCTTGCAAAAGTGTTTTCATATATATACATGTATATATACAGGTCAACATTGTTACAAGAAATAAGGTAAATACAGGGGAGCATGTTGTAACAGATGGATTAAGTACAAGGCAACACAGTTACAAGAACTAAGTTAAAGACAGGGAAAACAGTGTTGCCAGAGATGGATTTTATGCATGACAACATAAGTTGCTACAAGAGATAAGTTAAATACTGGGAAACATTGTCATAAGGACTACAGGACAACATTGTTACAAGAGATAACCCTAGCGAAGTCTTACACAACTGTCATAGCGTTAGGTAAGTTGCCCAGTTCATTGGAGCCAACTGATGAGTTTACCCACTACAAAAGATACCGACTGGGCCTGTGCAAGCCTTATTACACAGTGCCAATATTGACGGAAGGGTTTATGTGGGGCAAAGGGGGACAGGGGTGGGCATGAGGGCAGCTTTGCTCAGGGCATTTGTGGTCCATATTACACTGGCACAAGAAGTATGCATTGTGGAATGTTTCTTTACCACTTTGTTGCAGATTATTTGCTAGGCAGGGGTGCAACGTAGTGTATGTGTACATGTACCTGGGACCAGGGATGATATCTGCTGGTATCAGTCTCAGGCAATAAACTTAAAGAGCTAAGAACTTCCATGCACAGAGCAAACATTGGACTCGTTTAAAATTCAAAACTCCGTCTCTGATGTATTTTCCTCAGTCCCCTGTGGAATATATGTGTCAACAGCTAGTTTTATTTTTCAGTCAAGAACTGTCACATGATTCAGTTTTTTTAATCCTTTGTGGTTTGAGGTTTACTGAAAAACTGATACCAGGGTCACATACATCATTCACAAAGTAAATGTCAGTCACCGTGTTGGTGGTTTGGAGTGAGTACACCACCAAGTTGCTCTGGTCCTAAAGTTAACGCCATGGTGCTAGTATTTCTCATTTGACTGCATCAAGTTTGGCGTAAGAAGTTACACAAACATGTGGATGTTCATTGATTTTGAGACCATTGATGTTTTCCAATTTGAAAGAAACCTGCCCTAATCAGTTTTGAGTGACCAGCTGTGTGCCTTTGTTGTGGAGCTAGCTGGGTGCGAGGCATGGAGCCAGTTGTCAAAGAACGTTTGTTAAATGACTCAAAAAACTGGGTTGTGCAAAATAAAGCAACGGGTTTTCTTACGGGCAGCCAAGAATTTGTGTCAGCGGCCATTGCATTCCAGGCCTGTTGTTGAGCCATGTAATTGGGGATAATGAGAGGTGCCACAGAGATTAGTTGTAGGCCTTGCCGCCAGCTCCCACCTCCACATTTCAGCCTTTCACTGATAAACACTGTACTGCTCCCACCTCTGTCAACAAATCTGTCACAGATAAACACTGATGTCACAAGGCAGCCTGTCACAGATAAATGCGGATGCCACAACCCAACCTGTTAGTGGTAAACACTGATGCCACAGCCCAGCCTGTTACAGGTAAACACTGATGCCACAACCCAACCTCTTGCATGTAAACACTGATGCCACAACCCAGCCTGTTACAGGTAAACACTGATGCCATAACCCAGCCTGTTACAGATAAACACTGATGCCACAACCATAAGGCTATCACTGCGACTCCAGATTTATATTCCTCATGAAATAACTATCATTCCAGTACTTTGAATTGCTTTAATTTTGCTGTATTCGATTTTCACTAATTTAGGTGATGGTACAAAACTGTAGATAGTTTGGTAACATAGTATGAATAGGAATTATGTCCAAAAAAGTGAAATTAAAACTACAGTGAAATGTCAAAAATACAAAAACCGTGAAATTTTAAACACGCAAAAATAAAGCAATGGACAGTACCGTGAAGCCTCATTTTCATGACACATCTGATATATTTGCATAGCCACAAAAGTTTTCAGGGACTTTAAGTCAAATTCCTTTTCAGTTTGACTTACTCATTCGAAATATTTGGATAATTGAGACTTTTTGCAATGGACACGTGGTATGGTAACAAGGTTTCCCTGTGCCAGCATATCTGTAGTTTACAGAGAAAACAAGAATGGTGCAGGTTGAGTGCTGAAAGGGTTAATTCATAAAGTTGACCCAGCCTGAAGAGCAAGCAAGCATTGAGTACCTTTGTGTGTACCAGAGCTGTTCATCGCTCATGTCATAGGGGCGTCTAATTGTTCTTACTTGCAAGTATCATTCTGGGTGACCTGGTTGTCATGGGACTCTTGGGGGCAACCACATACATGTCACTTGTTTAATCATTGGAGTGATGATCTTCGAACTTATTACATAAATGGGGAAAGATTGGTTCAAAATTTCACAAAATGTTTACTTTATGGACATGTAATGACCCTTTTAAAGAACTATTTGTCTTACATGTATATATGTGTACTATTTACTTGTTACCAGATTTTTTTTTAACAGGGAGAAATTTCCATTTATATCATCATCTTAGAGCTCTTTTTATTTATTGTAATATTGTGAGGTGGGTTTTTTTTGTTTTTGTTTTTTGTTTTTGTTTTTTGCCATGTGTACTCTGTGTACATAATTGCAGGTGCCCATAACAGATGCAAATTGCCTGGCCTCTCTAATAACAAGCAAAAGGCCACAGCAGTATCATAGCACGTGGCTTGTATTATAGAGACTCTGTGTTGTTGTGTATGATGTCAGGACAGTGTAGCAGTAGGTGAGGTTGGCTCTTAATTGGGTAAACATGTGATGTAGCTGGAGTCTGTTGGTGCTGCCTGAGCACCCTTCTAGCAGATTGGCTGTCAGGATCAGGCCTCATGAAAT
This sequence comes from Hermodice carunculata, assembly GCA_964020975.1. Classification (NCBI taxonomy): domain Eukaryota; kingdom Metazoa; phylum Annelida; class Polychaeta; order Eunicida; family Amphinomidae; genus Hermodice; species Hermodice carunculata. The sequence continues at coordinate 31,092,440 of OZ026624.1, forward strand.
TATTTTCTTGTTTATTGGCACTGCCCCTTCCTGAATTTTTGACATGCAATTTCTATTTTGTGCAGCTGAAGTCAAACCAGAAGGTTGGTTCAGTTGATAATTTGATAGAAATGACGTTTTTTTTAATGATTCTGGGCATAAAATAACAACAAAATCTGCCCTCCCCATTTATATTTCGGGGGGGGGGGGGGGGGGGGGGAAAGGATAAACAAGTGATTTATTTTGTGAGTCCTGATATGTGGTGCTACTGTAAGATCAGACAGACCTCAATGATGTGTGCACAATGTCAAATGTGGGCCACTAAAAGCTTCTGGAGATGGGCCATAAAGAGCTGCATTGCTGAGAAATAAATGTTATGGAGGCATCATAAAGAGAGCTTTGATATGTGCTTATCATAGAACAATATACAAAAGGAGGGGGCAGTTGTTTTGAAATAGTGCATGAGAGGGCAGAGGGGGAGGCACAGGGCAGAGAGGTTATTCTGGAGGTAATCAAGTGGTGACCCCAGCAGATATATTACCCAAGAGGCAATCCTGTGTTGACCCCAGTAGATAGGTTACCCAAGAGGCAATCAAGTGCTGACCTCTCTTGGGTTCTCGCTTTAATTGGTATTTGTAACAGTAACAGTAATAGACATTGATAGACCATAAAACAGCGGCAGCATTTACCAGTGATCAGACCTAGGGCTGGGTTGAGGTTGGCAAGAGAACTCCCTCCGGTCATGAAAGGGCAACATGGAGATTCAGCAAGGAAACAGAGAAGTTAGCTGGGAGTGTATGAAGACCCCAAGACTTCTTACAGGGCCACAGTAGTCAGAAAACGTAAAGGCTTATTAGTATGATTTCTCCAGGAATGTGGCAGTAGAGACGTGGTTGTTTGTAGTTACACAAATTTTGGCTTTTTCTTCAAGCAAAACACAAGTCAGCTGAAGCGATGCGATGTGAACAGGTGCAAAATCTTACAAACCGCACTGACAGGGCGATGACAACTGCACACCATGATTAACACTTGAAATACTCGAGGATAATTATGTAGACCTGTACTCTTAACAGCAGGCCATGTTGCTGGTTGTGGGCCCCTCTTGTTATGCAGTCATGTACCCACCTCAGCCCCACAGCCTACTCCTGTCAGATCATGCAAACCTTCAGCACAGTTTCCTTCTGCGAGTTGCCAGTGGTTTCTTAAGAAATAGTCTACTGCAAAAACAAAAGTAGTGTGTCAACATGGGATGTTAATGAATCACAGTAAGCAAAACCCAAGTGAAATCTATTTCCCAATCCCAAGAATGCCAGCATCTCTTGGCTGCACTTGCTGGAGTGCTGAATGTCACCATTTCAGTGGTTGTTTTACGGACATCTTCATCGAGAATTATAAGTGAGACCAATGCAACTTTCTGTGTCCAAAACTTGTATCATCTACTCACTTGTAACATTGTTGCAATGTATCGTGCAACAAAAATCAGCAAGTATGTATCAGTTTTCAAACACTGACAATTAGTCACTTGAATTCAGTGCTCAGTGTGCATCTCCTTGTATGGGTCAGTTTATTTTGGCCGAGGAAGATAGTTTGATCATGTTAGAGTACCTAGCAATTTATATTATTTAGCTAACATTATAACTTGGTTTACAGTTGTGGTAATCCCATCTGCTGTTCAGCAGCATAAGTCCACAATGTGGTATAATGTAAATTGCAGGCGACACCCCCAAACAGTCAAGCAGAAGTATGGCCTGTGTGGTTGTGTACAGTTATATACAGGTGAGCTACTGAAAAGGAATGTTGCGTGGGATTACAAATCAAATTATAGTCTAGAGGAAGAAGAACACTGTAGTCTTGTGGATCTCACAAAATCCTGATTATATGAAATCAAGTTAAATTTGAAAGGCAGTTTATGTAATATTTTTCTGTTTTAGTGGACAAAGGCATAAAATTTGTGGATTTAATTAACGTAGCATACAAATAATCCAAAAGTGGAATGGCCATTTTGGATTTTTGGTTTGTGCAGTACAGCAAAATTTGTCTTCAATAACCACCCCAAGGGATGACCAAATTATGGTCTTTTAAGACAAGTGGTCTCATTGGAGCAGTGTTTCCGTTAACCCCCAGTTTGGGGTATATTACCCTTTCAAAACCTCCGATACCCTCTGAGAAAATTCTAAAGGGTCACAAGTCTTGTTTATTTACATGCAAAATTTGCTAAAAATCTAGTCCTCTCCCCTGAATTTCCATTCTTGCGACTACCTGAAAAAATTTCTAATGGAAACACTGGAGTGGTCTCACAAGACAGTGAACACTATAAAACCAATTAATTTAATCATTTTTTTCGTAGAAAACAGGTCCAGGCTGGCTCTGTGTAAGCAATGTTTATATGACTGTATTTTGCATCAAGGGCTTGTGGACTTGGCCTCTCAGTTTAGGTTGCCAACAGGTGCATCAAACACAGGGAGGGGCAAGTGAAGTCAAATTGCTGCAAATTCACCAATTAACATGCTCAGCCATGACACATGCAGCTCTTGTGCCAGTGGCAAGACCAGCCAGAGCCAGGAGGTCAAAGGTCAAGAAGAAAGCATGGATGGGGTTGACCAGTGAGCTGCTCCCAGTGTACCAATACTGCAGGGCAGATAGACAGGGTTGGCTATGTGTAAATATAGGGAGGCTGGGTAGTGAACCAGGAGTGGAGCATAGGTAGAGGGGTCTGGCTTCTGACTACTTCTCCAGTTGAGACCATTAATCAAGAAGTGCCTTGGGAAGACACACAGGCTGCTCCAGAATGTATTTCCAGTTGAATCCGGAGAGTTGAGGCGTGGACTCCAGCAGGAAATTAATTCCTTATTTCACAGGATTCTTTTATTTCCGATCCAATCAAGGGCTGAAAACAAGGCAGGGAAGCTGCATGTATCAATGCAAGCTGGCCCTCATTGCTGAGCATTGGGATGACGTGGCCAATCTTATCTCTTGACCACAGGCCATAAGTTAGTTTATCTAAGGTTGACAGATTCATCCTGTCCACAAAGTAGAGCGAAATTAGCAGTACCAGAGTACAGTAAATTGACTTTACTTTTCATTAGTTTTACTTTTTCACAGTTAGTTGGAGGCCTAAATGATGGAAATAGATTGTCAGGAGAAAGACATTTATCATGTCCAGATGGTGTGTTGAATTTGAAGCATGTGTGAAATGCAAAAAAAAAAAAATAAAAACTTGATTGATCGAAAATCAGCATATTCATATAACAATATGATTCATGTTTACCTGAAATAGGGCAATCCCCATGAGCTCTGCATGTATTTTGAAAAGATTTTGCTCTCCTAGGATTGGGTCAGCAGCTGTCTCCAGGACATGCTCTGTGCACTGTAACCAGAGTATGCCAAGGAAACCTGTTAATTGTCTGTATAGTATTCTTGATGACAGAAAAGGAAAGAGATGACCTTCATTTGTGGCTGACACAGAACACTTCTTGGTCATTTTTAATGGGAAAAAAGTTGCGTACCACTGCAATTAGTGCTTTGCCTGCCATGGCTAAAACTAACCTGACACAGACTGATTATGAGTGGTATGCCAACAAATCATGGAGGTAAAATATGTTTAAAAGGGTATTTTGACTTTTGTGTGGTTGGGTACTGGGAGAGTTGCAATTAGAAGGTATGGAAGATAATACACTTTAGTGAGGAGAGCTTCACACTTGACTGTCAGAAATCAAAACCTGTCCAACCAAACATTACTGGATAAGAAGGAGAGCTCAGTAACAGTTTATTGCTGCCTTAACCCTTCAAAGCACTGATTTAAGATTGAGTTAACAGCATTCCTTGGAACACTTTGCACGCATTGCACACAAAGTGTCCTGAGGAAAGCTGTTGACCAAGACTGCTTTTTTCTTTAGACTAGGCTTGCTGGTATTTGAATGAAAGGTATCTTCATGAGGATTTTGAATCTTTGAACCATTATATGTTCAACAGTAATGGGAAGGCAACTATAGCAGCGATTAGCACTTTAGGGTTAAGTGTGCCTCTGCTCCAGCAGTTAAGAGCAGTGTGTGGAGCACATACATGTCAGAAGAAGAGGTGCACTTGGTGGGATTGCTGCTGCAAAGGTTGAGCAGGAAAAACCAGTTTCCAGATGGCAGGTTTCAGGGCAAGGTGGTGTACAGTTGCTGGAAATGGGGCTGATTGTTGAGGAACACCGGTAATGAAGTGAAGGCCAACATGTATACCGGTTGGTGGGCCTCGTGTACACTCTATCCATCATGGTCCAGGCCGTGCGGGTCTCTGTGATCTATTTGGGGTTGATGCTCACATTTCCAACATATCAGCGGGGCACATGGCAGAGGTCTGATAGAACAACTAGCCTGCACAACCTGACTGCATACATGTGCCGCAGTGAGTAGTTCAACAAGTGCACCTTGCAGATTCACCGGCACAAATTGTGGCTGGAAGCAGTTTCCATGTCAGCGTGATCAATCACAGTACATTTCTCAGACTCCCGTAGGTGTCAATCCCCAAATCTCTGTCACTGGGAGACTTTTATACTAAGTGGATGAAAACAAAGAAAATATCTACTTTTGCCACAAAATGCTGTCATTTTAATAAATTTCCCAAACAGGAGGGTTCCCATGGGAATGGGAGAGTTGACAGCTATGGACTACACTTTGGTCAACACTTTCCAAGCTTTAATGATAACACATGAAGTAAGGTAGAAAGATTCAAACATATTGAATAAAAGGCACTCCAGTAAATTCACATGTATACATGTTTGACTGGGTGTATAGTGGTCCCCCTCTTATAAGGCCACCCCAAATACAGAACGAGAGTGGCCTTATAAGACAGGTGGCCTCTCCAGAGGGGGAGAATATGTAGGAAATGCCACACTTTCTGCATAAGAATGGCTGCCTTTTACGAAGGGTGGCCTCTGGTGAGAGGGGCGTTATAAGCGGGGGACCTGTATTTAGGTGTGTAGTATTTGTCTGCATTTTGTGTTCCTTGTATATATTTCTATTGTCATGCTGAGCATATCTTGTATCCCAGATGAATGTCAATAAAGCTTCTCTTCCATGTAATGTGCAAGTGTTGCTGTCATAGTCAGATTTGTAATTGTCACTGAGATACCTTTTTATGGAGTCAGTGAGAAGGGTGGGTGGGGATGGGAGAGGGTGTTCATATTCTTTGCTATATTTACTGCATTTTCGATATGGGTAAGGTGCAGCTTGCATTCTTCTAAAACCTCTTTTAAATACTTTTTCACAAAAATAGTACTTTGGGTAAATTTTGGCCAAAACTGAAAATATAGCAGAAAGTTGGTGTCAAAAGTGCATCCACAAGAAAAAATTGACCTTCATCAGCGAAAAGACAATTTTGAGCAAAAGGTTAGACCTTTGTACTGGAAATCTTGCCCGAGAAGTGCCCTTCAAAGTAGCACATACCTTCTGTGGTTACTAATGGGACTGGGAACTTTTTGTGCGGCCTTCTACCAGAGAAGGGCATACAGTACATGTACGCTGTAATTGCTTTTTCCGTGCATGCGTCCATCTGTCCACTATTCATGTCAGGCAATAATTCGTTTGTCCTTTAACTTCGATGAATGCAAGTTGTACACACAGGTGCATCTAGACATAAAGGTGTGTGTGGCATGCAAAAAAAGTTGGTCACTAGGTCAAATGTCTGGGTCACACTGGTATATCCTGGTAAAATCATATCTGGACTGTAATTCCTTTACTCATTTTAAAGTTAGTTTCATGAAACGTCACACACTTGATACAAAGGTTAGTCCTGTAACAAAAGTAGGTCACTAGGTTAAATAGTATGAGTCCTTGGGCCTATCTGTCTGCTCTCATGTCCGGGCTGTAATTTGCGTGTCCTTCATTTTGGATTAATGAAAATTTACACTCAGGTGCATCTTGGCAAAAGGGTTTGCCATGTAACAAAAGTAGGTCACTAGGTCAAGTATCTGAGTCACAGTCTCATATCTTTGTAAAATGTGTCCGAGCTGTAATTCCTTTACTATTTAACTTATTGTAATGAAACCTTCACACACACATTTATCTTGAACTAAAGGTGTGTCATGAAACAAAACTAGGTCACTAGGTCAAGTATCTGGGTCACAGTGATAGGCTATTTTTTTTTTACTACTGTCATTCCAAAATGAGACTTTTGATTTGCAAGGTTATAAATGAAGCTGGGTGGGGGGGGGGCATGGATCCAACAACGTCTGACTGCCTTTTAATTTATCATTCATATTTACTAGTACCAAAGGGCAGAGTGGTAAGTTCGTATAATATAATGTAAACGACATTGAATGCTTAGGGTATTATCTTGGATAATACAGGTGACCAGCATGCTAAATGTGGACCAGTTTCCAAGATATACTTCACTTCACCCAGACCTTGGTTACAAAGGTGTAGTCAGTCACACATACATTGAGATTCCAGGATTGTGTTTTTGGGGTTGTTACAAGCTGATTAGTCCCAACATGGCAGTGGGACAGTCAGAATGGTGGGTACTCAGTAGGACTGGCTGTCCGGAGCTCTTCTGGCTAGTGCCTGGCCAATATTGTGCCATGGCTATGGGCATGAGCAGAAATCCTGGAAAAGATCAGTGGACCATAATCAGCACATACGTTTGATTTTATCCAGAGAGCTTTTAGGTCTTTAGCTGTCACACAGTGCTGCATTGTGCTGTGGATCAACTTCCAGCTACAATGCACTTCACTTCCTCTGAAAAGACGTGCTTCCTACTTTCTACTGGACCACAGATGAGACACACAGTACTGGAGGGATTAATTGCCCGTGGAGCAAAAGTACAAGATTTCAATAAAATTTGGGGGGACTGGTTTACCTAGGAAACAATTACTGTGTGACAGTGTGGGATGGGCGGTGTATAAAAGGCATAGGTCAGCAAGCAAACTACTCCATGTTCCATCCATTGATGGCGTTTTGGCATGTTTTCAGACAGGTTAAGATAATAGGATATTTTTGCTGATGGTCTGCAGGTGGGTTGATAAATAGGATCTGTCATTTTCTGGAACCGTAATTTTCAGCAGATATCCTAAAACAAGACATAAAATGGGTAGATGTTACTGTTCAGTGTAACTTGTCAAAGAAATAACATGGAACAAGTGGTAAAAGTAGTTCGGGATGATTATGTGATTTTGTATTAGACTCAGGGCTTTTGATAGATACTAACCTATCTCAGTGTACAATGAAGAGACAAACCTCATTGTACACCTCAGTGTAATGGGAGCAGAGACAAAATGGAGCTTTTTGTGTCGACATGAGAATTGATTAAAGGGATTAATACCACCGAGAGGTTTGTGAGAGGTTTGTGCCAGTACCGTAACCCAGCAGCCAGCACAACACCCTCGCCTTTGGCTCAGATTTTGTGCTAGTGGCCTGGTCAGGGTACAGGCACAAACCCTAAGTTAAAGATTTTAATCACTTTTCTTTCATGATGAACCTAAAGGGCTGGAAAAAAAACCCCAATCTGGGTCTGGGAGGTCGTTGTACTTGTATTATGACCTGGCAATACTGTGTTCCCATTGGTTGGTCCTTGGTTACAAAGTAACATCATGATAGAATGGACAATCAAAGATTTATTTATTAAAATATTTGTATGCTTTTTCATTTTAGACAGATTGATTTTCATAAATTATATCATAAGTTACCATATTTAAATAAAATACATTAGGCCAAAGAAAATAAATAGTGTGTTTGAGGTTACATGCCAAAAATAAATAGGGTAGGTAGGTAGGCTTTTTTTTTTTTTTTTTTTTTTTTTTTTAAATTTTTGCTCTGAAAACAGAAGAAAAGTGACTTAAAATGGATAAATTGTGCATTTCATGAAGAAAATCTGCCTGCATTTTTTTTGGAAAATCAATAAAAAGTTTTAGGGTAGGGGGGTTTGGGCAAGGGTCGGTAGGGAAACCCCAAACACAAACTTTTTTTTTTGCCTTAACTTCCTATAGGACACTGTCTAAATACAATCAGGGAAGTGCTCTCTGACACTTACTTCCCTGATAGAATTGAGTAATTTCCTTAAGTACCATGTATCAAAATAAATTTCAATAATTTCCTTAAGGACCATATCTAAATAAACTCAATAACTTCAAAAAGGATGATGTTTACATGGACAGCAAATTTCAACTGTATAGAAGGCCCCGTACATGTTTTGTACAAATACACATATATATGAAGGATCAGGGCAGAGGCCCAGAACAAAATTTGATTGTCATAAAACAGGAAACAATGGGCCAATTTCCACAGCCTCCTTTATTGTTGGGTACTTTGTGCATGGCCTGGGAACTGATCTACCCATATTAAATCAAATTAAACCCCATACTTGACTGATCCTTGTGTGGTGAAAACTACAGGGTTGGATGTCTGCCCCGGGGCAGGGCACACAAGGCCCTGGCTGCCGGGCTGTAATTTGCTTCCCACTTGCCACACTTGGGTAACTTTCCACACAAAGGGCGGTAAGAAAGGGTTTCACCCTTTAACCTCTACGCCTCTGCCATGTACAAAGGTCAGACGTACATGTAGGATCTCACTTCTCTTTGTTACAACTTTCCTGTCTGCTCAAATGTTTGTTATTTATATTATGATCTGCTGTCCATTAAAGTTCTGTTAATAATAGAGTGTTGTACCCTGGACCGTGTTTATCAAGTTTATTGCAGATTTATTCTGCTGCTGGAGTAGAACTATTGGAGGGACACACATGTAACGTGTACATTACCTGTTATGTCCTTTGGAAGTTTTCCAACCAGTCAGCCACCTTACCTGCAAAGCAGACCTTCACAATGCATTTACTGTTACAAACTGTTTGTCAATATACATGTTTTTACTAGTCAACTATCTGCTGAGTAGATTGGGGCCTGATGGAGAAAACAATATGGCACAAGTGTGAAGAGCGTGATGTGTTTCATGGAGACAGGCCATAGTCAGTGTGTATCAGATTATCCTTAGTAAGCACAAAGAGTGCTTAACAAATTAACCGCTGGACTTGTACGCTTTGTTTGAGGATCAACATTTGGTGTAATTTGTGTGCAGTGTCATCAAAATGATGAGTGAAAGCTGAGGAATAAAGCAGGACACTTGAACCCATGCCTTCCTGGTCAGAATATGATTGAGTTGCGAGCTTTGCTTGATGTGGATTTGGTGAAATGCTCCCAACACATGTTGTGGAAAGCAATTAACCTGGAGAGTGGCATCATGATGGGTCGTATCAAGAATTTTCAGCTAAAATGGTTTCCATTAACATGAAATTTCAGTAACAGCATTAAAGCAGAGTCCATTTTAAATCCAAGTGCTATGGGGCAAAAAGGTTAATGATGGAAAGAAGTGAAGGCATAAACAGGAGACTTAAATTTTTAGATGGATTGTATGCAAATGTTACATCAACAGTGGTTGTAGTTTCTCACTTGTAGGTGCGGAAAAGTAAGACATGGATAGGTGATGGCAATTGCTCAGTGCAGGTACATGAGAGAGTTGAAATTGCCTGCTGAACACACCAGACTGGGTGTGTCGTGCACTGAGTTACTGAAGGGTGGTCTGTTCAGGAACCAAAGATTAAGACAGACCAGACCTGTGTGTGAGGAAGGCAGGCAGGTGGGGTGTGCATTTAGTAGTAATTAACCCTTTCACGCTCATATCAGTTTTATCACCCAAAAGCACCTGGATGTAAATTGTCATCTGCCTTGATATGTTTTGCTTAAATTTCTTGTTGCACGAAAATTTTTTGCTGAGATTTGTATGGAAAACCATTCGTGATGGCATGCCCTAGGTCAATAGCTTTTGTTGGCACAGGTTGGGTACAATGCAACCAACCTATGCCGAAGAAAGCTGTTGACTCAGTCGTTGCCTGTCGTACTCTGACTAGTAATGGGTGAATTACACTTGGGAGATTACCTACCAGGTATGATGTAATGATGATAAATTCCTAATGTGATTTGATAACTGCTGATAGATTGTCAATAACATGTGTTAGGCTTGCACCCATGTATATATAGATATATATACATGTATAGACCCCCATATATTGAGCTGGCCTCTGTTGCATGCTACATTACATGGTCGTGGTTGAGGGCTCCTGCTCAGAGCTGTTGCCCCCTGTGTTCAGTATGTTTCTTTTCAGTATATAATCCAGCAGTAACTTTTGGGGCTTCCCTCTTTCACTGCCAAAACCTCCGTCCCCAGCATGCTTCATGTGACAATTCAAATGGCTAAAAACATCAACATTTCTCCAATTTTCGAAGCCGTAGGCTCCAAATGTAGACCCTTAAAAAAATCTTTGCCTTTGAAGCAATGACTTGAATCAAAAAAGAGAACTTACTTCTGGTGTGTTCAATGTGTCATTGACTGCAAAGGGGTGTAGAGGGGTATCTCTACTGCCATACTGGGTACTTTTATTGATCGTATTTTCATACTGGAAGCCCCTTTATTTGCTGTAGTTCATACCCAGGGCCGGAATTTCGGCGAGGATCCGAGAATCCATTCTCGTAAAGATTCTCCTAAACATCTCTATCTGTAAAAAGAAAACTAATTGACAAAAACCCAAATAGATTCTCACAAAATTTTGCCAAATTCTGGCCCTGATACCAGCAAATTATTTGCAAATTTAAAAAAAATTTTCCATACTTTGTACTGAGGCAAGGTTATTACCTGTACCAGCACACTGGGACCTCCCCTTACCCCCTTCACTGTAGGCAGAAGATTGTGAGGCTCAGTACTGGTTGTGGCAAGGCATGTTTCATTTGTACTGCGTGGTGGGACTTATGTTTGGGTACCCCAGGGCTGGCATAGAGAGTGGTGACAGGGGACTCAGTCGGCATTGACCACAGCCTTATGTCTGATCTAACCACTACTTCGGTGATTCACTGGAGCTGGAGTGAATCAAGTGGACAGTTGCATAAACGTATAGTTGCCCACACCTGCATGGTTCACTTCAAAGGGACCTCCTGGTCTCATCAAGTGATGAACCCATTGATAAACACTCTGTCAACTGGCAACAAAACAGCCCCGGCAGTAAACAAAGTTTGTCAGTGCAGGTAGCGGTCATGGGTAAAACTGTGGTATATTGTTTCAGTGCATGCGATTCATTTTATAGGAGAATAATAGAGGCAGGACAACAGTGTGTTATATTTGTACCCGAGATGGTAATGTCCCAGGATCGCACAAACAAAGGGCGGGTGGCCTTTGAAGCTGCCTGCTTTGCCATTACAATGTGGATTATTGACCGTGGCCAGTCACTGTGCCGGCTTTGTTCTGTGTGAGTAAGGTGTAATAATTGTGGCGGTGTACATGAGGGTGTACCCACAGGCCCCACTAATAGCAGTGTGCCAGAAGAACCCTGCATAAAGTCACCAAAACTGCCCAATAGCTGTTTGTGTAGGTTTTGTTCACCGTCACCCGACCAGAAACACTTGATGTATCAAGGTGAACCTCAATAGAAACTTGGGCTTTTGTACCTCATCCTAAATTCCCCATCAAAAGGGGGGTCAGATGCCAAATCCATGGCTTAAAAGCTGACGGATGATGGATAATTTTCTTGATTTGTATGTTGTTTGAGCAACTAACAACACGCGGCTTTGGATAGATTTCACAAGTTTTTGTCGCTTTGAAGTACGTGGACCCTCTCACCTTTTGTACAAATGATAGACAAGCGACCCCATAGCTGACAAAAATGGCTGAGGTGTGAGGTTACCCATTAGCACACCTTAAAACATGGAAGACTCCCTTGGGGCTCCAGTAGAGCTGGCAGCAGTTCATGCTGCAGTAAAAGGTGCCAAATGGCGGGATGAAGGGAGGGCTGACTCACCGGCCTACAGCTAAAAGGCAAAAACATCGTCACTTTGTCCCGTAAAGGGCCAATGTGTCCTTGTATCAGTCAAATTGCCAACAAAATATTGTCAAGATAAGTCACTGACCCTTAAGCTACCAGCAAGGTGTTAATTCCATATTGTTTAGAATTTGTTCCTCCAGGAACAATAATGTAAGTAGCAGTGCTCATTAGCTGCCAACCAGTACGTCTGGTTTATTTTCAAAAGCTCCCAATCTCTGATTAGTTCGAGAATGAATCAGAATTGAACATTTACAATTCACTTAAATTTTCAGTGTGCAAGATAATATCAGCTAGGAGCATGCACTTTGAATTTTGTGTCTCCTGCGGGGAGGATACACTGTCAACACAAGACTGAGATCTCTTCATCTTAATAGAGAAAATTAAATGATGCCAGTGCACCTGGCATATTTCCTGTCTGGGAGTGCTTACTCATACAAGCAATTCTGATGCTGTGGTTTTTAAGTGGCAGTTACTCTCATCAATCAAAATTGTTTCATAGATTTGGAAAATCTTAAGTCCTTAAATTACTTAAAAGTAATTTTAAAAATTCAATTTAGACAGCAAGGCTTGTCATGTTGGGAAAACTTTCCGGATCCAAATTTGAAACAGGCCTTGAGAAACCAATCACCTCAGTCCAGTGTCATCAGAGCACACAGCTTGGGGTCAAAGGTCAAGTGGCACACTTGACAGATCCTTGCCCAAACAATTTTAACTAAATGTGTGTCTTTTGCATACGTAGGTACACCCCATACAAATATTTGATGTTTGTCTTTTTCATACAGCCAAAGCTGTTAAGTGTAGCCATGCCTTGTGTATCAGTTCTGTTTTGCGTGTAGATTAATTTCATTCATGTACAAATGAATGATTGAATGCACACTTCAGTGTGCAGAAATATTCACCTCAGCTCTACTGTTATTTGTTTTTTTAGGACATTTTGCATTTAAAAAGAATAAAATGAAATAAAATAAAATAAAATTAGATTAAATTAAATCAAAATAAAATAAAATAAAATAAAATAAAAAATTGAAATCAAATCAAAACAAAACAAAACAAAACAAAACAAAACAAAACAAAACAAAACAAAACAAAACAAAACAAAACAAAACAAAAAACAAAACAAAATAAAACAAAAAACAAAACAAAATAAAATTCATAAAAAGTAAAATAAAAAATTACATAAAATAAAATAAAATTAAAGTTGCAGTTTGTGTGGCACAGTGGAACCTTGTGAATCTGAACACCTTTGTACCCCAGTGAACTGTTTAGATTAATGAAGCATCTGCATTACTGAATCACTGTTACGTGAAATAAACAATTCTGTTCCAGGAAAAGTGTTCAGATTAATGAGACATACAGATGAATGAGGTCCGTATTAATGAGGTTCCACTGACAGCTGAGTGTTTCTGGTCATTTGGTCAGGGGTGACTAGGGGTCACCAGAAGAGTGATTGATACCCATACTGCTACATCCTGGCTAATGACCTGCTACATTTCCTGTAATTTCAGGAGCTGTCAGTGACTTTGGCTGAGGACTCGGTACCACTGAGAGGTGAGTTCTTTCATTTCATGGTAATATATATTTTAAATGATAATTGTTAGAAAATTGTGTAATTTACATGTATTGAAAGATGTCTGGTAGTGTGTAGGGAAGTGCTTTGGAATGATAGCATGAAATGGAACAGTATGTAGGAACAGTATGTAGACAATTCACAGTAGTAGCTAGGGATAAGATCTGAGTAAGATATTATAAATTTGCCTTTATTGATACAGTGTGGTTACCACCAACCAAGCTGAACAATGAGACGGCACATATCCTGACGTTGGACAAGGAGAAGTCCAACATGAAGCCATGGTTGGAGTCTGAGACCGACAACACCAAGGTGGACAAGCAACCAGGCATAAATGTTGAAGTGAGTTTCATTCCATTTCTTTTTAATTAAACTTTAAGGGGGGCAGATCCAACAGAACAAAATGTGTAGCTCTTGCAAATATAAGGACTTGAATTTATTTTATTTTTATTTTCTTAAGAAAAGTGATAGTTTGTGAAGTGAAATTCCAGGAGACTGGTAAAGTACTTACCGTTTGCCCCTGTAATCTCAGAGAACGGACACCTGGAACCTTGTGAAATATTGCGATAATGATCACTGAACAACAGGTGCTAGGCTGTTTCACCAAACAACTGTGGCTATGCAGCTATGCTGCTTCCCTGGCCCAAGTTATCCCTCCAGACAAGTTGAAACAAAGTGCTGTGTTTGAGTTGACTTCACTGCAAAACAGCGGCACAGGATAGCCACTTTCTCGATAAAATCTTTCAACCAGGGTCAATCAAATTTTTATAGGGAAAAGGGTGGCTTAAAAGAACTTTTTTTTGTTCCATTAATTTTAGGGCTGGGCTTGTTTAGTAGGGTCTGTCAGATTACAGGAACCACACATATATTTTTGTTAGGCCCTAGGTAACTTGGACATTCGTTGAAACATGTTTAAAATGGATGTTCTTTCTCCTTTTACACATTACCTCCTTTGACGTCAGTTTAATTTGTTACCTGGGCACAACCGGAGGCACTTCTTCATTGTAAAAAAAGGTGTTTATATCTTTGAGAGTCTCATTTTACTTCACTAAAAAAGCTCAGTGGAGTCTGACCATGCACTGCCCAGTTGCAGGATTCCAAATAGATGGTTCCCTGTTTCAGATCTACTGCAGCCAGTGACTGCTCTCCTGATGAAAAAATTTGATCAGGGCTCATCTGGTTAAATGCCATCTGCTGACTACAGGAGGAACCACACCCAGGACCAACACTGATAAATTTGTAGTTTTGTAGTCCACTGCTAAATTCAGTAAATTCTATAACCAAGCGGTTTAGTCTGGTAGTTGCTTATTCTTTTTTCATGGTTCCCTGGCCTTCTGAACAGACAAAGTTCCATATTAACTCTACTGCACTTGAGTGGGCAGGAGAGAACATGGTAATTGGTCTGTTTAGCAGTAAAAGAAATTATTCTCTTCAAAGAAGGCAATAAAATTTCCGAAAAAAAAGTTACTTCTTACAGAAAACTGAAAGACCATTTGGGTCTGTACCCTATGGCTATCAGAAAAGAAAATATTTTTTTCCCCCTTGATAGCAACAAGGTCTTTTCCAGATGATTGAATTTCCCAGTCCACAGAATAGTTCTTTCCCCAGTATTCCAAGCTGCAAAGCGAGTGGAGCTCGTCCAAAAAAAACAGATTTTTCCAGAAGACTGGAAGAGATAATTGCAGGAGGTGCCTGTGTTGACTGTACCAGGCCTGTGGCTTGGTCATGTTCTCTACAGCAGAAAGGTGAGAAGAGATAGCCCACATCTCCCACTCCTGGATGAGATGGGAAAGCTCTTTGGAGATAAGAAATCTATCTGCTGGAAGATTGATTTGGGTGCGGGCTGCAGCAGCCTACTGTGGGTCAGTTATTGTGAGTTTGCACAAACAAGAGGCTACACGCTCGGAGGGAACACACAGGACGCGGCCTGCCGCCTCTCTCATCACTGTATGTAGCAATGAGGGTGATGTGTTTGTACACAGCCAGGCTGATCCCTGATACGCAGCATGTAGGGCAATAAAACCCATCCCTGTAATAGACCCACCCAGCCAGGTTAACACTTTCACGCTCTGATAATATACAGCTGGTAAACTGGTCAGTTTAATACATTGTGGCTAGACCCACGTAAAGATTTCATTCTCCAAATATGCGCGCAGGGTTTCGGGTTCATTTCAAGTGTTGGCCTTGATAGGCAGTCGTGTGATTAATGTAGTACCCAGGGATGGAAAGCAAGAAAAGTGATCAGCACACTGTCAACACAGGTGTTCATTTATTTTCATGAGTGCCCTATCCATGTATGTATGTATGTCTTTCCAATGTGAACACTGACGATGCTATATTCTGTTGTTAAAAAATCACTTGTCGAAAATATTTTAAATTACAACATTCAAATTTGTTTCTTGTTCCAATCAATTCTCAGTAAGTGCCTCGTGTGTTTGTGTTAAATGCTGTGGTATTCCATGCAAGCTGGTAACAGGAGTAGCCACATGAGCTGCAAGTTTATTGTCAATTTGAGGCATTTGATCTGACAGCAACCAATGTCTGACAATTATGGATGCAGACAAGCCTAGGAAATTCTTCTGAATGGTCTTTGCATGGTAAATTTTGATCCAAGTGTGGCGCTTCTGTCAGGGTTTCTCTTTTAACTGCTCACTTTGGTCCATAGATGGGTTTGTTCCAGAAAGATCGAGCTTTTCTGACTATGTTCATGCATCATGGCAACTGGCGTTACACAGTGAGGTGGTAAACGCATGAATGTGTATAATTTTTACCTCAGCTGACTTGTCCCTCTGCTCATGTTAGAGGATTGTCCTTTGTCTGTCAATTGTCCATCTGTCTGTCCATGAACAATTCACGTTTTACTTTTCAAAAACCTTCCACTAGATTCTCTTCAAACATGGTGGGTATGTATCTTGGGTAGGTCTCTTCCAAATGTCAGTAGGCCACAGCCCAGGGATTTATGGATTATCAAGATTTGTGATGTGGATGAGGCGGCTATTATAAGACACTTGATTTAATATTTGTTAAATTATGTGCATTTCAAGGCCACTTGCAGCATAAGACCTCTCATTCTTGGCAGTAGGGGTGGTCTTAAGTGGAAGGTGCCATTTGTATTCTTATTCTCACCTGCTTAGCATATCATTGCACAGAACTTTGAAAACGTCTTCCTGTGATGGTCCTTCCTGGAGCAGTCTAAGTTACAAACAGCTAAAAAGAAACCACAAATGGGCTGGGCTCTGCTTTTTTTGGGAGGGAGGCTACCACCAAATCTACCTAGACTGGTATTTTTTCACAAAATCATCATCTAGAGAAAATTAAA
Organism: Hermodice carunculata; assembly: GCA_964020975.1. NCBI lineage: Eukaryota > Metazoa > Annelida > Polychaeta > Eunicida > Amphinomidae > Hermodice > Hermodice carunculata. The sequence continues at coordinate 31,109,146 of OZ026624.1, forward strand.
TTAGTTGTTGCCAAATGGACTATGTGGGGGAACCAAGCCACGTGAACTTGGTTTGAAAACCATGTCCATCACGCAGACTGCCGACTTTAAGGTGTCCCATTCCAGTGGGACAAAGTACACTGTAAAAATTGATCAGTGTTTTAATTTTTGCTGTGCTTATGTGCCCTCCTTTTGTTGTTGTTGTTGTTTTTTTTTTTTTTTTTGATTAGCAAATGGCTATGCATGCCAGTCCAGTTGCTTTGTGTCTTATGGTCCAGCCTCCCGAGGGAATCTTACATACAGGGAATGTAAACTGGCAGCGATTTCCCCCACTGACTTCAGGTACTAGACCAGGCCAGGGAAAACAGGTGTTTAATGGTCGATATCATCCTTGATGAGAGAAAAAAAGGTGACAGTGGCTCAATTCTGCTCATTTTAATGAGAAAGGAAAGCTGGTGACCAGGAGTACACTACTATAACAGGTTTTATGTACAATTCTTTCTCAGAAATATTTTTATAAAGGAGCTATTCAAAGAAAAGTGTCGAAGTTGGCAACAAGGTACACCCAGATACTTTTGGGTGATTTAGGTTGGAAAGGTTTAAGAAAAAACAAATCTATTCTATTTTTGAGGGTGAATTATCATTTTCTGGATTGAAATTTTGAAGTAGTAACTCACTGTAGTGTAGATCATATGACCTAAACATCATTGCAACTAAATTATGATGAGCCTGCGTCATTGATCTAGTGCATTAACATGCAGACAAAATCAAATGTACATGAGGGATGTTTCATTATGGATCACACGTGATGTTTAATAACTGTGATGTTTAATAACTGCGATGAAGGTAAATAAACACAGCACACCAGGTCGGGGTTGAAAGTAGGCCTAGGGATTATTTTTTTGCGATGAATACCCAATTAAACATAGAATAAACAAAATCTTACATGACTGAGAGTGAGTTATTATTTTTGTCTCAGGAGGGACCATTGTTGGTGTAGAAAATCAGTCGTGACTGCAATCACGAGTGATTTTCCACACCAACAACGCTTCCTGGTGAGAGAAAGATAGTATTTCACTTTCACTCACGAGTGGCCACATGGCGGTCACGAGTGATTTTCCACAGCAACAACGATACCTCCTGAGAGAAAAATAGTAACTCACTCTCAGCCATGCAGGATTCTCTGTATAGTGGTGGGTGTTCTTTTTATATGGGAAAATGATTCCTAAATGTGTTTACTTTAAATGCTTGTTTGTCTGAAAAGGTCATATTAACCAGCGAAGAACTTATTTGTAATGCCCAATTTGCTTTGAAGATCAAAACTAAGAGTGAAATAGGATCCCTGTTGTGTGCTGTTGTTAATGGTCTGATTTCCATGCAGCCATTGCGTAGTTGAAGGGATCAGGACTGGTGACCTGTGGCTTTGTGTTGTGACACACGCCACAGCACGGTCATCAACACAACGTACCCATGCAATCATTGCCGGCTACTCTCTCTGATCAAAGACCAGGCAGTTGGCTGCAGCTTTAAACTTGGCAAATTATCAATGAGGATAAACAACATTTGATTGATTGCCTGTGCAGACCTGGTCTCTGGTGCTCGATCTCCTGACAGCCAGGCTTCTGGGACCAGCACCAGGTTCAGCAGGAATGGTTCACGAACAAGGCTGGATCCGGATCCATACTGAGGCACCAGGCCACACCAGGCCACTCCCGTTTGAAACTGTGTGGGCCAAAAACAGAAACAGGGACAGATCTAGACTTAAAAAATTTGCAGCCAAAATAGGAAATATAAGCATAATTATTAACAAAAATTTTCTTATGACCCTGTGATAATTCAGTTTAAAGTATCTTAGCCATTTACAGATTTCATTAGCCAAATTAAAGAAAGTCAGCAGCATCTGGCTGATTGGCTAATGATTAGGGGACTCCCTGAGAAAAGAGGATCAAGTGCCATGCAGTACAGCTAAATACCTTGGAGGTAAAAGGGTTAGCCATGGAAGAGAAAAGGCTTACCACAGTATCTAGCAATAGTTCAGCTTTCTTGCAGGCTTGAGACACTGTTCTGTAGCCTGTAAGTTTTGGTACTTTATTGCTTTTATGGTAGGCCTCTGTAGGGGCAGCATCTGGGCAGTGTGACAGTGAGCCCAGGAAGGATCCAGGCAGCAGGCATGCAGCATACCTGTATGGTCAGAGACAGCATTGTTCTAAAACAGTTCTACTTACAGATCATAGGTGTCAACCCCCAAAGAGGTGTGACCGGGAGGTTCTTGTAAAAAGTGCATGAAATCAAAGAAAAAATAGTCAATTTTGACTCAAAATCCCTGTCATTTTGAGAATTTTTGAGTCTCCAGAATGGGAGACTCCCGGTGAAAATGGGAGAGTTGACAGCTATGACAGATATTACTTCTGTTCAAATATATCAGTAAACAAATATGTTAAAATGATTAAATGTGGAAGGAAAATATGTATCTAAATGTGATTGTTCTGTGGTGTATAGTAGCAGCTTGCTTCCAGCATCCAGGATATTGGTGTCAGTGCCTGCCTGCAGAATATTAGGACTGTGGTGGCAATTAGGGTAGGGTACTGTTAGGTACTAATTTCTGTATCATGATACTTTTTGGTACAGAGCCATGTATGACGATACATATCACAATATATCATGAGAGTGTATGAAGTGATCACACACTTTGAATTTACATGCAACAGTCAGTATCACAGCCTGTGTACTGGTGTGTTGATAAATCATTCTGCTGTTTCTACATGCACCAGCAATGAATTGATGATGTAAGCTGTGAAATGTATTTTGCTGGCTGTTCATCTCCATGCAGAGATGATTTTCTTAAATCTCTTCACATAAAATTCATAAGTTATGGTGAAATGGAAGCTTTTTATCGAATCGTGAAAATTTGATACACAAGGAGCATATGATACAGTTTGGTACAGGGTTAGTATAATGGTATTTCAGCATTTGAATATATCGTCCCAACCCCAGTGGCAAAGGCAGCCTGCTTGCTGCATAATGACTTGTGTCTTGCATGTGGTCGTTCCTCACTTGGACCCATGTTGGTGGTAGACTGCCTCAAACCCTGTGCCTCAACTGTCGCCTGGCCCTTGTTTGTGGGTCAGTGGTCCAGAGGATCAAAGAGCCCACTATGCCCACTGACTGAGCTGTATTTGTTTTGTCATAGCAAGGACCCTGTACAGAGGGCTGGTGGTCACAGCAGTACATTTTCCACAGGTATGGAGCAGTCCCAGGGATTACAGCTGCTATGAGCATGTGGAACTCTGGTTTACTAAGCAAATTCTCCAGTGTATAGTTCAAGTGCATGTGTCCCCTCATGTAGCTGCTATAAACCAGGAAAAGGTGAACATAAGCCCCCATTCCTTCTTCATACTTGTATCCTACAAGGACAATAATTGTCCATTACACAATGTTTCATAAAGCACTTGTGTTTTTTTTTTTTTTTTTTTTTTTTTGTGGTTGGCTCATTGAGGGCAGCACTGTTCCAGGTAGGTATAATGATGATACTCAGTTAACCAGGTTAAAGGATTTGATGTGGTGGACCAAATGGCCACACCATATCAGAACAATGGTTTCTGTATGCTCTACTTTTCCTAAAATAATTTTAATTTGATATGTGCACAGTATTCTAGAATAGCTTTACCTTTTCTGCAAGACAGTGCTTTTATCTTGCAGCAGATATTCGAACGTGTCTTTTGGTGTGGGCCAAGGATGTGGGGGCCCCCTAGGCCCCCACAGCCCCCACTGAGGCCACCTAGGCCCCCACGGGCCAGAGACCCTGGGAGCTCTGCAGTTTTGACAATTGAAAGGTGTATTTAGAGGCCTGTTTTGCCACCTAATTTTGACTTGAAGAAATAAACAAGCATTTTTTTTCCAGATTTTGTAGCATCATTACAAATGTCAGTAGGTAGGCAGAAAATTTTAAAAAAAACAATGAGTTTCTGTTGAATTACCAGAATATCGGTAGTCTTAGAACCTCTGAATTCAGATAAACTTTGTGGTTTGTTCTCAAAGTTCAGTTCATCCATTTGGGTATTTATTTGTGGCCTAGAGATTTCTGGCATGAAAACACAACAAACAAGCGCAGAGCTGGAATGTCCCACAGTGAACCGCTGCAAGATAAACCTTACAAATAGCAGGAGTGGCTGAGGAGGAGAATTTGTGGACATTCAGAAAAACAAATACAAAGCTGTGTGAAAATACGGGAACAGCCACAAAGTAAACACATTAAGCCTTTCTACTTTTCAAGTGCACAGAACATGGAATTATACCTGTGATCTGGTGATGTTTAATATTGGAAGAGGTGCTTGTTTCACCGTCATTATGGTCAGACATAAATGTATAATTGGGATAATTACACCAAATAGTATGAAATGGGGAATAATTAAATGTCAAATTGGAGGGTAGAGCCAGCCCTCAAGCAAGCAACGGGATGGTTGGCTCCGATAATTGTTTAATTCGGTGAAAGCCCATTATAAATGCATTAATTTGAGCTAAATGCACAATAAACAAGTGATTTCAGAGCACAGTTGTGAAAGACCGCACTTATTGATTTAATATCTGACATGGTTGTCTCTGTGATCAAAAGTAAAGAGCTATACAGATTTTACTGTTAGGAGTTAAGTATTGCATTTTTGGATTTTTATTGTTGGTAGCAAGTAGACTTCTACCATGGTGACCCAGTAATCCGGCCAATCAGAGGGCAGAAAGCAGATGGTGTAATTACCACTGCAACCCACACACTTCCTTCATTTCCAATACAACGTGGTAAGTTGGCTGATGCATGTGAGGGACAACTGGTTGCATTGTAGATACAGTTTGTCAGTTTCAGTCAGGTTGGCCTATAGCATGTGTACAGTACAGCTACATGTGTGTAAAAAGTTGTTAGTTGATTAGATCAAGAAAGTAACATATATGCAGTGCCTCCATGTCCTGGGGCGGGCCGTAGATATTGTGGGTCACCTCCTGCACCCCAGCACACTGAGCAGGGCCAAAAATACGTCTCTGTCACTGTGGAGCCTTTGATGTGATATATTAATTCATATACCACACTCCGCCTCCTGGCCACACAGTTATTACAATGTGAATGTTAGTTTTCTTCCAAATGTACGAGTCTCTGGAGGAACCCCATCCGTCACCCGGTGACATGTTCTCCTGCTTGGGTGTGTTTGTACATGACTTGCTTCCCTCCTTTGTGTCAAAAGAAAGCCTGCAGGAAAAAAAAAATCTTGCATGAAAGTACTAGCATCAAAGAATGCACTCAAAGCCAGCTGTCTCCCAGGGAAAAAAATGCAGTTGTTGGGGCAAAGTGGGGTCCAGGAGTAGATTGACCCTGTTCACACTTTAGCAGTTAACCCTGTCTCCCTTGAATTAACCCTTGAGGGAGCACTGATTTAAGATTAAGTCAACAGCTTTCTTTGGGACACTTTGCACACAATGGGCGCAAAGTGTTTTGCGGAAAGCTGTTGACTAAGACTACTTTTTGCTTTAGAGTAGACTTGCTGGTACATGTATTTGAATAAAAGGTATGTTCATGAGGAATTTGCATCTTTTAACCATTATATGTTTAACGATAAGGAGAAAACGACCATAGCCGTGATTAGCACTTTAAGGGGGTAAGGCTGAGAGGAAGACAGAGTCTACAACTTTTCTTGGTGTGAGTTGGACACTGAGTGCTACATCGAAGCCAAGCTGTTGATCTGGGTCATGTTATCTTGATAAGTCTCATCTACAATTCTTGTTCAAATTGCTTTTTTTTTTTCAGTTCCTGTTAGCAAAAAACATTAAAAGAGGTGACAATTGACCACCAGCGGTTTTAAGGAAGGATGGGGTGGGATTCAGTGCAGAAATGATCAGAGATGTTGCTGGTATAGTTCAACATGTATACAGTGGTATCCCTCTTGCAAGGCCACCCCAAATGCAGCTCAAATGTGGCCCTATCAACAGACTGGTCTCTGTGCTGTAGAGGGAGACAATCTAATGGAAATACGACTATTTGTATATAAGTATGGTGGTGTGTGAAGAGGGGGGGGGGGCCTCTGATGAGAGGCCTCACAAAAGGGGGGGGAGCACAACTATATTGTGGGATCACTCAGGAAGAAAGGGCTCTTTGGATGTTGTAGCAGGAAGAAATGGGTGTGCTGCCAGCTTTGTGTTTTGAGGGGTGATATGATAGATAGGAAAGTTGCTGAATCCCATAGGTGTGCCTCTTTTAAAGACCTGTTGGCACTCATCAAATTTAACTCTTAAACATCAGTTGTGTCCCTTTATTGAAAATATAACAGTCAGAATAATCGAATTAAATGATGGTAAAACAGAGAATAGTGAACATCATACAAGAATTGTTTAGAGTTATGGGATGGGGAACTAGTGGTGAACCTGTTATGATGCTTTGGCCGTGGCCTTTGGGTCTGTCAGTCACCAGTGTTGCCAGGAAGTGGACAAAGTCAGATTATGCTTAGCAACATCTAGCCGAGTTCATTGGTTGCTGGTGATGGTCTGGTAACCAGGATAGCAGATTTCATTGGCTGCTAGTGATGAACAGGGAACCGGGATAGTAGATTTCACTGGCTGCTGGTACCACTACATCCCACCCCATGTAGGAAGGTTGAAGGTGGCACTAAGTGCCATGTTTCATGTTTTCTAGAATGAATGAGATAACACCCAAGCTTCTCGCTGACATTTAGGATCAGATGGAGGTAAACAATGCTGTATCTCTTCCCCTCCCCCCCCCCTCCATTTAGGGAGATGAGTGACACCTCTAATGCTCTGTCCAGAGTCCTGTTTTCACTGAGCCAATAGCTCTGGGCACAATGGACAGTCCAAAAACATATTGAGAAAAGCTGTTGACCAGGCCCAGTCTCCTGGTATTTGCTCTCATTCTACAACTGTTGACATGCTGGCACTTGAGTGAAAGGTCAGCTACAATAAATATGAATTTAGCACGGTCATGTCAATTCAGAACACACCGAGTTTTGTTCATAGTGGCAGTGAGACAGTTAACCCTTTCCCCCTTGAATTGAGACTGAGTCAACAGCTTTCCTCGGCATGGGTTGGGCACTAAGTGCCCAACCCATGCTGAGGAAAACTGTTGACCTGGGTCATGTTGTCTTGACAAGTCGCATCTTCAATTCTCAGTCAAATTGTTTTTCATTGCTGTTGAAATCAGTTGAAAACGCTGAAGCAGACGACATTTGACCACCAACCGGTTTTGGCCGGTTTAAGGGGGAAAGGGTTAAGGGATTGGTAAGTGATACCACTGCATTTCACCCGGCTTTATGTCTGGACTTAGTGCACTGTATTTAGTGCACAGATTACCATTTTTTTTTGTAAGCTCAACACAGGCACATAGCTTTTGTAGCCATTTGTAAAGTGAGCAAAAACGAAGGGCTTTCACTTGCAATTTGTCAGAGTTCTTTGTTTAGGGCATCACCAGGATGGGAGAGTGTTGGTGTGATAATCTGGTTGATCTGTGTCAGGTAAAAGTTGTGTAGACTGAGAAGATAGAGGGTTTCCTGTGTGTATAGCAGCATAATACACAGTTACTTTTTCCTGCAGCTCTTCGAGCCCTTCAAAAAAAAAAAACGAAACAAAACAAAAAAAAACCCAGAAGCTTTTGAGAAAAAGTGAGGATGTGTCAATGTAGGTGTATAGTTTCCAGGCCTGGAGGATCAAACAAGCCATCTTGTTCTCTGTCCCACTGTGTCTCTCTTGTTTGCTATCACATGCTGTTTGTGTCAAAATCAGGCCCACTCGAGGAGCCGGCATGACCCATTATACCTCAAAGCCCCCCAAACCCCTGAATTAAACAGCTAAAACACAAAGCAAAGTCTTTTTGTTTTGTTTTTTTGTGTCTATTTTTTGTTTTTTTTTGTTCATTTACTCTAGCTTTCAGGAGCTTGTTTATGGAACGTCGACACGCCATCAGTAACATTTAGGTGAAACAGGCTAGGCTCTTTGCATGCAGCATGTAATGAGGTAAACATATTTATGGTTTACATGTAACATAAGCCACTATTACATGTAAAAAATGCTTATGAAAGATCATCAAGTGTGTCAGCTACCTCCATTAACAGGCTGCCACATCACATGGCAAACAAGCTGGGCAGGACTCTTTTCTCCGTTTCCAGGTAAATGATTCTCTTTTGCCCCATCGCATGACAAATGATTCTCTTTGCTTCATTGCCAGACAATTCGTTCTCTTTTTCTCCATCCCCAGAGTAATGAATATGTTGTCTCCATCTCGGACGAAATGATTTTGTATTCTCTTGTCTCTATACAAATGTTCACTGTTCTCCATTCCCCCGCAGATGGTTCTCATTTTTCCATCTCCAGAGAAATGATTATTGATCCATCTACCTGTATGATCCATCTCCAAACAAATGGCTTTCTTTTCTTCATCTCCAGATAAATGAATCTTTTTTCACCATCTACCAGCAAATGATTCTTATTTCTCCATCTCCCAAACAACTAGTGATCTTTTCTTGATCCAAAGACAAATATTTATCTTTTTACGTCTCCAGATGAATGGTTTTCATCTGTCCATTTCAAGATAATTTTAGCTGTTTCAGGTTTCTGCTGTGTAAATGTGTTGTAAAGGGTAAAGGATGTGAAAGTCTAGCTGTCACTTAAAGGTTTATGTCAATGAGGTTCTTCTTAATCACTTTTTATTTTCACTGATATGGGGGGGGGGGCATTTTAAAGTGGGTTAGAGAGGATCTGTTTCCAGAACAGTAAAATACTTTTTGAATAGACAGCAGAATTATAAAACATAAAAATTGATATATTTGATAAAACGTTTGGTGCATTGGAATCTGTCTTCAAAGACTATCCCAATAATATGACCAGATCGTTGTGTCTGAAGACAGATGGCATATCATAGGAGCTGTAGATAGCAGGTATATTATCATGCACATGATTTTGAAAGGTGGTCTTTCATGGCAGATGGTCTCTCATTAGAGTGATTTCTCAAGACAGGAACCACTGTACACACAAAGTGCCCTGTGAAACTGATACTTAATTACGGTGATAAAGACTACATTTGATATTGGCCTGATTATTGGACAAGGCACATTTATATTCCTACTAGATGTACCTAAACTAAATTAGCCCAAGGTCATGACACCCATCCCACTAAGTTAATTTGGAATAAGTTTGACGTTGGCCTTATTGGGAGTCAAAGTAGTTACCCATTCCTATCACAAGAACTCAGCACATTAGCTAAAGGTCATGCCAGTAAACACCCTGAGAAAATGAATTTGTATTGAGTTGTTTCTCCAGTGGAGACTGACATAGTGGGAATGATGTATTCGCTTGTTGTGTTGAGGAACCTGTCGTGGTTGATCTCATCTGCTTCAGTCCTTAAAATGTTGAGCTGATTTGAATTTGGATGTTTTCTACATGAAAGAAATTATGTCAGTATGGAACACATTTTGTTTTTCCTACAGTCAGTCCTTCATTTTTTCCTTCCCTTCCTCCCTTCCAAATTTTGTCAAGGGTTTTTTCTCAGACAACATAACACCAAGAGATACCATACTTAGCAGAGTGATTGATTGATATATACCAGTGAAAGTGCGTGCTTGGTTCTCAATTGTCACTGTATGTTCAGAATTATGCAAATTATGAGCGATTAAATTCCCATATTTCCAAAGCTGTCATAGATAGATGTGCCATTTCAAATTCAGTTCTTACGTTTGTGCTATAAGCACAACCAATGAACCACAAAAAAAGTTGTTGAAATTTAATTTATGCTAACTAGGAACACATGAACAATTAAAATATTGAATATCATCAAAACTATTCTGGTTACTGGTGCAACTTCCAATTCATGAATACATGCTGTACACACAGTGAGCTACAAATTAAAGTTGTAGAATTTTAATTTATTCTAATTGAAGACAATTGAGCAATTAAAATGTTGAATATTGTCAAAACTGTTACAACAAGAGGCATTTCAAGCTACATCCAACAAACTCTGAAGAAAAGGTTGTGGGATTTCAGTTTATGCTACATGTCTATTTAAAGGTTAAATATCTTCAAAATTATTACTGATTACCCAAATTTGGTGTGTGAGTACTTCATGGGATTCAATTTGTCCCCATATTAAAATGACCTCCATGACCTTGACCTTGACCTTTGACCTCCATAAAGTTTCAGCTTGTGTGGGCCATTATTCCTAAAGTGACGCATACAGCTACCAAATGTGATGTGTGGATATTTCATAAAATATGTGATTTGCACTCCAAAATCAACTCACTTTGACCATGACCTTGATCTTTGATCCCCATAATATTTGAGCTTGGTCACACGCTATTTCTTGTAGTATAAAACCTACAGCTACCACATTTGGTGTGTGGACTCTTCCCAGGTTGGGGAAGTCGTGTATTTTGCAATGCAATACTTGATTTGTCATTTTTATTTTTGAATAACACTTCAGATTTTCTATACTTGAATACTATGTAGTACTTTAGTTTGGTGAAAATGTTCCAAACAGCAACCAACAGTTAAGCATGAGATACATACAAAGATTTGATTATGTGTTATTTTTTGTAAAAGGTAGTCATGAGGGTAATGTCGTGCCACGGACTGACTTGACATTTTCAGAATGACCAATTGCTGGGGTCTCATTGTGTGGTCTTTGTATAGAGTTTTGTGTTAATTTTGTGTTAAAGACAAATTTTAGTTCAAAGCATTTAAGTGGGCAAATTTTAATTCAAAAGAAACAAGTGGACATAATTTTAGATGTGGGGGCTCTTAGCAGGTTGCAAGAGGTAAAGGGGATATAGTGAGTTGGCGGGGAAGGTGGGGGGGGGGGGGTCAATGGACCAGTCACCTTTATGACAGGTAATGTCCAATAGGCTCAGCTGATATGCATGGGTCATGCCACAGCATACCTGTATATAATGACAGTATGGTCATACTTTGTCCCGAGTCATTGTGCACAATTAGTCCGGTACCCACATGATTGCCTGTGTAAATGCTGCCACCTGCCTGGTGCCCTCTGTGCCCTCAAATACTCTCACACCTGGCTGCTGAAGGGTAGGCCACATCAAAGGGAAGCTGATCCTCCTGCTTGGCACCAACTCAGCAATACAGGTGGCGGCGGTGCGAGTCCCGGCACCGAGCCAGCGTCAAGTTTCACTCATGCCACCAGATGTCTTTGTTTTGAAAAAAAAAAGTTTTGTTTCCATTGTATGTTTGAGGGATATATCTAAAAGAGTGGAAACGTATACATAAAAAAGCTACTTTTGACAGATTTTGTAAGGAATGAGTCAGTAATCTCCAGCCCCGAAGCTGATGATTTGATGTCCATGGAGAATTGAAGATCATCCCACTGACTCATGATGCACCCAGTGATTCAAGTTAAGAATCAATAAAATTATATGAGTATATAAAACAGAGGCTGCAGTGGACATCACAGAATTATATTGTCAGAAAATGGACAGGTTGAACAGAAAGAGACCTTCAGTAAGTGACAAAAATGGTATCTTCTGTCTTGAATTTGTCTGTACGACTGGAAGGTGTAATAATATTGTGCTTCTTATATGTTGCAGGAGTTCGAGTGTGGTGTGTCCGTGGAGGGCTCTGACAAACAAGAATGGTCCTTCACTCTCTATGACTTTGACGGCCGTGGAAAAATCACAAGAGAGGTATGTAGGCAGGCAGGGTGCCAAGCTGATGTCCCAAAAAACTCGGCATGATTTACCGGCTTAAAAACTAAGGCTCTGTGTGACAAAAGCGTGGAGACCTCTCTGTATAGTCATAAAACTAATTCCAATTTTACATTTAGAAGTGGAAGAAACTGCATTTTCTTGTCACGTTTTCCTTAAGTCATCTTGCATACACCAGGGATTGAAATAAACTCTGAGGATCAACATGCATCAGTACACAGGACTGACATATTCTGACACTTGTCAGTCTTTCCGACAGAGACTGGTCAGTCCCGTCTGGTCAATATATTCATGACCTTGTGTTTTTTAAAACCCTACATGAAATGACATTTTTCATGCCTATGTTACCTGTATATTTTTGGACAAAATTAAACTACTGCACTGTTCAACACTGATGAAAGCTGGATCAATTAAGACTGCCATTAGATCGAATCTTGTGTCAAAATGTTTCCCACAAAGTCCAGTCAGTCCACAGGACTGGCCGATCACACAAATTGTCAGTCGTGCGAGAAAACGGCTGCAGTTGTGGGCGGAAGGGCTGGCATTATTTGGAGCCCTGCATACCATAATTTTGTAAGTCGCTCTGCTCACCATCATATATGTGCTCCTGAGTCAGCCCACATGCTATGTGTTCTTAAGTCCTCACCTTGCATACCATATTGTGTTGTCAAGTCATCCCGCATACCATATATGTCCTCAAGTCATCCACCATACCATTGTCTTTTCAAATCACCCAGCATACCATATGACTGTATTGTGTTGTTTTGTTGGAGTCTTCCTAAAAATGACACTTTTCAATGTGGAGAAGCTATAAAATTACAGACTACTTTGGTAGGTCTTGAGGTCTCTTGATTGTAAATCAAACTATCTGTCTCTCTCTTTCTTCCTTCCTTCCTGCCTCCTCCTTCCTTTCTCAAAATTGTACAATTGCAGGCACTTTCAACTAAAGCAGAGGTGCCAATTCTCCCAATTTGGCAGGAGATCTCCTGTTTATACCCTGGGCACAAAAAGTGCCTGAGGTTATCCCCTGCTTCTTCTGTCTGGCGGTCTTGTCGACTTTACCCCGATATCTCAAAAAATATTCACTGTAGCTGTACCAAATTTTATAAGAGAAGGACCTTATGATGGACCAGGTTCCTATGTGAAACCAGCTTCCTCTGATTATTTTAAGCTTTTTATGAAACTTTCAATGTTTTATTTGAAGGCCGTCTGAGTGGCGTCAACCCTGACTATATTACCGCAATATCTCAAAAAATGTTGACCACAGCTTTGCCAATATTTTGTCAGATTTATGTTACAGTGGACCAGGTTCCTTTTTAAAACCAGTGTCGTCTTCGTATTTATAAACATTTTATAAAACTTGAAAGTATTTATTTCAAGACCATCTGAGTGGTGCGCAAGGAGACAACGTTATAATATCTCAACAATGATCCATCACAGCTTCACCAAACTTTTATCAGAGATGCACACTATAGTGGACCACATTCCTATTGAAAACCAGCTTTCCCTTATAATTTTCAAACTTGTTATGAAACTTTTGAAGTATTTGTGACCAGAACTTACCCCAAGAACCTATACAAAATTGCTGTTTCATTTCATAGACAACAATATGGAAATTGTTTGTAAAGTGTTCTACTGCAAAGTGTCCCCCCCCCCCCCAAAAAAAAAAAAAGAATGAATTGAGGAAAAAGAAATTGTGGGTGCTGAGGGTAATCCGTTCTGGGAATGCTGTTTTTCACCTAAATTTGTTCATATCCCACATTTTTGCCTGTTTCCTGCATTATACTAAGCAGTGGACTCGGGCGTAATGGACTCTCACTTGCTACATTTTTCAGCCTGAGCTGCTGTTTTGTATGCTGAGCAACTTGGCGCCTCTGCTTAAAGCTGATAAACAAGTCATTTTGATCATATGAGAAATTTGTTTCAATTTGTTTCCAAATTGGTGAAATCAAAGTAGTTGAAATGTCCTGGAATCAAAGCATGCAGAACCTGTGGCTGGCCATTAGCAGTAACTCTCTGCATTGAGTGAGGCGTGTATGAATGAGGTCAGTGTGAGGCCTGCATCTATCTTCTTTTTTTCCCGATTCTATCAACTAATTCCATTAACCATTCTATGCATGTTCCGAGGTAAAATTGATATAATCCAACAAGTCATTATGATGCTGCGTTTATTCCTTTTCTACAATACAGAACATTGACTGTGTGGCAGCTTAGTGTGTGCTGGCTTTAGCCTGCTTCATGGCAGACAACCTGTCTTTTTTTGGTTTCAGATGATTGGGGAGGGGGATATAGTAGTTTATAGTGCCTTTGCCTGGGGATTTTCTGGTAAAAAGATTGAAGGGTAAAGATAGGGCTTTTGGCGACACTGTTGTATGTGCTGGGTGGCGCAGATAAAGAGAGAGTGTATTGGGGTGTCTGTGTGGTAGAGGATGAAATCAACGGGACCTGCCAGGCATCCTTCACGTTGTGATTCATGTCTTGTCTTGCGGTGAATTCCCGGCAGTGTGTGGCGGCATCTCTGTAGTCTAACTGTTGCCAGCACAGGATTGATTGCCCCTGTTTGTGAGATTCATTTCCCGTAAATTGATGAGCAATTGAGGATTATGACAGCATAATGAACAGTAATAATAACCACAGAGGACTGCAGGAGAGTGATTAGCTACAAAATAATGAGTGAGACAACTTAATTGGACAAGATGCCATATTGGCAGGCATCTTACATCAGTCAAGTGGTTGCAGTGATAATCCGGGTCCTGATTGATCTCTCTGTAAAGTTTGTAATTAGTGGAAGGATTAGCAGCCGGGCTTCCCCTCCTGTCTACAGTCAGACTGCTGTTGATATGAATTTGTGATGATCAGTTTCCTGTCTTTGTTCCTTTCCAAAATACCACCAACACTTGTCACAGAACACACTAGCTTATCGTCTGCCATTTTACATTGCAAAATATGCCTTTTGGTTCTTTCTTGTCTGGTGGGGGTGAAGATGATGTGCAAATGACATGGCGCATTCTTTCATTATTTTGATTTGGGGAGTATCAAATGACTCTATACTTCTAAGGTTAATTATAAGTTGACACTAATTTCTTAGGTGTTGTTCTTGTTAATGCTGATTATATATATATATATATGTATATATGTATATGTATAATTCAACAGTGAATAATTACTGTCTGTAAAAAGTTCAGTTTTCACAGTTTACTTTAACAAAATGTTGTACATTTTAATTGCAGGATCTTGCACAGTTGATGAAGTCTTTGTATGATGCAGTTGGCTCTTCCATACACCTCCCGCAGGGGGGTATGAAGACCCTTAAGCTGCGCCTCACAGTGACACCAGATCAAACCAAGCTTGACGCAAGCCAGGACCAAGGGAAGATGGAACCATCTCAGCCAAAGCCGACCAAAGACAGCATTGCAATAAGCAAACAAAACAAAGACAATTCTCGATGTATCAAAGACAGTAACTTATTACAGAACAATATGAACAAACATACGCGGTCTGGTGAGAATGCTAAAGCCCACAAGGAAGTGAAAAATAATCTTTCTGCATCACAGAGCAAAGCACCGACAACGAAGTCTCGTATGAGCTTGACTGAGCACAAACAGTTAGCTGATATAATACAGAAGAATATGGAACGCCACCAACAACGACAACAGCAGCTCAGGTATGTCTTATGTAGGCCAATGTGGTGAGGTGTGCAGGGTGGAAAAAGTAGCTCACATGGGAATATGTCTGGTGGAGTAGATCACATGGGAGTATGTCTGACAAAGTAGGCCACATGCGAGTATGTCTGACAAAGTAGGTCACATGGGAGTATGTCTGACAAAGTTGGTCACATGGGAGTATGTCTGACAAAGTTGGTCACATGGGAGTATGTTTGACAAAATTGGTCACATGGGAGTATGTCTGACAAAGTTGGTCACATGGATGTATGTCTGACAAAGTAGGCCACATGGGAGTATGTCTGACAAAGTAGGTCACATGGGAGTATGTTTGACAAAGTAGGTCACATGGGAGTATGTCTGACAAAGTTGATCACATGGATGGATGTCTGACAAAGTAGGCCACATGGGAGTATGTCTGACAAAGTAGGTCACATGGGAGTATGTTCAAATGACAAAGTTAGTCACATGGGACTGCTTGATAGATTAAATCATTTAGAAATACATATGTAAGACTGACATAAATTTAAGCATATTTTGATTCATGTCACAGTGAATATATTCTTGCATGGTGTTGTTACAGGTGAACACCAATACATGTCCCAGAAATGCCAGCTGTGGACTTACTGTGTAAAGTCAGTTTGAGAATATGGTGGGGAGGGCAGTTTCATTCTGAAGTTACCAGGGGGCATCTTGCAAGATACAAAGTCTTGTATTAATTTGTAATGGGAAAAAGGCATCATCCAATATAAGTAGTATTCATTGAATCTGATGCTTAGTGTTGGTGGAGCATTTGGTTAAAAAGTTGGCACAGGAATGCTTAATTAGATAACATTGTTTCGAATGCATGTGTGCATCATAACAGCAACTTTTGGTTCAAGATATGAATTTGTTTTTAAAAAAAAGATGTCTGGTTTCCAACTCAGCTTTCTCATGAGTAGGTATTGTATGGTGCTCAATCACAAAATCAGTCTGTATGTATGTGACGGATAATATAAGGTAGCCTTTGTTTTGTTTGTTGGAGCAGGAGACATAACAGTGACCATAGAGGAAGCAGTGACAGCCCACATTACCGTTCACGCCACCAACACAGCGGCAAGACCTACGTACCCCATGAGTGTCCGGATCGCAGAAACTACTACCTGGACCTGGCAGGAGTTGAGAACTATGACACAGAAAAGTTATATAATATGTCAGAACTTCATAATATGTCTGCCCCAGCAGCCGTGCATGTACCTCACTTATTCTGTCATCCAGGTCACCGGAGGTTGCATAATCACACAGCAAGAACTAAGCCACTGCAGTCACGGGTAGACCAGTGTGTACCTCACTCACACCAAAGGTCAAGGTCACATGACCTGACACACAGGAACGATATAGCAGACAAGTCAGCGAAAGGTAAAAATGAGGCAACAGCGGAAAAAGCCGCGAAAGTTGTGGAGGAGGACAATGTCATGAGGTCACCCAGACCCAAGGCAAGGTTGACGTCCACCCCGAAAAAGGGACAGAAGTTTAGGCCTGTCAGCTTACCGGGTCACATCCCAGAATCAGCATCACCACACCATCACAGACGACACCGCCATCGTGAGCGTGATCACGACATGGCAATGCAGCATGTTGCGGAGTGGATCCAACGTGAGCATCCACTGGACTTGAATGCAGAGGGAGAGCGGGTCATTATTCAGAGACATGAACACCACCATGTTCATGAACACCATCACCACCACCACTACCACCATTACCAAGAGACGTAGTGGGACTGCAGCCATCTGAACACACCATGTAGAGTGTATAGGGGTGTCACATCTGTTGATACAGTATTACCAGTGTATTTAAAAGTGCAGTTTGCCAAGTGCAGCACCGAGTGTACTTACTGTCTTGGAAGAGCGTAAAGGTGGACCACACTTGTGTCTGAAGTGCACGGAGCACACAATTATACGAGGTTGATGTGGAAGTAATGCATGCAAGAGAACCACAGCAAGTGATGAAAACAGGCACAGGAAGTGCATGCATAGTGCACAGAAGGTACAGCCACATGAAGATGTAGAATGTACGTGACGTATATGTATACAGGAAGTGAGTACACAAAGACACGGGAAGCGAGTACACGTGTGCAGGGAGTGAGTGCACGTGCGCAGGGAGCGAGTGCACATGTACACAGGAAGTGAGTTCACTTGTACACAGGTAGTGAGTGCACAGCTACAGGGGAAGTGAGTGCACATGTATGCAGGGAGTGACTAGAATGTGTAAACTGGCAATGTATTGAAAATTTGCATGTGGAGAGCATTATGGGATATGTATAAATCATGGGATGTACGTATATAATGATGGCGAAGGCTGCCAAAGATTTGTGTGGGGGAAAAAAGATAATTAATTTCACAAGAATTTTGGATGGATGTTTCTTCATCAGGTGTGGTCATTGTACTGGATTTTCCAATATACATGTGGTGTGGATACTGTACAGGGCTGTAGTTATGGTGTATTACAGAGTTAGATTTATATACATGCACAGTGAAATATGCTCATAGTGGTACTGGGTATCATCCAGAGTATTTATTTGACCTCAGTTAGGGAGGTCAATGTGCACATCTGGATGTCACTGCAATAACTGGAGTGGATTTATTTATACAACTGGTTTTGACCTAGCATGTCAATCCAAGGTCAGGGCTCTGAGAGAGGTGGATTCGGACCTAAATATAGGTCAATAGGTCACTGTCCAGTGGTGGGTCAGCATAAACCATGTGTGTCACAGGTCATTGCACAGTGATTTGACCCTGACGCAAGTCAGATCAATTCACAGTGATTTAACCTTGATGTAATCCAGGTCAATGCACAAGGATTTGACCTTGATGCAATTCATTTCGATGCACAGTGATTTGACCTTGATGTTAGGTCAGATCAATGCACGATGATTTGACCTTGGTGTAATTCAGGTTAAGGAACAGTGATTTGACCTTGATATGTGGTCAATACACACTGATTGGACATTGATGTAAGTCGAGTCATGTAGCCATGGATCCTGAACAGTGAGGCCCAGACAACAATATGCAGTTTTTTATTTTTGTATATATAGCAGAGTGGAGGGCGTCACAGGTAGAAAAAAACATGTAGAGACAGAGGGTGCAATGGTCAGAAAGAGGCTGTAAAAACTATAACCATGTACACAAGGATGGGAGTCCGGGCTGTGGATCTAGTTAACTCTTGTACAAAGAGGTGTTCAGATGAGGCATTGAAAACATTGGTCTCCACATAGTCAGAGCACAGTAGCAGATTATTTATAAGCCAGGTTTTGTTTGGTCTCTGTGGGGACGAGCATGTGATGTAATCTCCACATTTAGTGACCCATGTCTTCACAGGTGTGAAATTAAGTACCACTCCAAAAATTACATGGAGATAGACTTGACTGGACTTTTTTTCACAATGATTTATGAGAAGTTTTATTTTAAAACTATATAAAGATTGAAGAAAAGAAATGATCCTGCAGGAAAATCATTTTACATAGACACAGCTGTCACATACGTACTTACATACTTGTATACATATTTTGTTGCAATGAGAAACATGGGTACTTGATTTAAAAGTAAAGTGAACCTTCATTATGGATAGAAATTTAGATTATTGTGGCTATAAGGCAATGGAAATAATGGAAAAAGTTAGCTATTTATCATTATATGAGCTTTTCCAAAGTGCAGAGACTCCTTGATTTGATTGTTCATTTTATAAAAGAATAATCTGGTTTTATCAGCCAAAAGTTCTCAAATTCTGTTTCACTGCTATACATGATTCATTTATGAAAAAATATTTCATCAGCCAAAAATTTTTGAATTCCTTTTCACTGCTGTACATAATTCATGTACAAAAAAAGGTCAAATTCCAATATCAAGGGTCAAAAAATAAAAGCACAATTCCATTTCATTATGGCTCAATGTAGGATGTGTGCTCATATTAAGGGACTGCACGCACCTGCCTGGATGCCACAGGCTGCCAGAAAACATGATGGTTAATGTTTTCATTCACATTCATATTTATGATAAATTTATCACAAAAATGACAATTTTGATATCTCAATTATACAAATAGTTACCTACAAGCTGGCGCCTGATAATATTCCTGTTTTTCGAGCTATTGACCCACTTCTCTGTTCCTTATCTCTCGGGCTGATGATTTTCAAGATTGAAATGTGGACTTTATCATTTGAACTAACAAGGATACGTCCACTGGAAAACAAAAGTATGTATTTGACAACCTACATAAATCATTTTACTATGTTTGTAGTGTTTCAAATAGGGCATGTCACCTCCAGGTGGCACTACAGGTAACTTTCCTCTGGTATCCAACTGTTGCTGGTGGAGGCACCTTGGGGATAAACAAAATCTACTTCATCCGGTGATTGAAAATGTCATGTGACTCACTGCAGGTGCTGCCACCATGCAGAATAGTGTACCTGACATCATCATGGCCTGTGAAATGTGAGCAAGCACTAAATGTGGAGATGCAGTACATTTATTATGAATGTGTTTTTAGATTCAACGAACTTTAAATGTATTTATATGTAAATACATGTACTAATAGACTGACAGATTTACTTGCATTTGATATGCACGTATACACACATATATTTAAGCCCTTGGGAGGTGGCCTACAGCTTCCTCACTCTGGCTGCTGAGGGAAACTGTATCCTTCTTGGTGAGACCACAAGGCAGGCTTCATTTATGGTACTGGCCCATGTGGGCTCATTTCAGTGGGAAGAAAGTGCATGCCACTACATCAGCATTATTTTAGCAAGAAAGAGTGAAACCACAAGGGTTTTACGCATCAAACTTCCTGTCATGGATGTATGAATGTGCAGCTGTGTGAAAAAAAAAATTGAAGTGCTGAAATTTTGAACAGTTAAAGAACAGCAACCAATGCCATTTTGATATTTTGTCTATTTTTCATAAGGAGGCAATGTTCTATGCACCTTTTAAATGTAACGTTTTGTAATATTTGCCACTGTAAAACCTTTGAAATGGGATCATTGTGGTGTTAAGTTTTGGTAGGATGCCAAGTGGTAGGACCAAGTAAATTGGCTGAAGCCATTCTTCTTTGTATGCTGTATTGATAAATGGCTTCAAACAGACTCTTATCACTGACCTTGTTTGACAAGTTGTCGCCAAGGTTGAAGCAGCACTCAAAATAAGGCTTACCCACGTGTCCAATGCAAGCAAATATGCTTAAAAAGAAGCTGAGACAGGGCTGGTCTAAATATGTACTGGAGGCCAGTGACTGTAGGCCTCCAGATAATATTATAGCTGCCCTGAGGACAAGTATAAGTTTTGTCTCCAGTCAGATACTACCAAGCTACTTGTTATATGCATGCCAAGTGTTAATAGAGATAAAATACAGTGAAACCTCATTATAACGACACTCAGATATCTGACATTTTCATTATAATGACACAAGTTTTGAATGGCAAAAGTTCATTTTCTTTGTTATTTGATTCATTTATCTGACATTCAGTTGTCCGACATATTTCTAAGGGAACAAATAGTGTCATTATAACTAGTTTTCATTGCACCCTTGTTTGTAATTATGTGGTGCTGCCAGAATCCAGTCAGCCGAGTGTGCCCTGCAGGCAATTTTGAAATAAAGAAAAGTGGCTCCTTAAAAAAATCCCTTTTTTTAAAAAATTATTTTAACACTTACAAAAATACATCTGCAACTACGCAATAAAAATTATCTCTCAGGCTCGAATAACTTGTAGGGTTTTTTGTTCCGTTTCAAATGCTTGCATGTTCAGTTCTCCAATATAAAAAACTCTGAATGTGTTAATTTGTTGTTTTGAAAATTTTGGTAAATAGCAGGTGTTGAGTAGAGGTTTATGGGCCTGTCACTGGTATCAAGACTGTAAGTAAAGAGATGAATCATCTGCTTTTGTGGTCTGCCCTGCATGTAAAATGCTTCAAACTTCCAGGACACGATGGCTCTTGTATGCAGACCTTCATTGCAATTTGTATATTGTCAGAATAGTGGAAATGTGTGCTCCCAGGAAATACAAACAGTAAAAATGACCTTGAGGAATAAGTGTGACCTTGGTACTAGTTCTTTGGACACAGAAGATAGGTCAGGGTGTGAAGAAGCTACCTCATAGAATCCCTCATATAGTACTGGCACTAGTGCCACCTGCTGGAGGAATGTGTGCACTACCCCAGACCAACCTATAGTTATAATTTTGTATTATTTTGTACAAATATTGTGATCATCATTTAACACAGTAGGGCACTCGCTCCATGTTGAGGATAGCACATCAGAAGCTTAAATGAATACTAATTTTTGCTGTTGAACTTTGATAACTGCTGATAGAATTTACATCGATATGTTGAGCTCTTTGACGAGATGATCCAACAGGAACTTGTTTTGTATCCAACAGTTTACCAGCTTAACCAAGTCTCACATGACAGAAAAATACTGATGATCATTTAATTTTTGAAAAAAAAAAAAAAATGTGAAAAAAAAGGAAAAAAAGTTTCTGAAGGCTTGTTGCTGGTGCTTCCCATGCAAATGTAGACATTGTTATTTGAGCAGCCTGCCAGGTTACAGTAGATCATGCCATAATCAAGGCGGACAGACCCAAGTCCCCTGCCCTCATCTTTCTTTTCATCTCGTCTGGCCATTAAAGTGTAACATTATATGCAGGCTCCTATACCGTGTGAATTTCCTCTGTATTTCACTGACTGTCAGAAGGCTGCATGTGTGCAGGCCAGAGGAGGTTGTGGTTGTGTTCAGTTTGACTCCAATAAGATGTGATACTGTAAACCTGACAATAAGGTGACCATCATAAACTGGCAGCAGGTATATGGTACTGTAAGTGCTTCCATGGTCATGTTCAGCATGAAAAAGTACCAGGTGTAGTACTATAAGTGTGTTACATGGTCATGAACAGCATGAAAAAGAACCAGGTGTGGTCCTACAAGTGTGTTGCATGGTCATAAACAGCATGAAAAATTACCAGGCATGGTACTATAAGTGTGTTGCATGATCATGAACAGCATGAAAAAGTACCAGGTATTGTACTCTAAGTGTGTTACATGGTCATAAACAGCATTAAAAATTGCCAGGTATGGTACTATGTGTGTTACATGGTTATGCACAGCATGAAAAGTACCAGTTATGGTAGTATAAGTGTGTCACATGGTCATGAACAGCATGAAACAGCAGGAGGTTTAGCACTGTATACACACATTACAAGCTTAAATGAAAACTAATTTTTGCTGTTGAACTTTGATTACTGCTGATGAAATTTACGTCTACACTTGATGTCTTTGACAATATATTCCAGCCGGAACTTGTTTTTTATTCAACAGTTTATCAGATTTAGAAATTCCCACATGACAGAGAAATGCTGATGATTATTTAATTTTTGGAGAAAATCTAAACAAAACCAAACAAAAAAAAAAAAAAACTTTCCAAAGGCTTGTTACTCTGGTGCCTCCCATGCACACTCTCATGGTTATTTTCAGCATTAAAAAGTACCAGGTGTGTGCAATGTGAATGATCCCGCGGTCATATTCTGCAGTTTTCCTGTACCAAGCATGGTACTAAAATGTTTTCATGGTCATATTTAGCAGAAATGTGTACCGGGTATGGTATTATAAGTGTCCTCCTAGCCATGTTCAGCATAAATCTGTACCATGCATGGTGCCATAAGTGTCCTCATGGTCATAGTCAGCATGAACCTGTACCACATATGATAACATTAAAAGTACCAACAACATTATTTCTGGCCAGAGTATCCAAATATTTTCCACATGGAAAGCTGGTGGCGGCCTAAACCTGTGCCACGTGTGGTACTATAAGTGTTGTCATGTGTAGGACCTTTTGCAAAGACCAACTACTGAAAAGATCCAGATATTAATACGGAGGGTTCAACTTTGAAATGCTGTTTGGTAAAGCAGGTCAGAGGTCATGTTTTTGATGGACCAGAATGGATACAGAGAGTGGAGTCAGAGCCCAGTGCCTTGGTGCCTGCCTGAGTTTCTGCACTTGGGACAGCTGGAGTATTACTTTAGGAGTGCAGGAGACCCCTGTTGCATTGCATTGGCGGCTGGATGGCAGCCCTTAGTATCACAAAGACGTCTCTGACCACCAGGTCAAAAATCAAATGCCTGACTGAAGTTAACTCGAAAGGTTATGTAGAACTATTTCAGTGCACAGATATTACTCTCCAAACAATTCAACGTGCAGTTGCCAAATGACATGAGTATACCACAGTGGCATCATACATATCACATGGTAACCGGCCAGTAAATATCGCCTTTTTGCCCCATTTATATTAAGCCAGTCATATAATTGGGAAAGGGGCAGCGTTGATTCTTTCATCTGGGATCAACACTTGAACATAATGCTCTTAAGACATTTTGGAAGAACTTGAGACAAGCTGCTTTGATTTCTTTTCACAAGAATTTTTTTGCTGAGATTTGTTCAAGTGGTCCAGTAGGAAACACATGGTATACTTGACTGTGATCTGCCTCTCCCACATTCCACAGCCAGTGATGCTTGGCATGCGTCCAAGTTCACTTATATTTACGGCGATTCATTTTCACTTTTTTTGGCTGTTTTTTGGCCTTTTCCTGAAAGTTTGAACACTATTTTGGATCAAATTCTCATTAAAACTAATTGTATATGAAATGTTATATCCCAGGGGTGTTTTGTGGCTCATGGGCCTGAGGGAAGCGATGAAAAACGGCAAAAATTAAATTCGTTTTATCTTTACTTCAGCTTTAGTCCTCTGACATGTGACATCACATCAGCAACAATTATCTTAATGGATTCCAGTAGTTTTGCTTTGGTGATGCAGAGGCATGGGCAAATTTTGACATTTAGAAGCATTCAGAGGACATTTTTCACTCTTTGAAGGGAATGTAAACAAATTACATTCTATCATTTCAGACAATTTTACAGAAATTTTGCCTCCATTGCAGGCCACACATCATGAAATTAGTTGAGGCTACAGCAGTTTGTTCTGTTCTGCAGGCAAAATGAACTGGGGAGAGGCAGTGAGCTTGGTACCGTTGAAAATCACTGGGTGGACAATATTCTCAGGGCCATTTGGTCACAATTTATGACCCGGACTGGGGCCACTCCCTGCCTGTTTCTAGCAAGTCCTTGATATGTGACACCAAGCTGGTTGTAACATGGCACACACAAGTCAAAATTCAGAGAAATTGGAGTTTCTTTTATTGTGTAAACTGGGAAGATTTTACTGAGCACCAGGAGTGCCAGCCAGCCCACACTTCAAAGACCCAAGGGACACCCCCACTCACACTTCATGTTTTGATCGTTGGACTGATGCCTATAAAACCTCACTGCAAGGATACTATGGCTGTACCTGGGCACTGGGGGACATAAAACATCAAAGTCCCCGCAACTTTTTTATGACTGGCAATGGCAGGGCAGAATTCACAGGCTGTGGAAAATTACCTAGTCTTGCGTGGCAAGTCATGCTCAGAAAACATGATTGTTAGATGGATAAAAGAGAATGGAAGCGACAAAAAGGACAGGGAGAGAAGTCAATATTGTGGCTGTGGCTGTCAGCGTGCATGGGGAAACACACTTATCTTGTGAACACGCATCAAGTGCAGCATGTGGAGGCACAGGACAGACTAATGTCCCTGTTCTGGTCCAGGGATCACTAGGGTTCTGCCCAGCACTGGCATACAGCTGTGTCTAACATTGGGTCTCTGCACTAACCCTATGTTCCCCCAATGGCAGGGCAGCACAATGTTGCATGCATATTAAAGGATCTCCATGCTTGACTGGCACTGTAGGCTGGTACCAGGTTTTAAAGGATAGTGGAATTCAGAGGATGAGATGATCATGAACCTCTCCATTGATTATTTGTAATTCTGTGATGTGATTCTTGTGAAAAGGGGGGGGGGCATGTTGTTTTTTTTTTTTTTTTCTGTTTTCGGGTTTGTTTTTGGGGGGGGGGTGAGGGGGGTGTTTGTGGTTTTTTTTTTTTTTTTTTAAGGAAAACTTTACCTCCTTAAATATTTCCTGAAGGGAATTGGAGACTGCGCTGGGATTTTACTGCTGTAGGCTGCCCTTGCCAACCCATACAGATTCCTGTATGGACAGATCAAAAGTAAATCTACAGCCTGACCGTGATCTCTGACTGCTGAAAACTTCGTTTCCTGCACCACATCTTCTGTCTAGTACATGACCATTGATAGACTTTAAAACTAAAGATTCCTGTGATCCTTGGAGGAAAATTATCATTTAATGACTAAAGAAAATAAAAAACCTATGTGTGTACATACAAACCAAAGGACAGAGTCAGGTTGAATACTGCAATAGGCTTGGTCAATTTTCTGTACAGAGTTTGTTTAGGTACCACAGTAGGGTTGGTCAATTTTATGTACAGCGTTTGATTAGGCACCACGATAGGGTTGGTTAGTTATATGTGCAGAGTTAGGTTCCATACTGCAGTGTGGTTGGTTAGTTTTCTGTACAGAGTTAGGTTCCATACTGCACTGTGGTTGGTCAGTTTTCTGTACAGAGTTTGGTTCCATACTGCAGTGTGGTTGGTCAGTGTTCTGTACAGAGTTCGGTTCCATACTGCAGTGTGGTTGGTCAGTTTTCTGTACAGAGTTTGGTTCCATACTGCAGTGTGGTTGGTCAGTTTTCTGTACAGAGTTTGGTTCCATACTGCAGTGTGGTTGGTCAGTTTTCTGTACAGAGTTCGGTTCCATACTGCACTGTGGTTGGTCAGTTTTCTGTACAGAGTTAGGTTCCATACTGCACTGTGGTTGGTCAGTTTTCTGTACAGAGTTCGGTTCCATACTGCAGTGTGGTTGGTCAGTTTTCTGTACAGAGTTCGGTTCCATACTGCAGTGTGGTTGGTCAGTTTTCTGTACAGAGTTAGGTTCCATACTGCACTGTGGTTGGTCAGTTTTCTGTACAGGGTTAGCAGTAGGTTGGATATGACAGTAGTGATGGTCAGTGTATTTGGTAGAAGTTCTCCAGTGTCATGTGTCATTACAGTGTACATACTTCATTTTTGTCTTTCTTAACCCTCTCCAGATCAAGTTGATCTTAAAGGTCCAGGATGATAAATCCCATGTACTTCAATGTTTTTACTTAATTTCTTGTGTGAAGAAATATTTGAGTTACAATAGAATTGAGATGAGCTTTACCAGGATTGCAGGAGCCAGGTCAACACCTTTCTTTGTGCCAGGTGGGTTATTTACCCATTTCTGATTAGAATAGGACTGGGGCAGCAGCTACCATGTGCCAATTAGGAAAGCTGTTGACCTGGGGCACATGCCATCATAAAAAGGTCTCATCTGCAGTTCCCATCAAACATGTTTTCTATTGACAAGAAATTAAAGAGATTGAGGTAGACGGCAATTTTTACATGCAGGCACTTTTGGGTGATTAAGTAGCAAAGAGTTAATGTCAGGCAAACCTGTTAACTTACATGTAAGTGTTACTCTTACCCAGGAAAAGGTTTAACTCATTCCATACCAGGCCCTGATTTTTTCATATATTTACATAGACTTAAGATGACTGGCTTATTTAAATTCTTCATGAAAAGCTTTCATTCAAGTACCAACATGCCTACAGTCTT
Organism: Hermodice carunculata; assembly: GCA_964020975.1. NCBI lineage: Eukaryota > Metazoa > Annelida > Polychaeta > Eunicida > Amphinomidae > Hermodice > Hermodice carunculata. The sequence goes on from OZ026624.1 coordinate 31,136,088, forward strand.
AAGTCAGTGGTTCTGGTACTGCATGACTTGCCAGGCAGTGCCAGAACCACTGACCAAGGCCTGTGACCTTAGTATGGAATGAGTTAACATCAATACATGTGATGCATGCTATACCAGCAATATAATTCATATCATTCAAATGTAGTAGTTTCTAAACTCTATGTTTCATCAGGTGTACATATGTGTATTAAGTTGGCTGATTCTCCAGAAGGTAGAAAAGCATAGGTGATGTGGATTTTTTATACTTTTTTTGAAGCAAACATGCACCTAGTGACACCAGTAAAGTGGCATTTTGATGGTCTGAGGTTTTTTATGTATAACAATACACAATTTTGTGTCCACAGCTGTTTTAATTGGATGTATGTATATCTGTCCCGCACATCAGGCTAATGGCACATGCCTAGCTTTGATCACTGTTGAGGATATGGTGGGTTTAGTTCACCAGCTAAGCTGACTGATCTTTGTGCTTTGTCCACTTGGCTTGTGAAGCTTGGTCTGCTTTGGAGTCAAGGGTTCAGCAGCACTGCGTCAAACATTGGTAAAATACGGAAGACATCTTGAGTTTTAATGGTACACGAAGGCCGTGAAAGGAAATTTGTACATTTTCAGAATTAACTTCATTTCTCCATAAGTATACACTTATGCTGACTAAATTGCATTTTTTTTTCAGATAGATTTGATGTTAAACGTTTCTGTGAAGAAAGATTGTTTGATAGTGATGTAAGAATATATGACATTGTTTGAAAGGTAACCAGGAACATTTCTCAACTAAGCAATTTAATGGCTTATGTTCAGTTTTTATCACTGAAAGTGAGAAAAAAATGTCCTCTGAGCAAGAGGTGTATTTAAGATGCACTCCAGGTATTAAAATTAGAATCATGAGCTAAACAATTTAAGCAATTTTTGTATGGAGTAAATGTAACAACATTTTCGCAAGGTATTTTAGGCCCTTGCCTGTTGACAGAAACGTTGCATGAAAAAAATAAAGGGATTTTTATGGAATTTAATTATATTACTTGTATTAGACAATTGCAGGTTTGCAGTTGTTGCATGGGAGATTGTGACAAAGTCTGTAGAATTGTACTTGTTGCAGAAACTTCATGCCATTGAACTATGAATTCACTCATTGCTGGCTGAAGGCAACTGTTATGAGTAATGCCAAAAGGTGGCAGCACCTGCCAGTATACATTAAATCTGTTCATGTGGCCAACTGTGAAGGCATCTGCCTGACTGTCAGCTTGCTTTCATATAGGTGTAGATGATCTGCCATTCTTATTCATATAGATAGGTGTATCAAAGGGAGATCACATGACTTGAGTTCTGTATAAATGTCCATTAAGCATTGTAGTTTCAGAAAATACCTTTTCTGTGTCATCAGCATTATGTCTTGCAAAAAAATTCACAGAAAATTCCCTGAAATTTCACTAAGCAGTCTTATGACCACAAATGGCATTTAATATGGGTAGTTTTCTCAGCATAAATTACCGAGACTTAAAATTTCCTTACCCTTTGTAATTCAAGTAAGTATCTGCAGTTTGTTTAAAAAAAAAAAAGTGAAAGTGATTATGTTACTACATGTATTAAACAAGGACATGTCAAGTTTGTGCTCAAGCACTGGCATACCCAAAACACAATGTCTGGCTGTTGTCACATCCGTAAGCACAGAGCTTAGCAGTGTGTTCAGCTTGTATTATAAGGAGCAGAAGGGAGCACATCGAAGTTCTTGTGCCCAGTGGAAGCCTGTATTCCGCATGTTGGAAGCACAGTTCACATTCGTTATTGCTTCATTTGAAGCAGGAACAACTTCAGAATTTGTTTTGCTGGTGAGAATAATGGATCAGTAGAACTGCAAGAACTAGCATTTTGTGATGGATTAGCGTGGTAAGCTTACACAATCTAAGTGCGATGCTGGTATGCTGACACATAGGCTGACTCCAGGACGTGTCACAAAGGTGGGCTGACTCAAGTGTGTCACTGGGACAGACAGACAAAAGAAAGGTTCTGGAAGCACAAATTCTGTATTTTATTCCTGTAATATTTTAATTTGTGAACTGTACATTTTATGAATAAAAGAAAAATGTAATATATTAAGTTACGCAGGTCTTTGTGTTTCTTTGTCACTATATTCAACATACAATTAATATTCAAGAAACTTGATTTGTCTCTTTCAGTATATTAAAACACTTAATGTGGAACAAAATCTGAAATATATATATGTTTTGACCCCTTTTTGTGCTGGGCAGATTTGTCACTGACCTGAACTTCTGATCCTTGGCCTGTCAGCAGCAGTAGCCGTCCATCAACAATTCACATTTTTGACAACTCAAAAACTCCGCCAGATTCACTTGAATGTGCCTTGAGTGGCTGTTGACCAATTTCGTTCAAGTGGTCATGATCCACTGAATTTATACCTTGGCTGACTTCTCAGCTGAGGTTATCCTGGTCCATCAACAATTCACATTTTTGACTTCTTAAAACCCGCTCCTCGACTCACTTGAACTTCACAGTTGAAAAAGTGATTTAGTAATGGCCAGGTGTAGCTTGGACAACGATGGCATGAGAATTGAGCCTCCAGATCAAAATTGCACTGGATTACATAATACATAAAACTGTACTTGGTGACCTGCTTTTTGTGTCACTGTGATCCAGTAATTATGGAGTTTGTCGCTTGTCCAAGTTTATTGTTTTTCATCAATAACTGGAAAAGTTATTACCCGATTAGAACAAACAGACTATATTTGGAAAGCTGGATGTTGGGCACATATTTTGAACATAACAATTTTTTAATCCGAGTTGAAGGTCAAACGGCCAGTTGGAATATTGGGATTATTTCGTGAATGCTCTGCACCCCATAATTCCTGAGATAGGTCCATGTAACATTTAGGAGTTATAAAGTGTATAAAAATCTTTGTTGACATCAATGTTGGTGGTAGCACCTATACAATTATGTAATATACAGGTCAAAATGTGAAAATCTTGTGACTGTAGTAGTGTCCACAGGTTTTAAGTTAGCCCAATTTAACTTTCAGGACTGATAGGGGGTATGAAAATCTAGGTTGTTTTCGATATTGATGGCACCACCTACAATATTATGCAGTATAGGGGACAAAAGATGAAAATCTTGTGAACACTCTAGCATCTTTAATTTGTTGCAGATCGTCACCAAATTTTAGGGATTGTAGGGGAGGTCAAAGTCAAAGTTTGTATTGATACTAGTGGCGCCACCTATAATTTGATGGAAATTATGAGCCAAAATGTGTTTTAAGATATAAAATTCTATATCTCCAAAAGTTATTGGATAAGAATTGCCAAAATAGGATACATAGACGATGTCCAAAGCTAGAATCATATATAATATCAGTGACCTTAACCTATTTTTCTGAGATTACCATGCCTGTAAAGTTGTAAGAGGGGATTTTTTAATGGCAAGGTGTAGCTTGGACTTCAATGGCAATGTCAGCACAGCACCAGGCAGGCCTGTGGGCCTCTTGTATTATATAATCTGGGTGTCCTTGAACTTCTGTCCCAAGGTCACTGAGGACATAAAGTTAAGGACTCACTCATTCTTGTCTTGGCACATGCAACAATATTATGCACAGGAGTTGCACAAATAAGCTATAATTACATGCGGAGCGAAGTGCCATCTGGTGGACAATTTTTATATTAAGCTTTCAATGTTCAGAAGCCACTTGAGGACTCCCAGCTGTGAAATGAGCAGTAATAAAGCCACGATGCCAGCAGAGCATTAGGCCCATGGGCCATTTGTTTTACATTTTTTTTTGTGTGTTAAGGTAGTACTGGAATTTTTTTCTATTCTTTTACGAATTTTTGTGTGTTAAGGCTACCTTTACTTGTCCAAAACTGCACACTCAGATTGTTTTGAAACTTGGTGGAAATGTAGCTTGGTAGAGGGTGAAGCAAAGTTGTTCACGAGGTAGTGATACTGTGGATCCCTAATTTTTTTATAATTTTTTCAAGTTGGGTACCTGTCGGTTTATTCCTGCATTGCTATTTATCACCGTGTAAGTTGATGGGGATTGCAATAGAAATTCACACTTTCGAGTTTTCCAAAACTGTCAACCAGATTAACTTCAATCTTGGTGAGGAGGTGCCTTTGGTGTTTGCTGAGATGGTGACACTCCATTCATGTTTAGATTTTTTACGAAATTTATCATTCAATTTTTTTGGCAAAACTTTAAAACAACTTCATGTCCAAAACCGTTCAGCCAATTGCTTTGAAATTGCGTAGGGACACTTATGCCGACCCTTGACCTTAATTTTGTTCAACAGGTAGTGCTGCAATCTTTTTTTTTTTAATTTTTAGCTCAGGTGATCTAGATCACTTGCGCTTATAGCATAGTCTGTCATCTGTTGTCTGTCTGTCCATCCACAATTCACATTTTCAACTTTCCCAAAAGCATCAGCCAAATTCACTTGAAACTTGGCGGGGATGTACAGTGGGTGGGTCTCTACCAAGTTGTTTCAATTGGTCATGGTCCATTGATTTTTGGATTCATATTTTTGTAAAATCTTAAAAAACTTCTGTGAAACTGTCTACCAATTGCTTTGAAATTGCATATGGACGCTTCTGGGGACCTAGACATGTAGACCTTAATTTCTTCAAGAGGTGGTGCTGTAATTTTTGTCCCTTTTTTTTTCTACAAATGTTTGTGTGTTGAGGCTACTTTCGATTTCTTCTCCAGAACTGTCACTGAGATTGTTCTTAGACATACGGAATATGTAGCTTGTGGGAGGGGTAAACTAATATGTTCACTAAGTAGGGGTACTTTGGATCCATGATTTTTAACAAATTTTTGCAGGCCTCCACATTCAACAGAATGTTAGAGTAGTAGTTTTGGGCTACACAAATGCAAATTTAAGAGACTAAAGCTCCATAATGTACATCGTTGTATGTGGTGTGCTGGGGGCTCTTCTAATGTTTTATCTGGCAAAGCAAAAAAATGTTGCTTTTTCATAAATTGAAAAAAAGAAGGTTTGTCCAGCCTGTCCACACATACATTTGTTTGAGATCCTTTCACTATCAACAAAGAGATACATTTCGTCGTGCAAGAGAAACTAAGTTGAGTTACATCATATGTAACAAAACTATAGTCTCAGCATTTATGGTCCGTGTTTTTGGCAAGTTTAAAGCTTTTTTTGCCATGTAAATATTCTGAATATATTCTTGTGCAACGGGGGAAAAAGGAGGGGGCACATTGTGTTGAAATAAAATGATTTGTAACATTGACACAAAATAGTTAAGACTGTAATCATGAATTATATATGATATCAAGTCAGACTCGCATGTTGAAATATTTTATGGAAGAGTTATCACTCAATACTTTCATGCAGAAAAGTTCATAATCACAATGCAAACCCTGTTAAGGGAAATGCATGTTTGAGCTCAGTTTGGCTACGGAATAGTTCTGCCCATTGCTGATTGGCTGCAGATCGGCTTTTAGACAGGGTTCACTGAATATACAAGCCTGCCTCACAGTGCTCAACTGTGGCTAGTGGAATGGAGTGATGCCTCAGCACAGGACATGCATGTTTGCACCGATGGGGATGGGGTGGGGTGGGGAGGGGAGAGAGGTTTACAGAATTCACAGCAGCATTTTCCTGCTTCCCTGGCTGTCAGCTCATTTTTGTGTGTGGCTAGTGGCCCAGGGTCCCTGTCCAATTGTCAAGGGCCCTAGGTCTGCTAAACAGGTCAACAACAGCATCAACTTGAACAGGGACCTACGTGTGATGAATTATTCTGCTATGTAAATATGAAAGAGGTGATGACTGGGCTCTCTCTGTCTTTCTGTCTGTCTTTCTGTCTGTCTGTCTGTCTGTCGCACACACACACTCTCTCTCCCTCCCCCTCTTTCTTTCTTATATTTATATGTACAAAATATGAAGATGTGACAGCTTTAGCCTTGGGAACAATTTATGAACATTTTTGGCTCAGCTGACTTGTCAGTAGCTGAGCTTACTTTATGATCCTACATCCAGATCGACTTAAACTTGGTGGCAATGTGCCTTTGCTGGGTCTATACCAAGTTTGTTCAAATGGTGATGCTCCAGTAATTTTTATATTTTTTATGATTTTTTGTTTGTTTGTCGTTGCTTGGGGTAAATCTTTAATCTTTCAAAATCTTCTCTGAAACCTCTGAAATTTGTTTACAAGGTCAGGCTGCAATTTTTTTTTCATTTTTTTTTTATGATTTGTGTGTGTGTGTGTGTGTGTGTGTGTGTGTGTGTGTGTGTGTACTTCTCCAGAAGTGTCACTCAGATGAAGCTGAAACTTGGTGGATATGTCTCATGTGGAAGGGTCAAACTAAGTTGTTCACTAGGAGGCAGTGCTGTGGATTCCTGATTTTGAATTATTTTTTCAATTTGTATACTTGTCAGTAAATGCACCTTTCCTATTGATTACTATGCAAGTCAATGGTCATTTCTTATGCTAATTCACATTTTTTACTTCTTCCCTGAAACCGTCCGTTTGATTGACTTCAAACTTGGTTGCAGTGTACCTTTGGTGGGTCTCTTGCAGCTTTGTTGAAATGGATACACTTCATTGATTTTTTTTATTTTTTCAATGATTTTCTTTGTTCTTTTGGGGCAAATCTTGAAATATTGCAAGGGTATATGTACATGTCAGCTGAGCACACGACTGTCACGGTCCTTTTGTTTATATGAAAGTGGTATTTTTGACTCTTTCTCTACAACCGTCACTCAGATTAAGCTGAAACTTGGCTGATATTTTCCTTGTGGAAGGGTCAAACAAGGTTGTCCACTAGATTGCAATGCTTTAGATTCCTGATTTTTAACGACTTTTTCAATTCGGGTACTTATCGGTAAATGCATCTTTCCTGTTGATTACTGTGTAAGTCAACGGCATTCTTATACTAATTCACATTTTCGACTTCTTTCGAAATTGTAAGCCAGACCGACTTCAAACTTGGTGGCAATGTACCTTGGTTAGGTCTCTGCCAACTGTATTAAGAATGGTCACGCTCAAGTGATTTTTAGATTTTTTTAATGACTTTTTTTTGGGGGGGGGGGGTCTTTTTGGGAGCAAATCTTAAATATTCTCCAAAATTGCTCATCCCATTGCTTTTATATCAGACAGAAATACTCCTAGGGGGTCCTGGTTTCTAATTTTTCACCAAGTGGCGCTGCTTTTTTTTCCTAATTTTTAAAGATTTTTTTGTGTGTTACTGCGATTTTTGTTTTCCTGTCCAGAACCGTGACTCAGATTAAGCTGAAACTTCGTGGGTATGTTCCTTGTGAACGGGTCGAAGAAATTATTCACTAGGTGGCACTGCTATGGGTTCCTGATTTTTAACGATTTTTTTTTTTCAATTCAGGTACTTATCAGTAAATGCACTTTTCCTATTGATTACTATGTAAATCAATGGGCATGGAAACCGTCAGCCAGATTGACTTCAAACTTGGTGGCAATGTACCTTTGGTGGGTCTCTACCAGATTCGTTCAAATGGACGTGCTCCATTGATTTTTGGATTTCTTACAAACCCCTGCGGAAAGTACTGGTGGTGTCACCTGTTGTATTTTGTGGAGACTTTGCAGTGCCCTATTTTTACATTACAAAAGTTACAGGAAAGATACCTTGGGTCACGACGCATAATTTGTTTTAATATGAATGACCTTGACCCATTTTTCAAGGTCACCGGGCAACACATATAGCTGAAAATGGGTTGTAAATGCAAAAATTCCCACAAAATTCAATGTAGACGCATTAACTTTCAGAACTAAAAGGAGATAAAAACTAAGTCGAGTGTGTTATTGGTGGGGCCACCTACAATATTATGTAATATAGGGGTCAAAATGTGAAAATCTTCTGAATGTTCTAACATCTTCAATTTTTGATGGATCTTGGTGACATTTGGTCGGATGGTGGGGGAGGTCAAAATCTCGATCAATGATGATACAGGTGGCGCCGACTATAGTTGTACGGAAATTATGAGTCAAAATATATTGAATCTTACATAAAATCATTATTCCAGCAAAGAATACAACTAGTCATACCAAAGTTATAGCATATGTGTTATCTCTACATATGTCAGCAGAGCACCAGGGCCATGGACCTATTGTTTACAAATTTTTGGTTCGTTACCCCATTTTTGACTTCTACAAAACCGTCACTCAGATTTTCTGAAACTTAGTGGAAATGTAGCTTGTTGGAGAGTGAAGCAAAGTTGCTCACTAGGTGGTGATATTCTGGATTCCCAATTTTTAAAGAATTTGTCAACTTGGGTACCTTTTGGTTGTGCATGCATTCCTATTGTTTGCAACGTAAATAAATCATCTCCAAGACTAGAGTGGGACTTATTATGGGTTAAATGTTAAGGTCAGGTGATGAGGATCTGTTCACACAGCCCTCTTGTTAGTTCAGTTGATTTGTTAGTCAGCGGAGCTTGTAGGATGGCGTGTCCTCCATCATCCATCCATCAATTTATCCGTCAGTCATCCATCCTTTGCATGCATTGTCTATCCACAGCTCACATTTTGGACTTCTTCAAAACCACTGGCCGGATTCACTTCAAACTTGGTAGGAATGTACGGAAGCCCTGTGGTGTCAGCATAACTTTCCTTTTTTTTTTTTTAATCTTTCACTATCCTGTAATGACGAGATTAAAATCATTTCAAATATAATGATTATCAGGATAAATTCTTTTCTTGAAATGCATTCTCTTTGGGACCTTGAAAAAGTAGCCGAATGTCATCCGTATTATGCAATATCAAAACTTCCACATGTGATACACATTTGTGGTAGCATTAGCTTTGTTCTTTCTCAACAATTTGAATTTGATGTCCTTTACTAAGAGCTTAACGACCTTTGACAATGGGCCCTGACCACCCAAAATTTCAAGTAATTTGGAAATTGTCCAAATGCAATATTGGTGTATTTCATTATCACAACAATACTTTAAATGTGTTTTGATCACAGTGATATCTGCTGTTGGAAGTGGAATTCAAGGTCGATAATTGCCTAGAGGTAGAGTCAACATAAATGTGGCTTGTTTTAAGACATGTCTGTATGGAGGCTTCACAACATGTTTTGATACCTGTGAAGACTCATTTATATACTTTAGGTAAATGTAGGAAGTCATGCAAAGTTAGTCTAAAGCATATCCAGGTTACAGCTCCAAACCTTGTTCTGAGAGTACCCGCTGAACATTTATGATTATGTTCTTTGAAGTCTTACAAAATTAGGTATCGAATACTTGTGTGTGAATAGCAAAATCTCTCTCTCTCTCTCTCTCTCTCTCTCTCTCTCTCTCTCTCTCTCTCTCTCTCTCTCTCTCTCTCTCTCTCTCTCTCTCTCTCTCTCTCTCTCTCTCTCCTCTCTCTCTCTCTCTATTTTGTCTGTCCTTCTGTCCGTTTTGTCGGTATTATGAAACAACATTTTCGGTTTATCCAGGATTTTCTTTTCATTCAATAACATCAAATCGATTTCATCACGTCATGACATGTATTCATGTATTTGATGATATCTAAACTATATATATGTATATATATATATATATATATATATATATATATATATATATATATATATATGATAAAATCGATTGAAACATTCTACTTCAGCAAACCGGGTTTTTTATTGGTTTATTATTGTTTCTTGGGGGGGGGTGTTTTTCACCCAAAAATAATACAATTGATTCATTATAAATAAGTTTGTTATTATTTCTCCAATTATGACTCTCTATCATTGCTGTGATGCTGACTTACTTTTTGCAGATCATTAAATGTGCTGTTGAGAATGGTGGCATTATAAGCAGGTAGTCACATTTACATACTGTCTCAACAAGTCATCCTGATAGGGTGGCGTAAGAAAGGCTAAAGGTATTGAAGTAAGATGGTACTTTATATATAATCAGATGACATTCTCAAATCTTCTTTGTTTCTTTCCCGTCTATTCAGTAGCTTTTATTGTATTTTCTGACGCGGTCAAGTTCACTGGTCTGAGAAAATGTTATAATTAATAATACAGATTATAACAAAATGTTCTGAAACTGTAAATTTAAATTACGGTCAAAATAAATGTAATTAAGTTTTGTCTGTATTTGTTCTTCTTTAATAAAATTTCATTTTAATTTGAAAGAATGAGTAATTGGTACTCCTTATTAGCAGAAGTATTTGAGCAGATGGTCAAATCATTCAACACATCATCAAATCACATCCAGACCGATTTAATCATATCATTTAGCCTTTAATTATATTAAATCCGACCTGTAGTAATTTGATGAGAGGATCAATTAATTGATAATATCCTGAAAGTACTTTTGGTCCCATTTAATCATATGATGATAAGGGAAGTGATATGGTATTGTTTGGCTCTCCACTTTGCTGTGGCTCCAGGTGGAAGCAGATGGTCGAAACAGCTGATTACCTTAAGTAAGCATAATCAGGTGTATACACCCTAACTCTTATAAAGCCACAACACATGGAAATGTTTCTTTGCTTTGGGTTTAAAATAATTCCCCCCCCCCCCCCACACACACACACATCCTTGATTTGTACCGCCAGTATCATTTCGCCCTGGCCCAACTTTTAATCCAATCTACAAGGGAGCATTTATTACCTCGAGTGTACTAAGTCCTATTTTAAAATGTCATCTGACCCCTTCTAACTCTACTGACGCAGAGCTTATACGATCACTCATGTCCTTCCGTCCTTCCTTCCGTCATTCATTCCGTCCGCCCGTCCGTTAACATTTTTTGTCAACACGATAGGGTCTACAATTCAGCAGGCTGCTACTTGAATTTTTTTATACACATTCCATGGATAAAAATCTAGGTTCGTTTCGATATTGGTGGCGTCACCTGGTGTCTGAAGTAGCACAGGGGACAAAAAGTGAAAAAGAAAAAAAAAATGAAAATGCTCTGGTATGTTTAATTATCAATGGGTCCCTACAAAATTTGGTGGGAAGATTCTGGAGGTGATTATGTATAATCTGAACATACTAGTGGTGCCAGGAAATATGACTTACTATTTGGCAAAATATATGAAATTCATTATCTTGGGAAAATGATAAGGTTAATTTCACCAAATGTACCACAAATGTGTAACATGTGTGGAAGTGGAATATGACATATTATGGGTGACCTTGACCCACTCTCTCAAGATCACAGAGGGAATACATGTCTTGCAATGATATTCTTCTGTTGGTCATTACAACTGAATTGGTGGAGCACACATCACATACAAGTACAATATTATTCAGACAAAAGTCTGAGAAAGGGAATCATTATGGCCCCACTGATAGTAATTATTGGAGCTAACATCACAAGTATTAAAAACACATTAAATTCATTATTGTGCTGATAATTTGAGACAGAACTATAAATTTGCAACAAATAAGCATTAGACCAATGGTGAAATTTTGGGTGACCCATTTTTAAGGACTTAGTAAAGGACACTAAAATTCGTACTTTGAGAAAGAATAAGGCCAATGATAACAATATACCACAAATGTGTATCATATGTAGAGGGTTGATACTCATAATTTGGATGACCTTGACCTATTTTCTCAAGGTCAGGGAGGGAATGCACTTCCATAATAGATTTTTTGTGATGTTCATTACATGTGAACTTGTGGGCAACCATCTATGTACCGTCACAGGAACATTTAACAGGCAAGATTCTTATTTCATGTGAAGTCTTGGTGGCGCCACTGGTGGAACTACTATTAAAGGTATCAAAAGCACATTAGATTAATTTTTTGCGACAATAAGTTGAGATGGAACCACCAATCTATACCAATAATGCATTAAGTCAAATTTTGAAAAATTGTTAGTGACCTTGACCTAATTTTGATTTGCACATTACACTGTAGAAAAGAACACTGAATTCAACATGTTGAGAAAGAATATGGCTGACAGTACCCAATTCGCGGTTAATGTTGATCATATATGGAACTTTCATCTTGCATAATATGGATGACCTTGAGCACCTCCGGGTCACAAAGGGAATACATTTCAGGAAAGGATTTTTTTTTTGTGATGGTCATTACTTCTCCACTTGTGTTCATAAAGCCATATTATTATACAATAACTGGAACATTATACAGGCAAAAATTTATAACGTAAGGAGTCATGGTGCACCACTGGCGGTAATTATTGGAAGTAACATCACAGGTATCAAAAGACATTAAATGCATTATTGTGCTGATAAATTGAGATGGAACAAGTATGCATTAGAGCAATGGTCAATTTTTTCGTATGTTGTGTGACCTTCACCTATTTTTCAAGGTCATTAAGCGCTAAAAAGGGACGCCAAATGCAATATAATGTTAAAGAATAAAGCAAATGATACCAAATGCACAACAAATGTGTACCATGTGGAAGTTTGATATTGCATAATATGGATGACCTTGACTAATTTTTGAAGGTCATAAAGGGAATGCATTTCAGGAAATTATCTTGTTTTTGGTGATGGTGGTCATCACAGCGTTAGGCCCATGGGCCACTTGTTTAACTTGGAATTAAATGAGTGTATTTTAACATCAAGTTGTTTTGGTGATTTGAATTAATATGTTTAAACATATGTCTAAGTGTACTATATACTTTATGTTCGGAACGAGCGGGACTCGAACCTGCAACCTTTGGCACCAGTCGCCTAACTAAAATGGGAAACGCACATATCCACTCGACCAAATCCTCAATCTCAAAAAAAAGAATGGTTCAATGGAGGCAGTTATTTAATAATATCCTTAAATTGATTTTGTGATATCACATTATGATAAAATCCATTTGATAAGTTCAAATAGATTTTATCACATGTTTAAATTGATGAAAACGTACCCACAACTGAAACATCTGTCCAAACACATTTCGTGATATGCTTAAAGTAAGGCAACTTAAAAAATATTACATAAATCGAAAAGGCAGTTACAGTAGAAAAAATGGAATATAAACACCATCCAAATCAGACTAGAAGAATTTAAGTTTTACATGAGAATAAAATTTGGAATCCATATATCATCTTGACAAATTGAATGTAGCCATTTTGAACAGACACCAATACCACAATGCAACAATGATGCTACATATGAGTCCCCAGCAGAATATCATATTCTGTATCAAGGCTTGAACGTATTTAATATAGTGCATAGAGCCACCAGTACTCTATGGTGCATTTTAATTTGGCTAGTTACCACCTGTAAATATAAGAAAGGGTTATTTATTCGAAATATGTAAATCAGTTTTGACTCAGCTGTGCAATCAATCACTGTTGTAAAGTGAGATCACAAAACATCCCATTCTGCAAGGTCCTGATGATACAAATACATACATACATACATGTTGAAAATTAATCAAACTTAATTTGATTCAGAGAAAACTAAGTGACAAAAGTGAGTGCGTTTTCCTAAACACTAGCAAGCTTGCACCAACATACACCTCAACAAGATCTTGCAGGTATAATGCAATGAAGGTATAGTGGGACCTCCATCTACAGGAACAGCGAATGTCTATGCGTGTAGTAAGATTTCCAATATTAATCTATGGTTTATGTGAGGAACATGTACCTGTGCATAAGAACTCGAAGTTCATGGCTCCTGAAAAAAGACGATTCTGCACCCTTATCTCTCCGAGCCATCTAACAAGTATAGGAACTTGTACACTAAATCCTGCTGGAAACTGTATTGGGATTCACTGGGCCCAATGGTGTTTCGCTAATAGAGGTCATACACTAGGCCTGCACATAGCCGACCCATTAATGATAATTCAAAGCATGACAAAGGCATAAAGTTGGTAAGGCTCATCCTTGCCGACTTCAGCAGACTAAGTCTTAATTTGGAGGTTACGTAGAGCTAAAAAGGCTAGTAACGTAACTACATCTTGGCCATAAAACCAGCATATGAGCACAAAGTCCCATAAAACCAACACATGAGCATAAAGTGCCATAAAACCAGCACATGAGCACAAAGTGCCATCTGTGCCATTTCAACTCCATTGCAACAAAAAATCTAGAGCGCGCACTGGACTCCTGTCAGCTCATGACGCCATTGCAACCAGAAAAAAAAAACTGGCTTGTATGTCAGAAAACAGAGCACCATTCTAGCCTTGTCTTGGCCCTTAAATGGCAACCTGAATAGGCCCGACAACATAGCCACCAAATTTCAGTGCAACTGATCACGCCATGCCTTCATTGCACAAGGTAAATGTGATAGCAGACCTATAACATGGTGGTCACCCAGCTTCTGAGAGATTAAGAGATACACAGTAAACTCACCTCGACCTAAATCAACACATTATAAGGAAACCAATCTTACTTGACACCACTTGGAAGCTATAGACCAACGGGCATCATTTGGCTTCAGGGAAGTGCTTTAAAATTTTATTCAGGTGACTTAGCACACCACTGTCTGAGAAAGTGCATTAAACACTCTAAGTAGCTGCCTCCAAACATGTAAGTGCAGAATCTTTTGCTTGGACTGCAAAATGTGGGTTGCCTGATAGACCTGCAACCCACAGTAGTGTACCAGACAGCTCTTGACAGAAGTCCAGCTACTGTACTGACCAGGTCTTCAGAGGTCATTCAAAATGAACCCAACCAATCCTCCCTCCCTTTCGGCAATACCCTGTGAATGAAAGGATTTGCTGGGTATTCATAGGCCACCACATTGTCCTTCAAAATAGCAATAGCATCCATACTGTCCATGCCATTTTGGGCAGGAATTGTGAAGCAAATGTTGAGATATTGTTGTAGTCTCTCATGATAAATAAGTCCACATGAGGGCCCCCACAAACTCCAAACTGCTTGTGCAACCTGGGGAAGCAGAGGTGATCTGCTATCTGTGACTTAGTATATTTGCTTTGACATTAAGCGACCCTGAAATGTGACAACCTGACATACAGATCACTTTGGCACATGAAAACAGCTGGCGGGAGCTGTGCCGCCATGCTTGCTGATGTAAGCTACTGCTGGTTGTTTATCTGACAAAACTAATGCCTGTTTTGCTGCAATGGCTTGGGCGGAATTCCATGAAAGCCAGTGTGATGACCTCCAACTCCAGCAATGGACTTTGTAAAGCTACCATCGTGGAAACCACTTGTCCACCTGGAGGCTCTCAGAAAGGCCCAACCGGCATGGCAACTGCTATGAGAAGTATCTGTATTTCTGAGCCTGATACAGAGATGCTCTGCGATCTTCTGGACGATTTGAAAGTGTCTGTGCCAGGAAGCTCCTCATCCAGTTACACCTGCTGTGTCCGACCAGCTAAAGAGGCCTCCTGAGCAGCCAACCCCTTGGAAGCAGAGCATCTACTGATGACAAAATCCCAATACGATGCAACCAAGTGTGCGAAGGAACAAATACATAAAAACCCTAAAACTCACAGGAGCATGTATTCCTATAGATAGAGTTCTATTGAACGAGACTTGGTAGAGACCCAACGAAGGTACATCACCACCAAATTTGAAATGAATATGGCTGACGGTTAAGAAGTTCAAAATGTGATAATCAGTAAAATACCCGTTGAATAAAAAAAAAGTTTTCTATGGAAATGCATGACAAGTACCCGAATTGAAAAATTCGTTAAAAATCAGGGATCAGGCATGTCACCACCTTATGTACAACTTTCATCCCCCCTCCCCCCAGGCTACATTTCCATAAAGTTTCAGAACAACCTGAGCGATACTTTGGAATAATTTGTAATAGTGAAGAAACACACAAAACTGTCATACAAATAGAAACAACTAGACGGCTGCGTGAACAGCCCGTGCTCTGCTGACCTAAGCTTGTCCCACAAAATCAAGGTTGCAACTGAATAGACCTGTGTTGAGGTTTAACTGATACATGTGACATTTGGAAGTATTTCTTAGACGGACGACTGACCCTCCTAAAAGCACAGCCTGACTAACAAGTCAGCTGGGCTAAAAATTGCAGCGCCACCTGGTGAAAAAGTGAAGAACTAGGAGTGTTAAACCTTTTCACAAAAGACATATCCACCAAGTTTCAGCTTAATGTGAGTGATGGTTCTGGAGAAGAGGTCAAAAATTGCACGCACACACACACACACACACACACACACACACACACACGAAAAATTGCAGTGCCACGTAGTAAACAAATTAAGAAATAGGAGTCCCTAGGAATGCTTCTAGTTCTATTTGATATCAAAGCAATCAGGTGAACGGTTTTGGAGGGCAAGATTCATTAAGATCCCCCCCCCCCAAAAAAAATCATAAAACAATCCAAAATTCACTGCAGCGTGAACATTTGTACAAACTTAGTAGAGAACCACCCAAGGTACATTACTACCAAGTTTGAAGTCAATCTGACTGACGGTTTCAGAGAAAAAAAATCTAAAATGTGAATTAGCATGCCCATTGACTTGCATTTTAATCAATAGGAAAGGTGCATTTACCAACAAGTACCCAAATTGAAACCCAAAAAAAAAAAAAAAAAATCGTTAAAATCAGGAATCCACAGCATTGCCGCGCAGTGAACAACTTTGTCCGTTTCACAAGGAACATATCCATCAAGTTCCAGCTTAATCTGAGTGACAGTTCTGGAATAGTCGAAAATTGCAACACACGCAAAAGATCATAAACTAGAGGTCTGCCTGAACAACTCGTGCTCAACTGACCTCAGCTTGTCCCAAAAAAGGTCAAGTTTGCAACTGAATAGGCCTATGTTGAGCTTTAGATGAGTGCATATGACATTTAGAAGTATTTTTAAGACAGACGACTGAGCTCCCTAAAAGCTCAGCCTGACTAGCAAGTCAGCTGAGCTAAAATTTCATCGCCACCTGGTGAACAAATCACGAACTAGGACTGCCAGGAGTGTTCCTGTGTCATATCAAAGTAATTGGGTGAGCAGTTTCAGAGAAGTTTTTTTTTTTTAGATTTCCCCCTCCCCCCCCCCCCAAAAAATCATTAAAAATCCAAAAATCACTGGACCTTGACCAATTGAGCAAAGTTGGTAAATACCCTCCCAATGTACATTGCCACCAAGTTTGAAGTCAATCTGGATGGTGGTTTTGGAGTAGAAGTAGAAAATGTGAATTAGCATTAGAATGTCCGTTGACTTGCATAGTAATCAACAGGAAAGATGCATTTACCAATAAGTATCCGAATTGAAAAAAAAAAGTCGTTAAAAATCTGGAATCCTCAGTAGTGCCACCCAGTGAACAACTTTGTTTGACTTTTTAGTAAGGAACATATCCACCAAGTTTCAGCTTAATCTGAGGGACAGTTCTGGAGAATAAGTCGAAAATTGCAAAAAAACACACACACAAAAAAAATCATACAAACATACAAAAAAATTAAAGCGCCACCGAACAAATTAAGAACTACGAGTCCCATGGAGTGTCCCTGTGTGCTATCAAAACAATTGGGCGAGCGGTTTCGGAGAACAAAACTGTTTAAGATTTGCCCCCCCCCCCAAAAAAAAATCATGAAATATACAAAAATCACTGAAGTATAACCATCTGAACAAACATGATAGAGACCTACCCAAGGTACATTGCGACCAAATTTCAAGCGAAACTGGCGGACGGTTTTGGACAAGAAGTCGAAAATGTAGTTGTGAACGGATGGACAATCGACTGGCAAGCGGACAACGGAGGATGGACGACTTGGTCGCCTAGAAGCTCAGCCTGACTAGCTAGTCAGCTGAGCTAAAAATATAGAAAAAAACGCAGGGTCATCTGGTGAACAAATTAAGAACTAAGAGTCCCTAGGAGTGTTCCTGTGTGACATAAAAGCAATTGGGTGAGCGGTTTCGGTGAAGGTTTTTAAAAAGTTGCCCCAAAAGAGAACAAAAAAGTCATAAAAAAATCCAAAAATCACTGGACCATGACCATTTGAACAAATTTGGTAGCAACCCACCCAAAGTACATCCCCACAAAGTTTGAAGTGACTCTGGCTGACGGTTTTGGAGAAGGCGAAAATATGAATTGTGAGCGGACGGAAGGACGACGGACGACTCGGCCTCCTAAAAACTCAACCTGACTAGCAAGTCAGCTGAGCTAAAAATGCAGAGCCACCTCCTGTTTGGGTTCAGTTCTAGGAATCCCCCAAAGTCCCCGTATGAAGTTTCAAAGCAGTTGGACAAGTAGTTTTGGAGAATATTTTTAAGCTTTTACAAAAAAAAAAAAAAAAAAAAAACTGGACAAAAAAGTAAAACTAATAAAAAGTCTAAAAAAATTATTCGAGCTTGACCACTTAAACAAAATTGAATAAACCCGCATAAAGTACAACCCCGCCAAGTTCAGAGTGAATCTGGCAAACGATTTTGCAAAAGATGTCGAAAATATGTTGATTAGCATTGCAATCTTCATTTTTACATAATAATCAATATAAATGTGTACATTAACCGACAAGTACAGAATTGAAAAATATCGTTAAAAAACAGGGATGCAAAGTTTCACCACCCAGTGAACACATTTGTTTGACCATTCCACGAGGTAAAATTTCTTTAAGGTTTAGAACAAACTGAAAGACGCGTTTGGAACAGAATTCAAAATAGTAAAAACACTTAAAAATTCGTTTAAAAATATCGAAAAAAATCAGCGTCATCAGTTCAACATTGAAGATCAAGAGGTCCCAAAAGTGCCATTGTGAAATTTCAAAGTTATTTGCCTGGCGATGTCGTCGAAGATTATTATGAAAATTTTGCCAAAAAATCTTCCACCTAAAAAAATCGTATGAAAAATGTAAAAATCACTGGAGTATGACGATTTGAACAAAACTGACAGAGACTCAAGCAAGGTAGATTCCTTCAATGTTTGAAGTGGATCTGAACGACGGTTTTGGAAAAGTCTCAAGTACAAATGGTGAACGCTGACGGATGGACAGAAAACGGATGAGGATCGATCACAAAATCGCACCCGACCAACAAGTCAGGTGAGTTAAAAACAGGACACCTTTGTATTTAATTTCTACATTTATTGTGGATGTACATGGTACATAACACGTATTCATGAGGTTGGTCACCATTTTTGACCGAAAACATGAGTATTTTGCAACATGGTACTAAAGGGATAAAGACACAGAATCCACAGTAGATATGGATCAGCCGCGATCTTGCTCAGGTGGTAATCACGTGCCCAATACATCATGGTGAAATACTGATACGCGGAGCACAGGTGTTCAGCTCTGACCCACGGGTATAACAAGTAAGTTCAGGTAGTGCTTGTCAACGAAATACTAGAAATTTAACAGCTTGATATTTATTATGGGATATCACAAAAACATGTTTATATGCGTACTTGTGTGTTCACACACTCAATCCTAATACTCATTAAAAGCTTTAGTCATGCAAAATACTGATTCCAAGCATAAGAATTTCTTGCGAATGACCATTGATTTACTGCTTGTGCGAACATATTGGGATGATTTTCAGGTTTAATCCAGACGTGGACAAACCTGCATGCAACAATCTTTGGCGACATCAACTTGCTCCCTTTTTTTTCAAATAAAATATCAACACTTATGAGCCACTAAAATCTTACTGCCCTGAAACGGTAGCAGCTTGTGTGGTTTACTTTAACCATTTACTTACGCATTCATCTCCATTTATTTACATATTAACTATAAGCTAGACCTTGCCGTATGATATTCACCTGTGAACTCAATTGAAGATATCTTGACATTATTCTCATTGACATGACTCAACATTTCTGACAACCGTGTTTTGAAATTTATCATCGAGAGAAAGGGAGCGACAGGCCGCTAGTGCCTTTTACCAAATTTCTTTTTCTTGGATTTTAAAACTTGAGTATTGCACGTCTGAACCAACCAGAAGGCGTGATCCACGGGCCTGCAGCCACGCATAGCAAGGTATCAACGCACCATAACGGCTTCTATTTTCCTTGTAAAACGTACTTTAAAAAAAACTTCCCGCAGTGAAGTTTTTATTCACATTTTCAGATAAACCTGGATATCAATTTTTTATTCACATTTTCAGACAAACCTGAATATCAAAGTACATCAGAATGTCCCTTGTTCATATCCAAAGTTTAGAACTCATCTAGAGCACAGTAAGCTGTAAATTGGAAGATTTAAAAACCTGACGTTTTAATGTCAATGAATACAAAGTAAGAATGATGTAGTGTTTTCACACCGTTCGGTCTCAGCAGGTGTCCAAGCTATGGGGAATCATGGCAAGTTTCGTATGTACGCATGCGCTTCCCATCTACAGGTGCGCATATCTTGATGTGACCAGAGCTCTGATGTATTTTGCACAGCTTCTTAAGTTGTGTTTAAAATATATTTTCTTCCAGTATTTTCATCAAATTCACACCAATTTCCCCTTTTAATGGATATTTGTTTTCCATTTGCAATAAGTTATTAGGGGAGTCAGTGGGGGTTCTCCGTTTCCTGACTGCAAATCCGAATATCGATAGACGATACAGAGAAAATGCTGACCAGATTGTTTTATGTGGCGTTTGAAAAACGACAATTGCGCAACGTAATTTTCATCGGCTTTCTCCCTGTGTGTGGAAAAGGGCAATATTTATCCTCCAATTGAGACAAACTGTAGGAACTTGACGTCCTTTGTTTGGACACACCTCGCGTAGATTCAAGGTTTCAAGCCTTGCGGGAGACTATACTCATCATTTTCGACCCCAAGTACCCCTCCAGTACATCATTTATTGTAACTAAGAGATTTACTCGTAATACGTCAATGTAATCAATTCACTTGTCAGTGGCAAGAAATTCATATGCTATAAATATTTCACATACTTGACAATGAGACTTTCACAGTTTCAGAAACCATAACATGTTCCCTTGAAAAAGAATGTTTTCTCAGGTACAACATCAGTGAATGACGCCACCTTCAGGGGAATCAGGAGCACTCTATGGCCAAGTAAACACACATTGTACGACACAGACAGAAAATGCTTATCAAGTGATCGTCACAAACGAGCATGCAGCACCTTTTTAGGGGTCCTGCAACGGATTCTAAAATAATCAAACTCATAGTGAATCCTTATTAATAGGCTCCATGGTCCTTCATACTGCACAACCAGGAGTACCCGCCCACACGTATGTATATATATATTTATAAATATCATACAAGGTTATTATCCTATAATGCTGCATTTGAACATTCCCCTATAATACTCCCATGCGTTACCATGTAGGAGAAGGTCTAAGCCTTTTGTAAAAATTATGCGCGTGTTCATTATTGAGTCATCGTGAGATACATATAAGATTGAGATCGACTCCAAAACAACTTCGAGTTCTTGGATAGAGCTCATGAACACCAAATAAATATAGTTTCTATTGTGATATATGAATTACGAAAATATATGTAAATACATTTAAGGTCACTGGATGAACACATTGTCAACTCGAACTCCACTGTTACACGCACAAAATGCTACGGGGTGTAAACTTTTTTTTGTGGGCTTGCTATAACAATATATAATCAGCTGGTAACTCAATCACTTGCATTATGTATGATCTTTTCTGCAGTATTCTGGAATTGGCCTTCATTATCACATGTATGGCCGTGAGGAGCAGAGAAAAAATGATAAGATCCACCATGCATCCAAAGGCAAATATCTAGGGTGACCAGCACAAATTGGTAACATGAAACATGACAGTTTTTACATCAGATAAACACATCGTAATGGATGATCAGTGATGACGATCAGTGATTTACTGTTTATACTGGGTCGTGTCTGACCAAACAGTAGAAGTCCGTAACGTGGTAAATACCATGTACATGATTATAACTAACATCTGCATAGCAAAGCTAATGTCTACTGTTCAATGCATTGCATTAAAGTGACCATGGTGTGCCAGGAGGAGCCAGCGTAACTTGTTGATCAAATTACGTATATAATTAATAACAATTTTGCTCACAATTCACGCAAAAATTCCGCTCAACCATCGGAAAGTTATCACTTTAAGCTCTGTTCCCAAGTATTCTGCATTATCCACTCCAGCTTCCCAGCTCCCCCCCCCATTATTTACTTGTTCCTCATGCACATAAACAGGGACAACGTGGCCACTTTAAAAGTACGTACGCGGTGCCGTTTACAAATAGACGCTTGCACAATGCATACACAAATGGGTTTAGTATATATCATGAGCACTACTCTTGTCAGATGAACCGCAAGACACATTATCATGCGACAAATACGTCTTAGTTTATATGCCTTAATTATAGCCACCTGGTGGTAGCAGCACTGCTAATTCCCTTTAACCATAATGCTGCTGTCTGTGCTGTAATCAGTAACACAACCAAAGTACTGGCATTAATGCTACAGTCAGTGACACAACCAAAGTACTGCATGGTATCTATGCCACAATCACAGTAACACAACCACAGTACTGGTATTTATGCTACAATCAGTAACACAACCAAAGTACTGCATGGTATCTATGCCACAATCACAGTAACACAACCACACTACTGGTATCTATGCTATAATCACAGTATTGGTATCAGTGCTACAATTAGTGACACAACCAAAGCACTGGTATTTATGCTACAATCAGTAACACAACCAAAGTACTGCATGGTATCTATGCCACAATCACAGTAACACAGCCACACTACTGGTATCTATGCTATAATCACAGTGTATTGGTATCAGTGCTACAATCAGTGACACAAGCAAAGTTCCAGTATCTGTGCTGCAATCAGTGATACGGCCACAGTGCTGGCATCTATGCTACAATTAGTAACACAACCACAGTGCTGGTATCTATGCTAGTAACACAGCCACAGTACTGGTATTTATGCTTCAATCAGTAACACAATCACATTACTGGTGTCTTTGCCGCAATCACAGTAACGCAGCCACGTACAGTTCTTGTATCTGTGCTAAAATCTGTGCTACAGTCAGCGACACAAAGAAAGTACCAGTATCTATCCTCCAATCAATCACACAACCACGTGCTGGTATCGATGTTGTAACCAGTAACACAGCCAACGTACTGGTATCAATCAGTAACTCAACCATAGAATGTTATCTATGCTATCATCAGCTACATCAATTAACGCAACCATTTTAATAAAAACAGCCAACTGTCTGTTATATCAGGGAATAGTTGTAATGAAAAATTCGCGTTTGTAACAGTATGGAATCCCACGGACGTTATTCAGTTGTTATGAAAGTTAGCGAAACCTGTTAATAGTAACAAACATTAGTAACACCTAATCAGAAGTACTTATATGTGCTGTAGTTGATTGCTGAACAGTTAGCTACACGAAGCGATCGAATCATTCTAAGTAGGCTGCCATCAATCTACATATTCATATTTCAAACATTATAGAGCAGATCCCGTTTCTTTCTTTTAATTCTCTTTTTGTAGTTTTCCGAAAAATATACATATATGGGTAAAACTAGAGCGGTTTCGAAAAGATCCCTAAGCAAGTTTATGCGGGTTTTAGCTCATCTCAATTACACTCGAGTGGAATGCGGGAAACATGGAGACTGGTCTGTCTGTCAGACAAACAGTTCTGTGAGATGAAATCAAAATCGTAAGTCGTGTGTCTGTTATACGCAAGTAATCAACTGCTATCACCCAGAAGACGCATTCTCCGCTGGTAACTATGGCCTACCAGTGTACGGTTTATACATAATCTCTGGCGTCTTCGTCAAGACCATTAAAACTTTCATACCGCATTTAAGATTCTTTGGACAATTATTCATAATATATCTGCAACTTGCCCTGGCGTTAAATTTCCCAGATTTTCAGTTTAATAATCTTTCACTAATTTGTGTCCTTCAAAATGATGTTTGGATTGATTTGTACATTGTATGATTTATTCACGTTAGGTGGGGGGATTTTTGCTGCGCTGTTAACAACAAAACACCCCCCCCCCCCAATAAGAAAAACTATCAAAATAGAAAGAAGGCCAAATGAGGAAAGTAACTTAAAATTATGATACTTTTTTTTTCAATTTGAGGAGGAATTTCAATAAATTGCAAACAAAAGTAATGCTTGCACTGTTAGTAACATGGTAACTGAAACCCAATGTATCTATTCACCCTGTGCATGCCCCCACGTTATAACATCGTGTAAGATGTTAAAAGTTTGTTATGAAAATAAAGCTTATTTCAAGTATGTAATACATCATCCCTACATGCGTACTGGTATCAAAATAATAACCAGAGGTAAATCAATTCACATTAAAAAAAATTAAAAAGATAAAATAATGGATATTCTTGTAGCATGGTTATATCGTGAGCAACCACGGTAGAAACTTTTGGCAGGTCGACTCCATTATGTCTGAACTTACTACATTATTGCAACGAACCTATACTTCTACAGACGCCTATGCACATTTTTAGATGTCCAATCACTTAATTGCAACAGACTTCACGCATATATGTATTTTTGTTTGTTTATTTTTTCTTGTTGCACATTTTAAAATGTCTTAGCGAAAGTAATTTCATGTTACTGCATATTTCACGCAGATAATCGGAATTTTAATAGACTCATCTTACTGACTTGAATTGCCTCTTCAGCTGCACACATTCAATTTGGACAGTATAAAATTGACTGTGTGCCGTGTAAGTCAGTCTGGGGCGGGGGGGGGGGGGCAGGGACATTTGGCTCAAATGTAACCACAATGCCAGACACTGACGTAATGTTGGATTTGGCACATCACTTGCGCAGAGGTAACGTTGAAATACCATCAATCCTTCACAGCTTTAAATGCAAGGCGATGTATCTTGCAAAAGATCTGTCCCGTCACCTTTGTCATGTTGATGAAAAATTGAAACATTTGAGTCGGTATAAGAGGTTTAAACGTCTGACTGCAAGCCAACTTTGCAGCATTCATGAGTTACTCTCCTGTGTATTTGTAAGTATAAATAATATTTAACTCACAGTGGTAGTACAGTAAAGCGTTGTATTAGTCTTTCAATGTGTGTTGCATACCATGCCTCATGTGATGGCATACTGCTTATCATTTTATCAGTCATATGGACTCCATTGTTGTAGACACACCAGCCTTAATACCTAATTCACATTAAACTGGCAGCGACACACGTTGGGGGGGGGGGGGGTGAGAGGGGGGGGTGGGTGGTTAGGTATAGTTACCTGGGCAGTTATACGATTGACATGTGTTCTTAATTTAAATTTGCGGGCCCATTCTTCCTGTTCATGCAGCAATCAGCTGACAGAGAGTCCCCGTGCTCACGTGCCCTGCCAGTGTGGAGAAGGAAGTACGAAGGTTAAAAAACGTCCATGAAAAGATGAACACATGGAGCACCTTTCGTTAGGGAGGCACAAGAAGTCAGTCCATGTTTCCAGGACTATTTATTATGACACTTGTTTATAAAGTAATTTTTTGGTAGTCTGCTTTATTATAACACTTGTGTATAAAGTAATTTTTCGGTAGTCTGCTTTGTAGGCAATTTTTGGGTATAAATAGCAAAGGATTCAGCTGAGTGAGACATGGAGAGCATAGTAATACTAATAAACCACCTTATTGACTGTATAATGTTACCAAGTAATGCTACATTCTCAGCTCGCAGAGTGGACAGTGCTATTCCCACTAGATCATCAGACACAACTTTTCGTTGGAACACAATCTGCACACTGTACAGCACTTAATTGCGTCAAAAATACAAAATTACATACCACACAAAATGAATTTTACTTTGATCTACATGATCAGATGAAGCAAATTTGCTCAATTATGTGTTTTCCCAAATTGGTATTTGAGACAAAGGACAATCTGAAAAAACTAGTGTTGTACTGTAGTTTTTAGGTATCACATGTACACGATACCCTGCACACTAATTCCACAAATATCAAGTCTTGAACATTAGATGTTATCCGTTTTGAACAGAACGTTCTCATCAAACATAAAAGTAAAGAAATGAGAAACGAAACTTAAAGATACAGAAATCCAGTGACGTCCATATATAAATGACTACTTTTAATACACGTCGAATTGCCTGCAAACCTACTATGTTTTTATCGATTGCCATTTTTGTATCAGAATTTCACAAGGCCTTGTCGCTGGGGAACTCTGGTAGATCATAAAAACCAAGATTAAGCTCAATGAGTTGACCTCTTCTTTTATTTTTATTTTTTTATGAAAAGGACATGACATGTACAAAAACAAGTTTCGCTTGACACTGTATATTACCATAATTGTGCATATGCAACATGTAACCATGATGCAACCTAGTCACCTAACATTTCTGTAAGTTTGCAAAATGTTTTATTTCCCTAAACTACGGAGCCCCAGAGGGGACATAAGAAAAAAAAAAAAATGCTTTTTGCGTTTCATCTCAAAAGATTTGCGTTCCCTCGCACTAATTATTTTTTCTTTTACTTATGCCCCTTGGGCAAAAACATGGAGCCCCACGAAGGACATGAGGAAATTAAGAGTACACTCCTTTCCTTCGCAAAAGTTTTGCGTTAATTCGAAAAACCTCTGCGTTCCCTCGCAAAACTCCTGCATTCCCTCGCAAAAGTTTTGCGTGGCAACGCAAAATACTTGTCTGGAAAAAAAAAATATTTTCATGACGGGAAAAAATCTTAATCTATGATAGCGCTGCATGTTTTTGCTGCGAAAAACTTTCTTTTGCGTTCCCATAAAAAAGTTTTAGAAGAGAACGAAAAAAAAAATCCTCATGTACTAAACTCATGCACTTGAGGCAAAAGAATATATGTATTCGTATTTCTGTACGAAAGTTCTCATGTTCTAATGTTTCTCTCCTAAGTGATGCTCTTATCTGACTTTGTTCTCATTTTGTCTATGACCACCACCAGAGTTCCCGACATAGTACAACGTCGCCCAAGTGTTATATTGTCGTACTGCTTAAGTTTCGTTTACAAATACCACAGTGTAATACTCGGGCCAAGAGATATGCATTGCTGAAGTTACAAAGATACGGACGCTCCTTGATGACAAGATCAACGCTGCATTTAACGTACCCCTTAAGCCACTGAGGCGTGCTTGGAGACTACGAAAGGTGTCGCCACCGTCTGGGTCCAAGACTTGGAAATCTTGACTTCCTTGATCGGCCTGTTGGACTTGCTTGTTGGGTTGTTCTCCACTTTACGTACTGTACTCATTCCGTTCAACACTTTTCCAACAATCACGTGTTTTCCATTCAACCAGTCAGCTCTGTTGAAGAACAATGCAAACTGGGATCCGTTCGTGTCCCTCCCTGTCATTAAGCAATACGAGTACGAAGTAAGTATAGATCGCCATCAAACATTCATACCTGTTGTTAGAATCTGCACTGTTGAAATTAAATGTGTCGCTTACATTCGGTACATCGGTTGAGAATTGTAGATATAACCTTTCATGTTAGCAAGCCTCAGGTCAACATATTTTTGGGCGCAGGTTGGGCATATTGATGAATCCCACCCTTACGAAGGAACAGTATTGTCTCGAGTCTTATTTTAAGGAGGACCTAAACACCCCAAACCTTGTTTTTAAATTATGTCTGGATTGGCAGACATTTTGTTCTCTCTCTCTCTCTCTCTCTCTCTCTCTCTCTCTCTCTCTCTCTCTCTCCTCTCTCTCTCTCTCTCTCTCTCTCTCTCTCTCTCTCTCTCTCTCTCTCTCTCTCTCTCTCTCTCTCTCTCTCTCTCTCTCTCTCTCTCTCTCTCTCTCTCTCTCTCTCTCTCTCTCTCTCTCTCTCTCATCTCTCTCTCTCTCAAATTTTGTGCAGAGCTTTTCTCGGAAACCACCCAACGTGACAAGGTCACTGACCTAACAATGAAATTGAACACGTTGCTTGGAATTGTCATGATGTTCAAAATAATGCAAATTTGGGTCAGTTACAATTGTAAAAGCTCCATATCTTCACAACTATTGTAGATATACACAAAAAAATTCTACCTTGCACATGTAGGTTTTGTGGCACTGGCCAATCAAATGGAAAATAAAGTAAGTTGTAGCATTTTAGTTGATGCTAATAAGGGACACTTGGAAAATAAAAAAATCTTGAATACCTTCAGAAGTATTAAAGATAGAGGTGCCATTCTATTTGCAATTTCTAGGTTTGTGCCAGTCGCGAATCCAGGGACAGTTAAACCAAGTTGTTTTTAATTTATATTAAAAGGGTGAATACACACAACCTAAATCTTGGAATATCTTCAAAACTATGATATCCTCAGAAAGAGGTGCTGATCCAACTTCAACATGTATGTGTTTGTGATATTAGTATATTCAATGAACCATAAACCAAAATTGCAGCATTTTAATTTATGAAACTTAAGCGACTACCAATTCCAATCATTCAAATTTTGAAAGCACCCAGATAAATTTGCTAGGAAGCAAATCTTCTTTTCAAGGTAACATATGCTTTACAATTTTAATTCACTTGGCATATACAGTAGGCCCTTCTTGAAACTATCTGTAACCCTGATTTTATTCGAAAGGTCCTCAGCTACTTCACCGTGAAAATAAACATTTTTTATCCTTCTCTTAGTCAAACGCGAAAACTTCAGGACCAACCTGCATTGGCCATATTGATCCAGCCTGCACCGTAATGTTTCAGGATGAAGTTCTCATCCGGGAACCTTTCTCCATAGATACTTTTGCCTCCATACCCATTACCCTGAGTGAAGTCACCACCTGGAATGGGTCACAATAATAACATTTTTTCCAGTTCAACCTGGTCATCAACAAGCAGTTATTTCAAATATTGTTTGCTTCATCTTTTCTTTTCATTGCGTTCTTGGGCGTGCATTACATTCAATGACCATTATACAAACTAGGGACTCGGGTACACCACAATGAGGCAATGTTTTATGATAACATGTTGGGTAATTGTGAAACTACTTTCCAAGTCCAAGTCGCTCGCATCCACCTTCAACAACAGCTACAAACTCCCTCAGTTCTGGCATCTTTCTTAGTCTTCTCAGAGCAGTTTTCAAGGGTAATATCACCATAACCATTCCCATGACGACTCGATTGGGTTTATTGACCTAGTCAGTAGGTTTCAAGTTAGCTCTCTGTCAGCCACCACCCATGGCACAACAAAGTGAGCTGCTGACTGAAGTTTCAACATATGGCAAACTGGGCGTTTTTCTTACCATTTCATTGACATGCTTTTCCTAGAATCAGCTTCTTAAAGATGAGAATCACATGTTGGATATACTCATTTTTGTAAGTTTCCATTCAAATGCCATTGTTACGTTAGGTTTACAGTCATTGGTTCAAGTATTGCCTGTCAAATCATCATAAAGCTTCAACAAAGGCAGACACTTCGGGGCAGATGAAACATGGCTCCCCAGCCAGTGGAAAAAGCAACAACAGCCTTCGTCACATTCATATCAAGACCTCATGGTTTCTTTTTCTTTTGCAATTGCCATACTTTTTACCCCAAGATGATTAACTACAGATCATGGATTGCCGACTACTAGTAATTGAAATCCACAGTGTGAGTTTTACCCTTTCTAAATGAAGTTGTACATGCAAACATTAAAATATGCGAGCATATACACAAAAGTAGAATAAAATGGCAGACTGAGGGACAATGGTTAGAGACCATCATCGACATCTTTCATGACAGGCATTGAACTGAATTTTTATTTTGAAAGTAGTCAGTTTGTGATGATGGTTAAATTCCTGTGTAGTGATCAAAGCTTGTTTGGTACACTTTCTTTTCCAAGTGAAGCAATCTGTTTGCTGTCTGTCTGTCAATTTATCTCCCTCCCTCCTTCCCTCCATCCATTTTTGTTTGGTTCTGTTTTGTTTTGTTGGTTCGCGGTCTTACCTTGCATCATAAATCCCTTGATGACCCGGTGAAAGATGGCGCCCTGGTACCCATATCCCAGGGACCCATTAGCCAAGGCCACAAAGTTCTTCACTGTTTTTGGCACAGTTTTACCAAACAGGCCAATCTCAATGGTGCCAGCATCTTCACCACCTATGGTGATGTTGAAGAACACTTTGTCGGTCACCAGGGTGTCGCTGATCTGCAAATATATCACTGCCAAGTCATGATCCCGTCATCAAATTTCAATTTTTCAAAACCTATTTTAGCCATGAAATGATTCGGGCCAGCAACAATGCTCGCTTATTGTTGATCTACCCATCTACATACCTTGGGCGCGCTTTAAGAGTGCATATAGGTGCATTTCAGATGCACACAGTCTGAACAGAGCAGGAAATATCAAGCAAGAAATTTTGACTCGCTCATCTCTTAAACATCTGAAATGTGACGTTGTTTGTTGCAAGTTTATCACTTCCTTGATAGTTGACAGCCTTTAAAGCAACATTTATTCCCCAACTACAGCTTTAGTACAGACATGATGTGCACCCAGTTTCCTTTTTGTGCAAAAATGTTATGATGAAGATAACCGCGCTCTAAGATATTCCGCTGCTGCTATTGAAGCAGCATAATATTAGTCTATGTCATGAGGCTTGGACTGTTGAAACATTCTATTGCGTAAAATGTGATTTATTTTCATTAATGAGGTGAAAGCAATGATACTGATTCCCAACAGGAGTGCTCCAAGGTACATCTACAGCAAAAGTGCCCTAATACTTTGGTTTGGTTTGGTACATGTGACTAGTACCGCATCCAATATCACTATCCCTGTAAGAATTGGTAGATAATGTGACTTATGGTGTGGTTCGCATGATTTATTGTTGTCAGCAGGATTAAATAATGAGACCAAGCATGATGCGTCCAAGATTAGCAATATAATTTGATAATTAAAAGGTATAGTTAGACGTCACACAGGCTAAATTTGACTGAATGTACATTTTTTAAAGCAAGATTTTTATTTTAGACACTGACCTCGTCGCACTTAAGACATGAGATTTTGCAGTTATTTTTCATCCAGGTTGGATTCTTCTTACACTCCCCAATGCTGGCCCACCACTTGCAACTGGAGTAGCTGTCCGTGCATGCCACTGCAACACATCCACACATAAACAATCCATTTTCAGCCACAAAGATGAAGGGATGACACACTTGTGAAATGTATGTAAATCTTAATACCAATTTGTACCCAATAAGGGTTCGTTTTATATATATATATATATATATATATATATATATATATATATATATATATATATATATATATATATATATATATATATATATATATATATATATTTGTCATATCAAAACTAGGCCCTTAAAACAGGCCAGTTGGCTTTCCTGTCAGGAAACATTTGACAAGTGCATCTGCGACCACAGCCGCCACCTCGTGACCAGGAGAGAAAACAAACGTTCAAGAAAGTGAAAGCATTACTGGGAAGGTGATTGCTTTGATCAAGTTCGTAGTCTCATCTTCAGATAATTTGCATTCAAGACGGAATTTTTTTTCGGTTTTCCACTTGGTTCATATCGTGAAGTAAACATTTTTCCTCAACTGGTTATTCCTGATATCTGCTTATTTCTATTTGCAAGGGGTGATTACTTTAAGGGAGTTCAGATATTGCAAGCAGTTCTCTACTCAAATATTTCACGTGATTTGAATATGTATCTTTTTGTATACGTTCTTGAAACATCTATATGTCCTAAGTTTGCCTACTGTGCCATAAATAATCGTCACCCTGTAAACAGGAGTGGAAGGACGGAGTGTTGGTCCCGAATCGTAGTTCTAGCTGTTTCAGAAGCACCTTTTGATTCGTTATTTTGGGCTCTATTTACTGAAATATTAGAAAATCCGTTATACTCTATTTTTTTCTTACCGAGCAAGCCCAAACAATTTCCCCTAATCCAGATCCGAAATGTCGATCAAAGACTCATATCATCAGGGCTTAAGTTTTTTATCCTAAGGCAGCACTTTATATCTATAGAGACAGGACATCTCCCTAGCTCAGCTAGGGTCAAACCTTGTGTCTTACCTTAGACTCCAAGGACAAACTTACAAAAATCACCATGGAGTTTCCCTGATATTTTAGGGGTTTACTAAATTTTCAGCATGTGGGTCATTCATTTTTTTTACTTGATTTTGAATTTCTGTGTTTGCCAATTATGTTTGTAATTTATTTGTCAAAAGGATATATATATATATATATATATATATATATATATATATATATATATATATATATATATATATATATATATATATATAAAGCCTATCTACCAAGCACGAGCTACAGCATGGTTCGTGCAGATATGATAGAAGTGTACAAATGTATGCATGGGGTGTACAATACAAACAACGATCTGCAATGGTACCACTACACGAGGTCACAAGTTCAAGCTGAAAAAAAACGTTTCTGTAAAACATTATGTCGACAAACCTTTTTTAGTTTCAGGGTTGTAGACACATGAAACAATTTACCCAGTGATGTCGTGGAAGCACCATCTTTGAATAGTTTTAAAGAGCGGCTGGATAAGATATAGAGCGAATATGTATATGCAACAGACTTGAAATACCCACTAAGATTGACATATATTAGGAATTACAGCAAATAGACTAATTGAACAGCTAACAGGCTTTCAGCCTAACTATAGCTGTAATTGATAATATATATATATATATATATATATATATATATATATATATATATATATATACATATATATATATATTCCAAAGGGATTCTGTATCTATTAAATGGGATTATAAATTAGTCAAAAAGGGATACTATATTGG
This sequence comes from Hermodice carunculata, assembly GCA_964020975.1. NCBI lineage: Eukaryota > Metazoa > Annelida > Polychaeta > Eunicida > Amphinomidae > Hermodice > Hermodice carunculata. The sequence goes on from OZ026624.1 coordinate 31,168,623, forward strand.
CAAAAAGAATGATATATTTGTCAAACGTGATGAGATATTTGTCAAAGCAGAGTATATATTTGCCGAAAGGAATTACATATTTGGCGTAAGGGAGGATATTTTGGGATTGTATATCAACCAAAATAACGAAAAAAACTTTACCAAACGGGAGGATACTTACCATAGGGGAGGGTATGTATGCCAGAAGGGCGGGGGTTGGGGGGTGGCGGGATGATGATGATGAGGAGGCGGATGATGATGATGATGATGATGATGATGATGATGATGATGATGATGATGATGATGATGATGATGATGATGATGATGATGATGATGATGATGATGATGATGATACTCCCGTTGCTAGAGAGACATCAAAATTTGTGTATGGAAAACAGAGACGGAAGTACAAATAAAACTTTCTACAGAAAGATGGGATCAAGTCTTACCATTCTGGTCACATTTTATGCAAGATTTCCTGCACTTCATTAACATATTCATGGTGTCGCCTTGACATTTGCCCTGCTGTGCCCATTGGTCACACCGCACGTCCTTGTTCTGACACAGTTCTGCAACGCAATGTAATACAAAATAAAAGAGATATTTCATTTTTTGTCGCAATTTCCGGTGTAGTGTCTGCAGTTCTCTTTGATCATCAGGTTATTGGAGACCTTTGTTTTTTACACGTTCAATTCTCCGACACGAATACAAATTCAAGTTTGAACGGCAAGGCCACAACAGGTCCGCTGAGGAGCGTTCCTCTGTAAACTGATGAAAATGTGTGTGCGTGCGTGAGTGTTTTAATAATTTTGTTTAGTCGGAACTTTTAAACTTAGAGTTACTAACTCGTGACATGGAGGTAAATGAAAATCCGCAAAAAGGCAATGACTTTCAAAATACATTGGCGTACCATCTAACTCTTTCAGTGCCAAGCGCGACTCAAGGCGATCTATTTAAGCCAAACTAGTCTAAATTATCATAAGGACCCCAGATTCGTATTCCTCGTGAAAAGACCTTCCATTCAGGTGCCAGCATGCGTATACTTCCAGAAAGAAGATCCCAAGTCAACTGCTTTTCTCGGCGCGCATTGGGCGCAATGCGCGCCAAGAAAAGCTGTTGACTCAGTCCAAAATTAGGCACTGAAAGAGTTAACATTATTAAAGGTGGACACCGCATAAATATCAAACCCATTTTCCTGAGAAACAGAATTCAGTATACGGTTGGAAATTTCGTTGCCAAACTTTATGCAGAAAATAATATTCAGATATACATGAAAATAATTTTAATTGTTCAACTAAGTCAAAGTTTCACAAGTTCTGTTCTACAAATAAGTGAAGATCCGGAAGTTTTATTCTGAAGAAAAAAAACATATTTCCCTACAAAGGAGACTAAGCCCCGTGTTTCCTTTTTTCACATTCCGCTTTCCGTAGAGTGTCAATTACACGAAAATCTGTTCAGCAAGCAGAAAATATATCCAGAATTGATAAAAGAATATCAGAAATAGAGTTATTTGATTTGTGCAATTTTGGTTAATTATCAAGTTGAACGTGTCTGTGCTCTTGTAGATAATTTAGATCATAATTAGTTACGTATTGTGGTGCCCTTGGAATACAAGTAGGAATATTTTGTAGTATGGATGTTTCATGAGTTTACCAATTAGGTACAAAATCTATGCATATAAAACTGTTCTTGAATACATTTTGATGTCCAGAAAACGTTCTTGTCATCGTTGGAACCAGATAATGTTAACTTTCCAGTACATTTGACTCAGTCAAACACAAGTCAAAACTCTGAAATGCAAGAATTTTGAAGCTTTGAAATAAAACATCTGTATGTAAGTTGAAATCTGAACAGGTGATTATTCTTATAATCAGCTTGTGTAGTTTTAGGACTATATCTACAGAGCTTTATTACAGGATTTTCAATGTAGTATGGTAAAAAGTGAAATGTGTGCACTGTGAACAATTATATAAATGAATTAGGCTGTTTGTGCCAAAGCAAGACGTCCCCTTCTCAGTATCCCGTAAAGTTTGCTAGCCTGCGTTAAAAATATACAAAACGTAGTTTCCAACGTTTAATTTTAGCAAACTAAATGCTCATTTTTTTAAATGTTTGCACTCTTTGCATTGCTAAACCACTAATGTCCAAAGGAAATCGTCCACATTTTTTTATTTCAAGTGGGATACGTCATATGGTCTTAGTGATATTTTCTGACAACCATTTTATTTGTTGTTATTGTTGCTTTTTTTTGTTTTTGTTTATGTATCTGTATCCTTATTACTTAAAATTGTACTCATGTCATCCGAAAATAACATGATAATATGTCGTATGAAATGTCAACTTAATCATACCATACGCATCACGTATATTGTTGATAGCTTTATGTGCATATTACCAGTAAGTCGCGAGTATGATGTTTACCATGATAATATACCTACATTATCTACATGTTTTATAATTTCTTGTGCTTTTGTATGTTACGCATATATGACGTACAAGTCCAACGCTTGTAAATGGCGTATCAGTCATATTCACATCTCACTGTAATTGATTTATAAATATGGAGAGGAGCCAATATATACACGATGCTTGTTCTCCAATCCCATTTCAACTGGGACGAAATATAATATGTTTAAATCATTATGTATTTTATTGATCAATCCTGTCGTGCTTCACAACTGTGAAACAAATATGAATTGATGTTAATATTTCTGCTCTCTATCAAACCAAAAAATGTGCCGCTACTTCAGAAGCATCTTTGTAGACAATTTCCCCCCAGGCAGCAGCAAAAGAACACTTTGTACACGTCATAACATGGTTAATGTATGAGTAAGTGTTTGGAAACTTTGCATTAATTTTCTTTGCACGGAATCTATTTGTGGATTGGAATGATTACAAAATAATTAATTATATGGTATTTAAAATTAAGGTAAATATATACATATATATATATTGTACAAACATATAGGCCTAATTATACATGTATGAACATATATTTACATCCATCCGTATGTATGTATGTATGTATGTATGTATGTATGTATGTATGTATGTGTGTGTGTGTGTGTATGTATGTATGTATGTATGTATGCCCAAAATGTCGATTTTAAAGTTGCAGTGGTATGTAGTACATTTAAACATATCAGAATAATATGTTTGAGATTAATAGTACGTTGGCGGTACTCACTAAACTGTTGACAGTCCCAGCATGATTTCCTACAGACATTAAGCATGTAGCCAGGGTTCTTCTTGCACTCCCCTCTGGACGCCCACCACTCACAGTCCTTGTGCTCGTCCTTGCAGAAAACTAAAACATAGACAAGATAGCTCTAAACATAAGGAAGTACAAATCATAAATATTTGATTCCTCTGTACATTTCATACATTACGATGTCCCAGTGGATATGTGCACTTTCCACTTTTGGCTTGGTGATATATTCGAGGGTTGCTGGTTCGAGGTCCAACCGTCCCCTGGGCCTGGTCAAATCATGGACCTGCTATCTGATAGTAGGTCCATAGTCAAATCAAGAATATGTGATTCTTCAGTCTCCTATTGATAAAGTATTCAGAGTGACTATTTTCACCGTAAGGTGAGAATAGAGTTTTGTCTATTTTCACCGTACAGTGATGATAGAGTTTGGTCTATAGATAGTCATCGTATGGTGAGAATAGGGACTGCTCTATTTCATCTGTACAGCGATGGCAGAGAAGTCAACCAGGGAAGAATATTTTGGAAAAGCATTGTGTCATGATATTGCACACAGAGAATTTGAGCCAACATTTGCTGAAATAATTGATAGGCCTAACATACCAGTTCGAGCATGGTTTATAATGAGATTTGTCGAGGTGCTATTTCAGCTTTTATTATCTGATAGCTTTTATAGTGCCAACACTCTGTATTTTCTTACGCGAAAAGACAATAATTTAGGTGACAAGACAAAGTAGGATTTTTTTAATATTGTCACAGATGGAAGGAACGGCACTTTAGGGTAATACAGATCTATCTCGTTATGACTTTGGTTAAGGATCGCATTAAAAAAATGGAAGCAACGAAAATGAAAGGGATGCTGATGGGTGGGTAGAGTAAATTTATATACATTCATTTGAGATGTTAAAAAGCCAAACATTTAATGCTGTCACGGTGCCAAGGACATTGCCCAACAGTAAACCCTCCGTATGTGGACACTTTGCTTTGGTTCCGTTTCCTATTGACTATAGTATAGGCTACTGTAAAGCTGGCTATCTCCCTAAAGTAAACATTTTTCTCTAATCTTAATGTGCTTCAGTTCTATGTGACAAGCCGTAACTATAAATGCGAAAAGGCTCTTAATTTCAATTTCCAGATGGTGAAAATAGAGCCGCTTCTATCGTCACCGTGAAAATATACCAAACTGTACCATCATCACCATAGTCCATACGGTGATAGTGGACCAAACCCTGTCCTCACCATACGGTAAAAATAGACAAAAAACTATCCTCACTGTACGGTGAAAAGAGATAAAATTCTTCCAAACGCTATTCTCAGCGCACGGTGAAAATAGACCAAACGCTATTCTCACGGTACGGTGAAAACAGAGCAGTATCTATCATCACCGTACGGTGAGAATAGCATCGTCCTAAAGTATTATAGGCCCAAATTTTCCGTCTGACCCGAGTCTGTGTGATGGCACGTGGGCAAGCACAGAAATGCCAAATTTATGGGTGACAAGGTCTCACCACAATGAGAAAGGTCGGAATTAGCTCTAAGGTGTTTATTTGCCCCAATACACAACTGAATACACAAACATTTGGAGGGCTAGAACTGTGTATCCTCATTAGTTTGTATGTTAAAGTAACCGTAGATAAACTTGTCACTTTTGTAGCTGTGGATATACAATTTTTTTGAGGTATTTACTTATGCATCTAGATTTACTGTTTGAAATTTGGTGTTTCTATGTGCAGTAGTTTTCAAGCTATTAAGTTGCAAATTGCAATGTAAAGTAATGGGAATACACAACCCTAGCCCTCCACTGGCTGCAGTGCCCTCTTTTAGGCAGTTCTTGAACGTTCTATTCTTGCCCTTGCCTATAAAGACACCACGGACACTCTAAATGGCAATAGTTACTGCTGATACCAATCCCGACTTTTCAAAATCCAATTGCCGGTTGTGGCCATCAGGATCGCACAACAATATTTCACGGTATTTTGCGAGAGGTAGCTTGGAAAGCGAGCTGGTTCACACATGCGCCCCCTAATGCTAAATTGTCCAGTACTCTCTTTGGTTGGAGGTGCATGTTGGTATTCTCTTTAAACCTGTTTTTAACTTTGATATCAATAAATTTGTTAATTATCAGTCATTCATTACATCTTTTGTGACAATACAAGTTAATTTTGATGTATATTGAGGCACATTTACTTGTAAAAACTTATTGTTTTTTGTTCCCGGAAGTAAATATTTTTGTGATTTTCCTACCTCTAGCACTAGAGAGTTACCGGACAGTCTGCCACTAGGGGGTCCATGTGTGGTTACAATGCAAATATGGATCGTGAATGGCAAAATGACACCGTGGGGCTGTATGTTCGAAACGGATGTATTTCAACAACACTATAAGGTCGGCATGCCTTTGTGAAACAGGAATGTGTCATGTAGGCCTATATACACTGACATTTTATCTGTAAAGAGAAATACCCATGGAAGCTGGGGTCAACTTCTCATAACTTCCGACAAGTGCTGAACAACTCAATGTGGGTCAGTGTAGCTTCACCGAGCTGGCAACAAAGGCACATCATAACCGTGAAATCAGTCATGCGCGCGACCGTCGCGCTGAGGTGGTCAAAGTTGGAAAGTGGATTTCGAAAGGTCGGCATTAAACAAGGGAGCTTTTCGGTAATGCTGTACTGGGTGACCTTCTGAGTAATGTTATACACAGTGCTTTGTAGTAGACCATACAACCACGCTGATCGCTGCATTCAAGCGTAACTACATCCATAGAACATTTTTTTAAGAAGAGACCATAACAGACTTTCTTTGCAGTTATTGTAAAAGGGCCCCCTCATATTATATATATATCAAAATGTCTGAGAAAAAAACATTACATGGATCAGAACAACGAATATTCATAGATGAAATTTATTAGATCTCTCCTTACAAAGTTTGATTTACAAAACCTACATGACACTGATGGAAACTTCAATGTTTGCAACAACATTGACTCAGTTCCGGATAAACTCTGTGGTGAATGTAAAAAACAGTGGACTAAATATGTTAGTTGCATAGACCATCAAACAAGCTAAGGACCTGCTGCGAAATCAAGAATTTCGGTTTCAAAAAAAGAGCCATATTTAAAATCAAATATATCCATATGTAAACGCAAACAGGTCACTCGCTAGCGGATCAGCGCACATGTGCTTAACATCGAAACGGGGCGTTACAAAGTTTGGAAACTGATAGAAGACTATGCAGCCAGTGCCCCAGCAACATGATTGAAGATCAAAAACACTTTATGATGGATTGCACCAGATATGTAACAAATAGGATATTATTATTATTTGACTTTCTTTCCAAATATAAATTTGACGCCCTCTCCAAAGAAGACAAATTTATATTTCTAATGACCTACAACAATGGTGACCTTAGGGTTCTCAGGAATGTATATAGGGACGTAAACTCGTCTTTTGAACAGAGACTGCCCTGCAACTCATAGTCTAGTAGCTTATTTAATTAATTAATTAATTAATTAATTAATTAATTAATTTATTTATTTATTTATTTATTTATTTATTCATTCATTCATTCATTCATTCATTTATTTATTTATTTATTTATTCATGTTTTTCCTTCCTCCGGTTTGCTTTACTGTGGAGTTGGTAGTTTCCTATTTGACTTTTTTAAATTCTATTGTCAAGTTAGTAACTTGCCATGTATATGTGACATGCAATGTCTTTATGATTCGGGTCCCGCAGCAACACCTAGATGTAGCTATGGGTCCTGACTTTGTATTTTGTGCCATACCCATCAGATGGCGGGTTTATGCAATGAACGTATTCCGTGATCGCCCTGACAACGATTATTCGCATTTGGTGCGAACTCCCTGGGCTTTGTCCTGTGTCTGTGGAATTATACTGCTGAATGGGTCACTGTGGAAACAAGCCTCTTGCAGTATATCAGTTGACGTATGCATTCATAAACTCGGGGCTAAGTTTTAGACTGATTGAACATCTCTCCTTTGTGCACATTGTTTATATTTAGAGGACCAAACTTTTGTAATGATAAGCAGGTACAGGGTAATACATGATGGCGTTTTTTTTTCGGGGTGTCAAATAGCATATTTTTGTGATACCAAGCAATTAACTAAAAGTTGTGAGTTTTGTTTTGTATTGATAGTATCTGTTTTACAGTAAAGTTGGTAATACCAGTATAAGTTTATTTTTGCGTATAACATTCTGGTAAAAATGCAACTTTTGGCATCAGTTTACAATAAAAATAATGTCTCCACATATAAAGTCATTTTCTATATGCATCTAGGCTTATATATCGGATTTGCCAACTCTTTGATAAAACAAATGGCTCCAACATTCTTATACTGAGCCCTTTGATGGTGTATTTCGGCCTCAGTTACCAGTGAGGCAAAGGAATACTAGCAACAGATTTATATTGGCCTCGTTGAGAAGGCGCTTGCTATTTTATGTATTTGTCGTCCTGTGGTTATTACATGAATATGCATTTAATTTGCCGCTCCATTACTACTTTTTTCTGTGAAACTTGCAAAGTTTAATGTGCCACTGACATGATTTATAAAAAATGTATGAAGACTCATACATGACATGCACACAACTTCTTAAACACAATTGCAGTTCTGATGCTATATCAATAAATGTTTCAAAACTTCCTTCCATTACCACAACTATGTTAGCAAAAGTTTTGGTATTGGAGTTTAAAAATTGCTAGACATCAAAATACTGAGATTCAAGCTTAGTCGTATCAGAGACGTGCATCGCTATGCACGTCTCTGGTCGTATAGTAACAGTTGCTAAGTAAAACACCGTTAATTCAAAACTGGACAAAACTATTGAAATGGGAGATATTTTTTTTCCACAAGAAGGTCCCGAATTTTACCACGAGAACAGATTGCATATATAGTAACATCTTGAAAACTATGGCCTTACCAAACTGGTCGCAGTGGAAACAGGACTTCGTGCAGTTTGCCCCCATCCATCTTGGGTTTGTGAAACACTCTCCCTTACTCGCCTTCATGTCACACGTTGCGTCCGATTCTTTGTTTTTGCATGCTGCAAGAACATAACTCACATATTCAGCAAATTAAAATTAAAGCAGAATTCAGCCTTTTGTTTTCACATAGATATTCAGTGATACTGAAGCCACCTAATCGAGTATACATTTCATTTCTTTTTTGATTGTCCTCTGTACTACCCTCAAAGGCGTAAACTCTTGAATGCTGTTGTTAACGTGCTTGCTCCAGGTGTAAATCCAAACTTGTTGATTGAACTTGTCAGAGATAGACTTTTGGAAAAATCTTTTAAAAGAACAGAATGTTGATTTTTTTCTGCAGTACAAACATTTATCATAGAGTCGAGACGTTTCACTTATTGATATTGTTTCCTTAACTACTGCTTGGTATCATACAGTTAAAAATAGCAAACAGACTCCTTGTAATGTCCTGTTAATCGTATGCATACTATGTGTGTCAATGCATGTACTGGAAAACCTCCAGATTAGTTGCTTTGTAATTATTAGGCGATCCAGTTCTTTAAATAAATATGTTTACAATACAATCTTCAGTGATACTTTACGGCTTTGGTTATGCTAACTTCCACTACTTGAGGGTAAAACAAGTGTGTCGACAAAGATGTATAAAGCGCTCAAGCCTCTCATCTGGTCGAACTCTAAGGAGACAAGTCCACACGTAAAATGCATTACTTTCTTTCAAAGAAAATGAGACTGGATTACAAGAGTGTAATTGCTCTTCTTTCATTAAAATAACATTTTATGTGTTATAATTGTCAGGCTGTTTTAAACTTCGAACCTTTATTTTGGTGCCCCCAAATGTTTCATCTCTTATCCCAAGCTAATACCTGTCCGGATGATTCTGTGTACTGTGTAATGCTGAGCCCCTTAAAAGTGATGTTTCCCCCTGTTGCCATTTTGATAGGATTACCCTTATATACATAAGAGTGACTTTCTTAACCCTTTCACTTTTAAACTGACCAAAACCGGTCGGTGATTAAATCTTCCCTGCGTCAATGTTTTTTACTTTCTTTATTTATTGATTTTGTTTTCATACTAACTTCAACAGTATTGACAAAGAATTTGACTGAGAACTGTAGATGAGACCTATCAAAATAGCACGCCCAACACCAAGTAGTTAGTAACATACTGTCAACGTTTTACACAAATGCTATTCGAAAATGTCACTTAATATTGTTTGAAAATGTTTTCCCAATATTATAATAATATTTTCGTAACAGCTTTTAATAACATTTATGACTTATATTTTTATGATGTCATTAAAACCGTACACTTTTACGTTATAATTACATTTTGTTACGGTTGTATGAAATGTTTATAAAAGGTTATGTGCTAGCTGGGTTCACATTGGTCTTTCGTAATTGGGCCAACAGCATAATGATTGACTTGATCAAGCTGAAGTAAAGTACACAAGTACACTCAACTGTTACTGTACAAAATCATCATGCACATTCACTGAAATCCAAATTCAGAGGAATTTGAGATACAGTTTTTAGCTACATATATAAGAAAGTTATAGTGATATGCTGGTACCCGAGTGAAAGTTTTTTGTTTGTGTTCTGTTTTGTTTTTATCTTTTATTTTTCTTTGGTTTGTTTGTTTGTTTGTTTGTTTTTTTTTTTTTTTGTTTTTGTTTTTGTGTTTTTTGTTTTTGTGTTTTTTGTTTTGTTTTGTTTTTTTTTTTGTTTTGTTTTTGTTTTTGTTTTTTTGTCCTTTATTTTGTTTATTTTGTTTCTTGTTAATTTTTGGTCTTCCAAAATTTTGGATCTAAAACCTGTTTAAGTCTAGTATTTGTACTCTGCACTGAGACCACTGCCCTATTAAGACAAATTTTCTTCAGACCCGCATAAAGTCTGAGTAGAGGGATTATACTGTATATGAATGAGGCGTTAACGGGAGGCTACGCGCTTACGGTAGTTGGTACACTTGGTGCACGTTTTTCGGCAGTGAGTGGACATTTCTTGCGGGTTAGTGCCACAGGCGCCCTTCTTGGCTGCCTCAGCACAATTGCTGAATCGGTCCACACAACCTGAATCAGAGAACAAATTAGATTATGAGAATTTGGGCAATTGGTTGTCCTGAAACTGAAGACGATTTTAATGAAGAAACAAGTACATTATATATCAGCCAATTATGAATTGTTTTTTTTTTTAAGTTCAATTTACACATGTAATGGCTGTTTGTTAACAGTTACAAATCTAAATTTCTATCTGTATACTTTATATTTTGGCAACAACCCTTAAGCGTGTAATGTAAAGAATGCCAGAGAGGATTATATTCTGCAATTCAGTCCAACATTGAAAGTGACTACATTGGAAACAAAGTGTGTCACGTATCACGTTTACATAAAGGGAATTAATGCATTGACAAGAATGTTCTTACCACTCTTTTTCATCCATATGGGTCAACAGCACCAAATACTGCCAGAGGTGGCCATATTTTCAACCAATACGTTACATAGATTACCATACATGTCTAGAAAAATCGGCACACATGCTTGAATTAAATTATCGAACTTATAACCCGCATCTTCCCAAACCAACTCGAATATTTAGCTTGTCCCGACTTGTCACACAACATGCACGAAAATAAGGAATCGCCAATCAGCATTCACATTCGGTCCCCGTGGTCTCTTTTCCAAACTCGCACCTCTCACCACAACTCACATGTAAAATATGAGGCTGTGCTCATGACACATACTTGCAAATTTCTACCCTTTCAGCCTGGAGCTTTACATGATCAGGATCACTGAACATTCGCAAAGTACGCATCAAGCCTGTCACACAACAAACATAACAATACATGGGTATTGCACCAAGCCTGTCGCACAGCAAACAAAACAATACATGGGTAACACATCAAGCCTGTCGCACAGCAAACATAACAATACATGGGTAACACATCAAGCCTGTCGCACAGCAAACATAACAATATATGGATAACACATCAAGCCTGTCGCACAGCAAACATAACAATGCATGGGTAACACACCAAGCCTGTCGCACAGCCAACATAACAATGCATGGGTAACACACCAAGCCTGTCGCACAGCAAACATAACAATACATGGATAACACATCAAGCCTGTCGCACAGCAAACATAACAATACATGGGTAACACACCAAGCCTGTCGCACAGCCAACATAACAATGCATGGGTAACACACCAAGCCTGTCGCACAGCAAACATAACAATACATGGATAACACATCAAGCCTGTCGCACAGCAAACATAACAATACATGGATAACACATCAAGCCTGTCGCACAGCAAACATAACAATGCATGGGTAACGCATCAAGCCTGTCGCACAGCAAACATAACAATGCATGGATAACACACCAAGCCTGTCACACAGCAAACACAATATAAATTCGTGGACAATGAACCAAGCCTCTCATGCAGCAACACACCAATACATGGGTATAGGCACCAAGACAGCAGCGCAACAACAAGTGGGCATACTATACGCACCAAACCTGTCTCACTGCAAAGAGGACAAAAATAGACACACATGAACGCTTATCACAAGGCAAAAAGAACTTAAAATGCACATAACCGTGCTCCGCAGACTGATCATATGCAAATTCAGGGATGCCGACATTCAAAATGTCATTTCAGAGGCAAATAGTCAAGACCATCAGGGACACAATATAATTAACAAAGAATAAAACAGCAAATATTTAGTTCGGATGAGGGACACACACTGTAAATTAACCAAAGTGTCTGCTAATTTCAGGGACTGTCCCTGATGATGAGGGACAGGCGGCATCTCTGCAAATGAATACACGTGAACCAAATTTATAGCTTCAAACCGTTGACTGAAGGGGCCGCCCTACCGTGCATGTAATGCCATTTGCTCAAATTAGGTCATGGTGACACCAAAATCTTATCCGTTCATCTTGCCAGGTAAGATAAGCATATTGCCAAATTTGAGCAAAATACATGGAGGCATTCTGTACATATTGTGGTAACGAGAATGTGGAAATCTGGACGGACATCCGGACGGACGGACAACCCGAAAATATAAAGGGTCCCACAATTGGGCCGACCCTTACACACACACGTAGATTCACCATTTAGTCGAACGCAAAAAGCCAGCCACACTGCAAACAGAATCTACGTCAACATACGTAGCTCAACATTACTCACACTCGTGTACAGAAGATATACGCACCAAGTTGGTCACACTTCAGGCAGGACTTTCTGCAGTTCACAACCATCCAGTGTGGATTTTTCTGGCATTCTCCAGACCTGGCCCACCCTTGACACCTGGTGTCCACGTCAAAGCAGTCTGTGGATGGTTTACATGAATAAAGTAAAAAATTACAATTATGATGTTCTGATCAGCACTGTACACGTCTGAATGGAGACAAATAGCCAGATTTTATGTTACTTCAGAACTGCACAAGTTAAATTTCGTGAAAAATGTTGTGTCTCATGTAAGTGAGTGGCATTGGAAATAGTCTATGCGTGTTTGGTACTGACTGCTTTGCCTGTGTTCTAAATTTGTTACCATTGTGTTTTATTGTTGTCATTTCAGGTCATAACACTCAAGTTGTTCTCTGCATCGTCGACCTTCTTTAATATGATCTGTCATGCAACATACAAATATACGTCAGTGATCGTTTTCAAGTGATGTGATTGGTGCCTTACAATAGTGTTCTCACCTCCAATAGAGTTATCACATTTAAGACAAGACTTCTTGCAATTCTTCAACATCCACCCTGGGTTCTTCGTGCACTCGCCGCGACCCGTCCACCAACTGCAGTCCTTGTGTGTATCTTTGCAGTCTGTTTCAGTCACTGCAATGGAGCATACTTAAATATGAATATACGTAAACATTGTTAAGAAGTCGCCAGGTTGTATTATACATTTATAAGGGTATGATATAAAGCACACAACATATTCATTTTTTTTATGCAAGTTCAAAAATAATAAAACTTGATTCCAAGCTGCAACTACATAGATATACATGTAGATTAGCATGCTACGCGTTCACGGTACTAGGCTATACGTAAAATATGGCTCACATATTTTAGTTAAAACATATTTATTTATCCTGGATTGGCTAATAGTACATCAAGATACTGAAAAGTTGGCTCTCCAGACACAGAGACACGCACAGTTTATATACAGAGGACGTAAGAAGAAAGTTACCAGTACAATCAGGTGAAAATACAAAATATGTTAGCAGTATAAACATAGGTGAAGTAAGCAGTATCGCATTATAAAAACATGCAATTGATAAAAGGACCCTAACAAACTTACAGCATGAAGACAACACTTAATCTGCGAATGGACACTCTTTTACTCTTTTTATTGAGGACACAGGCAGTCAAATGGAATACACGGAGGTAATTAATATACATACGTCTGGTATCGGCTATATACATATATTGCATACCTATATATGCAGTTTTAAAATTATCTCCTGATAGCAGAACAGATGTGACACTATAATATATATATACTGAGGTATGTATTAACTGCAGGAAGCTTTCAATTTGGTGTAAAACAACACATTTAATCTTTCCTTGCGATCCGAACAGAGAATCAAACGAAAGGCACGTCGCTTGTGGACAGGAAGGCCATAACTCTACCCTCTACGGTTCCATACAGATGTTGGTGTTAGATAGTAGACAATCAATAATGAATTTTCCATTTCTGAAAAGTGTGACCAACAGGTTTCATAAACTAGAAAAATAAAATTGACAGTTACGGGGAAGCACATGACAGAAATGTAACTGAAAATAAGACGACTATGCGAAGGATACTCTGCGCTAATGCAAAAAAACAACCGTTCGTTCTTGTTAATAAGTCAAAGTTAGCCTTTGATGCAACATTAAATGTAATAAAAACTTATCAGGGTTTTACCACTCAAAAAAATGAAAGCATTGTTCAGATCACGATTGATCAGTTTGGCAGCAATGTTATCCCGAGTGACTTGACTATATAGGGCTGTGTCATTCTACTGATGGTTGTAAATAAGGCCATAGCTATAGGTCTTTTAGGGGTCGACTTTGTACCATCCGTTTTTTCTTCTTTGAGCTGTTTCTTATGCGTGTTGAAATCTATTTGTAAGGTAGTTTTCAAACCGATCGAGTGGGGGGGGGGGCATCGACTCCATGATAATGCAATTTGTGAAGCAAAATGCCATTATAAAGAGCAACTAAAAGTTTCGATAAGTGAAGATATACATATATATATATATATATATATATATCGACAGGCAGTTCCAAAATTGGTAGGATTTTGTCAATAAATTTCAGGGCGCTGTTTCAGTTGAATGAAGTTCCCTAGAACCATGCTGGCTTTTATAAAATAAAATGTGTGATTGGAAATAAGAATGAAGTTGGTATTAGACTACCATTTCGAAAATTTTGGGAGTAAGGCGAGCAGAAAAGTAATTGGTCTATAGTAACTGTTATTTGTCATCCTTTTTAATACCTTTGCAATTTTAGACCGTAAGGGAAGATCCCAATGTTTAGCGACGGATTTATTATTGAAGTCGAAAGTGAGGCAATTAGACCCTTTTAGGTGGTTTCATTGAAGTCCGATCATGTCCGGTGCTAGCTTGAGATTTAAATTTGGGGTATATTTCAGGCATATCATCTGGTGATACCTGTTTGAGGGAAAAGTGTGTCTCAAATCATTTCAAAGGTATGTACTAAAATGTGGCACGGCTCTTTGGTCCAAGGAAACTCCAATGCTTGTGAAAAAATGTGTGAAATCGTTCCGCAATTTCAGTTTAGTAGTTAACATAAGTTATCCCGGCATTTTATTGACAGTAAGATTTATACCCAGGATGGCAATTTTATACATATTCACTTTGGCTTTCTTGCCTGGGTATATTCTGGTGAATGCAAAGTCAGGCTCTGAAAGAAAGCCAGTCAGTTAATATGCCTCTCAAACTTTTTCAATGCCATATTTGGATTGAAGCAATAGCTTTCCGCGACTCGTAGTTTGTACGGGTACAGGCTCCGAAACATGTTCTCAGTAGTTATCCACTGAAGAACGTTTAATTTATTTGGGCTAATACAACCTATGTTAAAATTGTACAGAAGAATGTGTGCAATATGGACAATAGTATTCCCATGTGTGTATAGGAGAGACAGTGACATGATAGCTTATAGAGAGTAAAGAGTTCGGACTGCGGAATAGGGTAATAACTACTAGCAAGTGGTGATGGACGAAAGGACACAAATACAATTGCTGCATGCAATGAAATATGAACCACAGTTGTGATATTCAAGTTTATGCAAATTAAGCAAATCTAGTAAAATGAGATGTTGAATATTAACTTCAAAATTGGTACATATGAAGTGCCATTCTAACTTCAATAGATAGGTTTGGGAGCTGGATCCAATGAGCCATGAATTAAAATTGTAGCAGTTTGATTTATGCAAATTTGGCAGATACACAAAATTTAAATCATGAAAAGATTCATAACTAGTCAAAGATAGAGGTACCATTCCAATTTCAGTTAACAGGTTTGGGATACAGCTCAATAGTTTATATCTCTTTTGAACAGTTGAATAATGAGGACTGAGACAGTCCTGTGCTCAGGTGACCCTGCGTGCACAGACTGAAGTGGTCCTGTGAACCATGATATCAAGGTCACCTCTGTTTCAGACCATGATAAATGTTGCTAACATGTACATATCCTCTTGCCAATCATAAAAAAACAGTAAAATTGCAGCACTACCTGTTGAACAAATTAAGGTCTACGGGTCCGCACAAGTATCCATATGCAATTTGAAGCAATTGGCTGGGCGGTTTCCAAGAATTGTTTTTAATATTCTGCCAAAAAATCAACTACAAAACTCATTAAAAATCCAAAATGCACTGGACCATGACTATGTGAACAAATCTGGTAGAGACTCACACAAGGTACATCCTCACCAAGTTTCAAGTGAATCTGCTTGATGGTTTTGGAGAAGAAGTCAAAAATGTGAATTTCCAT
The DNA here is from genome assembly GCA_964020975.1 of Hermodice carunculata. NCBI lineage: Eukaryota > Metazoa > Annelida > Polychaeta > Eunicida > Amphinomidae > Hermodice > Hermodice carunculata. Next base: position 31,184,814 of record OZ026624.1, read on the forward strand.
TACAAACCCCATTCCTTACATATATGGAATGCATACAACCACCAACAAGCTCCCGAATTGAAAAAAAAAAAAAACACGTTAAAAATCAGACATCCAAAACAACTTAAGAACTACGAGTCCATGGGAGTGTTCCTGTGTTTTATCAAGGTAATAGGAGAGACCATGAACAGAAGCTTCTACTGCTTTCCAATAGAGGGCATTTCAGTCAATCAGGGCTACAGTTGTGTATTCCCATTACTTTTCATTGAAATTTATAGTTTAATTACTTTAAACCCACTCGTTGCAGAAACAGCAAAATTTGTGTGGTAAAATTATGAATATAGCTGAAAGGTTCACATAAGTTTTATTCTTACAGCTTCAAAAGAAGTCTTTCACTTTGAGGTTAATTTAGCATGCATGCCAATGTAAATACACATTTCTAGCCCTGAAGAACCCTGTGTATTGGATTGTGTATTCAGCTGAATACACAGATAATTGGCAATTGAGACCTCTCTTATTGGATGCATAGTTTCAGAGAAGGATTTTTTTAATTTGCCCCAAAAAAAGAAAGAAAAAAAAACATGAAAAAATCCAAATATCACTGGAGTGTGACCATTTGAACAAACTCGATAGATGCCCACCCAAGGTACATTGCTACCAAGTTATAAGTGAGTGACGGTTTCAGAGAAAAAGTCAAATATGTGAATTAGCATGAGAATGTCCATTTACTTAAAAAGTAATCAATAAGTAAGGTATATTTGCTATAAGTACCCAAATTGAAGAAAATCATTAAAAATGAGAAATTCACAGCAGTACCACCTAGTTAACAACTTTGTTTGACCCTTTCACAAGAAACACGTCCACCAAGTTTCAGCTTAATCTGAGTGACGGTTCTGGAGAAGTCGAAAATACCGAAAATACACAATAAATCGTTAAAAAATAGGAAGAAATTGCAGCGCCGCCTAGTGAACAAAATAAGAATCAGAAATCCCTGGAAATGTTCCTGTGCGATATCAAAGCAATTGGGTGAACGATTTTGGAGAAGTTTTTTGTTTTTAAGATTTGCCGAAAGAAACGAAAAAAAAATATATATATAAAACACTTCCCAAAATCACTGCAGCATAACCATTTGAATAAACTTGGTACTGACTTACCCAAGGTATATTGCCACTAAGTTTGAAGTGAATCTGGACAGTGCTTTTGGAAAGGTCGAATATGTGAATTGTGGATGCCGACTGGCAGACGGAAGGATGGACAGACAACGGATGCCTAACCACCAGATAACCTCAGCTGACTGACAAGTCAGCTGAGCTGAAAATTAATCTAAAATAAATACTGAATAGGCAATCTTTTGAGGCTTTCCAGGCACACCGACTGATTTGATAGCAAGCAAATCAAATTTCTCTAGTTTCTTCCTTTCTTCTGCCGATTCTTCTTTACCAACAATTTTGTCTCACAATTTTCTGAGACACCATTACACTTAGAAACTCCAAACTTGTTATTGTTACAAAATTCATATGTGAAGTCGTGCCTTTTTACAAATGCGGTTCAGTTCATTTATTTTTAACATTTGAATATCTTGAAAACTGTTATAGGCAGAGATGCCTTTCCAACTTCACTTTATTGGTTTATGCTGTAGGTGCATCCAATGAACCACAAATAAAAATCGTAGAATTGCAATTTAAGCTAATTAGGGGCAGCTGAAAAGTTTAAATGTAGAATATCCTCAAAACTATTGCAGATAGAAATGTCATTCAAACTTCTACTTACAGGCTTGTGATATAGGCGTATCCAATGAACCACAAATAAAGTTGCAGAATTTTGTATTTATGCTAATGAGGACCACGTGGACAGTTTAAATGTTAAATATCTTCAAAACCATTATTGGTAGATGTGCCATTCCAACTTTACTTTATATGTTTGTGCTGTATCCAGCGAATCACAAGCAACACTTTTAAAGTTTATGCAAATTTTGAAGGCATACATACAGATTTGCTTTGAAGCAAATCTTCTTTCTAGTTATCCTGCTGTATTAAATATCTGTATCATGTATAATAAGCTATGTTGAACAAAGTTGTGTCTGAGTGTGAGTGTCAGTCTCAGCCTGAGCCTGGGATGAAATAATTGATTTTTAAATGTTAAAAAAGTGTGTTGGCATAGATTTTCAATAACTGATAATAGCAATTTGGAGAGCATGGTACGCGTAAACTTACCTCTAGTATAGCCGCATCTCAGGCAGGACTTGGCACAGTTAACTCCCATCCATAAAGGATTAATGACGCATTCACCCCGCTTGGCCCATGCCTCACATCTCGTGTCTTTGTTCACACACTCTGTTGGCAGGGAACAGAAGGTGCAAAACGGTTGAACATACACAATAAACAAGTTATTAACAAAATTCTAAATTATGAAAAAATACAGAATGTTATCAAAGTACACAAATCGTTGACAGAGTATGCACAATGTTAAAGGAATTAAACACCGTATTGATAGAGAGCATTAGTTTTCCACAAAATGAATGTTTATATATATATATATATATATATATATATATATATATATATATATATATATATATATATATATATATATATATATATATATATATATATACATGTATATAATAAACTTAACACTAAGGCGTGCAAAATGTTAACAATATTTACAAAGTATGTGCAAATCTCTCCATGCGACTGGCAAGAAAGCTTTTAGAGAATATACGAAAAAAAACCCTAAGAATTGTAATTCTGCATTAAGATTTTTCCTTTGAATAATTTTCTTTGGTTCCGTAGTCCTCTCATACAAAAAGATGATGATGATGATGATGATGATGATGATGATGATGATGATGATGATGATGATGATGATGATGATGATGATGATGATGACGACAATCATTACTAAGACAAATCGCTACCTTTACCATCAGCTGAGTGTATTTGTTTTTTCGCCCTATTGTTACGGTAAAAACTCACTGGATCTACTTCCATCGAACCAGTTGCTTTTCGGCATTTATTCCTCATTGCACCTGGCGTTGCTTATTTTGAAAACTAAAAAAAAAAAAAAAAAAAAAAAAAACCGCATTCGCTGATTGTTTTTGGAATGCGATTGCGATTGTGATGCTTCTGTTAATAAACTTCATTGTAAATGTGTATACTGTAGGTCCACAATGCTTTCTTCAATTAATTTAGGTCATTCTGCTGTCTGGCAGACTTATCGTTCAATAAGTTGTGTATCTTTGGCTGAAGTCCTGGTTCCATAATTCTATTATTGTTCCTGAGGAAAACTAAAACCAGAAGAACCGTTGCTAGTATTTCAGACTTGACAGCAAAAGCAAAACTGAATAGGATACAGCTAAAATAGGAAAGGTCAGAATTAGCTCTAAGGTGTGTATCCACCCCAATACACAACTGAATACACAAACATTTGAAGGGCTGGAGCTGTGTATTCCCAATAAGTTGTATGTTAGGGCAACCTTGAATAAACTAGTCACTTTTGTAGCTGTGGTTATATGATTTTTGTGAGCTATTTAGTTATGCCTCTAGATTTACTGTCTGAAATTTGGTGTTTCTATGTGCAGTAGTTTTAAAATTATTAAGTTGCAAATTACAATGTAAAGTAAAGGGAATACACAACCATAGCCCTCCATTGACTATAGTGCCCTCCTTTAGGCAGTTCTTGAACATTCTGTTCTTGCCCTTATCTGTTGTGGGACTCACTTGTTCTCTCTCTCTCTCTCTCTCTCTCTCTCTCTCTCTCTCTCTCTCTCTCTCTCTCTCTCTCTCGATCGATCGATCGATCGATCGATCGATCGATCGATATACCCACACATCGTTTATGGCACGGTGAGACAAGTTCAACCAGACCCCCCCCCCCAAAAAAAAATCAGAGCCTATTTTTATCGCATGATAAAGAAGAGTCTGATTTATTAGAACATGTGAGACCCGGAATTTCCAAAAAAAGCCTCCGCCGAAAGTATCTTTTGTGGAAAATAACCCTACATGTACATGTAGGCCTTTCGGCTTGTGTACATACACCTGTGGGCGGATTCACCACATTCTAGAGTATACTCAATTTCAGTTTTGTTGAAACCACATTGCCCACATATATACATATATATATATATATATATATATATATATATATATATATATATATATATATATATATATATATATATATATATATATATATATATATATATATATATATATATATATATATATAAACGGCCCGGATACGTCAAAAACTGCCCAGGTGATATATGACAAACCAGGGCTATAGATGACGAGAAAGCGGGCTTATAGTTAACTGTCGGATCCCTTAAACTTTCAAATCTGTGAAGCTTTCCAAAAATACATTGTGGACACCAGAAGGTTTTTATACTGAAAAAAGGACCTCGTGTGACTGTTCAGCTCTATTATAATGATATATGATTGTTTACTATTCATGCAATATAATATGTATGTAATTTCTCATTATGGGTATGTGAGTCCATAACAATGTACGTTGTATCCCGACAGTTGTTTATCTACAAAGAATTTGTAACATTGTTTGTCCTGTGTGTTTTGTACATATGGTGTGCGTATCTCCATGTTCTGGAGAACCCAACTCATTAGTATCATTTCGATGTACTATAGGGCGATCCAGATGAAATAAATATGTTTAAAATAAAAAAAAAAATAGTTGAAAAAGTGGGCCGATAGATGACCAGCATAACGTAGTAGGCCTACTACAATAGCCAGATGGACACGTGCAGGCGCGTGCCCATAACTCGCGCTGCGGCGGTAAGTAGCAAAGGGTAATGACGCACGTCCATGTCATTGGGCTACTTCACGTTCTTCTCTCGCAACACCCCGAGCGTCCGTCACTCACTGGGCCTGGGCGCTTTATTGGTGATATATCAGTTATTTAATAAATATTTACATTCCCTTTATTGTTTAACATTGAAAGAATAGGAACTGTTGTTGTCCTCACTATCTCATGAGGACATCGTCTACACGCGAGTCTGCACGCGCCAGCTATGCAGCCCTTTCACAATTTTATACGCCAGTACATTGGGCACTACTTTTCAGTATAGCTAATAGTTAATCTTGTATTCATTGTGTTATTCTGGGTATTTTATCCCAAAAAATAACTTACTTGTATACTTTTTCCCTAATGTGAACGAATCTTGTATTTTGTACAGCTATCTGTTCAAATAAATGAACATTTACAAAGGGACTATTTTTCTTTCCTGTTTGTTGCTTTCGGGATAGACTTGTTATCAGGTAACGGGGGCGTGGTTAGCGCTTATCTTTCTATTGATCACACCCCCCCTTAAACCAAGGCAATTTATGTGGAAAAAACGTTCTTTGGCGATCGTGCATCACTTGTAATTACATGTACTATCAAAAATCGAAAAAATAGGAAAAAATGTAAATATAATAAATAAACTTCATTGTCATTGTTTTCATGAGCGTGTGAGGAAAACTTTATGGCTGGTATTTTTGGGATGAAGCGCACACGCGGTAGCGCTTCATCCCAAAAATACCAGCCATAAAGTTTTCCTCACACGCTCATGAAAACAATGACAATGAAGTTTATTTATTATATTTACATTTTTTCCTATTTTTTCGATTTTTGATAATAATTACAAGTGATGCACGATCGCCAAAGAAAGTTTTTTCCACATAAATTGCCTTGGTTTAAGGGTGTGTGTGATCAATAGAAAGATAAGCGCTAACCACGCCCCCGTTACCTGGCAACCAGTCTATCCCAAAAGCAACAAACAGGAAAGAAAAATAGTCCCTTTGTAAATGTTCATTTATTTGAACAGATAGCTTTACAAAATACAAGATTCGTTCACATTAGGGTAAAAGTATACAAGTAAGTTATTTTTTGGGATAAAATACCCAGAATAACACAGGAGGGCGCACAGGATTTATGAATGAAAAGAAAAGTAGTGCCCAATGTACTGGTGTATAAAATTGTGAAAGGGCTGCATAGCTGGCGCGTGCAGACTCGCGTGTAGACGATGTCTTCATGAGATGGTGAGGACAACAACAGTTCCTATTCTTTCAATGTTAAATAATAAAGGGAATGTAAATATCATATGATCAACCATGTGATGACTAATACATATATGTATTAAATGCACACACATATTTATTTGATCTGAAACAAGTGTAAGCAGGCCAGCCAATGTTTGAGAGCTCGTTTGAAACATTTATTCAATTCAGAGTCTCCGGAATCACTATGCTCTGCTGTATCTGCCATGACTCTTGGCTAACTAAAGGCACTCTGGTAAAAGTCGCGTCGTCTAACTGTATTTAAACAGTTTTGCACACGCACAAAATTCAGGTATCAGTCCCTATTGACAGGTGACCGGGAAATGTTAATATGTAAGTTCACATAACAAATCTTAATATTTCAACTGCGCAACATCACTTCTTTCTCAAAGCCACCGCCGCCGAGCATTTTCTCACATCCAGTTGACTGACGAGGTCGTTGCGGGGGTGGAGATTTGTTGGAACAGGAAAATGCGACCTAACACCACCAAAGTATAATTTGAAGCGCAGGACTGTGTACACGGTTATCAAATAAGAAAGCTTTTGAGACGTATGTACACTTAATCCAACTGTCAACACAGATATGCCAATGCAGTCATCAAGCTGTACGCAAGATCTTAGGACATGGGGTCTATCAGCCACACAGACCGCACACGTGGACAATACCAATTCTTGGAAGACAAGACTGAAGTGTTATGAAGGGGTGAATTTATTGTATTGCCCCTTTTCTTGCTACATATCCATTTCAGGCCAATGCAGCGATACAGAATTACACAATGCACGACGACATAAAACAGACATGACCCACTACAAGACAATGATAAAACTACCTGAACCGTCAGTCCTGTTCACCACAATTCCAAGTTTACGATCGTATAAGGGTATTTTTCCACTAGATCCGATCCGATCCGTTGCGATAACTCGTGCGTGTGCGTTAATGAAACAGTAGAAATCCAACTGTCAAAACTCTCCGTTTCTGCTTGCGTTTTCGGATGCAATGGCATCCCTTTGTTTGATTTTGAACGCTTGGGATCTGAATTCGCATTGATCAGTCGTCATAATAACCATTGAGTGTTATATATTTTAGAGAGAATTATCACTAAAATTGTCTGATATTTACAGAATTAAACCTGTATTGCAATCAAAAGCGGATAGGAAAACGCAGTGAAAAAACGGACCCCTTGAGTTTTACTCTTTTTTTCCAAATCGCGTACGACACGGTCAGCTAAGAGCAACTAATGCCACAACGGATTGGATCGGATCGAATCGGATAGGTTCCAGTGGAAAAAACACCCTTACCAAGCCTGACACACGGCTGATGCTCGTTTGACGAATGTGGTATGGTGACATGGACTGACGTGGCGGGTGGTTTTATTTTATTTTATTTTTTTTCTTTTTGTTTTTCTTCTTCTCTTCTTTTCTCTTCTTCCTTCCTTTCTCCCCCTCTCTGTTTCTCTCTCTCTCTCTTTCTTTCTTTCTTTGAGTTTGCTCACATAAAACCACCTTTTATTTATTAAAACAAATCCCCTTAAGGGGTAAATCACAGACCTACGTTTGGAGTAGGCATTTTGTTGACAACAGCCAAAGTAATTAGGTCACGAAAAAAACAAGCGGGAAAAAAACGGCGTCACCATTAGTTTAAAACTGTGTAATGTACCGTAAAATTTAAGCTCATCCATACGATGACAGTAATATTTTCGCTAACAGTTGTATTCCATTGTTGAATGGAACATTTGGGACGGTTATTGACGACATCACCATTAAAACTGCACTGGAAAAGATACAACTGAGAGACTTTGTAGCTTTTGTTGAAGTGACATGCGAGCAAATTTGGGATGTGGAAAGTAGCACCACAATAACAACAAAATATAAACTTAATTTTCTACTTTCCAAACTAAAAAAGCGACTTGCACAAAACGAAAACACAAACGACAAGGCAGTGAGTTTATATTGGTATGATTTCTACCATTTCATTCAGTCCTGTTGCTATATTGTGATGGACAAAGCTTGCATTTCAAATATTGGTAGGCACGAAACAAGTTTTAATACTAACCGTCAAACCGGCCACATACGCCGCAAGACTTCCTGCAGTTCGGGATCATCCAGGCTGGGTTCTTGGCGCACTCACCAACCCCGGCCCACCACCGGCACGTCAACCATGAGTCCCGACAATCAGTTCCAGTAACTGAAAAAAGGGAAATGCCAATTTTGTTGAGGATATTCAAAGTCAAAGAGTAATTATGTATCAGAACAAGTCAGGTCGTTTCCTATAAGACCTGACTCTTTCAGTGTCAAGGTTTGACTGAGTCAACACCTTTACTCTGCGTTCTTTGGGGGCAATGCGCCCAAAGAACTCCGAAGAAAGCCGTTGACCTGGACCATTCCAATCGTTTCTGCACTCTTCTGGTGACTATAGGCATGCTGGCATTTGCAAAGATTGGTTTCCATAGAACACGAACACTGAAATGAAACTTATTGTTGCATCAACATAGGTCTAAATGGCATGTTGTATTTTCCACACAAAAGAAGCAAGCAATGATATACAATATTCATTTTGTGATCCCTCAGTCCTCATAGGACAAAGCGGACAAGAAATTGAATTGTCACAATAAAAACATAAATTGATAAAACATTAACAAAAGTTAAAGGGAAATAAAAAATGGTATAAACACATTAACACAAATTTTACATCATCAAAACAACTCTTGATTTTTTTCCGTGTCATCCAGATTCATACGGAATGCAATTTTTCTTGTAGCGTTATGTCAATTCAGGCTACATGGACTTTTATCCAAATTGCAATAAAAGAGTTGAAAGGAAATCATAAGTGGTGTTAACACATTAACACGAATTTTACATCACGTAAATATCTTATGCCACAACACTTTATAGAATGTGTTACCCTGTTCTCCTCTTAAGGTCAAGCTTAAAATGTTCTATGAAGTATTCTTAGGTTGGTGCTGCAGTGGCATCCAATTAAATTTTGAAACCACGCAAGTTAGCTTGTGAAGCAAATCTTCTGGTTTTTTAGTTTTAGATTGTAATTCATCGGTCTGTTTGAGAAACGAGCTTATTACACATGTACTTCCCCTTTTCAGAGGGAGAAAACGTTGTCTTAATTTGGAGATATTATTTAATTCTTTAAATACTTGACCTAAATGGATTTATCAATTCAACTTCGTTGGCTTGTCTCTGGCAGCGTGTTCAGTCCAAAGGATTTATCTGGGTAAAATATGGCTAATATACGTGGGCCTACATTTAACTTCAAATTGTCATCTTAAAGTTTGACATCAAAGTTTAACCCCTTCCCGCTCAGAATAAGACCCGAGTCAATAGCTTTCCGCGGCGCGTGCGAACATGACAGGTCTTATCGACAATTTTCAGCAAAATGTTTTTAATCAACATACAATTTTATAGTAAAAGCATGTAAGCAGACGACAGTTTACACCCGGCTGCTTTTGGCCGAGTTCAGCGGGAAAGAGTTGATGGAATTAAATCATGAATCTATTTGCTGTAGGCTTACATGTGTGCCCTGATTTTACAGTAGCCGCATTTGGCATGAGACGATCACGGCAACCCGGCTCCCCTGCTCAGTCGTCCATTTACTTGTTCGTCTGATTCCTGCTTTTATTTGAATCATTCACGGTGAGCACTAAATTTACCAATGAAAACGTCCTAACTACTTTTTCCTTTTTTCTATTACAGAAAGACTGAGTCAATAACTTTTCGTTGTGTACTTTTTGCACCAGCCTAGGTCAGGCAAGGTGTTGACTGATTTATAATATATATAATTGGAGTATTCTTTGTGTACCTTATTATATATATATATATATACATATATATATATATATATATATAATGTTTAGAACGAGCGGGACTCGAATCTGCAACCTTTGGCACCAGTCGCCTAGCTGAAATGGGAAACGCACATATCCACTCGACCAAATCCCCATTCCTAAAAAAGAATGGTTCAATGGAGGTAGTTATGGGCGAGTGCCATATCAACACGGTAAAGCAGTATATTTACTGAGTCGGCATTTACTTCCAGAATCGGAGACTTAAATCCACCAGCATTAAGGAAATGCCGAAAATATATATTTTATGCTCGGAACGAGCGGGACTCGAACCTGCAACCTTTGGCACCAGTCGCCTAGCTGAATATATATATATATATATATATATATATATATATATATATATATAGCATCTATATACCGCATTCAGATTATAAATAATCACATCTATTATTATTATTATTATTATTATTATTATTATTATTATTATTATTATTATTATTATTATTATTATTATGCACAGCCTCTCTGAAAGCCAGTGATTTATACTATAATCTGGTTATATATTGCAAATACTTAGAGAGTATTTCTGACACTTCTGTCCGAAACAGTTTGCTAAAAATTTTAGCGGCATGAGAAGCAAAGTATTTACAACCTCTGAGGTAGGACGCATGACCACCTGCGAAACATCTGTCTATGCCCCAGGGATCCCATTATACAACACTTTTAATTCCAAGGTGATGGGTGTGCAGGGGAAGTGGGGGGGGGGGGGGGTGGTGAGACCGATCGGCAGTGGTCGATAGTTGCAGCTTCATCTTTTATCTTAATACTGTGCTCCCATCAATTTTTTATGAAAATTTCAAAGCAAACCTATTAAGCACTCATCAACTAGCCCGAGTTTCAACACAACGATAGAAGATGTTGACAAGGTATAAAAATGGGTGGGAGTGGGTTCCTATAGTGGCATCATCACCAAATGACACCAAGCAATACAGATGTATAAGCTTAAATAAATAGAATAATTTACTATTACAACAAAAGAAATTGCACGACTAGATTGTTATGCCCTGACAGCCCATTGATTACGTTATCAAGGACCATTGTTTAAACAGGGATGTGGTCATAATGAACGTTCCGTCGTTGTACCCCCACGGGTACGACAATGAAGAGCTGTCGGCTATTATAATGCCAGGGGAGCTTGGATTCAAAAAAAAGAACAAACAGTTCTTGTAATTTGCTTTTATTTTCTTTCCTTTTCTGTAACCTCCGAGTCTTTTGAAATAGACCCACTGGACCCACAGTTTCCACTCACAGTTTACTAAAGCAACAGTTTCAATTTGCTTCCATACCTGAGCAATAAAACACACCAAAATTAAGATAAAAAGTTAATTAACTATGACAAATGGTTTTGCTGAAATGAATATTGACATTGTGTCGCAAGTTAAGCTCCGATGAGTGTACAGTCAGTATGTGTTTCAAAGTAAGATTCCAACAGAACACAATCCAAAAGATTTGAATTGTGTGGATCAGGCTACCAGGGATGGACCGGAATAAATTTCGAGTTCCAGAGACTTCTGAACCCGGGTCTGTGCATGCGTCGTTTGACGTCATCCTGTAAACATTTGAATGTGTCAATAATATTCTTACATCATATTACATTATAGTAGCGTTAGGACATGCTAAAGAAAGAAAGAAAGAAAGAACGAAAGAAAGAAAGAAAGAAAGAAAGAAAGAAAGAAAGAAAGAAAGAAAGAAAGAAAGAAAGATTGTACATGGACAGAGTCCTACGTTCATGTTGGTAGATATCAAGTCACCTTGTCCGCACTGCTCCAGTGTAAGTTGCCGACAACATATCTCTTAAATTAATTTCACTGGAGCCACGTTCAGTTGTAGATACCTTCACAGCATATCTGGGTGACCTGAAAGCGTGCAAAGATCTCCTTTTTAGTTAAACCAAAATCACGCCAACCATGTCCAACTTTTGTGTTGTGGTTTGGTTGTATTCGTTGGACTTAAGTTGAAGGTCGAGATGAATCTTCATGTCAGTGTTTGTTCAAAAGTGACATGCAGTCGGTTAATTTCCTTGATATTGCATTTTCATCTCCAGCTGCACAAAGATGAATTCCATAAATGAAGAAACAAGTCTGTCAGATTTCACAATATTTTTGTGGTACGGAAGTGATTGAGGGACGGACTCGGCACTGGACGCGTTATTTTGGTCTACCTCAATGCACGTGTTCAGATAATATCTGCATTATAAGCTCAAGGGATAAAAGAAGCTAGTGACAGACCATAACACACACACACACACACACACACACACGCACGCACGCACGCGCACACACACATATATGCATGCACATGCACTTCGATCAAAATGTGATTGACAGGTCTATTTGTTTGATATTCCGTTTTAGGTCTTCACAGCTAACTATTTACAAAATCACAGCAACACAAATACGAGTCATTCTATTCGGAAACTGGGGTGGCCTGCCTGGAAGTGGAACAAAAACATGGGCCCTCGGCATATAATAAAAATTTATGGTCCAAGTCACACGATGTCTGTGAGTATATAGAGTATACGATAGATCGATGAGGAAAAGGTACTGAAGATTTTCACAGGTACTTGTAGATGACATAACTGACTCACGGTAAGCATTTGATCCCATCAAACAGCCAAGGGACACCAGGAAAACCGTCCACTGAATTCGAGGGCTCGACATTATTCCCGCTCAGGCAGTTTGCGATAGAACTCTTGTACACTGGCGATCCTCGTTCAACTTGTGCCTTTCCTGTCTGGAGCTAAACCCACACCGTAAGGCTGAAATCCCCTTATGCCGAAACCGACGGCTCACTGTCGCGGTGCTGCACCGTTCTTTGCCTGCCCTGTGTCCTACACTGAACCCAGAAAAATCGGAGAACTTTCTTATGTGTTCTATGGACTGACACACTTCATACAGTGAGCGCTCAGGCATAACAAAGCACCATTAGTCTTTGTTGTCACGATTTAGCCAAGTCGGTACCTGCAGAACCTGTTTGGGGCGCATGACAAGCAAGACCCAGTTGGAGGGGGGTGCTGAAATTTTTTGTGTTTCGGAGTATTTTGTTACTTTTTTTTTATTTCCATCCAGCCTTGTTAAGAATGCACATAGCAGATAGAAATACAGTTGAATGATTGGAAAATGAAAAAATCCTTTAGCTGCTTTAAGTTATTTGTTAGGATGTATATATTTGTTTGTATTTGCATAAGTGAGACAGTGGCCTCCCGCTTCCTCCTGCACGGAGACATTTTGATGACCGAGGGTCTTGCCCGTGGATACTGAATAATGTATTCTGTCAGCTGAAAGAGTGTCATGGAACATTTTTCACGCACATACTTGATTCAAATTTTATTAATCATATGTGCGTCTGTCTATCTACCCTCTCGCTATATATATATATATATATATATATATGTATATATATATATATATATATATATATATATATATATATATATATATATATATATATATATATATATATATATACCTATCTAAACACAACCTCCGACGCCATGTTATTCAAGGTTACATATAAATTGGTAATGCTACGTGACTGTATCTTGTACACATGCTTTTGTTTTCGTTTGCCCTGTCTCCCCCAAAATGAAAACCTGAAAAGTCAAAGTGACCCGGCTTTAGATTCTAAATCTACCACAGTGGCCACCAAAAATGATGTTAACAGAGAAACGTCAGACCTTGCCAGAGACTAACAGAAGAGAATGATGTACAGCAAACTAAATAAAAACTTCCCTGAGGCCAGGCATTGAAAAAGGGACAGAAGTCACAAAGTGAACGGATAATGTTGGTGCAGATTTCAGCATATTGTGCTTTAAAATAAGTTTTGATATATTTAGAACAATTAGAATATGAGCGCGTGTCAATTTCCCGCAACCACCTGTGGGCGTTTCATTTTTAGACAAGGAATAGAGCATGAATACAATACATTTAGGAGTGTCGCGAAGGAAGTGCGTCAGGAGGACATTTTGATAGCAGCGATCATACTATCGAACTAATTTGGTAACTGCTTGTGATTTTGCTAATTTCAATAAAATTTCAGTGCTATCAAATATAACAAATTATTGACTTCCGGTAGTCTTAATTGCTTAAATGAGGGTTCGGCGTGAACATTGAGCGTTGAGCAGGTAACCGGCGGGATGATCACAGGAATTGGTGACTTCTGTCCCTTTTTCCAGAAAGGATACAATAATTATGATGAGGCAGGAACAACGAAGTCTGCAAGACTGCACTGGTGAAATACCAATTCAGCTTGTTTTGTGTGTATCTCAATCTGTCAAAAGCGTTTGGCGCCTTCAATGACGATACTCTTCGCCACAAATAAATATGCTATGATATCCGTGGTCGCTCATCAACATTTGCTAAAGGTTGAAATTGATGTGATGTGTGCTGGTTAGACTTGCAGAGTATATATATATATATATATATATATATATATATATATATATATATATATATATATATATATATATATATATATATATATATATAGATATATATATATATATATGTATGTGTGTGTGTGTGTGAGGGAGGGTGGTATATCAATTTTCAACATTGATGGATATATATATATATATATATATATATATATATATATATATATATATATATATATATATATATATATATATATATATACTGTGTATTAAACTAACCATTTATTATCACTTGAAATCTCGGTGTCTGGGAGGAACATAATCAAATTGCTCAGAAACTAAAACTTAAGACTATTTTTTACAGGTTTTTAACCCAGGACTAACCTTCGGCACTTGCAGTCAGCCGAAACGGAAAACGTTTATATCCACAGGGCCAATCCCTATTCCTATGACAAGAATGGGTCAGTGAGAGTATTCAGGTGTCAATGACAAACGATCATCATTGCTGTCTGTATGATCCAGTAAAAAGTATATTCTACGGAATAGCGCTGGAGAATTATGACCGAAACGTCAGTGGCACTATTTAAAGGAATACCGTTAACTTATATTCCTTATGCTTTGGCTACGGAACGACCAGGTCTCCAATAAGCGATTTGGGGCATCTGTCACCTATAATCTAATTTCTTAGCCCCAAAAATTGGAAACGCACGTATTCCCTCTGCTTAATGCATTTTAAATCAATGTTGCCTGCTTAGCACACCCAGGAACCTGGACGCTTGGACCATCCACCAGCGACGCACAAAAATGGTCTAAGAGTCAGCTGAACAGGCAAGCGTCAACGAATCCACTGTTAAATTGCGCTGGGTTGTACAGATTTCTGGTACATTCATCTTGACAAAGAGCAAAGAAAATGGCTGCTTATTTTTTTTGTTTAGCTCATATAATATGCAAATTTAACATTGACAATGTTTACATACTGTTTCTTCATGGAGCACACATTTGGAACTATTCTGTTTTTTTTTCTTCATTTTTTATGTGACAATGTGAACACAAAATGACTTGAGGTGTGATTATGAAATTTATTTTTAATTTAAGTCAAGTAAAAAATTCACCATAATTTTTTTAGGATACAGTAATCCCTTTCGGTAGCGTCTTCCCACGATTTCGTAATGGTAATGATGATGATGATGATGATGATGATGATGATGATGATGATGATGATGATGATGATGATGATGATGATGATGATGATGATGATAACAACAATAATACAGTGTTGCCAACCTGCCAAACTTAAAATCCGGGAGATAAAAAGTAAAATTAAGGGAGATTTATAAATAAATATGAAATATAGAAGGGAAATATTGATGAAATTCCGGGAGGTGACTCAAAATTGTTAAAAATCCACACTTGTCAAGAATTTTCAGCATAAAATTCCGGGAGTCTCCCGGAAAATCCGGGAGGGTTAGCAACGCTGATAATAATAGTGTTGTGGCTCTCCGCTTTTGTGCTGCGGTTCTGTGTGACACAGGTGGCATAGAAAAAAGAAATAATAGTAGATGAGGCGGAGGAAACCGTGGTTATCCTAATCAGCTCGTGCTGACATGTTTTCCAGGACCAGAGCCGAGACAAAGGGTCCACCACACACTCTCTCACAGCTGTGGTGGGTCCCTGGTCCTGGATATATCCCCCGACACTCATCGCTTGCAGACCCCCCCCCCCCCCCAAAAAAAACCCCTTTCCCTCACACACCCTATCCCCGCCTCTAAGGCTCAGGCATTTCCCATTGGGGACCCCATGTGAGCCCTTATAAGGGCCACCACCATTCGCTTTCCTCTCTGCGCTCTCAAATTATATTCTAATTTACACTGTTGCTATCTAACTCTATCAATTCATTTCTTTTCTTCCAGCACCCTACCAGGTAGTCCTGTACACTTTTAGTACCTTTCCTGTCTCCCAGAAAGCCACCCTTCAAACCCCAAACCCATGCTACACTTTCCTCATCCTCTAAACACTGAACCTCTTCTAGACCCTTGTTATTATAGTTTTGCCTGTGCCACTTTCAGAAAAATTATTCTCTCAACTCTCTATATGCATCACACCACAACAGCCAATGATGCACTGCCTCACCTACCTTTTGTCTACATACCTGACATTTTCCATAACTACCTGTTGTCCACTTCTGTTTTCTATTTTCTAGATTGATCACTCCTGCCCTACTTTGAAAAAGAAAGAAACCTGGATCCCTTCCCTTCATCTCAACACACACTTTTCTTTGGCTTTTCCAGTATCTTGTACGCATTAAGTGTACTCTTTTTTTATTTTACTGGCTCCTCTTTTCCAGTCCTCCTTCCAGCCCTCTGTAACAGTCTTACCTATATACACTTTCCAATCATCAACTTCAACATATCCTTTCAACTCATATCTCTCTGCCAACTTATTTATGTCTTTGACCCATCTTGTATGTTCCTTGACTACCTCATTGTAAACTTTCCTGCACCACATGTCTTCACTTACTGCTTGTAGATACCCCCAGTATTTTAGCTTTGCTTTCGTAATTCTGTATGTGAATTTTATTCCATCCTAACTTTCCCAGTACTGCTACTGTTGTTGTACATGGTGGTGTTCCCAGTATCCATTTCCCCATCTCATTCTGTGCTTTCTCCATTCCTGGATATCACCCTCACTTATTGAAATCACATCTAAGCCATATATCATCCCTGGTATTGCAACTCTATCCCATAATACCCTTGTTGTGTATGCTCTATTGAAACTGTTCATTGCGGTGGCTTTAATTATTCCTTTCGTACGATTCACTTTCTGTTTAATCTTCTCCACCTGATACCTGAACATGCTTTTACCCGTCGTTTTTATCTTAACACCTGGGTATTCATACTCGTCAACCTCCCCAATTTCAATTAACTGTTTTCTACCTTCTGGAATTTGGAACTGCCCAATTCTCCATTTTTTTTTCATTCCCACCTGGTTTCTTCCCAAGAGTCACCACTTAACCTTTATCCTTACTAAATTCTAACTTCCATTTATTCCCATACTCCCTTGCTTCTTTCTGGACTGTGCCACGAGTACAATGTCATCTACAAAAAAAAAAAAAAAAAAGAAAAAAACCCCTGAGATTTTTAGGTCACCTACCTTCATTTCCTTATTACACTCCATTAATTGATCCCCAAACTCCTTAGTATACAGGGCATACACAATCGGGGACAGCACACATCCCTGCTTTAGGCCTATGTCCAGACGTGCATTCTCTACTTCTACCTTTCCTAATGAGAGTGTACAGTCTACATCTTGAATAAAGAACAAAATGGTGCCACTTAAATCTTTGCAGGGACGGCTCTGCTTGTTGATCACCGTAACATGGGGATCAGCCAAGCCCGCAATTCAGCACCCTATTTGATTTCGGAATTTCATGCAGAATCTGCAGTTCATTTAAACAGTGAAGGTCACTATGCCAATGCACTTGCTTAAAATCCCTGTTTAGATGAACTTCGGCTAGTCCACACTCAGCATACAGTAATAGTGCAATTGAGCCATGGCTACCCATGAAGAAGCGTTCCACCTGCTCACATACCACTAATGTGTAAATTTGGCAGCTTATCCCTCTCCCCAAATTACGGTTAAGCATGCGCAATGGGCTTCAATTCAAGTGTAGTTGGTCAACAGGGAACTTCACTTGGATTGCTGAAAGCCAGCGGCAGAAGGTATTAGTCCCAAAAGTGTGAGTATTTGCGACAAATGTACTTTATGTCACATTTTGCTAGTATTACTTTGAATGTTTAAAAGGTTTGGTTAAATACTCCTTAAATAGACAACCAATATATTTTCTCGTAACAGTAAAGAACTAAATGGTGCCACTTAAATCTGCACTACTTTCTTACGTCATCATGTTATGACACGCTGACCTGTTTGGTCTGCTGTGAACTTGAAACATGTTCGAGACATACGTCTATTTCATGCAGCAGTTTGTTACAGTTGAGTATGTTTTTCTTTTAAAGAATCTGAGATTTTCTGCAGACAAAATTCCAGAATTGCTTGTGGGAGGACTGTTCGAAGCTAATAATTTTGCCTAGGCCTATAGCATCATATGGAAATTGGACTGACAAGATTACATGTACAACAGCACTGTCTGCGTTATTTGACTACATTTGGAAATGCCCAGGCCAAGGGCAAGAGGACTAAATGTTCTGTACAAATACTTAAGCCTCTCATATCACTATTGTTGTGCAGACTTTGTGTGATTTGAACATGCACAGGGGTTTTCTTCATTGTCCTCAACGCAGGTTTGAGGAATTTATTTGTTTTAATTTGAGTCCAACATCGTAGACTTTTTTATGATTGCTCCCCTGAAGTTCAATGAAAACACATATGCTGTTTCCAAATGTAAGGGACCACTCAACATTTTCAACATGTTCACGAGCATACACCAAGTATGCACGGGGAGGCAAGATCCATTTACAATATCCATTAAATTATTAAAATGTTGAACAATAGCTGCCTGAAAAAATAACATATATATATATATATATATATATATATATATATATATATATATATATATATATATATATATATATATATATATATATATATATATATATATATATATCTTATTTATTATTGAGGATGGCTGATGAACATAAAAGGGCATTGTGTTTACTTGTGAAAATAATACAAATTTTGGTATTCTCTGGTATAATATGCAGAAGTTTGATATCAGCACTTAAGCTCAAGTGTGTAGATCATGTTTTTTAGATTGATTGTTCAAAGTTTTCTTACAGATACAACAAAATCAAATGCATTTACTTACTCCATTTTGGTATACGAGTGGCTGGCAAACAACTACAAAGCTGTAATTTTGGTGTTTAGTGTGTCTGACGAGAAACATGTCTGGACATAGATTCATCGAGCAACTCACTGTCCTAGGAGCACGCATTCTTTGTAGAAATGAAATCAATTCACATGCACGCTCGCTTCTCCGAAATTACAAGTAAATGTATTGTTTTATGCCGTATTTGCTTCTTTTGAACTGGATTAATATATATTCTCTTACATTAAATACAGATTATATTACGCATTGGTGACTTTCTGGCGTGTACTCTAAAAAAAATAACTGAAAGAATTGTTGGGGTAACGTATTGTAAATTCCATGAATAATTTACAATGTAGGATAGCCTTCAGCATGGAATAAACTGCTCCAAATGGTATACAGGCAGGAGGCAGATGACTGGGAACTGAATGGAACTGGATCCAAGTGGCTAAGCAATGTCACTATTTCTTAAAACAAGAAGGTCGCTCCTGGATATTGCTGTATATTATTTATTTGTGTAGTGTTCAAAGCTTGAAAATACATACTTTTTCAAACACTCGATAAATGTGTAATTTTGTACCAATTCGCAAAATGGCGACAAAAATCCAATAAATACCTCTTACATATTTTGTCTTTATTTTCTGTATATCTAGACATCTTTAGCATTAAGAAAATATATAGTTTTATTGTGTTGATGGCAAAATTGGATGTATTAGACAGAACCAAAAGTGGGCCTTCTTGGCGCTCGCTATAGCTTCCTGGCTTCCACCTTAAGGGATGGGTTGAAGCCAGGGTGACTCGACCAACCGTCGACGACTGCAGATTGACACTTGCACCTGAAGCCCAGGAGACACAACAAACACCAATGAATGTAAAACCCAGTTATTTCATTGGAATGAAGCTTATCTTTCCCCCTGAAGATGTCGCAGTATAAATATATCGATTAATCTGCGAGCTTTTCATGCTCACTGTTAAGCTGAAATCTACGAGGACAGCAGACACCGGTCAGTGGCAACGTTTTTCATTATCCCAATGTTCACTGCAAGTTTGTCATACTCTTGCGTGCCAAAGGGACCACAGTTTTTGTTTCCGATTTCTTTTCTTTATCTTTTTTCATATATATATATATATATATATATATATATATATATATATTTATATATATATATATATATATATATATATATATATATATATATATATATATGTGTGTGTGTGTGTGTGTGTGTGTGTGTGTGTGTGTGTGTGTGTGTGTGTGTGTGTATTGGAAAGCACTAGAATAGGGAACAGAAGTGCCTGCTTACTTCGAAGACGATTCATATTTTCGTAATCTTTCTTGTCCGTGACTCTGTCCTTGTTTGCAAGGAATATTTTGATGGTTGCCAAGATGGGATGCCACGTACACGTGGCCTCTCCGTTCGACCGGTCAGGCAGCTTTACACTTGCCCACGCAAAGGTGCACCTGGGGTGCCTTACGGGGATTTTGATGGTAGAGTCCAGTATTCTACAATACCAGACTCAAAACAGTGTACAGTGTGCAATTACAGTAGTGTAGAATTCTGAAGAATCTCAGTTGATACGTTTTGATTTGTATGTTAAATAATCATGGATTCACATCAAAATCTTGATTTACGTTTAGACACCCTTTATCTTTGCTTATGAAACATTCACAGTTTCACACAAGAAAGATACCAACAAAATCATGCTGTCACATTTCCACAAGCAAATTATCTCAATTTCAGGCAAAACTGATCGTCATTTGATTTCGCCTTTCCTGCACACATATATGTAATTTCCAAGTTCAATTTGAGTTGCAAGTAATAGAAAAATTATCAAAATCATTAGGTGAAAGGCCGTAGACGATAAAAAGGTTAAAAAAAACAACCAGAAAAATTAAATTTGTTCGAAAGCAAATCTTGCTAATGGTACAAATATGAAAGCGTATGATGCATCTGGGTGTAAAAATCAAGCAGCATTTACTATAATACTAATTAGAGGTATGTCATATTTTATAACTTGAATAGCACTCAGACAAACACCCAATTCCATACAGTGAAAAGTCTCTGAGTTGAGTACCCTTAGGACCGAGAAAAATACCCTTGTAGGCAGGTGCCCAATCGAGGGACGGCCAGCCCTTTTGGGGTTGTATGAATAAGTACATGTACATGTAGAAATAAATAGTATCTGTACATATGTACACAATGTATACATGTAGTTTCATAACTCAAGGGAAATAACTACATACAATACAAAACTTTGTTCTTCATTGTATGGAAAACAAATACAAGACCTCATCAAGTACTGTCGCCAGATACCTATGGAGAAGAGGTCTCATTGGTTACAAGAAGAACAACAAGAGGACTGTGACAATCTTGTGCTCAGTTGACCTTGGATGCAGAGATTAAAGTGGTCCTCTGACTTAAGGAATAATATCATGGTCACCTTCGTTTAAGACCAACTTCAGTGTTCAGAAGCACATTTTCTGAAATAAAAAGTTACAGGATCCACTATTACCAAGACGTAAGAAAATATATCAGTTTGACCTTTCACGGTCACTCGAGGTCAAAATTAATAACATCAAAAGAAACCTAGTTTTGCAGTCTATTGGTAAATTAAGTAAATTCTATGAGCAAACCAGGTCTGAAAGAAACCACACAGGCACTTTCCTATTCGTGTTTAACATTAACCATAGCCCTAAGATGCCCCATTACCGAGATATAAGACAATATGTTAGATTTGCTGCTATCCATATTAACCATACTAACATGTACACGTAATGTTACCTATGAATCTTAATTTCGATAATGCATTCAAAATCAGGAAATGGGCGCATCACCACGCAGAGAACAAAATAAGTGAAGATTCAGTCCAAGTACATTTCCACCAACTCTGAACAGAATCCAACATGCTATTTGGGAGAACAGTGCGAGAATACTAGCAGTGAACACACACAAAAACTCTTTAAAGAAAAACTGTTGAAAAATCGCAACACGACCTCTTTTAAAATTTTCTTTTTGCAATTGTTTCAGACACTTTACAAGAGGAAAGTACATAACTCGGTTCTTTCAGGCAAGAGACACCGTTACATATGTTAAATTATAAATTTCACATCGCGTAGTGCCCCTGCTTCATAAACGTCAAGTGGCAGACTGACATTAGCGCAGTAAACTTGTCATTGTTTGTGTGCATGTACAACCTTAAACTCGTTTAAGGTCGTCACTCTATGTTCATGAGGCAGACTCGTGTTCAGGTCCATTGATCTTATGTTTTTCCCCCGGGAGATTGCAACAACTGCACATACATACATACATACATACATACATACATACATACATACATACACACATACATACATACATACATGCATGCATGCAGATAGACAGACAGACAGACCGACAGACAGACAGACAGACAGACAGACGTATGGATATAATGGGATAGAACGAAGGGATAGCCGTCATTTTGTTTGTTTCATTGTGACAAATAAAAAATATGAAATAGAAAGTAGAGGGTGCGGTAGGGTAATATTATATTAAGTTGAAATAATACAAGCGAGCTGATGAAAATAAGTTGCACTTTTTTTTTCATTGAGTCGGCGAATTTTTCATGTAAAATGTAAGCCCGTATGGCTATTGTACTGACAAAAGGAAGTCTTCGTTTTGTGGATTTGGAGCGAAACCAAATTTTGGAATGGTCTATTTTTCCATTATATTTTGCCGTGTCATCTAAATGTGCAAACATTCTTCGAAGTACAAGGCGTGACAGTTTTGTGTATCGACTGGAATAAAAATAGATTTATCCATGGTTGGAACTGTCAACATAGTTTTTTTTTTCCTAAATTGAAGTTTCACGGTCTAAACTTCAAACAATAATTTATTTTCTTTCCCTCTTTAATTCGTGCAGTGTTTCGTGGCGTTTGCAAATGCTTTCTAAGGAAAGTATTCAGGAGTTGAAATCCCCTAGCAGTCATTATACAGCCAAGGATGTTGGCTAATGTATGGCCAAGTAGCCCAGTTATACATTAATTGATAGTTTACAAGTAAGAATTGCCCCTCTAGGTGATGTGCCCTAGTCTTTATCATCTAAGTCTTGTTGATGTGTTGAATCACTGATCGGCCATAGCACAGTAAATATATTTATTGACAATTCATAATTAAGAATTGCCCCTTTATGTGATGTGTCTTGGTGTTTGTCATCAAAATCTTGCTAGTATGTGGAATCACTGATTGGCTATAGCCTAGTTTATATACTTATTGACAGTTTGTGATTGGCCCTCTGTGTGGTGTGCCCCAGTCTTTGTCATTTAAAACTTGTTAATAGGATAAGTGGTCAGTCAGACTTTGCGGGTCTCCTGTTGTCTTGTAAGCAGCGTCGTCTCCTTTACGAGTAATATTTACACGTAGGTAGAATACAGTCTTTTTCTCCAATCGCGCAATTTATTTTGTTCGTATGAATTAGCCTATATATCTTTGTGAATTAACATAATCTAAGGCAAATAAAAGGATCAAGTTGTGGTTTCCGTAATTCAATGGTCTCCTGGTTAATGACAATATTTCAATTTATATAACACATTTTGCAATAATGATTCATCAGGACTATTGACATGTCATCAAAGAAACTTTATATTATCCAAAACGATTGAAAAACCTTTTGTTGCCCTTTTGTTCCAGTTTGACCTTACTTTTATCTGTAAATTGAGGACTGTATGTATGGAAAGCTACCGACCAGTGCCGTAATATACTTCCTATATTTTTTTCTCTACAAAAAGTCCAGTGAAATAGCAATTCGAAGAAAGAAAAAGACGAAACAGACAAACTAACGGTCACTCTCGATTGCTCAGCCTGCGAAAATTGTTACCTGTTAATTTGTTGTCCAAAAGTCCTGGAAATGCAAATTTGCCTTTTAAAGTTAAGTTGACAAAGTTGTTTGGTTGATGTTTAAAAAGTTAGTGTTTCGATTGTACATTAATTTGCCCATTTCTACATGGTTAATCATCAATTTTCAACACAGGGCATATTATGATTAATGTATAAAAATAAATATATCAGTAATATTTCTTACAAATTGGCGACCTTGGTAAACGCTGATTATAAAATCGTTGCACAAGTTTTTCTGCCATGCAGTGACATAGTATTCTACTTATTGGTATATGAAGATCAAACTGGATATGTCATCGGGTGATTTATCGGAACAAACATTAAACCACTTTCAGATATACTTAATTTCTTTAAAAGCCCACGATTTTACCAGATTACCACTCTCAACTGATTTTGAAAAAAAAAAAAATTCCGTCAAGTACACCTACATGAACCACGTGTTTTCTCGTTATGGTGTTTCAAAAGTAAATGCAGATAATTTATTCTGACGTCAGCAGTTGTTTAACAATGCAAATACTTCAGACTTCATTTCTTTTCCGTTGGGTTGGCCAGGGTTGTCACTGAGTTCTTTTCCTGTTTGCCTTAGCCGCTGAGCCATTGGCTGTACTGGTTCCAACAAAAGATGATATCAAATGTCTGGCTTACAAAATTCATGTCAAATGGTCGAATTAAATTTTAATACATATTGGTTGAACGGAATTCTGGCGGTACATGATCACTTTTAAAATTTTATAATCTCAAACTTGAGTGAAAACATGGTTCGTATTATTCAATGTACTTAGGTATAGATTAGTACATTTTCTTTATTGTCGAACGTAGAAACACGTAAGCACAAGATGCTGCAGCTTATATTGCTGTGATACATGAAAAGTATAGACATAATATAATAAAATGATAAAAGAAACACCAGCAACATTCATAGGACATTCCTATAAGGATGTAAACACACAGACATTAAACTTGCACAAACTCTTATAATTTCATAATCATAAATGGGACATATATACAAGATGTACTCAAGGCACTGAGATAAAGGTCCCGGTGATTAAGTTGGGTATGTTTTCTGAATGAAAGCTTTTGGCTATAGTCACGGGATAAACCACAGTCACAGAGTGCTTTGTAGATCTCAGCTGCCGCGATCTCAGGACGAAGATGGACGAGTGTAGAAAGTGTTGCTCTTTCCAGCAATGAAGAGTATAATGATTTGAAATCATAGCACATGAATCGTATTCCACGTTCATGAGATTTTTCTTTTGAGTATTTTCTTTACCACATTGGTGCCACATAAGCTTGACTGTAATCTTAAACACAACTGGATATCCATTTCCTATTGTAACTCGGACCAAATTTTTCGGCTTTCCTGTGCAAATGACTTGAAATTTATCCGCGTTTACTTGTGTGTTAGTTTTGTAAGACATGTACCATTTCAGGGCGTTTCTTGCCTCCCTCAGCAAATAATTTTGAATATGTACAGGGTTTGCTAGCCTAGCCGTAGAATTGATCCTTAAGGAAAACGCTTTTCAAAATTTCAAGATATGTTCTCCTATCATTTCTAAAATTTACACCTTGTTTGCAACGTACAAGATAACTGGCAAATAGATGCGTTGACCTCTCTGACAAACCATACGCGTACACCTTTGCAGCTAAAAGATCATTTGGTAGACAGTCAGAAGACAGTCAAAGGCCTTTTAGAGGCCCATGGAATCTGCAGCGACTGCCTGAATCGTGTCTGGCGAGAGGAACGCCAATTTTCAGTTGAGTCTACCAAGGTGTAGGAAGAGATGTATCCTGTACGAAACGCTGAAATGAATACATCAAAAATCTTATTACAAAACTCTATAAATACAAACATGTAGGTAGGAAGTATACGCCACGATCTGTGCCATGGAGAGTGATTAATATAGGCTTGGCCTGCTTCGCAATCCATGTAAAAGATATGGGTCTATACTTTTTTTTTTTTTTATAAAGTGGTCATTGATTATGGATTCACTAATGCTTAAAAGATGTAACAATACACTGATTGGCTTTTTTATTTTAATCAATGTCTGTATCTTGTCTGGCAGCTGGGAACGCCAATTTTCAACTAATTCTACTAGGGTGTAGCAAGAGTCCTGCACAAAAACCTTACATGAATGCATCAAAAATCTCATTGCAAAACTGTGAACTGAATATAAAAGAGTAACGAAATTGCCTGCAACTGATCAATATCATATATTTGTCCAAAGAATATAAACGGTTGTCTTACGTTCATATTCTGCTCGTAGTAAATAGGCACATAACTATTGTATTCTGAAATACCTTATTCAAAAAGACGTGTGAAAGAAAAGATATCTTAG
Source organism: Hermodice carunculata (assembly GCA_964020975.1). Lineage (NCBI taxonomy): Eukaryota > Metazoa > Annelida > Polychaeta > Eunicida > Amphinomidae > Hermodice > Hermodice carunculata. The sequence goes on from OZ026624.1 coordinate 31,211,113, forward strand.
GATTTTTTTTTTAATGTAAACGTAAGATTTCTATACAGCAACAAGTACTCTATTTTCCAGAGAGACATGAACAGTTTAATAAAAGGCGGCCTACAATATTCCTGTTGTAATTTGGTCCTGCTCACCGAACCAAAAGCTAATACACTGTCTGTACTTGCATCTGTTGTTCTTTCCATGTGTTGGGCGCATATACCTTCTCTACTTGAAAACATGCCATGGAATCGCTGGAAATACCAAAAGTGGTCACATGCTGAAAAAGGTGGGACTGATGACCTGATAGCTCAATGTATTTCAGGATTCGGCTGGAGTTGTTCTCATTCCCGGTGACCCGTGAAGTTTGACAACGTGCAACCGAATGCCTTGCAAATAGCTGTACCACCTGGGGCTCTTCCGCATTGCCCCCGATACCCTACTCTGAAGCAAAATAAACAAAAATCTTTAAAAGCCACTTGCGTTGCCAATTTCGACAAAAGCCCGTGTTTTCTTTATTGACATAGAGATACTTGATTCAGATTCTTTTTAAACCGACCTTTCATTCAAGTACCAGCATGCGTACAGTTGCAAAGACCAACGAATGGTCCAGGTCAACAGCTTTCCCTATTGCGCTTTGGGCAAAAAAAGAGCAAGTATGCAGCCACATATGGCAGAGATGATCATATTTCCGAATTGCAACTGAAGAAAAAAATAACTTCTGTTGAATAATTATTAAGAAGCATAATGAAGAATGTGACAACATGCTTACCGATAACTGTGCCGTGAACATCCCACAAATTAAGCATTATGTTATGTAGCCTCTAATAATGCATATGATGACGAGTATTAAAACTGATATAATTGTTTATTGAATGTGTATTGTAGGCCTATGTACTGTCTGATTGGTTGAATGATTTACTTTCAATACCAGACAATGTTCTAGTAGTACAGACATACAGACATACACCCACACTCAGGCGCGCGCCCACGAACACACACACACACACGCACGCACGCACATGCATATATATATATATATATATATATATATATACATATATATGCATCCATATGCTTGTAAAGTATTACTTTTTTCTCCATTTTTTTCAAGCACCCCTAAGCAGGGCATGCACATTATTTGAGAAAAAATCTACAGTTTTCTTGACTTGCCCATCGGGAAATGTTAGCATTGTTTCGTTATTTTAATTCTTATTTTGTTAAAAGGTTAAAATTCAGGTCCGCACCGGTAGATTTAGTTGAGGCTCGCACTGATTTCATTTCACTCTTTATTACATGTAACACAGTCATTATAACTGTCGTCCTCCTTTCTACGAGTGAACATGTGCAGGCCAATACCAATATCAAAGTATCACTGTTCTTCCTTGGTTGTTCATATACTGCAGTCAGTGCCGTTCTCACTACTCGGACTACTATCTGTGACATCTTGTGGCATCTACATTCTTACTTCTGTTTTATAATGACGTAGCAGTAATGTCCGGTGACTTGCGTACACACTTTCGTATATGTACTTTTTATTTTTTGCGACAGGAATTCATATATACAGGCTTGGCCTGTTTTTCGATCGTTTTCTTTTCTTGTTGGAAACAAAAATGTTTAACCCCTGTTCAGGTCAGTGGATTTCGTAACATATGCCGATGAACAATGGTCATATCGGGAAAAGTTGTCCTGATCAGATAAATCATTTGGATATATATATATCTGTCTGTGTGTGTGTAAAAGTTTAGCTTATGACAGTTCCTTACTTACAGAGACCCCTGACTTGGCTTTGGCATTTTGAATATACTTGAGCCATCACAAGAAATCGTTTGATTAGCTCAAGTGAAAGCTTTTCATTTGGGATTAATGTTCACATCAAGCAATTTTTTGTCGTTCTGGGTATAAAGAAAAACAAAGTGCTTGGAGTAAGATACCAGTAAATAATATGCTTGTTGACTGCACTTGCGGTTAGCACACTTGTACAGCCTTAGCCAGGTTCCGGGGCCCCGGTTTCAGACTTGACTTTATTCATGAGGAACTTAAAAAGCTACCGAAAGTCATTAATTCATTTATTCCCACACTGGGCTCTCGCAAGTCAGCTTAAGGGCGTAGTTGAGGTAGAGGTGGGAGTGTCAAAGGGTTTGGACGACTCCCCCCGCCATTTTCAGCAAAATGTCCAACTTGGACCAAAAAAGAAAGAAAGAACATGAATCAAAACACAGCTTTACTCACTGGCATGACACGATACTTCTTCATTATTACCGTGATTGGTGTGGTTGAGCCGAAAACAGCAAAAGGATCTTTGTATGCGATCATTCCAAAATGGTCCAAAATTTTGTTGGTGGCTAGACCTTATGTTACGGCTTAATAAAATTAGCCTCAGTGCATGAAGTAGACTTCCGGTTTGGTTGATCAGCAAAATGTTATAATAAAATAGCAGCCTTCATAGGCCACTTCAAGTCTTAGGTGGCCTATCTGCAGCTCCAATGAAGTTTAGCATTTGGGTATAAAGTTAGCAAGGACCAGTGTCGGAAAATTATTTTAGATCGCCATCCAACAGAAGAGTGTCGAAGTTCAGTGTGAGAATGAATTCTCTTCGCCTTCATGTGTTTACTCAATGAATTAATTTGCTACATGTACAGTTCTCAACATGACTGCATGGGCGATAATCAAATCCAAAATTATTTTCAAAAGGTCTGCAATTTACAATTTGACAAACGGAGGAGACAAATATAGCACCATTTCGTTTTTAACAATTCAAACGCTGCAACTTAAATTCCTAATCACTGTAGAACTTTAAAGACCTGAAATATCTGTGACTCAAATCTGAGAAAGTTTGGGATTCTAGTTGAGAAAATGTTATTTTCTAAAAAGAAAAAAAGGAAAACAGTTTGATGTCAATTTATGCCCACTATATATTTAACATTTACCTACTTAAGCTTAGTTTTACAGTCATGCTAGATCATGCTTATCATGCAAGTTTCAATGCAAAGTATACTGTTTCACAATAGGTATGAGCTGAATGAATAATGACATGAACTGCTTAGGCCCAAACTGTTTTTATACTTCTAATAAAATGAACATTTGTTTATTATTTACATGTTAGAGTGTAAAGAGACGCATGCCATGAAAGAAAGTGGATTTTTAGAAAGTCCGGTAGATTCTATATTTTGACGAAAAGAAATATAAAACAAATGTGCTAGATACTATTTTACATAGTACCACATGGTTATACTTTCAAAAGGGACTTTTCTTTTCCATCTTCAAACTAGTAGTAAAGCAGGGAGCAAGGGACTAGACAGCACAAATTAAAACTGTTGCAAGTATCGGTCTTTTAATTTTCAACATCCGATGATTAGATTAAGGGATCATAACTAATGCTTCAGAGACTTAAATGACTAAAATGCAGATATTAATGTTGATACAAGTATGGGTGGTTAAAAGTAATGAAGCTCCACTGGTCCAATCTTAGGCTTTATATTTTCCATTTATCCCAGTTAACAAAGATTTTCCTCCATCGTGGTGGATGAATTAAGCAATTGGAAACTTAATTGAGCCCCTAAAAGCCGCCATTTTGCACTTCGAATCTCAAAACTTTGGGGGGCATGCCCCTGGAACCCCCTGGCAAGGCTTTGCAGCCTTCGGCTGCTTGCAGGTCCATTCTTTTTTTCATTTGACCCACCCCTCCCAAATCATCCTGCCTGCCGGCTTCCGTTGTTTTCTTGAAAATGCCTGTATGACTTTAGAAACCTGTATTTTGAAAATTGAAATTTATCTAGGGACTTTTGTGTACAAAACAAGGGACTGGTGTGTGTGTGTGTGTGTGTGTGTGTGTGTGTGTGTGTGTGTGTGTGTGTGTGTAAGGCCAGATTCGTTCGCCCACATTAAGTATAACACGGAAATGCACACTTGCGTATCGTGGTGTATATTGTTCTCCATGCATGACCTACCCGTACCAAACGTTCTTATGGTACCAATCCTGCCGTCATATAAATGTAATCGCTTGTTCCACATGGAATGTAGGCTGATGCAGACAACGAATTAACGTGTGGCAAATATTTTTACTCTTAGTACCGTCACTGGCTGTCACTGGCCAACACTTGCTCCAGAAAATAAAGGAAAGAAAGATGGAGAAACATGACAGATTGACAGATTCTTTCTTTATCTTGGATATTAGCGACATCACTATAGCCGGTGTGCATACATTCCTGTCTGGGCCACGATGGAAGAAGCTTCCACCATGGCCCAGATGGGAATGTACACACACAAAAGGTGAAGAGAAACTATACATGACAATGAATTATAAATAAGTAGAAATCCTTAAAACTCATTCAATGAAATTTGTAAATCAAATTTGCTTGGCAAAACTGATCCTCAAATGCACTTCAGTCGTTTCCAAACCGGCTACGTAAAGAATTTCAGCGAGCGGTCCTGCCAGCTGTTTGGCTGTATGATCTGGCTCACTCTGGATGTTATGTCAATAAGGGTTACAGATCCAGTGTTGTAAGAATGATACTTACTTTCTTATGGAATTTCCAAAAAAAGTCGATCAGGGCGCATCCCATTCAAACACGTCTTAAACTCAACTATATTCCTCAAGAAGCATGTCATTGCACTGATAAGCGCTGGGATAATCATCAATAACTTCACATCGGGGATAATAGTGTTAGTTTTTATCTTTCATTTTATTTTATTTTCTTACTTATTTATTTATTTTTTTTTTTTTTTGGTTCGGTGATTCTGTCTCAGCAGTCCTTGAATATTAGTAATACCAACACTGCAGAGCAAAAATCCATGCAAGATAGCAACAAAGCAATATGTAACTTGAATAGAACATCTGCATGCATCAAGTTGCAATTTTGAAATGCCGATACCCATCCTTTGTGACATTCTTCAACACAGAATCATGTTGGTGTACACAATTCATAGTTAATTCTATTTTTGCCCCTAATGGCGTAGTAATTTGAAATTAGCTCCAAATCTTTTCCATCAAACTGAACAATTCGTCTGGCATTTACTTTCATTTTTGGTGATGCCAGTAAACTGTGATTGAATTTTCCGTAAATGAAAGGCGAGTTTGTTTCTGGCCAATCAAATACATTATACCTGAAAGCCTCGGTCGGATGGTTTTCGACTTCTCTTATGGAATGACCAGAAACCTCTTGAGTACTATCATAAATTTACATGTACATTTAAGACTGTGTCAAACTCTGCATGTGGGAAGTTATCAACATACATAAAAAGTGAAGGACTCAGAATTGAGCACCAGGGAACTCCCAGCTGTTACTGATGCAAAGTCGGATAGTTCCTCTTGCCACTTGGTAGTTTGTTTTTTGTTGTGGCATAATAAATGTACTTATTGTGACCAATAATATCATACGCTGTCAGTTTATGAAGTAGATTACCGCCATTCCCAGTGTCAAAAGCCTTTATCAAATCTATAATAAATAAACCAATGAAAGAATGAAAGCAGGAAGAAAAGAAACAAGGAAGGGAAGAATATAAGAAAAAGTAAAAAAAACAGAGAGAGAGAGAGAAAGAAAGAAAGAAAGAAAGAAAGAAAGAAAGAAAGAAAGAAAGAAAGAAAGAAAGAAAGAAAGAAAGAGAGAACTGATGCATTCTTTGATAAAAAGCTAACTTGAAGTCCAAAGATACAGGATACAAAAGGGACTGAAAAAGGTTGAAATTTACAGACCAGTTTTCTCTTTTTATTGGAACTTACTCTCCATTTATGTTGATTGCGGTCCAACACGAAAAACGTATTCGAGACCGTGCACACATATGAATGTCAAGCTGATGTTCTATAGCATGTACACGGTATCGTTACTTCAAATAAATAGTAAATGCTAAGTGTGTATTGTAAATACAAAGTGTCCAGCGCGGAGTGTTTTATCTGTTGACCAGGGACAACAAACATGATTAGGGTCCCGGTGTATACTTTCACTTAACAATAGGAGACATTCATATTTAACTGCGATCCTGCTCACTTCCTGTGTCGCCAGGGCAACAGACTGATGCTTCCACCATGTTCAGGGCAGATTTGTATTATATACTATATAAACATCCATAAATAACACCTTTTCAACCAAAAGGGAGCTCATTCTAATCAATTTAGGGATCCTTTATGTTTCAAGTATATGTTAAAACATTTTCTAAAGATTGTTCTGTGTTCGTGTTGTTTATTTTATTGACAAAGTACTTTTGACCATGCTAAATACATTGATCTGGCCTGATGCGTGTGGCTCCCTCTTTTGCTCAATGGGTGTTAGAGTAGCAGCGCATTTTAATATGAATACATCTGATTCTTATATCATAACATTGCTTAAAAATGAAAAAAAAAAAAAAAACTTCCATCAATTGAATATTTTTTGCTTTGACGGATTTTCCAGAGAAGTGTTAAATGGGTTGGGACTCTGGTGGACACGCCGTGATCACAGTCAGTTCTGTGTGCTGCCATGGTAACAAAGGTTTCACTGCATATTGAATGTCCATGGACATGAAAATCTCTATAATATAGAGGGGGTCTATATAGACATCTATTTGGCAATCAACTTTTTTAAGCGGTGACTGGTGGCTTCATGCAAAATATTGTCAGTCTTTTCTATAGTACCATGGAAAAAGGGGTACCCTAGTTGTTGTTCTATAATTCCATTGACATAAGAAAGTCTCGGAAAACATTCGTCTTACATAATATATATATATATATATATATATATATATATATATATATATATATATATATATATATATATATATATATACACAAATACATAAGATACTAAAATACAGGTGCATCAAGACGATGTGAATAGTGTAAATACAATAATGTTATGAGAGAACCGTATTTCCAGAACAGTCTCCGTTGTGACACTTGCACCCGGATTTAATATTCAAGCAGTCCTGACTTCATGAAACATCTGTGCAAATATCGTCCAAGAGCGAGTAAAAATCAATGTCTTTTTGCTTTGCCTTGATCAAAAATGAAAACTTTTCACCATCATTCACAGCGTCAAAGTCCTTATAACTGCCTATTACTGCAGCAAATAAAATGTGTTTGTCGTTGTCACATTTTGTACGATTTACAATATAAGGGAATGTTGCTCATTTTCAGTAGAGCCAGACAAACACTTCTGACATTTCCGCTCATCCGTTAGGGTCAATGGTCTGGTCTGACAACCTGTTTCTATTCTTAAAGTATACACGCCTACACCTGGCTATGACCTGCATGTAACTGTAAGGAGCACAAATATATGGGGCTTTGCTCGGAATTCATACTTTAACTTTTAACCAGTAGGCTACTAATGTTAATTAACACTTGAACAGGGACTCAAATGTATTTCAATTGTTTCAGTGGTATTTTTGAGGTCACCAAACTTCTTTTCTCCTGTCCAAACTTCGCACCCGTATTCAACGCCGTAAGCTGGGCAGTGTGTCTGGGTGAGAACCCAGGCATTTTGATTTTCGAAGGATCCTTTTTTCTTTTCTTCTTTCTTGTTTACGACAAAATTTGTCCGGAGTTTTTCTCAGACACTATTATTCTACTTTACTCTTCTCCAGGACCGCTTTGCGTCCTGGCCTGTCCCAGCTGGTAACTATGACCGCCCCTCATTTATGTTTATAATATGCATTAGCTATTTTGTTTTATAACCAATTAACTAAGAAAGGGTCTTCAGAAAAGCTATATTATTCCGAAAACCACTGTGACCATACTTACCATGGTGACTGACCTACCAGTGAAATTGTGCATATCTTTTGGAATTGTGATGATGTTTAAAATTATGCAAACTAGTGGTGATTAAAATTTTACAGCTCCATATCGTCCGAACTATTGCAGATAGACACAAAATTCCAATGTGAATGTATAGGTTTGTGACACCTGCCAGAATAATGGGCAATAAAAGAAAGTTGTAGAATTTAAATTATGATAAGTAGGGGCACTGATATTTTTAAAGTTGAATATCTCCAAAACTATTATGGATTGAGATGCCATGCCAACTTCAGTTTGTAGGTTTGTGACATGGGTACATCTAATGAACCATGAACCAAAGTTGTAGGATTTCAATCTATGCAAACAAGGCAAATACACGAAATCTAAATCTTAAATAAATTCGCAACTATTATATACACAAGTACCGTTCCAACTTCAATTTGTAGGTTTGTGATATAACCACATTTAATGAACCATGAACCAAAGTTGTAGGCTTTTAATCTATGTAACTCAGGCAAATATACAAAACTAAAATATTAAATGGCTTCAGAACTATTATAGATGGTGGTGTCATTCAAACTTCAGTCAAAGTTTGTGACATGGCCACATCCAATGAATCAAGAACCAAAGTTGTAGCATTTTAGTTTACGCAAATTAGTCTACTACAGAAAAATTGGATTATGTTTAACAATGGCAAAGTGTATAGCATTTCAAACTGTTCTCATTTTGAAGGCATCCAGACGGATTTGCACTCTTCTTTTCTAGATTCTTTCTTCCCATGGCACCCAAATCTGTCGACGCGGAATCTTAGAAACTGCTGCACTTGCAATCACAATAATAATAATAATAATAATAATAATAATAATAATAATAATAATAATAATAATAATAATAATAATAATAATAATAATAATAATAATAATAATAATAATAATTTATTAGGAAAACTTCCCCTTTACATCGGGGGCACAAACGGAATGGGGGAAATTCCATGATGCGTCCAAAATATATACAAATAATCAGGCATCCTTATTATCAATCAAATAATCTTCGTATGTTAAAATAAGTATAATATTTATAAGTAATAATTTATGTCCTCCGCACCAAAACTAGAGATAAACCATTCATTGGGACAAAACTCTAGAAAGCGTAAGGACATGTGCATTATACATGTTTCATATACAATGCAGAACATATAGCTTCTAGCGTCATTGTTAAAAAAAAATCAGGTATTACCACAGTATGAATGTGCAAGTCAGTTACAAGATTTTCAATTCACCACTATTACATAATCCTGGAGATGTGGGTTTGTACCTGGGGGACCCTCCGCAGAGTGACGGGGGGAGGGGGGCGGGTGGCAAAGCCGCGCAGACGTAACAAGTACGCGGCAGCGTACTGAGGCTCGGTTGGTTTGACGCCATCTGTAAGTTTAAGTCAAGAGAGCGCCATCACGTGTTATTTTGTGGCGTTACCGAACTTCCCTACAAAATTATATACAGTATATACTTTGGAAGAGGTCTATTTACAAGAGGTACATGTAGAACGATCATACAATCTGTTAATCCAAAAAGTCATTAAGTGACTGTCTCCTGTAATGTCAAGCCCCAACCAAAATATGTTTTACATGTTTGGTCAAATAATTCACCAATGTCCTGTCCGAGATCATATGCGTGCTCGCCAAGGAACCAAAATACCTTATTTTTCAGCGAGGAGGCGGAAAAACGCTGCCATGCCTGTTTACAATTCTCATTCAGAGAGTTGACTTCCAAATTTCTATATGCCTGTAACCTGATATCATTTAGTGCTGGGCAGACAAATAGAAAATGTGATAAGTCTTCTCTACTATCTTTACATAAAGGACATCTTCCGTCTGATAAACCCCATCTTTCCAGATCTTCCCCGAAACCCAGACATCCAGTGCGGGCCAAAAAATTTAATCGTTCACCGGCAAAGTTATTTACCTTAAACAGATAACTTTCACCGGAAGAGGACCGTTTAAACATTTGATAGCATCTTAAAGACTTTTAAAGACCATATTTTGCACATAGATTCATCTACCAGTGAAGTTGAGCACATGGGTATTAACTTGTCATGTTGTTCATAATTATACAAATTAGAAGCAAATAAAATTTTATGACAACTGAAGTCTTACACATGAGAGCTGTTGGCAATAGGTGTTTCTATTTCACGTATCCATGATAGAAGTCTTCTCCATAAAGAAACCCATTGGAACAGATATCCTGCTCTTGGTTGGCAATATATGTCCGGTAAACTCACCCCTTTTTCAGTGGCTTGCCAGAATTGCAACAAAACTCGACCATCAACACATTTCACGACTATAAAATGAAGATCTGTTATACCATGGTCTTACGTTTGACATATACTGTAGTTCTAGAAATTTTCGCGCTCGACTTAATTTCGCGCCTTTCGTGCTAGTACTTGATGCGAAAAGTGCATTTCTGCCAGTACATTGTCTTTGAGTAGTTTGTAATCTGAAGTCTATTGTGTGAAGGGAACAAATGATATATTTTGGTCATGTCTTCTTCTTCTTCTTCTTCTTCTTCTTCTCCTTCTCCTTCTCCTTCTCCTTCTCCTTCTCCTTCTCCTTCTCCTTCTCCTTCTCCTTCTCCTTCTCCTTCTCCTTCTCCTTCTCCTTCTCCTTCTCCTTCTCCTTCTCCTTCTTCTTCTTCTTCTTCTTCTTCTTCTTCTTCTTCTTCTTCTTCTTCTTCTTCTTCTTCTTCTTCTTCTTCTTCTTCTTCTTCTTCTTCTTCTTCTTCTTCTTTTTTTGGGGGGGGGGGGACGCAAATCCTGTTTATAAAATCTTTATCTGTCATTTTTATTCATATCATCCTCCACAGCATGAAACTGCTTGAATGTTGTTTCCGTGGCTTAACCTATCGATCATCGATGAATCTTCAAGTATGTGAATATAATCTTGCAGCGGTGTAGTTAGTTTTTGCCAGTTCTTCCATCCATTTGGATTCGTAATCATGTAGATGTAAATTGGCAATATCAGAAGCTGGATCAGTTCCCATGGGTCTTCCAACTATTCGTCGAAATACTATATAATATAATAGATTTGGCGCCTTCCTTCTTGTTGATCTTATCTATGGCAAGCCAGGACGGCAAAAAATACATTTTTTATTTGAAACAGAATAATCATAAATAAAACAGACAAAAAATTAAACACGACAGATATTTCTCATTTAAAACAGATTAATTATAAATAAAAAGGCAAAAAATAGAACAAAACAAATAATTCTCAGTTAAACATAATAATTATTACGAAAAAAGAAAAAAATTAAAACAAAACAGGCAGAAATGATAAATAAAACAAAGCATACAAAAAAAATCCAGGTGTCGCTGCTGAATGAAAAAGGCGATCGTCAAATAAAACAGACTATTTGAAAGAATCTAAAGTTAGGCAAAATCAGATTCAGTTCGTTCGTGTGTAGGCAGCACAAGGGGCTAAAAACTGGAAGAGAACAGACCTAAGCATAACCGAAGACAGTTATTGCCCTTTTTCCATTTTATGAAAAATCTACAATTCAATTTACGAATATTATAAACCTAAAAAAAAAAAAAAAAAAAAAAAAATTTCACAGATCCAATTGAGGACAAAAATATTTGCATTCTGAATTCTAATTCCTTTTTCTACTTCTCAATTTAATCACAATCGTGCCTTCCATTCTACACCGCGTTTGTTGTCAGCATAAATTGCACAAAATCCCAATTTGTGATAAATTCTCGCGAAAATACGTTTTGATGAATCTTGATTTACCTTTCATCAATCAAAATTTTTCTATCTTTTCCATCGGATTAAATAAATGACAATTATATTCGATAATGTACCAGCTTTAGACCCGCCCAGAGACATCTGAGCGTGATGTGATTGGGAAAAATGGCGCGTCAAGGTGTCGAAAATGCGCATGAACTGATCAGTGAACAACTTGCTGAAATCTGTGCACGTTTGCTAATAGCTGATGACGCAGATTGGTAACGTTAGAAGTTTTATGAACAGACGAACAAATGCCATTTGAACGTTTCGCCATCATAAGATGCAGGGATCAGCAATTTTACTCTTTACTTTAAAGGTGTCTGCAAGCACTACCGATGAATGAGTAGGCCCATTATGTTCCTGTCAAGAATACGCTAAACAAATGCCCAACCCAGGACAGAAATTGCTGTGTCCTATTTAATAACATATTAGTAAAGTAACTTTTTCTCTTAACTCACAAGATATAAATATTATCCATGCATAAATATGCTACAAAAGAATAATATGGCCTCCCAAAGTCAACATCTGGCAAATGACTGAAGAGGCAAATTATAATGAAAAACGAGATACATTCTCCTTTGTAATTGCTCACCGAAATAATAACCAATTTTGCATGGTGAGTATTCATTGTTTTAAAAACCACTATAATTTATTATTCACTACATCCTTTTTAGCCCTGCTGACCCAAAATCGCAGAGCTTATAGCATCACTCATGTCCGTCTGTTCTTCATTCTGTCCCTTCATCTGTCCGTCCGTCCGCCCGTAAACTTTTGGTTTGTGAGCGCGATAACTTTAAAAGTTTTGATGTTAGCCCAATATAACTTTCAGGACTTAAAGAGCGCGCGTATTAAAAATCTAGGTTTATTTCGATATTGGTGGCTCCACTTACGATTTTATGCAAAGGGTCAAAATGTTTAAATCTTGTGAACACTATAACATCTTTGTGGACCTTCACCAAATTTGGATGGATTGTGCGGGAGGTCAAAGTCCAAGAGACTAGTGATACTAGTGGCGCCACCTACAATTTGACTGAAATCAGGAGCCAAAATGTCTTTTAAGATATATAATTCCATATCTTGAAAAGTAATTGGATTAGACTTGCCAAATTCATAGCAAATATAGACATTGTCCAAAGCTGGAATTTGGTATAATATCAGTGGCTTGATATATTTTTGACCTTGATATTCTGTCCCCAGGTCACAAAGGACATAAAGTTAACGACTCACTCATCGGTGTCTTGGCACACGCAACAATACTCACTACAAGAATTGCACAAATAAACTATGGTTAGATGTGGAGCGAAGTGCCATCTTATGGATTTTTTATACACTAAATGTACATAAGCTTTATATGTTCAGAAGCCACTTGAGGACTCACAACTTTGAAATGAACAAGTACAACAGATACGGTGCCAGCAGAGCATTAGGCGCATGGGCCTCTTGTTTGGATTGATATTATCTATATTTATTAATTTATTAGAAATTGATTTATATCATATTCACAACAGAGAGCAACACGTGCAAGTGACAGCAAACCGCGCGATTGCGACGGAACGTTGAAATACGATCTGATCTTTTGCTGACAAAAATTATATCATAAAACTGCCCTCTGTGCAGCTTTTATTTCTGTGAGTTGTGGGTGGTGTGGGGTCGTGAGGATTTCACTACAATCCTGTTTTATCCAGCAGATTTACTCCTTCTGATATGTCCTGCGAATACAGGGAATAGCATACTTCGCGGAGGAGGTAAAATAACAGAGGAAAGTTTCCTCTGCAATGTCAGCATCCTGCGACTTGCTCAACAAGGTATGGTGATCCATGAAGCAAATTTAAAAGTTCGAATGCACAAACACGCACACAGAAAGAAGGGAAAATAGAAATATTAAACAAGTCACTGAAAAAAAAAATAATTTTTTTCTTTTCTTCAAAATTTATCAGGAGGATTAACCCCCCTCCCCAACGAGACGCCAAGTTATTTCGTCGTTTTATTGATCCACCCCCGAGATTTTACGAAATCTGAAAAAAAAATATAAAAATTCAAAACCTTCATTTCATTTTTTGTGCTGACTTATTTTCCGCCAAGAAAAGCAAAAACTTTACTTCAGTGACTTGTTTTATTGTTTAATATTTCTATTTCCCATTTCATGTGTGCGTATTTGTTCATTCGTGCCTTCAAATTTGCTTCATGATTCATCATGCCTTGTTGAGCAAGTCGCAGGATTTTGCTATTGGCTATTTTCACCTCCCCTAACAAGTCCGCTCTTCCCTGTGTTGGCACGATATATCAGAAGCAGTAAATTTCTCGGATAAAACAGGATTGTAGTGAACCCCCTCCCCCCCCCCCCCCCCACACACACACAACTCACACCCTCACAATCTACATCCCAGAACCCACAGCAATAAAAGCTGCATGAAGAGTAGTCTTATGATAAAAGTTTTATCAACAAACGAGCAGATCTTATTTGAACGCTCCGTCGTCATCGCGCGGTTTGCAGTCACGTGCATGTGTGGCTCTGTCGTAAATGTGATATAATCATTGTCTAATTAATTAATAAATAGATAATATCAATCCAAGAAAAGGATGTGCCAAGCATATACAAATTATGGCGGCTTCGAAAACATGAATGCTCATTATACAAATTTGGCTATTATTTGGGTAAGCCATTATAAACCAGAATGTATCTCGTCTTTGCGACATAATTTGTCTCAGTCATTAGCAAAGTGGGGACTCTTGGAGGCCATATTATTCTTTTGTTGCAGATTCATGCATGGACAATATTTATCTTGTGAGTTAAGAGAAAAAGTTACTTTGCTAATGTGTTATTTATTAGGACACAGCAATTTTTGTACTGGGTTGGGCATTTGTTTGGCGTATTCATGACAGGAACATAATAGCCGTATCCATTCAGCAGAGATGCATGCAGACATCTTGGAAGTAAAAATTAAGTTACTGATCCCTGCATTTTATGATGGCGGGATGTTCGAACGACATTTGTTCGTCTGTTGATAATTTTTTAACGTCATGTAGCTTTTAATATTACCTGTTTGTGTGGTGTGGCCTTGTGGGTGCTGTGGGATCGCGGGGGTTTCAATACAATCCGATAAAATAGTTCGTCGGCCCACAATCCACATTTTAAACTTCTCCAAACCCATGTAGCTGGAATCCTCTTTATACTTTGTGGGGGATCTACCAAGTTTGTTCAGCTAGTTAGGCCTATGCTCCATTGATTTTTTTATTTTTAACTTTTTTGTTGTTGTTGTTTTTTGGGCAAATGTTAAAGAAATCTTCTTCTCCGAAACCACTCACACTGTGCTTTAATATTATCACGCAGGAACACTGCTAGGGACTTCTAGTTCTTTGTTCACGAGGTGGTGCGGCAATGTTTTCTATTTTTTCAAGGATTTTTTTGTGTGTTTTTATTGTTTTTGACTTCTTCCAGAACCGTCACTCAGGTTAAGCTAAAAATATGCTGGATATGTTCCTTGTTGAAGGGTCAAAGTTGTTCACTAGGTGGCATTGCTGTGGATTCCTGATTTTTTACGATGTTTTTTCGATTCGTGAACTTCTATAATTGCACCTTTCCTGTTGATTACTATGTAAGTCAATGGGTATTCTAATGCTCAATATCATGTATTTTCTCCACCAAGTAGCAACGTTCTTTTTAAAGTTCTCTTTACATATTCTTCAATTTCTCATGATGCAGTAAAACGTAGGCCTATATGTTTAATGAATGTTCTGTCGACAAATCTTAGAAATGCGTCGAAACGTCACGGAACCTCAGCTAAAGCTCAACACAGGTCTATTGAGTTGCAACTTTGATTTTTGTGAACAAGCTCAGGTCAGCTGAGCACCGGTTGCTCACATGCCCCTGTTGTTTTACTTTATTCACACTGAATGATGATCCTCGGATTCTGAAGTTCACCCACCTGTGTCGTCATTTTTCGGTGAACGTGCACAGATTTCATCATGTTGTTCACTGATCAGTTCATACGCATTTTTAACACCTTGACGCACGTTTTTTCCACTCACGTCACGCCGGATCAGCTGTCTCTGGGCGGGTCTGAAAGCCGGCACATAAGATGATATAATCAAATACAATTGCCATTTTATTTATTTCTATTGAAAACACAGGAAGTTTTTCACTGTTAAAAGTTAAATCAAGATCCATCAAAACATATCTCAGCGAGAATTTATCACAAATTGGGAGTTTGTGCTAATTATGCTGACAACAAACGCCGGTGTAAATTGGAAGGGATGATTGTTATCGTGGTGAGGGGTAGAAAAGAGAATCGAATTCAGACTGCACATATTTTTTATTTTCAATTGCATCTGTGAAAGTGTTCTTTCTTGTAGGTTTACGATCCTCATAAATTGGTGGGTACATTTTTTATCAATTGAAAAAACGGCAATAATTATGATCGGTTATGTAATTTCCTGTTTTGTTCCGGCTTTTAGACCCTTCCGCTGCCTCCGCATGTCCCAACTGAATCCGATTTTGCCTAACTGTAGATTCTTTCAAAGTAGTCTGTTTTAATTGACGATCGCCTGTTTTATTTAGCAGCGACACCTGTTTTCTTTTGTTGTATGTTTTATTCAAAAATGGCTTGTTTTATGTATCATTTCTGTCTGCATTGTTTGTTTGTTTTTTTTGCCTGTTTTATAATCATTCTGTTTTAAATGAGAATTATCTGTTCTGTTTTATTTTTGTCTGTTCTATTTATGATTATTCTCTTTGAAATGACAGATATCTATTTTGTTCAATTTTTTGTCTACTTGTCTAATTTATGATCATTCTGTTTTAAGGTGGAAGATCTGAAGCTGGCACCTTTGGATAACCTCTAATCACTTTTTGATATTTTTTGGATAGTCTAGCTGACACTTAAGTTAAACTACATGTTCCCCAAAACTCAGTTGTGGTGAACATAAAATTTATATGAGATAATTGATCTCAAAACTTTTGTTTACTCTGAAAAGTTTAAGCAGTGCCGGGCACATGGGTTTGTTTGCATGGGCCTGATGACGAGCCCTGTCATTGTCTGCACAGTCTAGTGATTAGAACATGACCCCTGCAAACCAATTGAGCCATTGACATTAGGGTCACTCAAAGGAAACATAATAATTGGCCGTGGAGAGAAGAATGGGCCAGTTCAGACTAATCACTACCATTGTTCTGATTACTTTGAAATTCTCTAATGATGTAAATACAAATAAGCACAATCCACTTACTGGTCCCCAAATATGGAAAGCCGCATATTAACCCACACCCAAACAAGCCAAGTGTGGTGTTCCAGAGTTAAAAAAAGTCAAGATTTAAGCCACAAAATATACTTTTGTTTAATGACAACATCACAGAGGTTAGGCCACAAGTTTGTTTCACACAATAATTAAAACACAGGACAGAAGAAATGAGTATGTGTCATATTACAGCCATAAATGCGTAAGAATTGGCAACTTTTTCTTTCAATGCGATTTTCTCGGAACTGTTTTTGCTCAACCTGTACAATTTGTATCTCGCCTGACAAACGTACGAATAGCCCTATCACATTAAAATCAATGGAAATTAAAACAAAAATATCATATCTAGGAATGATTCCCAGGATTTTTTTTTCTGACAATCCCTTCCGTGACTTTTGGAGCAATATATAGAAGGAAAATGAACAACCTGTCGGGACTAAATTCAAAATTTTAAAACTTTTTATTTATTCTATTTCAGGACAAACCATGGAATTCGGACCTGGACATTGATATATATTTTAAATTGCTTCTGATTTCAACTGGAAAAATTAAACAAAACAATTTTGTGTGACTTCTGCGCGAAAAATGTGAAAATCCTACCAAGTCTGAAAGTATGCTATAAAATCTCTAAAAATTCCAATCCTGCAAAAAAACTCTATGGACACAAATCTATGGATATGTAGTAATCAGGAAATATATAGGTTTAATGTACTTGTGAAAAAATTAAATAGGCAATTGCGATCCAAAGCTGCCAGTCTCACTGCACACTAGCTTCACACCTTTCACCTTAAATGAGAAATGTTGATCTGTTTTGTTCTATTTTTGGTCTGTCTTAATTATAATTATTCCTTTTTAAATGAGAAATATCTTTTTGTATTATTTTGTCTGTTTTAAATGAGAAATATCTGTTTTGTTTTATTTTTTGTCTTTCGTTTATAATCATTCTGTTTTAAATGAGAAATATCTGTTTTGTTTTCACTTTTTTGTCTGTTTTATTTAGAATTATTCTGTTTTAAATGAGAAATTTATTTTTGTGGTCATGGCTTGCCATACTTATCTATGTGCTGTAAGATATCCTTGGTACTTGCACAATGCAGTGATCCACATCCTATTCACTCTTGTGTATGTATGAACTCTTTCACAAGAATTATTATGGGATTTTTGGAAAAGTTTCAGAACTTGAGTTAGTATCTTAGCAACTTATCTTGGAACACACTTCTTTCCTGCGATAAAATACCTTAATTTGATAGGTTTCCTGTGCATTTTGACAATAGCATTGATGATCGGTAATTTCCTGTGTTCATATGGTATAACACATTTCAAAACCTTGTTCTTGTCTACTTGTTTGTCAAGAATTGCTTTAGTAGATTCTGCTTACTGATAAGTTTCACTATTTAATTCTTGCAGTATGTTGTTGATATAGTATGTCTTGCAAGTCAGTGTAATGTCATTACTTGCTTTGTCAATAGGTGTTATGGCAAATTGTTATGTAGATCAAGTAATTTTTTTGCTGCAGTTATTATCTAGAAGCACTTGTTTTGTTTGTCTTCATTTTTGAAGAGGTCCATTCCTCAAGAACTTAATTTTTTCATCAACTTTCTCCATGATTCTGGTTTTCCATTCATGAAGTACCTCCTTGCAGATTCTTTTCTTGTTACTTTGTTTCTCAATGAAGTTATTTGATCCTTTGTTGATTTTTCTCCTTGCTTTCCTACAGATGATGCTATGTCTTTTTCTATGGTTTGGTCCTCTTTGCAACAACTGTCTTAGTTTCATGTTTGTTTATAATACTTATATCTCCTGTGGTAACATGTTTGTGGAGTTGATCCATGTATTCTTTGAATGTTGTTACATTCACATGTTTGGTTGTTCATATCTCAGGTGTCCAAGTCAACTTTATTCATAATCTTATCATAGTGGAAGATTTTGTTGTGAATGCTGTTAGTATGTTTGAAAGTTACAGTAATATTATCCTTGACATGACTGTTGACGGAGTCTTCGATGTTCTCAAGCTTTAAAATACTTTGTAGATTAATGTATCCTATTGCTGGGTTTTCACACAATATTATCACTGGATTCAACTTTCTGTTCTTCCTTTGGGGGGAGGGGGGGATTCCTTTTTGAGTTTTAATTTATGTTGTATCAGTCTTCAACTAAGTTGACAATCCTATCTGTTATAGGAATATCCTCTGCAATCACATGTTCATTCAGTTATTGCCCCAGTTGTTTCAGTTATTTTTTCTCTATTTGTGGTAATGTTATGTTGATATAGTATGTACTATCATTACTTGGAATCTCCTCAAAATTACTGTAAACAAATTGCCAAGTCAGGTGGTCTTTGCATGTTTTGGATCTGCCTCTGTGTTTGTTCCTCTTTCTTTGCTTTTTGTTCACCATGTCATAGATGTTATCTTCACCTGTTCTTTGATCCATATTCTTATCACTATTATTCAGCCAATATGAACACACTGTTCTTAATTCTTTAATCCAAAACTTCTCTTTATCTCTTCTAAGGCTAGCTGTTTCTTTATTAATCTTACCATTAGGATATTTCCCTGGTTTTTGCATTGTTTCTATGATTTGACCTTCAAATCTTTTGTTTTTGCAAGGCCCATAGTTAAAATGATCCACAAGAATGGTCGAATTGGACCATTTATTTGGATTCTTCACTCTATTCCTATGATCATTAAATCTTCCATTGACAGACAAACAACCGATGACCTATCATCCTAAAATCTCAGCTGGGCTAAAAAATTTTGCAGCACCACCAGGTGAACAAATAAGAACTAGGAGTTGCTAGGAGTGTTCCTGTGTGATATCAAAGCAATTGGGTAAGCAGTTTTGCAGATTTTTTAAGACTTGGCCAAAATATTTGTACTCCTGTGCCTAGCACCTATGATCCTGAACATGATACCCAACACAACCTAACCAAGACATAAACTTCATTTGGATTGCGTGTATGAGCTTACAGCCTGCAGGGGTTGGCAGGCATTTGCCATGGGGCATGTTAGTGCTCCATAGTACAAATGCTTCTCAACCCTGCAGGTCATAAGCTCATTCACCCAATGTAAATTAAGTTCAACGCTTCTACAGTATTTGTAATTTACCCTATTGTTACATGCTAAAATGTGAAAATTTGGACTTTTACCCGTTCATCCTTTGGAGATATATTTAATGCTAAAATTTGCCACTAGATGGCATTGCCAGACAAACAACAGCATGAAGAAACCAGTTAAAAATGTATTCAAAGTTTTTATTTTTCTGCTTTGCAAACAAAATGTATAAACCAAATGTTTACACTTTCGGCATATTCTGATTTATCAAGAACAGTTACAAGGTGCCATGTAGGTTTTACGAATCGGAAGCCATGGGAAAGTAAAGGTTGTACCATCAATCTGCACATCATGAAGAGGTCACTGCAGTTATGCACGGACAGACTACATTTGCTGTTCCTATTCTCCTAGTGCTAAAAACCAAACAATATGTAAATATACCAAAACAAAAGAACATAATGCATTTCATTTCACAATAAACTGTTTATATTTGTATACAGAGTTACATTGATAATCATGAAATTTGTTTATACTACATAAAATAAAATTTAAAAATTTAAAAATTTGCTATTTCAAAACTTGAACTACAGAACCAATGCTTTCATATCTAGATAATCATGAAAATTTGAAGAGAATAATGTATTTATCAAATGTGCCTTAAAAATGGCATGTACATTAAGTTCTGATCATGCACCCCCACAAACAAATTGATGAAATTGGCCTGTAAACTAAAACACGATGAACAAACTTGCAACAGCATTAAGTTCAATGTGAATCTTGTTTTTCTTGAGAACTGGTTGAAAATTATTCCATAGTAAATGACGGAGACACATCACTGCAAAAACCAACATAAAAAAAAAAAAAAAACCCACAAAAAAAAAAAAAAAATATAAATTAAATTTAAAAAAAAAATTTAAAAAAAATAAAAACCCACACCATTGAAGAGCCTGTATAATTAATGGCAGATAACAGGGTATTTCATTAATTTTGTACTAACTTGGTGGAGATACCAAAGTATCTCCATGAAAGACAGTGTAGTACAGCAATTGTGCATACCTGTATATGTTCAGCTTGCATTCATAATCCATACAGAACATGAAGACTTCGGCATTCTATCTACAAACTCACCATTTTCAATTTTAATATTAAGCTGAAAAGTATTTGGTCGATCCAATGCATGTCACAACAATAACATGCATGAACAGTGAACACTCTCCTCAACAATTGATCTACCTGGTATCTATGTTTGAACCTCAAAGGTGCCATAAAAGGAAAATATTACCCTGGACATTGTCAATCATGTAAGAATAACAACACGTCACGTACACAGACCAATAGCTTTGTCCCACTGTACGAAACAGGGTAGCCTACATGGAAACTTGTCATAAAACACAAGCACACTGCTGGCCCTTGTCCAGGCTGCCAATGGACAATTAAGTACCACATTTTGAGCATTTACATGCTACATTTATTCTCATGTTCATTCCCTTTACAACTGACACCTGAACTGCATCTTGGTAAGGATCCAGATTAACCCCCAGGAGACTGAGTCAACAGCTTTCCTTGGCAGGCTGTCTCTGGATTCAACGTGCCCTGAGCGCATCACAACTACATGGCACTGATATTTATGACACCACCCCCATAATAACTTTTGAACCCAAAATTAAAAAAAAAAAAAAAAAGAAAAAAAAAGGAGGCCGATACAAATTATTCAGGTTAAAAAATTGTGACCCTTAAAGCAAAATCAGTATTTACATGTACTTGAAAAATTGTCTACCTGTCTTCACAAAGTCTCCCATACATGTTTCTGGAATCACAATGTCAGTTTATTCTCTGCTTCGGCATTAATATTGTTCCAAGATCAAGGTCATGCTATGTACACTCTACATGAAACTACACCTCATGAGGAATTAATTATAAAAGCAGAACTGTAATTTAATGTACATGCTGGAAGACTGGTGAAGCTACTTGTGTTCACTACTTTGTCACTTTACTTTTATCACAGGGAATTTTATTTTGTAAATCTGCATCAACACTATAAAAAGGAATATTTTGTGATTTTTAAATTTCTTGTTCCTTACATGCATTTGAAATTTACTTATAGTATCAATGAAGACAAAAATCTGAATTCATGAAAAGGGTTAATCAGACTGATCTGATGCAGCCACCGCCCCCCCCAAAAAAAACCCCAATCAAAATCACATTATGACAGTCACTCAAACATGTTACAGGATGAGTAGACACAGAGACACAAAAGCAACAGTTTAAATCTTGAAGACAAGGATGGTGATCCAGCAGCACTGATGCATCATTAGCAGTAATCAAGTCCAGCTTATTCAGTCACTTCAGCCTTGGCCACTGCGATGGGCTTGTCCAACGTTTCGGCCCGAGATTCGGAAATCTTCACATCCTTTTTGGGCCGATCACCACGGTCAGTTGGTGTGCTTTCAATTTTACGCACCACATCCATTCCCTTCAGAATTTTTCCAAAGACGACATGACGTCCATTGAGCCAGGTTGTCTCAACAGTGGTGATGAAAAACTGGGAGCCATTGGTGTCTTGACCTGCAAACATCACAAAAAACCCTCCATAAAGCTGCACTATATACAGGACAAAGTGACCATAACAACATACACACTGTCCCCATGTTTACTGAACAAAACAACCTTAAAGCACAAAAATACTATTTTCTGGTATTACATATTCATTTATCAACATATTGTGATCTACTGGGGGGACCAAGAAATTCCTTGACAAGAAATAGCCAGTTCAGGTGAACTGGTAGTGTAAAAGAACTTGACTGCATTGCCTCTGCATTCTTCTATGCCCAAGGTGCACAACTTGGTTTGGAAGGCAACTCCTATGCATGGATACTCATTAAACAAGGAGAAAAAAAATGTATATATTTGAAGTGTGGTATGGATAAACACCAGACTGGACTCAGTCCTACAGGTCCCACTTATTGACCACCATCCTATGACAAATAAATCCCACACATGCAGTTAATTACTACAGCTGACAAAATTTCAGGGGAGAGATTGTTGGCTGCATTTCATTTCGCCATCACTCGCCCCAATAATTTAACATCTGTGCTGAATCAGTGGTTCTAGCATTGCACGACGCAAGAACCAATATGGCATTGTGCCTGGCTGGGCTCACTGACTCAGTCGTGGTAACTAGCCGCATGTGTGGGGAAACTAGGTGATACTGTGGCAGTAAATGAGTAGGTCCGGCCAGATTGAGTCCTGTGCAGCGTTTACTGCTACTGTGGACTCTCGAACTGGTACGAGGGTCCATGCCCCTACTCCGTGTTCTGCCTGCCTGAAGTGTCAATGTTTTAAGAAGACTTTACTGACTGTTTTCACTGGTAACTCAGAGAACACACACCTGTAACAGAGTGCCATATTACAATTACCCAACTTTATTTCCCTAAGAAAAAGCTGTCAGGCCCTTGCCTGGTGTTTTTTCACATTAATTTTGTATATACCCTATTACAAGCAACAGCATAATTGTTTGAAAAACGTTTTCTTGTCAGCTTTCAGTTCCCATCCCCGTGCTGTTCATTCTAACCTACCTGCGTTGGCCATGCTCAACCAGCCAGCCCCATAGTGATCCAGTTTAAAGTTTTCATCAGCAAATCTCTCTCCATAAATGCTTTTGCCTCCAGTGCCATCACCGTTTGTAAAATCACCCCCTGCAAGATCAACATAAACTGAAAATCAGAATGCTGTGTTGGAACTGTTATATTATGCCTGACTCTACATACAGCAATTTGTACATATATGTATAATTTCTATCATAAGGCTGGATGTATGTTTCAGAAAAATATTCCCTTTTCACACACATGTAGATTTTTTTTTTTATAAGCTTCCACAAAAATGCCATACCACTTGCTGGGCAAGAAAGGTGTATGTAAGATTCAATGTGTAATCTATCACGAAACTTACACTATGTCATATATCATTCATCTGAATAATCTGATCATCTGCTTGATAGCATTTTTCTACCACTAATTTCCATTGCTTTACTCCACATGAAATTCATCTGTAGTTTGTTTCCTGATAATATCAATATTTTTTATGTATGTAATCCAAAAAGCCATGGAAATACAAACTTGAATAGATCTGATCACAAATATAGCACCAAACACACTTCGCTACATGGCTCAGTGTGTGGGTGAGCTGAATTTCACATTTTCCAAAACTTTTAGGCATCTCATAGATGATGCAACCATCAGCAGTTTTTCAGACCCACTAAATGCTAATATCTTGCTTTCTTCCTTTCACTTTTTCCAAGATAGCTGCTCAAACACCAGCTGTACTGTGGTCAAAAGGAAACGAACAAGAACAAGAGGGCTGCGTTGAATAGCCTTCCCTCAGCTGACCTTGATAGATTGAACTCAAAATATGTCCTAACCTGCTGAGTTTAGCTCCAGCTTTAGCTTTTACTGAGATTGAGCAGAGCTAATCCCAGCTAACCTTGAACTGACAGACAGTGTACGGATGTGAGTGATCCAGATTCTGAACTCGGTGATCTAATTTTACTAAGTTCCTGTAAAAGCACACCCTTACCAAGTTTCCAGTGGATATTGTCTACGGTTTTGGAGCTAGAAGAAAATTACATAAACATGCATACACAGTAATATTATAACAAAAATTTTCCAAAAAAAATTTAAAAAATAATAAAAAAAATAAATTAAATTAAAATAACTAGGAACAAATCCAGAACTTCTTGGAGCTTAATCAATTAACAATACCTGATGGAGACCTGTCAAAGGTACATCCCCACCAAGTTTGAAGTGGACCTGGTCAACTGTTTAAGAAAACTACAAAAACATGTACAGACACAAGTGTCACTGGGTCATGTCAACTACACTTATATGAGCTTTTACCATGCTTAAAGATCATTACATAATTTAGAAAATGTGTTACAAAGAAAAAAGGACTTCTGCACAGTGAACAATTTTGGTGGAGATTGAGTGAAGCTACATTTCTACCACATCTGAAGAGGGGATTCTACTTGCAGTGTGGGAGAAAAAGTCAAAAATAGTGTCACAGTGCAGTTTGAAAGCAACTGGCCACTTAGTTATGGAATATCTTATCCAAAAATGAAAATAAACGAAATAAAATGACTGGAACAAGACCTGTTAAACACACTTGGTTGTGACCCAACCAAGGTATATATCCCAAGCAAGTCTGAAGATAATGAGGCCAGCAGTTTTGAAGATTGCCAATGTGAATAGTTGGATGACAGACCATCCTATATCTCACCTGACTGACAAGTCAGAAGAGATGAAAAATATAAATCTGGCTTTCTTAATTTACAGTAGTTCAACTCATTTCTGGAGTTTGTGCTCTATGTTTGTTGTGATATACTTGATTAATAATAAATTATCAACCACTCTGACAAACTGATTATAAGCCCATGCAAAGTGACTCCCCCTGGTAGCAGTGCCGAGTAATCGGAAGCTTACCTTGGATCATGAAGTCTTTGATGACACGGTGGAAGATACTGCCCTTATACCCATAGCCCTTTTCACCAGTGGATAGCTGAACAAAGTTCTTGACAGTCTTTGGTACCACTTTTCCAAATAGTCCAATCTCTATTTCACCAGCTGCCTCTCCACCGATTGTAATAGTGAAGACAGCCTTGTGTGTCACCAGTGGATCACCAGCCTGCAACATATCACCATCACATGAAACTGTACTTTGCTATGGGCCAACCCATAGGTCAATGCACACCATCACATGACACTTCAGTTTGT
This sequence comes from Hermodice carunculata, assembly GCA_964020975.1. Classification (NCBI taxonomy): domain Eukaryota; kingdom Metazoa; phylum Annelida; class Polychaeta; order Eunicida; family Amphinomidae; genus Hermodice; species Hermodice carunculata. The sequence continues at coordinate 31,236,622 of OZ026624.1, forward strand.
TAGGGGCCTGGTAATAGGTCAATATACACCATCACAATCATGATGCTGCAGTTTATTAGGGGGCCAGAACTAAAGGTGTTGTTGGCAGCTGTAATCTAAACTGACTTTGACTTGACCATGACTGAGACCGCTACTAGGGTGTTTTTGAGATGCTTGTCTACATTGTTTTTTTGAAAATTTTCAAACTGTTGGAATTGACTACAATGGGTGGCAAATTAATCCATTTACCAATTTATGTGAAAATTGTTAAAATACTTCTGCAGGGAGTCCTTCACAAAATCATGGCCTTACAGATTGAAAAATTCTCAGACTAAACCGTTTATTTATCAGTCAAACCATAGCGGTATCGGAGACTTCTGTGGTCAGACATATGCATCAATCCTACTTAATGGCCTAGGTATAGTTGATATACATGCATGCTGCCCACTGTTTAATATTAAAAGGATTCGTGCAATACCAGGTGGGCAGACAAACTAAAATTATTTCCATGACCAACTTTTACATTTTCAAACTTACTTATTTTTCTGTTATCACAATTACAGAGTGTCTGGATCATATTCTAATACAGTGGTACCTGCTGTGAGTAGTCATATTACTTTTTGTGGTCACCAGGCTGCGACATAGGAGTCTTTCTTTGTCAAATTTACAGATGGTCTGTGGTGATGGGTCACCTGCTGTATGTGGCCAATTTTTCTTGGGAGAAGGGGTGGCCATATATAGCAGGTACCACTGTAAATATTACTCCAAATTAATTATTCATATGGTGATACTTTAGGGTGCTTAAAGCTGCAACTTCTTTTATGATTTTCATGTTATTATTTTACCTCTAGTATTTCTCATATGTATTGGTACCAGTTGAAAAACTTGTGTCTTTTGTGGTTCACTATGGAAATAAGTAGCTACTCAGGCTTGTAGTGCTCATATTTCACTATACATGGTTCACATTTCAGTGCACAGTGTGTATGTATGTTAAACCTTGTGGCTTCTTTTCTCGTCACATTTATTTGTATTTTAAACTTCTGTTTCATTTGGTGTGAACTATGTATTTACGTGAACAAAATACATGCAATATATATTCATCAAAACACATTAAAATATGAAACAATCAGGCATATGCTATAGATGGACTACCAATCCTGTTTGTAATTCATCTAGTGGGTAACTGCACGGGAAAACTGTGGGCAACATCAGAAGTATTGGGGGCACCAATCTGCTTATCCCTCCAGATCAATCTCCTTTATGTTCAATATATGTTGTCTGCTTTGGTAACACTAACACTGAGTCCGTTAATCGTGCTTGCGCCCAATGTTTTACTTTACCAAATATCTGAATGATACCCTAAATGCATGTGCAACCACTTTCAAAATGAAGGGAGAGGTTTTCCCATGGATCTTTATGTCATCAAAATTGGAAAATTAAAAGTCATTTATTCATCCCATTTCATATGTTAATGGACAGAAATTGCACAAGTGTAATGCTGTATTATCACTTTAGCCATAAACAGCTACAAAAGTTGCACCCTCAGCAGACTTTGTCTGGTCTCTGGCCAAATGTAAATTACCCAGCTGACAAAGCCAGCAAGCTGCCAGGGTTGAGTTTGGATTTTCTTTGTAACAGTGGCCGTCATCGGTAATAACCATTACCATGGCCTATGTGCTGATTGGACATGCTCCAATCAGTTGTTGGTTCTGATTGGCCACTAACCAAGTGACCTATGAGAACCAACAATGGATTATAACTTCCAGTCAGTTTATTGGCTGGTTGCACTGCTCAGACCTGGCCCAGGAACAAACATGGTGAACTGCTGCATCTACGACCCATGGCAATTGGTTGAATTAAATGAACTTAAATTCTCATCCTCACTGTGATGTCACAGCTGAGACTGAGCCAGGTGAAAACAACTCCTGCTTTCCCATTCATTTACATGTCAAATTTCAGGTTTTCACATCACCTATTTCCACACAATGGCACTCTTGACAAGTTCCAAACTTTGGATATGAAGAAGGGAATATCTAATGTACACTGTACTAAGCTGTCTATTTTTGGAGAAATTATGTTGGTGAGAATTTGGGTTTTGAGAAGTTTTTTGGGCTTGATTTAAACACAGATATATACTGTATTCATTCCAATAAGCGCAGAGTGCCCTTGGGAAAGTTTAATTGGAAAATATGCCTAAAACACAGCTTATGGCCTGGAATCAAAACTGAAAATTGACCTATATCTATGAAAACCAAGGTTTCTTTTCTGAAAAAAAAAAAAAAAAAAAAAATGGCAGTTTGGTCTTATTAGAGCATGTGCCCTTATTGGAATGAATACAGCAGGTTGCTACAGTGTGCTTTCACCTGGCTATGTGTGGCTGCAGGTCAGTTTTTAACACTTTGATTGGCTGAGCAGTGCAAGTGCCTGGTCTGGGCAGTATTGCAGCCAAATACAGTCAGTTAGCATGAGGGCCAAGTGCCGTATCGTAACTATAATACTGTAAAGAAAGCGATGGGGTGCTAGGTTCTGTACATGTAGAAAACAGGATCTGGCAGCAAGGAAATAGAATAATGTCCTAGGGGATGGTGTACTGTAGAATACGAGCCCAAATAGGTATATAGGCCTACTTTAAGGAATAAACCAAATAGTTATGCTTTATTTTGTATTCTCTTGGTTGGACTGAAGCTCACTAATTTTAGAGGCTGGAATGTCAAAGGAGAATTTTTGAGTGATTATAGGAGTATTCAGCTCTATATTTATCTTGCAAAAATGTGCTTGAATCTCAATAAAAATGCACAGCATGGCTAATACCTTTGAACAATGAAAGGAAAAGATGTTTTTCTATAACATTGCTCAAGTTCATAACCTTTGTGTTGGTAATGTTACCGGAAAAAACGTGGATTTTAGTACAGAATGTAATGGTTGTTAGGCAAGCTTTCCCCTTTGCCATAGTGCTGCCACCTGTGTAAATATGCCTATATATAGAAGACTATGGGATGTATGACATCACTCCAACCAAGAGAATACACACGCAACAGATTTGGGCTACTATCGCGAGACAATTTAAAATGATGTCATGATGGTAGCCAATCACAGCCCTCCCAGTTCTGCGGCAGGAAAATCATCTGCAACCAGACCTGCTTCTGTAGACACTTTGTAAAACCAGAGCCATGCCCAGGGGGCATGAATGTCTCGCCAGCATTCAGAAGCAATGTAATTGTAAGACCAAACATTATAATGGTATTAAGTAGATCTATGTTGAATGTATCAAGTAAATCTCAATATATTTACTCAGAATATACCACTTTTTTTTTTTTTTAAAACAAAATGGCCAATAAAGTATATAACATCTTAATATAAATCAGAGCTTGACATGCCAGTTTCAAGCTTCGTAGTGATAGATGTCATGTAAAGCACTTAATACCCCTTGGCCAACATGACTTCATATGTTCAGTTACCTAAGTTTGACCTTCAAAGGACACTTCAAGATAAATTTAAGAACACCAAAAATAAAGCATAGGTACTTTGCTATTCATGTTAAATAGTAACTAGGGACCTACAATCAACTATACCCAAGACACACAAGGAAAATAAGATTTGTCGAGTCAAAAGTAGGTCAAAGTCATCCACTTTCAAGAGATTTCTGACGTTTTGTAAGATGCAAAGCTAGTATAAATTTGGTGAACTTGGTTTGACTCTTGGCCATGAATAGCATTGTACATTCGAGGATGCAATGCATCTGACCTCCAAAGTAGGTCAAAAATACATCAAGGCCACCCACTTTCAATAGACTTCTAAAGCTTTCCTAAGAAGCAAAGGTGGTGTAAGTTTGGTAAACTTGGCTTGAATTCGTCAAAAGTTGCAGTGGTAACGCCACGTTTTGCATTTCACCCATGAAAATACATTTAGGTCGTTGAAATCAGTTGAGGTCATCCAATTTCAACAGGCTTCTGAAGCTTCTAAGTGTGACAGTGATGACCCTCATCTCTAGGGATGATTACAATGAATCATCCACCCAAGCATGAAAGCCTTTCCTAGTCTAGTTAGTGAAATAATGCCACTCAGAAGTTTTTCTCCAATGCTCAATCAAGCATAAAGTAATCAGTGAAGTGTGACAGTGATGACCCTCATCTCTAGGGATGATTACAATAAGTCATCCACCCAAATATGAAAGGCCTATGTAGTCTAGTTACTGAAATCATGCCACTCCGAAGTTTTTCTCCAATGCTCAATCAAGCATGAAGTAATCAATGAAGTGTGACAGTGATGACCCTCATCTCTAGGGATGATTACATTAAATCATGTACCCAAATATGAAAGGCCTATGTAGTCTAGTTACTGAAATAATGCCACTCCGAAGTTTTTCTCCAATGCTCAATCAAGCATGAAGTAATCAATGAAGTGTGACAGTGATGACCCTCGTCTCTGGGGATGATTACAATAAATCATCCACCCAAATATGAAAGGCCTATGTAGTCTAGTTACTGAAATCATGCCACTCCGAAGTTTTTCTCCAATGCTCAATCATGCATGAAGTAATCAATGAAGAGTGACAGTGATGACCCTCGTCTCTAGGGATGATTACATTAAATCATGTACCCAAATATGAAAGGCCTATGTAGTCTAGTTACTGAAATAATGCCACTCCGAAGTTTTTCTCCAATGCTCAATGAAGCAAGAAGTAATCAATGAAGTGTAACATTGATGGCCCACATCTCTAGTGATTATTACAATCAATCATCCACCCAAGTATGATAGCCCTATCTGATCTAGTTAGTGAAATAATGCCACTCCGAAGTTTTTGGTTGACGGACGGACGGACGGACGGACTGACGGACGGACGGACGTCCGGAAAGTGACAGCTTAGTCTCGCAAACAGCTAACGCTGGCGAGACAAAAAAGATTATACGGGTTATCCCATGGAGGAATAAACCAGATGGAGGAACAATGCCCAACATACACAGCTGTATAAGCAGAGAGTACCTTTGTTTCCTAATGAAACTTCAAAGGTGTGAGGAATCACAAACCGAATGTTCACAATGTACTTCTTGATATTGAAATAACACCACTATTAGTCACATCCAAATTGTCAAGGCTTAAACCCAATAGTGCCAGCGGCCCTGATAATATTAACATAAACATGTTAAGGCAATGCCTAGATTTAGATCCTCCATTGGAATCCCTTTTCTCCAAATCATTACATACTGGTCAGCTCCTGCAAGATTGGAGAGATGCTAATGTCATGCCATTACATCAGAAACAGGCATGAGAACACAAGAAAATGAAAAAGCCTGAAATAATAATTTTAAAAGCCAGAAATTTGGAGGTCTTGGCAAAGAAATATACCAGATTTATTTCAGTGAAAAAGCCTGAATTCAGGCTTTTTTTCTGAACATTCTCATGCCTGAAGAAAGGCTCTTGCACTTAACTGAAAATTAGTGGCCTGTGGCTCTTACAAGCCAAATAGTTGAGTTAATCGAGCATACTGTCCTGAATGAGGTAACCAATCTCCTATATGCAAACAATTCTATACACTGTGACCAGCATGGTTTTCAGAGTACATGTTCCTGAATAACCCAACTTTTGGAATGTCTGTATGACTGGTCTACAAATTTCGATGAGGGGATTGAAAGAGACATAATTTATCTAGACTTCGCCAAGGCTTTTGATACAGTCCCCCATAATAGGTTACTTCTTAAACTTAAGCAGGCTGGCATTCGTGGTAAAGTCTTGCAATGGATAGCGGATTCCCTAAACAACTGTAGTCAGAGAGTTATTTTAGGTAATGGTTCCTCTTCATTGAATAGAACTATTAGTGGTGTCCTGCAGGGTTCCATTTTATCCACTAATGACATTGCAGTGCTTGCACCAGCTGAGACCGTTTGTCCAACGACGACACAGTAAATGCGCACTCTTCTCTTTTTTTATTTAAGAGGTAGAAATGCTATGAGGGGATATGAATAATAGGAGGAATAAGAAAGCTTGCGTGGCAGGCATTCTGCCACTTTTTGAATTTTTGCACTACGACAAACAGAACTGATTTTATGCTTACATTTCCAAATCAGTCAACATTTGTTCGCGGGTAAAGTAAGTCATTTATGCTGCTTTAAAAATGAAATAAAGACATTTTCCGCATGTTTGTGATGTTCAGACTCATGATGTCTTGAGAGCAAACCAGTGAAATTATTGATATGCAACAAAGAAAAGAGGGTATGATGTGGTAGCAATGAAGCAATTTTGATGACAAAGATGGTCAAAGTTTCAAAGTTTGCCAAAACATGTTCCAATCACCATACCAAGTGACAATTCACTAGTTGCAAGAATTTACGACGTTACGTCACTGCCAAAGCAACCAAAGCAGCCCCTCAGCAGTGACTGCTTTAAAGGTCCTCTTGATTGAATGGGTACCACCAATTAGAAAGTTGATGTTTAGGGTGGTTAGAAATGCTATCTGAAAACTAAAATGTTAAATTTCATTTTCGCATAGTGCTTTTTTTTTAGCTCCAAAAGTACGCCACACATACGACAGGAAAGTGTGCGATTCCCCCCCACCCCCCCCCCCCCCCATCATGGCCCGATGTGGGAAAGCTGCATCACAAATGCAACCCGCTGGCTATGGTGCATGTGTTATAAGCCGGAGTGCCTTCAGTTTGGCATAAGTTATGGCAGATACAACAGAGGATTGTGATTTTGGGGCGTCTGAATTTAGTTTTTCATTTATGTAGTCTGACGAGGATAAAGAAGAATCAATAATAAAAACTGAATCAGCAGAAATAGATCATTCAGCCTTCCACACATGTGGGGACGCCCAGAACCCCAGAGTCACCAGTACTGTAGCGAGTGCAGCCGTGGTACAGCCAGACGATCCCAACTTGCCGTATGGGCAATGATATTTCCCTTCAAAAATTACTAGATTTCATTCAACAAGAACAAGCATGAATGCAATATATTGAAATTTGCGTCAGGATGGGCCAGATCTTGTAGTGTTTCAAATTTCAGCATTCACGGAAACAGCTAAGGCCTACACCTGCGCTACATGAAAGTCTGAAAAAACAGTTGATTTTCCCTTCACATCTATATGGTCCATTGATGATTAAATATAAGTTTGCAATTATGAATAGAGCTCTTTCAATATCAGCACTCCTACCCGACAGTAACCTTGTGACTCTTTCAGGGCAGTACTTTACGTTTCCGTAGACATGTTCATCAGTACAAGTTTATGATGTCATTCATTTCAGATCATTTCCACTGTGTAACAATGGAAAATATTTTCTTGTGAGTGACTTATTTTCTTGTTCCATATTATCAACAAAGGTACAATGAGACAGAAGGGAGCTGGCCGTGGACTGTCACAAACAACAGTACATGACTGAAAAAATGAAAGACCAGCCACCCACTGGTCTTAGCAGCTGCGTACATGAGGCGTGAATGTGGTAGCTATCCAAGCAAGAGCTATCTAGTAATGGGATATTAAACACCCCGTAGTATACAGCAGTAATTGGATATAAACATTACGGTGGCCAGTTTAATCAACCTATTATAGATTGTTCAACCCCAGTCCTAGACCCGGGTATGAAACAAGATCGGCCATTGTTTGCAAAATGGTTAAACACATCAAAGTTTTATTACAATGTTACTTTGCAACAACATCCCGGCATTGTCACTGTGACATTCAATCGATTACTATGTGACAAATGTACATTGTAACAGTCCTAGAATTACTACACCTATATATTGCTTTAATGAAAGCTTTGAAATCAGAATCATACTGAAGATTAATTTGTAAATATTGTAAAAAAAAAAAAAAAAAAAAAAAATGAATCACTGTTCCTGGTTTTATGAGTAATGCCTAATTTGGCCAGTTGCATGAATCCTTCCATTGTCCAGTGATGGGACCGCATTTGGCAACAGCAAGTTTTTTTTTTTTTTCCCAAACCTATACTAAGCATCGTCATATTTGAGAAATCAAAGTCACTTTCCACAAAGTGTTCACTACATAGGTTAGATCCATCATCGGTTCCCAGGGCCTTGCCACTTGTCCCTGTAATTCTTGACTGCACGAGTCCTTGTTCAATATAATTTCAGGACTTTGGTGGGCAGAATGTAAGCTGCAGAACTTGTATTGCTACAATTAACAGCAACACACCGACCCATCCTGGTAGAAAACAAGAACAAAAATGAATATTTTTACATGCATTTTTAATCATGTTGATGAAGGGTGATAAAATGTTTAAACCAAGTGACACTTGACAGCCATAGGCTAGCTCACAATCATGGTCGGAGTCTTCCCTGTCAGCCAGAGGTGTTGCCTTTGTGATGTCACAAGCCTTTCATGCCTTGTGGGTGTCAGAAATGAACGGAAAGCGACAATTGAAGGCGCAATGAGTTTTTAAAATAAGAATTTGAATAAAAGTATTATTTTCACATCCAAATCTTTTAAAGCGCACTGTGAGAACAACCCGTATCAAATTTAAACATGGTCAAGCAATAGGACCTTTAATAGAATTGTCTGACACCAAACGGTGGGAACACGCTGTGTATGTTGCACTCGCCAGTTTGTATATTGGAGAGCGGCGGTGTTGCACATCTACCCTTTGAAATCCTGTCCTTGTTCCTCCATCTAGTTTAGTCCTCCATGGCTATCCCAATACCTTCCTAGTGGTTCCGCATACGGCGATAGGCCTACGTGTTTGGAGACAAGCTTCGCTCGGTTATTTGGCTACACCCTTTACACATTAATAACCAACCAACCCATCTCCCTTTCTGAAAAAGGGAGATGGGTTGGTTGGAGAAAGTTTTTTATAGTCTGTCAACCCTGAGTTACGGAAGGGGATTTCTCGAATATTTCGTAAATAGCGAGCAAAATGACCATGGATTTCATACAAAACCAAATCTGAACAGTTTACCTTATTCTTGAAAGAAATTTGTTAGCAGTGTGGTTTGTATTTATTTCTGTAACCAGCAATTTTATCGTTTTTGCGGTTTACTCACGAACGGTGCCGGTAGTTTAAAAGGACCTGTAAATCACATGTGTGCACACGTACTTATCATTTCTTGGATGATATGGATTGCGCTAAGTTTTGCTTGCGGCCGCAGAAATGGCCAAAAAAGCGGCTGAAAAGAAATACAAAGTGCATATAGCTACCACATATGCCTCAAAAGTAAGGTATATTGATGAGAAAAGGTTATGCATTAGATATGTCGGCAAGTAATAATCCATTGTTGTAATATTCACAAAATCCGTTTCAGTAGTAGACATGGTAGAGCAAGGTTGATAGACTCAGGGACATGCTATAGATGGACTGCCAACGGAAGCGCTAATCCCTATAGTGGTCAACTGGGCGCGATGACTACAAAGCGTTTTCAGTAGCGCCGCTCAAGTTAGTCCCCCCTGCTCAGTCCGATTGTTGTTCCATCTATGTTTCCGCGTTCGGTTGTATCGAGTTACTTACATCAGGCTTAAATCGGGTGTGCTATTGTACCAAGTTCAAAAACGGAGAGTTTTATGCGTGCACAACCAGCCTCATCATTTGAATCAGAACCGTGCGAGTCCATCGATGTGTTTTTCATTGAAATCTGGATTTTTCATTGAAAGGGAAAGTTTTTGCATTTTTTCTGTCCAAAATGATGCAAAGTTAGACAACTTGCGTGCGTAATAACTCCTTACGCCGTAATCAGCAATAAAAAATGTAGTTTTAGATGGATAGTGTATGTCGGTAGGATCATGATGGTGGTTTCATTTCTTGTAGCCGAGTCCGGCGTAACGCTAAATTTTGACTTTAAAATGTGGAACACGGTGAAAAATTTTGCACATTTCAGTCGGTGACGCGATTATTCTCGCCTTTCATCGCGTGACCTGGCTGCGTTGATATCAGCGGCCAGCGCGGACCGTGGAGTTGTGTTTGTTCAGCACTGAAGGTGCTCGCTCAAACACACGATCACTTGAGCAGCGGCAACATAGATGGTACAAAGGCGGACCCGCCGTTGGTGGTCCACGTCCCTGATAGACTATAGCCTGTGCGGTTGACAGGAAGACCTATCCGGCTGTTTGAGAAGTTAATTCAGTGCATTTTATTCAATCATGTTTACATCCATTTCGATTTGACTGACGGAAGCATGTAAACCTGATGCACTTCTCACTAATGTGAACATCGCTTACCCAACATAACTGCAGAGAAAACAAAATCACAACCGACGACACAAAGAAGTAAGCAGCCATCGCGGACACGTTCCAGCCACAAAGAGGTCGTGTTGGTAACGTGCTTGTGATGTCGTAAAAGCGCGGGAGCATTGATTAACTGTTGTCGCCTCGGATTCAAAAAAAAAAAAAAAATCTGTTGTCACAAAATTGTACTTCAGCCTCACGCAAAATGGAACTTGGGTATCCTGTGAGATGGCAAAACCATTTCCATACTTCAGTACGAAAAGTTCCTTCGCATGGTTTTATTCTCAACACATAGGTCTAGAACAGGAGTTTTGGACAGACCCCAACTAAGCCTCAGGCTGTAGTTGTGTTTTTTGCCCAGAACCACTCCCTGGTAGCATGTACATATTATCGAGAAAGCTTATAAGGAATACTGTGATAATTACATTCAGCAATTACGTAATTTAAAGTCCAAAACCCCTAAGTAGTATTGGAGGATGTTAAATATTGCCAAAAGAAACGATTCTAATGTAGCAATACTGGCTTTCTATGAACATTTAAAAAAAAGCTTCTGCAAGCAATATGAATGACTCATTTGATTCACACATTCGATTCATGCTAATGAAAACCGTCTAAATTCTATGGAATTAGATACAGAAATAACTGAAAATGAAGTTCTTAAGGTCATTGATGGTTTAAAAGACAACAAATCTTCAGGAGTCGACATGATTTTAAATGAATACATTATAGTTTCAAAGAATATATTCAATATTGTTACCTATCTATTTTAAATATTTTAATCGCATTTTGAATGAAGGTAAAGTACCAGAACTGTGATTGAAAGGTTTTATTGTCCCAATATACAAGAACAAAGGTGATCCATTAGAACCTCCCAGTTATACGGGGTCACTCTTTTAGTTGTCTAGGTAAAATGTTTACTTCCATATTATTTACGGAGTGACTATTTTCACCGTACGGTGAGAATAGTGTTTTGTCTATTTTCACCGTACGTACGGTGATGATAGAGTTTGGTCTATATTCATTGTATGGTGAGAAAAGGGGCTGCTCTATTTCTAACGTACGGCGATGAAAAGAAGTCAACCAGGGAATAATATTTTGGGAAAGCATTGTGTCATGATGATTTACAATGATTTACAATGAAACCACCCAGAACTATTTGCAACTGTCCAGTTCCTTGGTGGTCTTCATTAAAGGGACAGGAAGCCGTCTCTGGCTTATAAAATGCCCCCCTCTACTCTTCAAAATTGGGTCCAAGCTGTTCTTAAAGGCATTCACAGAGTCAGCATTTACTCTCTTTGGTGCTAAACTGTTCCATTCGTCTACCACTCTCTGTGAGAAGAAAAATTTTCTTGCATCAAGCCTAGCTCTTTGTTTATAAATTTTAAATTTGTGACCTCTGGTTGTAAGGCTTGGGTTAGACATTTCAAAAAAGTCCTCCTTTTGCAGACCTTCCAATTGGTGCATTATTTTATAGACCTCCAACAAGTCTGCTCTCAGTCTTCGCAACTCTAATGTCATCAGGTTTGTTCTCTTTAATCTTTCCTCATAGGATATTTGACTTGCACACAAAGAGAATTGGAACAAACATTTGCTGAAATAATAAAAAGGCCTAACATCCCAGTTTGAGCATGGTTTATGAGATCTGTTCATGAGGTGTTATTTCAGCTATTATTATCTAGTAGTTTTTAAAGAGCCAACACTGTATTTTTTTTTATGTGAAAAGACAAAAATTTAGGTAACAAGACAAGGTAGGAACTTTTTTTTATATTGTTACGGATGGAAGTTACGGAACTTAAGGGTAACTTATAGATCTATCTTGTTATGACTTTGGTGAAGGGATCGCATTAAAAAGGAATCCACGAAGCAACAAAAATGAAAGACTGATGGGTGGGTAGAGTAAATTCATATACATTAATTTAAGATGTTAAAAAGCCAAACATTTAGTGGCATTATGGTGTCACGGTGCCAAGGTAATTGCTTTACAGTAAACCCTCAGTAAGTGGGCACTTTCCTTTGGTCCCGTTTCCTATTGACTACACTATAAAGCTAGCTATCTCCCTAAAGTAAGCATTTCTCCAATCTTAATTGAAAATAGAGCCCCCCATCCTCACAGTGAAAATATACCAAACTGTACCATCATCCCCATGCGGTGAAAATAGACCAAACCCTATCCTCACCGTACGGTGAAAATAGACAAAAATCTATCCTCACCGTACGGTGAAAATAGACAAAACTCCTTCCAAACGCTATTCTCACCGCACGGTGAAAATAGACCAAACGCTATTCTCACTGTACGGTGAAAATAGACAAAAATCTATCCTCACCATACGGTGAAAATAGACAAAACTCCTTCCAAACGCTATTCTCACCGTACGGTGAAAATAGACCAAATGCTATTCTCACCGTACGGTGAAAATAGCATTTAGCAACAGACTGACTGTATTCTCTGACAAATATGAGGTGCTATTAGAGAACGAAGCAGGTTTTCGTGGATCATACTCAATTTCAGATCATCTCTTTCTCTTGAAGCACACCATTGATATGTATTTGACAAAGTAAAGAAAGCTATATTGGCGAAATGCTCCCTTGCAAATTGACAGTGGTAGTACAGTATTCTATTTCTAACTCACCATAAAATGGCACTCAGGCGCACCCCTGCAAAGTTGTGCTGGAATCAGGAAACGCTATCATGAGTTCTGGCTGCCAAACTTTGTAGCCAAAGTTTAACGATCATGGGTCATTAGGCAGGGTGTAAATGAAATTTAGAAGTATATCATGGTCAGTTCGATCTGGGTTTAATTTTCCGTTCAGGATTGCCGAATCGAATTGCAAATGAATATATATGTAACTGTCGTCAAATGTTCTGATGACGAAATTTGATTCGGTCCCCAAAGTGCAGAAAGGACTGAACGCGTCCTTTCAATTCTCATTGCATCGAATTAAACACAGCATGTCGAGTAATCACAGGTAATACTGGAAACATGCAATTTTCTTTCAGCTGACCTTGTCCTTGGATACTTTGCCTCCCATGTCCAGGGGCCAATCAGGCGACGGCGTAGGGATCATTCAGTTTTTGATCGAGTT